>CM056050.1:605417638-606007638 GCA_029574335.1 Rana kukunoris
CTTCAGTACCAGCCCCACCACATAGAGTAGAGAGAGGTGCAAGTGCCCGTACCCACCATTACTGAGTGGATGGATCGGACGGCTATGCATACAGGAACCTGTAGGGTGATAGCTGGCAGAGCATGCTGGAGGTTATAGTTCCTAAGCAGATCGAATACTTAACCACTTCAGCCCCGGACTATTTTGCTGGTCAATGACCGGGCCACTTTTTTGCGATTCGGCACTGCGTCGTTCTACCTGACCATTGCGCGGTCCTGCGACGCGGCTTCCAAACAAAATGTACGTCTTTTTTTTCCCACAAATAGAGCTTTCTTTTGGTGGTATTTGATCATCTATGCGTTTTTTTTTTTTTGCGCTATAAACAAAAACAGAGCGACAATTTTGAAAAAAAAAAGAATATTTTTTACTTTTTGCTACAATAAATATCCCCCAAAAAATATATATATATTTTTTTCTCAGTTTAGGCCGATACGTATTCTTCTACCTATTTTTCGTAAATGTGCGCAAAAGTTATAGGGGTAGATTCACGTACAGAGGCGTATCTTTGTGCGGGCGTAGCGTATCCTCTTTACGCTACTTAGAGAGGCAAGTGCCATATTCACAAAGCACTTGCGTCCTAAGTTACGGCGACGTAGCGTAAATTGGCCGGCGTAAGCCCGTGTAATTCAAAGTAGGCTTGGAGTGGGTGTGTTGTATGGTAATTAACCATGACCCCATGTGAATGACATTTCTAACGAACGGCGCATGCGCTGTCCGTGGACGTATCCAAGTGCGCATGCTCAAAATTACGCCGCAAATACTCATTGGTTTTGACGTGAACGTAACTTACGCAAAGCCCTATTCGCGAACGCTTTAAGCAAATGACGGAAACGACGGAAAATTCAACGCTGTCCCGACATCCATACTTAACATTACGTACGCCTCATATAGCAGGGGTAACTTTACGCCGGACATACGCTTACGCAAACGACGTAAAAACATGCGACCGGGCGCAAGTACGTTCGTGAATCGGCGTATCTATCTCATTTGCATATTAGGCATGTAAATCGACGGAAGCGCCACCTAGCGGCCAGCGTATATATGCAACTAAGATACGACGGCGTAAGAGACTTATACAGGTCACATCTTAGCAAAATTCCGGCGTATCTTGCTTTCTGAATACAGAAAATAGATATGCCGGCGCATCCTAGAAGTTACGCGGCGTATATCGAGATACGCCGACGTAACTTCTTTGAGAATCTGGGCCATAGCGTCTACAAAATAGGGGATAGTTTATGGCCTTTAATTAATATGTTTTACTAGTAATGGCGGCGATCTGCGATTTTTATCTGTACTGCGACATTATGACGGACACTTCAGACACATTTCTGGGACCATTGGCATTTTTATAGCGATCAGTGCTATAAAAATGCACTGATTACTGTAAAAATGCCACTGGCAGGGAAGGGGTTAACACTAGGCGGCGAGGAATGGGTTAATTTTGTTCCCTGGGTGTGTTCTAACTGAAGGGGGGGGGGGACTGACTGACTGCGGGAAATGACAGATCGCTGTTCATACATTGTATGAACAGACAATCAGGCATTTCTCCCCCTGACAGGACCGGGAGCTGTGTGTGTGATTCTCGCTCTGTAACGAGCGATCGCGTGTGCCCGGCGGAATAGTGCTCCATTATTGGTGTTGGTAAAAGGAATAGTGCCCCATCATTGATGTAATTGGGAGGAATAGTGCCCCATCATTGATGTAATTGGGAGGAATTGTGCCCCATCATTGGTGTCAGTTGGAGGAATCGTTCCCAATTATTGGTGTCAGTGGAAAGAATAGTGCCTCATCATTAGCATCAGTGGAACGAATAGTACCTCATCAGTGTCAGTGGAAGGACTAGTGCCTTACCACCAAGTGTCAGTAAAAAGAATAGTGCCCCATTGTTGGTGTATGTGGTTTGAATAATGCCCCATCGTTGGTGTCATCATTGATGTGAGTGGGAGGAATAGTGCCCCATCATTAGTATCAGTGGGAGGAATTGTGCCTCACCATTGGTGTCAGTGGAAGGACAAGAACCTTATTGCCAAGTGTCAGTGGCAGGAATAGTGCCCCATAATTGTTGTCAGCAGAAGAACGAGTGCCTTATCGCCAAGTGTCAGTGGAAAAAGTAGTGCCCTATCATTTGTGTCCATGGGAGGAACAGTGCCACATTATTAGTGTCAGTGACAGGAACGGTGCCCCCTTGTTGGTATCAGTGGAAGAAATAGTGCCCCATTGTTGGTGTCAGTGGAAGGACTAGTATCTTATCACCAAGTGTCAGTGAAAAGAATAGTGTCCCATTGTTGGTGTCAGTGGGAGGAATAATGGCCCATCGTTGGTGTAAGTAGGAGGAATTGTTCCCAATTATTGGTGTCAGTGGAAGGAATTGTGCCTCATCATTAGCATCAGTGGAACGAATAGTGCCTCATTGTGTCATTGGAAGGACTAGTATCTTATCACCAAGTGTCAGTGAAAAGGATAGTGCCCCATTGTTGGTGTCTGTGGGTTGAATAATGCCCCATCGTTGGTGTCATCATTGATGTGAGTGGGAGGCATAGTGCCCCATTTTTGGTATCAGTGGGAGGAATTGTGCCCCATCATTAGTATCAATGGGAGGAATTGTCAGGGGAAAGACTAGTGCCCCATTGGTGTCAGTAGCAGGAATAGTGCCTCATTGTTGGTGTCAGTGGGAGGAATAATGCCCTAATGACTCATCATCTGTGTCAGTGGGGGAATAGTGCCTCATTATTGGTGCCCATGGGAGGAATAAAGCCCAAAGAGCCAGATAAAGGCAAGCAAAGGGCCAGAGTTTGGAGACGACTGCATTAAACCCTCAATACAAATTCAAATTGTTGCCTACTTTTTGTTGCGTTGCATTTCCACCACATAGAGTGACGCCCTTTTCTCCATTCATGTAGTTTAGGGGAGGCAGAGTACCGGGAATGGCGGCACAGCCGGGGACCGAACACGGCGACCACTTGAGCGCTTTTCGGAGGCTCCGTCCTCTTTTTTTTCTGTTGATCTGATAAGAAGAATAAGCGGGCGGCGGAGGAGACGGGGAAGAAGTGAACTCCGAGTGATTACTTTATAATTAAGTAGCTTAACTTCTGCACCTCGCTAATCTTCCGAACGCGGCTATTGAACGCGGCCTTTCCCGGCGAAACCCCAATCTCCGGGAGTCTGCTGGTGCGGAGCGTGAAACTGCTCCGCCATGACATAATAGCGTGTTACAGAAGGAGCCGCCATTCTTTAAGGTGCGCCGGCGAATGAAAAGAGAGCGGGAATTAGGCATTTACATGAAAAAAGGGAATTAGCTGTGATAAGTGATAAGAGTACAATATAAAGGTAAAGGGGTTTATGAATGAAAACTCGGCTCAGACTCGGCTCCGGCGCACGGACCGATAATCCTAAATTAGGTGCTGCTTTGTGTGTCGGAGCCCCTGGAAAAAGCCAACTTACACAGAGCTGACTTGTTTTATATATGTGCGGAACTCAAAAGATGATGGAACCAGGGCTGTCTTAATAAGAGGGCACACCTGGGCACAGCCCAGGGGCCCCAGCTGCATGGGGGCCCCTGCCCTTTCCCCAAAGCAGCTGTCCTTGAGGCCGGGCTGCCATTAAATTTGGGCAGCCCCTCTACATCCCCCCAGCACTCTGACCCCTCTACACCCCAGATATCCCCCCAAGCACTCTGACCCCTCTACATCCCAGATATCCCCCCAGCACTCTGACCCCTCTACACCCCAGATATCCCCCCAGCACTCTGACCTATCTACACCCCAGATATCCCCCCAGCACTCTGACCCCTCTAAACCCCAGATATCTCCCCAGAACTCTGACCTCTCTACACCCCAGATATCCCCCCAGCACTCTGACCCCTCTACACCCCAGATATCTCCCCAGCACTCTGACCTCTCTACACCCCAGATATCCCCCCAGCACTCTGACCTCTCTACACCCCAGATATCCCCCCAGCACTCTGACCTCTCTACACCCCAGATATCTCCCCAGAACTCTGACCTCTCTACACCCCAGATATCCCCCCAGCACTCTGACCCCTCTACACCCCAGATATCCCCCCAGCACTCTGACCCCTCTATACCCCAGATATCCCCCCAGCACTCTGACCCCTCTACACCCCAGATATCCCCCCAGCACTCTGACCCCTCTACACCCCAGATATCCCCCCAGTACTCTGGCCCCTCTACACCCCAGATATCTCCCCAGCACTCTGACCCCTCTTCACCCCAGATATCTCCCCAGCACTCTGACCCCTATACATCCCAGATATCCCCTCCCCCCAGCACTCTGACCCCTCTAAACCCTAGATATTCCCTACCTCCTACCTACTTAATTACTTTGCCCAGGGGCCCGTGATGCTTTTAAGATGGCCCTGGATGGAACCCAATACACAGGCTAGCATACCTTCCTCTCTGATGGGAAAACCCGCCATTTTCCAACAGGGATCAGAACCACCACCTCTGCTGCCATTGCCATTTGTTGTTAACCACTTCCATACCAGGCACATACGCACCATCCCACCCAGGCCAATTTACAGATTTTAGCGCTGTAGCACTTTGAATGACAATTGCGCGGTCATGCTACACTGTACCCAAATGAAATTTGTATGATTTTGTTCCCACAAATAGATCTTTCTTTTGGTGGTATTTGATCACCTCTGCGATTTTATATTTTTTGCGCAACAACTAAAAAAAGACCGACATTTTTGAAAAAAATTAAGTTTTTAGTTTTTTTCTGTTAATTTTTTTGTAAATAAGTAAGTTTTCTTCTTCAATTATGAGCACTGATATGGGAGCACTGATGGGCACCGACAAAGTGGCACTGTTTGGCACCGATGAGGTGGCACTTATGGGCACTGATAGGCGGCACTGATGGGCACTGATAGGCGTCGCTGGTATGCTGCACTGATGGGCACTCATAGGCAGCACTGATGGGCACTCATAGGCGGCACTGATGGGCACTCATAGAGGCACTGGGCACGCTTTTGCGGCACTTATGTGGAGGTGGAGTGGACTGAAGCTACCGGCACCTCCTCCTCGCTCTTTACATACAATGAGGAGGAGGAGCCGAGACACACACACCGCTGTGTGTATACGTCTGCTGTCCGCTGTTCTGAGGTCTGTACTGTACACTTTATTACTCTATTATAAGTAGATAGACATGTGGGGGGGCGCTATGGGAAGAGAGAAGGGTGCCTATGCTGATGGTGGGTCTGAACTAAGGGGGTGTCTATACTGCGGGGGTCTGTACCAAGGGGGGTGTCTATATTGATGGGGGAGTCTGCACTATGGGGGGGGTGTCTATACTGTGGGGGTCTGCACTAAGGGCAAGTGACAATACGCAACTTGTGGCAGGTGACATGGCAAGTGACAATCCGCAACATGTGGCAGGTGACGTGGCAAGTGACAATCTGCATCTGGTGGCAGGCAAGTGAGATTCCGCAACTTGTGGCAAGTGACAATCCGCAACTTGTGGCAGGTGACGTGGCAAGTGACAATCTGCATCTGGTGGAAGGCAAGTGACATTCCGCAACTTGTGACAAGTGACAATCCTCAACATGTGGCAGGTGACGTGGCAAGTGACAATCCACAACTTGTGGCAGGTGACAATCCACAACATGTGGCAAGTGACAATCCGCAACATGTGGCAGGTGACGTGGCAAGTGACAATCCGCAAAATGTGACAAGTGACAATCCGCAACATGTGGCAGGTGACGTGGCAAGTGACAATCCACAACATGTGGCAGGTGACAATCCACAACATGTGACAAGTGACAATCCGCAACATGTGGCAGGTGACGTGGCAAGTGACAATCTGCATCTGGTGAGAGGCAAGTGAGATTCCGCAACTTGTGGCAAGTGAAAATCCGCAACTTGTGGCAGGTGATGTGGCAAGTGACAATCTGCATCTGGTGGAAGGCAAGTGACATTCCGCAACTTGTGACAAGTGACAATCCTCAACATGTGGCAGGTGACGTGGCAAGTGACAATCCACAACTTGTGGCAGGTGACAATCCACAACATGTGGCAAGTGACAATCCGCAACATGTGGCAGGTGACGTGGCAAGTGACAATCCGCAAAATGTGACAAGTGACAATCCGCAACATGTGGCAGGTGACGTGGCAAGTGACAATCCACAACATGTGGCAGGTGACAATCCACAACATGTGACAAGTGACAATCCGCAACATGTGGCAGGTGACGTGGCAAGTGACAATCTGCATCTGGTGGAAGGCAAGTGAGATTCCGCAACTTGTGACAAGTGAAAATCCTCAACATGTGGCAGGTGACGTGGCAAGTGACAATCCACAACTTGTGGCAGGTGACGTGGCAAGTGACAATCCACAACTTGTGGCAGGTGACGTGGCAAGTGACAATCCGCAACATGTGGCAGGTGACGTGGCAAGTGACAATCCGCAACATGTGGCAGGTGACGTGGCAAGTGACAATCCACAACTTGTGGCAGGTGACAATCCACAACATGTGGCAAGTGACAATCCGCAACATGTGGCAGGTGACAATCCACAACATGTGACAAGTGACAATCCGCAACATGTGGCAGGTGACGTGGCAAGTGACAATCTGCATCTGGTGAGAGGCAAGTGAGATTCCGCAACTTGTGGCAAGTGAAAATCCGCAACTTGTGGCAGGTGATGTGGCAAGTGACAATCTGCATCTGGTGGCAGGCAAGTGAGATTCCGCAACTTGTGGCAAATGACAATCCACAACTTGTGGCAGGTGACGTGGCAAGTGACAATCCACAACTTGTGGCAAGTGACAATCTGCATCTGGTGGAAGGCAAGTGACATTCCGCAACTTGTGACAAGTGACAATCCTCAACATGTGGCAGGTGACGTGGCAAGTGACAATCCGCAACATGTGGCAAGTGACAATCCGCAACATGTGGCAAGTGACAATCCGTAACTTGTGACAAGTGACAATCCGCAACTTGTGGCAGGTGACGTGGCAAGTGACAATCCACAACATGTGACAAGTGACAATCCGCAACATGTGGCAGGTGACGTGTCAAGTGACAATCTGCATCTGGCGGCAGGCAAGTGAGATTCCGCAACTTGTGGCAAGTGACAATCCGCAACTTGTGGCAAGTGACAATCCGCAACTTGTGGCAGGTGATGTGGCAAGTGACAATCCGCAACTTGTGGCAGGTGACATAGCAAGTGACAAGCTGCGTCTGGTAGCAGGTGGTGTGGCAAGTGACACGCTCGGGGCTCCCACTGATTCTGCATTATGGTGAATTGAACCATTTTATTATATATTACAATGTAATAATATAAATAATGTGCTTCAATCATCCTGATACCATAACACCCATGGTGCCGTGATCATTGAAGCGCCAACACCAGTCATTTCCCTGATAAATTGCCCCCCCCCCCCCAAAAAAAATTCTGGTAGTGCCCCTCCCGAGACTAGACTCTGGATCCGCCCCTGAATGTAACACAATAGGTAAAAAGCCAAGAGAGGGGGAGGTTGGGGGGTGAATAGTTTTTTAAATAACTGT
The DNA here is from genome assembly GCA_029574335.1 of Rana kukunoris. Lineage (NCBI taxonomy): Eukaryota > Metazoa > Chordata > Amphibia > Anura > Ranidae > Rana > Rana kukunoris. The sequence continues at coordinate 605,425,200 of CM056050.1, forward strand.
AAAAACCCTTTTGCCTGTAAAGTCTGAATCCAGAAGATTTCAGACACTTGCAGTACCTTACATTCAAATATCAGAATTCAGAATACTTGAATGGCAAAAAGAAGAATTTATAATAATAATCAGCGATTCTTTTTCAGGACAAAACTTCCATATCAGACATTAAATGGGATTTGTCAGCAATTCTCCATAAAATTCTATGAGGATAACAAAGCAGAGAACATAATGCAAATCTATTCTTCGGAAGTATATTATACAAACAGGCTGGAGATCGCAAGCGCATAATTGTCACTGAAATCATTGTAATTGTGTACCAGAAAAATGGATACATTTGTATCACTTGTAACATTTTATATAAGAAATAAAAGCGTACCTTAGAAATGTAGATTTCAAACAAATCCGTGTTAAATGGAAATTTCAGAGAAAATGTATATAAGAAAGAAAAACGGCTCAGAAAGGAAACGATGAGGTCAATGTTAACATTAATCAGTAGGGTTTAGGGTTAGGGGTTAGGCTTAGGGCTTAGGGTCAGGGCTAGGGTTAAAGCGGGGGTTCACCCTAAAAAATAAAATCTAACATTACATTGAGCAGACTCCTCAGAGTGAGAGTATGCTGCTCTTCTTTTTTATTTTTTTTCCGTACATACCGTTTTACCGATATTTTCACCCCCGGCTTCCAGGTAGTGAATCCCGCGGGACTGGGCGTTCCTATTCACAGGCTGTTATTGACGTGATGCCGACCGGCGCATACAGCGCGTCACGACTTGCCGAAAGAAGCCGAACATGAATAGGAACTCCCAGTCCCGCGGGATTCACTAATTAAAGACAAAAAGGTTGCGCTTAGAGGCACAATGTGATATTGTGAAGGAAATTGATTGTGTCTATATATATAAATAAGAAACAAACATATTCAATATAATCATAAATATGAAAATAAGAAAAATAAATTATATCAAGGTGAATATATAAAGTCCATGAGGGCTAAAAATAAAAACGTGAAAATTCTCTAATAGTCCTTCTAATAGGGTAATGAGAAAAAAAAAATTTTAGCAGCTTTCCGAGTTGAATAACAAAGGTAATAGCTGTAGATTGTGGAGGTCCTGTGTAAGTACACCACCAGTTACACAATATTACTTCCAATATGGTAAGGTAAATAAGGGTGTACTCTTACCAGATATAAGGGGGATTCAGGCATATCACTCCCAATACGTCTGGAGTAGGACGCTTCCGGATCTTCCACACTGGATTAATGCGATCTCCACTGGACCAGCAAGGTATTCAGCAACTGCAGTAAGCTCAGCATCCCATTCGGATCAAAGAAAGAAGAAAAAACCGGGGACTCGCCATAGTGAAAATATTTCCAGGAAGTTTTATTCAAATTGTGCAGCATATACACAAATAATTTAAAATTGCCGGCTAAAACATGCAGGATAAAAAAGAAAGAAAATACAACGTGCACCCGTGCTTCCGGGGTCACGTGATAAACGCGGTGACGTAGTGCGTGGCTCCGCCCTGACCGGTTTCGTCAGAGAATGACGTTGTCAAAGGGCACGGGCGACGCACTGAACGTTCACCTCTTAAGTAGATAGAGACGCAACCAAGCCTCTCTTTCGATTCGCCACCTTCATTGAAGAACAGTGGAGAAGGCGGAAGTGGGAGTAGACCATGAAAACAGGAAGCGCGCTACCAGCGAGATCTGTGTGGTGCAGATAGGCATATCCTGCGTCACTCAAGGTCCGATCCGGCCTGAAAGGGCACAGTCACTGGTTCCCGGTCCTCCGACTAGTGAATATAAAAATAAATACAAAAATAATTACCAAAGAACATCGTCTGTCACCAATATACATATGTTCAGAGGTAAAAAAGTTAAAAGACATATATTTGTCTCTAATAGACATACTATAATTTAATTTTAGTCGTCACAAACAATCTAGCTAAACGTGCGCAACCCATTAACTAATAGGCCTGTGCGCACAACATGTATTTATACATATATACACATTAGTTGCCATTACTGAAATTGGAAAAAAAGGAAGATGCATATACACATTAAACATCAAGGTAAGCATATAAATTTACATAAGGGAATATATATATAAAAGTTTATTTTGTTTTAAAACAACCTTTCTTTCTTATACAAAAAAACCCTTATTTTATGCAAATAAACCAATAGTCAAAAAAAGACCAATGGCTATATAAAAAGCACAGTCTCCTCCTGATAGGACATCTGCACATATGTTAAGATATATATTAACAAAAATAATTTAATTAGCAATAAAAATAAATATAAATAAAAGGATAAATAAAATTAATTAATTAAATGAATTTAGTTAACTAAAATTACATAACCAGGGATATTTTTATGAGTTATCCAGGAAAGCATTTATTTCTATATCCACATTTAGGCCCTGCGGCTTAAGACATTTTAGACGGGATTCACTACCCGGAAGCCGGGGGTGAAAATATCGGTAAAACGGTATGTACGAAAAAAAAAAGGGCTAGGTTTAAGGTTAGGGTTTAGTGTTAGGGTTAGGGCTTAGGGTCAGGGCTAGGGTTAAGGTTAGGGCTTAGGGTCAGGGCTAGTGTTAGGGCTTAGGGTCAGGGCTAGGGTTAGGGTTAGGGTTAGGGCTTAGGGTCAGGGCTAGGGTTAGGGTTAGGGTTTAGGGTCAGGGTTAGGGTCAGGGTTAGGGTTAGGGATTAGGGGTTAGGGGGTTAGGGTTGATTAACATAGGCAGCTAGGGGTGGAAAAAATAGGCAGTTGAGTCAGTTTTACTGCCTGTCTTGGGGGGGGGGTGCTGCAAACTTGGCCCTCTCACTCCCGCTTTATTGCCTGTCAGCCCCACACTTACCCCATCCTGGTTGCAGCTTCCACAGCTTCCTTCTGCATCTACTCCCGGCCTATGACTACTGGCCAATCGGTTCTTAGGAATCCCGGCCAATCGGCACACAATTGGATGGGCTCAGGGCGCATTGCTCTGCACCCCAAGCCCACCCTTTTTTAGGCCAATTAGAGCCTCAAGCTGTAATCATGTGCTTCAAAAAAAAAATCCTCATTTGAATCCCTGCGTCCAATGCCCTGAATGGAGATTAGGGGCTGGGTGCACGGATTAGAGGGGTGGTGACCCTGCGCCCCTTATGAGCAGCTACTACTGTCTTGTACCTACAGGTAAGCCTATAATTAGGCTTACCTGTACAGTAGGTACAGTGAATATCTATGTAAAGTGATTGTAAAGAAAAAAAAAATATTTAAATAAACAAACGTGTGATACTTACCTGCTCTTTGTAACAGTTTTGCACAGAGCAGCCCAGATCCTCCTCTTCTCATGTTCCCCGCCGACGCTCTGGGCCCCTCCCTCTTGTGGAGTGCCCCTATAGCAAGCTGCTTGCTGTGGTGGCACTCGTTCGTGCTTGCTCCTGAGCCAGCTCTCTGCATTCATAAGACACAGAGAGAGCGGCTCAGCCCTGCCCCCAGCTCCTACCTCTTTGGCCTTGATTGACAGCAGTGGGAGCCAACGGCTTCTGCTGCTGCATCCCAGCCAATCAGGAGGGAGAGACCTGGGTGAGCTTCGGGTCTTGTGCACATCGCTTTTTTCAAGATTAGGGTTAGGTAAGTATTGGAGGGGGGCTGAGGGAGGAGCTGCACACTGAGGTTTTTTTTACCTTCATAGAATGCATAAAGGTAAAAGACCCTCAGCCAGGGCTCCAGACATGCCAAGCCCCCAACGTGTTTCACTCCGCCCCCAAAGCTTAATCATGGGGCTCTTGTATCATTGGAGCTGACATGGGCTTTGTCCTTGCCAGCACTCCAAATGGTGTACTACAGGAGAGGACACCAGTTAGACTCCCTATTTGTTGTCTGGATACACGTTCAATATCCAGTCAACAAGCTTCAAAAAAGAGGGTGTGTCTGTGACCAAGCTGTGCTGCCCAACTGCAGTAGAGAAAAGTGAGGTCACAAACCTGGTTGTGCTCTCTGGCAGGTGTGCCCAGACCACAAAAGTGACTGGAATTACAAGTCCCTTAGTAGGTAAAACAATTGAGACGTATGTGTTTTTGTGGTGTATTTAGCTGTCCGCCTGGAGTTCAGCATTGATAACAATCAATAACCAAGGCTTCCTGCCACCGAGCACCTGAGCGAAGACACACAAGTTCAAGGAGGGGGGAGAATGACAACCTTTCTGGCTAAGCATTGCAAATAATCTCTCTTTCCCTCTCAGGACTCTGTCTGGTTAATGTCAAGCGTGCAGTTTATTTATCCATTTCGGAGTCTGTATTTTTTGTTTGTTTTTAGACTTGAGATAATAACCTGCATGGTGTTGAAGACACTCGATTTGACTGCTATTGAGCTGGATAATTCCCTGCAGTCCCTCGCCTTGCGTTTCTGGTCTTCATAAATGATATGCCGGGAATAAGCCAAGAATGGAGAATTATAGCGTCCGTTACGGTTTCACTCCTTACCGTAATCTTGCAGTGATATTTAAAAGGAAAACGCTCTTTAACCACTTGGTATCTGGGCCATTGGCAAAAGACGGCCATGAGGTGGCTCTCAAATGTCGGGAGGAAATCTATGGACGTCCTTGGCTCCTTCGGCCATTACACAGACAAGAACGTGAATCTCTGTGTGTAAACGCACACATCCACGTCCTGTCAGGGAGAGGAGACCCCTGCTGTGCCCCTTGTACATAGGGACACAGATTGGTCACCTCCCCCCAGTCAGTCCGTCCCCCCCCCCCCACAGTTAGAATCACTAGCAGGGAACACATTTAACCCCTTCCTCGCCCCCTTCCTCCTTCCCTGCCAGTCACATTTATACAGAAATCAGTGCATTTTTATAGCACTGTTTACTGTATAAATGACGATGTTCCCCAAAATGTGTCAAGAGTGTCCGATGTGTCCGCCATAATGTCAAAGTCACAATAAAAATCGCAGAGCGCTGCCATTACTAGTAAAAAAAATAAATGATAATAAAAAATTCATAATTATGTCACATATTTTGTAGGCGCTATAACTTTTGTGCAAACCAATTAATATACGCTTATTGCGATTTTTTTTTACCAAAAATATGTAGAAAAAAACGTATCGACCTAAACTGAAAATAAAAAAATTGGATATTTATTGTAGCAAAAAGTAAAAAATATTGGCCCGGATTCACAAAGCACTTAAGCCGACGTAAATCACTTTATGCCGGCGTAGTGCAAATGTGCGCCCATGCGTATGTGTGCGCCACAAACCAACATACGTCCAAAAACAGGCCATCCTACCCCGACGTATCTTGCCTACGCCGGCGTATCGTGGGCGCACATATAGACTGGACGCATGTTGCTTCTCCCATTGATTAGGCATTCAAATATTGCAAATGAGGGTAATATGACGATTCGCGAATGTACGTGCGCCCGAGGCAGGCTACGTGCGGTGCGCATAAATTGTACGTCCGGCGTAAAGTTATTCCCCATAGATGAGGCGCAACCCGGCAACACACATGCAAAGGTCTGCACCAGAGAACACAGGCCGGCGTATTGGACGTATGTTACATTCACGGCGTACGTGGTGATCCGACGTAGCTTAAGCAGTTGTGCCGGCGTGGTTGTGAACATGCGCATAAGGGTGCAGTTTCTTGTGTCCATGTCACGGCAACGTCACGGCACATGCGCAGTTCGTGATACGCCGGGCGTAAAACACTGCACCATGCTGGGACTATCATTTACATGGGGTCACGCCCACTTCCACCTACGCTGGCCTGCGCCTTCGAAAAATACGCCACATCGACACAGCGTTGGGAGCAATAGCTTGCTGAATACAGCGCTGTGTCAGCATGGCATACGGCGTTTGCGCTACAGCGGCGTAATGTGCGCCCAACTCTCTGTAAATCTGGGCTATTGTGGTTTTTTCAACATTTTCACTCTTTTTTTGTTTATAGCACAAAAAATAAAAAAAAACGCAAAGGTGATCAAATACCACCAAAAGAAATCTCTATTTTTGAGGGGAAAACTACGTCAATTTTGTTTGGCAGCCCCGTTGCACGACCGTGCAATTGTCAGTTAAAGCGACGCAGTGCCGTAAGCTGAAATTTCGCCTAGGCAGAAAGGGGATATATGTGCCCAGTAAGCAAGTGGTTAATGTTTGATTCTCACATGACCAAAGTCCCTACCTGGTCCCGGGCATTGATGGCCGCCACGTGCAGGGTGAGTGGCCCCGCCCACTCCTGAGTTATCAAAGGCAGGGGAGGTAGGAAGTATACAAAGAAAAAATAGGAAGATCAACTGCGCTAAAGATTTAAATGACATAAAATTAATAAGAAGCAATTAAATGCTTGAAGTGGTAGAGAGCAACTCAAAGCTCAAAGGAAGAAGCTGCACCTGACTGTACTAGCAAACACAGTATAAAACAAATGATAAAAAAACAGGATGCGCTACAAAGGTGACAAAAATCAATAGATTGTCCAAAAGTGTTGTAAACAATTGTCACTCTGAGTCCAGACGGAACCAAATTGATTAAATGTTAATAATCATATGATAAACGATGTGGATAAAAAAAACACCAGTGGAATAAGTGTAGACATATAAATCGTGGTGACACTCTGTTGAGAAGTGCTGATAGAAGATCCTCCACCATAAGAATATGCAAACTGCTTACCAGATGTCTGGTGATCCTTTACTTAAAAGAGAACCCCAGAAAGCATGTTATTATCCACTTGGAAGGAGTGATTGGGTCAGATCTGTTGTCAATCCCCATCTGCAGCCGTCGGGTTAAACACTCGAAAGCGGTATCCGTGGAGAGACACAAGAAGACCACAATAGTATAATACCGTAGGGAAAGGTTTATTTTAAAAGATAAGACAAAAACTCACTTACATGATACAAAATAGAAAACAGGCATGTCAGTTTTAAGGTGGGACTCCGGCCGGAAGTGGTCCAAATAAAACATAACCCGTCCAATTGGTGAGGAAAGATGTATTCAGCTCTCTCTCTCTCCTCTGAAGCCCCGTACACACGGCCGAGGTTCTCGGCAGAAACCAGCGAGAACCTCGCTGGGAGCCGCATTCTGCCGAGAACCCCGGCCGTGTGTACGCTCTCGGCGAGCCCCGCCCGTCGGGACACCCGTCGAGCAAATAGAGAACAGGCTCTCTATTTGCTCGACGGCCCGTCGGGATGAATGGCTGGTTGCCTTTCCCGACGGGCGGGTCGCCGATTCTGACGGCCGGCAGAGAACCTCGACGGGCGGAACGATGTGTTTCTCTGCCGTGTGTACGGGGCCTGACTGGTAACCAGGGGCGGACTGAGCATTCGGTCAGTCGGGCACGGACCGAGGGCCCCATGGCCACTAGGGGGCCCCATCAGGGTTGCCAGCCTTGGTAAAAGCAGGGACAGTTTGTTAAAATCAGTGTATTTTAACATCTATCCCTGAAACGGCCACTACCGACAGCATTTTGATGTGTAAATCTTGACATTGTAGCTGCCCCGCCTCTCCACTGCCTCCTTAGCCAATGGGAGCACAGTGTACACGCCCCCTCTTCCAGCGCGGCTTTTTTGACATAGGAGCAGGAGGTGCCGACTGCTGGAGGAGAGGAGAGGGAGGAGGGGACAGCCTGCAGTGTGGGTATGGACGGCTGCCTGTTAAAAGGTAAGCTGGCTGAGCTGAAAGAAATGTTTTATTTTCAGTGCTTACCTGTCCTGGTGAGGAGGGGGGAGGGGGGAGGCTGTGTAGCAGCCAGGCTCCTCTTGCTGTTAGAAAAACGATGTACAGTATGTGAGAGAAGTGCCATGCTTCTGGGAGAAGGATGTGCTGAACTTCTTCAATCTTTTCAATCTCCCTACTCATCACCTGCCCACCAGTACACAGGCACAGCCTCCTCCTCTCCTGTACTACCTTACCACATCCTATGTCTGTGAGCTGCTGGGGCACTACAAGTACCAGCATGCTAGAAGAGGCAGCAGCAGTGGATCAGGATGATTTTTGGGTGAAATGCACTGGTGTTAATGGAAGTGCTGTCATTATCCTCCTGCTGATAGTAAAGATGTCAGCTTTATGTGTGTGGAAACATTCAGCATTGACAACTACAGTTGTGTGTTGTTTTTTTTATGTTTGCCCTGCAGTATAAATTTGCTGCATGAACCATTTAATTACACCTACTTTAAAAAAAAAAAATACAAAATTAATAAAAAGTGCTGGTATATATATATATATATATATATATATATATATATATATATATAGTGTGTGTATACTGTGCATGCGTGTGTATACCAGGGGTGGTCCTTATATTAAGGACACCATCCCCTCTATGTAGAAGGTATAGATTCATTAATTGCATGAATCTATCCATGGCCACTGCGCCCACCCCCTATTCAGGTGTCCAGCCCCTTTCAGGACCCCGGGCGCCTAAATTGCAGTGGGGGGGGGGGGGGGTTGAAGCACCTGATTAGAGCCATAGGCTCTAATAGGCTTCAAAATAGGGTGGGCTCGGAATGCAGAGCATTCAGAGGCGAGCCCATCCAGGTGTGTTAGAAAAGCAAATTACTATTACTGAACTGCCTCTCCGCCAATCAGGAAGTTGATGGGGCACAGTTGGCTGCATTTGATGGGGCACAGTTGGCTGCACAGTTGGCTGCATTTGATGGGGCACAGTTGGCTGCATTTGATGGGGCACAGTTGGCTGCACAGTTGGCTGCATTTGATGGGGCACGGTTGGCTGCACAGTTGGGTGCATTTGATGGGGCACAGTTGGCTGCACAGTTGGCTGCATTTGATGGGGCACAGTTGGCTGCACAGTTGGCTGCATTTGATGGGGCACAGTTGGCTGCACAGTTGGGTGCATTTGATGGGGCACAGTTGGCTGCATTTGATGGGGCACAGTTGGCTGCACAGTTGGCTGCATTTGATGGGGCACAGTTGGCTGCACAGTTGGGTGCATTTGATGGGGCACAGTTGGCTGCATTTGATGGGGCACAGTTGGCTGCACAGTTGGCTGCATTTGATGGGGCACGGTTGGCTGCACAGTTGGGTGCATTTGATGGGGCACAGTTGGCTGCACAGTTGGCTGCATTTGATGGGGCACAGTTGGCTGCATTTGATGGGGCACAGTTGGCTGCACAGTTGGGTGCATTTGATGGGGCACAGTTGGCTGCATTTGATGGGGCACAGTTGGCTGCACAGTTGGCTGCATTTGATGGGGCACAGTTGGCTGCACAGTTGGGTGCATTTGATGGGGCACAGTTGGCTGCACAGTTGGCTGCATTTGATGTGGCACGGTTGGCTGCACAGTTGGCTGCATTTGATGGGGCACAGTTGGCTGCACAGTTGGGTGCATTTGATGGGGCACAGTTGGCTGCACAGTTGGCTGCATTTGATGGGGCACAGTGAGGCTGCAATTGATTTTTTTCCCCCCAGTATTTTTCCCCATTTTGTTTGCTCCCCCTCCCCCAAAAAAACTCAACACAAGTGGCTCTAACAATCCCATGCCCGTGAAAAAAAATCCACTTGTTGCCATTCGGGGCCATCTGAATGGTGCACTGCTGAGCTGGGCCTTGGATCAGGCATCAGTGCAGGTCTGAATACACACCTGTGCAGTGACATCATGGCACCCGATCTGAGGCCAACCACAGCACTTCACTATTTTGCTGGTTTTATGACTCACTTGCGCAGTTCAGGGGCTGCAACATGTGGATTATTTTTAAAAGCCTTTTCCCACCAGCTGCCTACCACACCAAGTTGCAAAGGTGTGTGTAAGGGGACACTGGGGGCTCTGCCGGAAGGGTGGCACTCTGGGGCTCATCCTGACTACTGTACACTATATGTTGTTGTGTTTCTTACTTACTCCTGACCCCCATACTCTGTACATTATACTGTACAAAGACCTGACCAAGGTGTTCATTGTCTCAACAGTTGCTGGTTTTGATTAAGTTCTACTGTCATTTTGCCTCAGTAAGCCAAAAATAAAAAATGCTGTGCATAAAAAAAACATATGTAATGGAAACGTTTATTTTAAAAGCAAATGATCCCTTGACTGAGATTCATTAGTGTCTGAGATTATCAGCTGCAACACAGTAATTCAAATTTTATGGGTACAAGGTCTGTGGTATGTTTGCATTGTTTACAGCAGATCTTTTAAGACTTAAATGTCCATTGTTCGCCATGGTACACTATGTATGCCGCAGGTCATCATCTCCCTGCTAGGGGTCCCAGTTAAGTATTTTGCCCAGGGGCCCATGATGCTGTTAAGGTGGCAATGCCCATGAGAGGCTTCTGGTGAATTTAGTGGGTCACCAGCTCTAAGTCTCCTGTCACTCAGCATGTCACGGAGCTTGGTGCCCTTTCCCTCCACATGGGTTTTTCCACATTCATGTTGCATCAAAAAAAGGTGGCTGCCACATGGCGGCCATCTCTAAGCCTGGGGGGCCCCATGATCTTCTATTGCCCGGGGGCCCCATGAGTTGTCAGTCCGCCCCTACTGGTAACTGATCAGCCATCTTTCAGTGAAGTCTCTCTTCCATAAAAATAAAATAAGGCGGATTGTTTTGTATCCTAAGCGCAGTTCTTCATCGGTCGTAAACATTTAAAGATCGCTGGCTCCTCAGTGACGGTATAACAATTCCACAGGGAGCTCTCTCTCTCCGTTCGGGCGTATAGTCCTTTCTTAACACATATTGCTGCAGTAAAACCAATCATCTCCCCCCATTATGACGCATTTAATTTATATTTAATTATGAATTTATTTGTTAATTACACGACTCGAGTGCCTGCGAGCTTTTATGCTCAATGAAAAGCGTACCACGCATAAATGTGCTCCGCTTCTCGAAGCCGGGAAACTGCAGTGCCGGTTACAGGCCACATAAAACCAAAAGGCAATTTAGACTTCGGGGGGGGGGGGGGGGGCGTGCAATGCAAAATAATGTTGGCGGGAGCCGAGGCTTCTTTCTGGGAGGCGATGACATTGATCAATTGTACCACTGACTTTTTACTTAATGATCTAATTCGTGGGTAAATGGCGTGTCATTAGTACGGGCTAAAGTAGGATTTAGGCTGGAGTTTGTCAAAGTAGTTCAGTAGATAGCAGGGTGTAGTAATTACCCAGCTGTAGTCGTCCACGTAATAAAACAAATTACCAGCTCCTTGCTGTAAATCCAGTGTAGTCTAGAATTACGGAAATAACTTAACGTAACTCAGCGAGTAGGCTGGATAAGTAGACTGAATCATTTTACTGGTCAATTACTGTCTTGAATAACTGTATTGGGGATGAAGGATTGTGATTTGAAGGGGAGCTAACACGACTGTACATGGGGCAAAAGATTGTGACTTAAAGGATTTTTTTTTTTTTTTTTAGCTAAATAGCTTCCTTTACCTTACTGCAGTCCTGGTTTCATGTCCTCGTTGTTCGTTTTTTTTTTTTTTTCTTTAAAGTTGCTGTAATTCTGCTCTGATCTCCACACTTCCTGCTTGTCTGGCTCCTTATGAAAAATCTCATGGCAGCTTTTCACTGTGGTCCAAGATGTCATTACTGTGGGGTAGATTCACATAGATCAGCGGATCTTTTGATCCGCGTGATCTATCTTTTTTACGATCCGCCAGCGCCAGTTTTTGAGGCAAGTGCTGTATTCAGAAAGCACTTGCCTCGTAAGTTGCCCTGGCGGATCGTAAATCCCCCGGCGGAATGCAAATTCCGCGGCTAGGGGGAGTTTACTATTTAAATCAGGCGCGTCCCCGCGCCGATCGTACTGCGCATGCGCCACCGGCTAAATTTCCCAGCGTGCATTGCTCCAAATGACGTCGCAAGGACGTCATTGGTTTCGACGTTAACGCAATTTGCGTATGGCCGTATTCGCGAACGACTTACGTAAACGACGTAAAAAATACAAAACTCAACGCGGGAACGACGGCCATACCTAACATAGGATACGCCGCACTTACCCCGCATATAGCAGGGGTAACGATCTGCCGGAAAAAGCCGAACGCAAACGACGTAAAAAAAAAGCGACGGCCGGGAGTTCGATTCTGACTCGGCGGTTCTCCTCATTTGCATATTCGTTGCGTAAAATAACGGAAGCGCCACCTAGCGGATGGCGGGAGATTGCAGCCTAAGATCCGACGGTGTAACTCACTTACACCTGTCGGCTCTAAGGGAGATCTATGCGGAACCTGATTCGAGGAATCAGCCGCATAGATCCGAGCGTCGGATCTCACAGATACGACGGTGTATCAGTAGATACACCGTCGTATGTGAATCTACCCCACTGTGTCTAAAATGCCTCAGAACCATCAGATTCATCTTAAAAACAAAACACTGCCCTGTATTTGTTTGTTTTTGTTCTGTGTGTCTCTCTACTTCACAGAAACATGAAACCAGTTTAAAAATGAAACTAAACGGCAGGTACATTATAGGATTGATTTTTATCTATTTTTAATCATTTTTAAAAGGAATCAGTTAGCTATTATGTCTCTATACCCTGTAAACAGTCATTTCAGCAAAAAAAAAACATTTTTTTTCCTTTTAGTGACCCTTTAACCACTTAAGACCCGGACCATTATGCAGCTAAAGGGCCTTGCCCCTTTTTGCGATTCGGGACTGCGTCGCTTTAACTGACAATTGCGCGGTCGTGCGACGTGGCCCTCCAAACAAAATTGGCATCCTTTCTTTCCCACAAATAGAGCTTTCTTTTGGTGGTATTTGATCACCTCTGCGGTTTTTATTTTTTGCGCCATAAACAAAAATAGAGCGACATTTTTGAAAAAAATGCAATAATTTTTACTTATGGCTATAACAAATATCCCCAAAAAAGATAAAAACAAAAACATTTTCCTCAGTTTAGGCCGATACGTATTCTTCTACCTATTTTTGGTAAAAAAAAATCGCAATAAGCATTTATTGATTGGTTTGCGCAAAAGTTATAGCGTTTACAAAATAGGGGATAGTTTTATGGCATTTTTATTAATATTTTTTTTTTTACTACTAATGGCGGCGATCGGCGTTTTTTTTTCGTGACTGCGACATTATGGCGGACACATCGGACAATTTTGACACATTTTTGGGACAATTGTCATTTTCACAGCGAAAATTGCTATAAAAATGCATCGATTACTGTGAAAATGACAATTACACTTTAGGAGTTAGCCACTAGGGGCCACTGTAGGGGTTAAGTGTGACCTCATATGTGTTTCTAACTGTAGGGGGGGGGCGGGGCTGGACTTGTGACGTCATTGATCGTCTTAACCTATATCAGGGAACAGACGATCAGTGACATTGCCACAGAGAAGAACGGGGAAGGTGTTTTTACACTCACCTCTCCCCGTTCCTTACCCCCTGGGGAATCTTATGTTCTAGCTCGCTGTGGGATCCGTGTTGGTGCCCCAGTAGACTTGGCCCTTTGTTTGAAAAGTTTGGAGACCCCTGCTTTAGAAAAGCAAAACATGGTTCCAAATACACTGAAAAAATAGACTTGTGGTTTATATACAGTGGCTGAAAAAACTTTGTGAGATCAGTTTAATGCTATCAAAGGTCAACCCAAGCTGAGCAGGTCCAGCGTGCCACGGAGACCCCTTTCCTTCCACCACCCCCTTAGCCTTTTGTGCGTTGATATTAAAGACAACAGTCATTTCACATTCGAAGGGACATTAAGCAAAAGAAAACACGAAGAACAGAGAAATTCCTTGTGGCATATTCTACTGGGGACCAGATAACAGAATTTTCTAAAGCCATTGATTTTGTGGCATTAAGCGTCTGGATGATAGGCCGGAGTATGCAGTCGCTGCGATCGCTATCTTTACCTGGAGAAGTAACGCTGTCCCATCTTGTGTAAAAAACTGATGTAAAATCTCACACCGTTGTCTTTATTACAGAGAATGTAGCAGATGGGAGAATAGATTGGAAACGGTCTGCTAATGGCTTTCATAGGCAAACTGTACAGCAACACAATGACCGTGCGACAGATACTGCAATGGTATAATTTGTCTTTGCCATGAAAGGATAACGCACCGTTGTGCTAGAAATATTAATTCAATGTTATGTTTATACTCATAACTGGTTGACATGAGCATGTGTGATCTACTATGCTCAAGAACCCCTTTACTGTTGATAAATGAAATTAGATGAACAAATGTTATTCTGAACAAAATTTGGGGTTTGAGGGATGAGCAAAATCAGGCATTGTACATGACACCAAATAAGGGTCAGTTAGGTCAGTAAGGGTCAAGTAAGGTCAGTAGGTATATTTCTTCAGTATTTGGGTTGTGGTTCCTTTAAGGGGTTGAGTTAAAGATGTTGTTGAGTACTCAGGGGTTCGGACCCATGCATGGTGAAGGGTTCCAGGGTTAGAGAGTAGAAGACTGATATTCAGTGGATAGGTAAATCCCCATTAGGGTCCCTGAATTTTGGAGGTTCGAAGAGTAATGCCGCATACACACGATCAGATTTTCCAAGCCAAGCCAAGCTTGAGCGGAATTCCGTCAGAAAAACCATCCATGGTCAAGGGTTCCAGGGTAGTCCAGTTGGAGAGTAGAGGACTGATATTCAGTGGATAGGTAAATCCCCATTAGGGTCCCCAAATTTTGGAGGTTCGAAGAGTAATGCCACATACACACGATCAGATTTTCCAAGCCAAGCCAAGCTTGAGCGGAATTCCGTCAGAAAAAACATCCATGGTCAAGGGTTCCAGGGTAGTCCAGTTGGAGAGGAGAGGACTGATATTCAGTGGATAGGTAAATCCCCATTAGGGTCCCTGAATTTTGGAGGTTCGAAGAGTAATGCCACATACACATGATCAGATTTTCCAAGCCAAGCCAAGCTTGAGCGGAATTCAGTCAGAAAAACCATCCATGGTCAAGGGTTCCAGGGTAGTCCAGGCATTAGAGTCGGTTCACACTACAGCGATCCGACTTTGGGGGCGGCTCTGCAAGTCGTCCTGAGGACGACTTCAGAGGCGACCTGCAAAACGACTTCTGTATAGAAGTCAATGGAGGTCGCCCCAAGTCGCCCCCAAAGTCGTACAGGGAGCATTTTCTAAGTCGGAGCGACTTGCGTTGCTCCTATTAGAACGCTCCCATTGCATTCAATGGGAGGCGACTCGTCAGGCGGCTGAGCCGCCTGTCGCATCGCCCCAGTGTGAACCGGGTCTTAGGGTCCCTGAATTTTGGAGATTCAAAGAATAATGCCACATACACACGATCAGATTTTCCAAGCCAAGCTTGAGCAGAATTCCGCTCAAGCTTGCCTTGCATACACACGGTCACTCTCTGAACTTTCGACCGTCAAGAATGCGGTGACGTACAACACTACGACGAGCCGAGAAAATTAAGTTCAATGCTCCCAAATGTGTATCGAATTGTTTCAGGGCATGCGTCAGAATTTTGCACGTCGGAATTGCTACCGACGATCGGATTCTCCAATAGGAATTTTTTCCATCGGAAAAATAGAGAACCTGCTCTCAATCTTTTGCTGGAGGAAATTCCAACAGCAAAAGTCTGATGGAGCCTACACACGGTCGGAAATTTCCGAACAAAAGCTCATATCGGACTTTTTCTGGTGGAATTTCCGACCGCGTGTACGTGACATTATGGTAAGAAAGAACCTTCAAACCCTGATTACATGGAATTTGGTCTGGAAGGCGTTAAGCCATCTGCATTAAAGTCCAGAAAGGGAAAAATCCAGCTCCTCTCTGGGAAGTGGTGTAGAGGAGAGCAAGGTGGGCTAGCTTCTGAACTACACAGAGCTCTCTTCAGTCATTCGCTCAGCCCATCAGTGGGTGCCGGCCATAAATTTATTGGACGAGACCAACTAATAGGCTTTTGCTGCCATAAATGGCAGCACAGCCGGGGCGGCAGATGGACGAAACGTTTGTATGTACCTGATCCGCCGCGGGGGGGTGGTCACTCTGCCACAGTATATCTGTGGTAGGCAGTCCCCAAGTGGTTAAGCCAACTCTTTATTTTTTTTATACCAGTACTATTTATTTTTTTGAAGCTGAACCTTTTTTCTGTTTGCCTGTTTTTCTTTGAATAAAAAGGTTTGCTCTTACCAACGTGCTTGGCTGGTGATCTCAGGCTCCACATGTGGCGGCATTTTCACTCTTACCATTTTGGCAATAAATATGGACATTTCCACAAAATTGTGCCTATTCAGCAAACACATTTTGGTGGAATGCATTGACGTGCAGTGGGCTTTAAGTGGCTCTTGAGGGTTACTGAAACTTATCTTAGCTATCCTGGACCAGTTCTTGTGCCAAAAAAGTTGCCTTTGTTGAAGCTGGGAACATGATGTTAGATATTGAGTTATAAAGAAAATCTAACCCTTATCTACTATTAATCCTAATGTTAAAACGTATTCTAACCCTAAACCCTAATGCCATCCCCAATGATGACCCTAATGTCAATCCTAAAGCTCACCTTAACTAGAAACAAAAGCATGTGATCGCCATTGGCATTGTGATTACACAGCTTTGATATTAAATACAAGCCTAGGGTTAGTGTTGGGGATAAAGTTGGAGTTGGCTTTGCTTATTAAGTCAATTTCAAATACATTTTGGGTGGAGACAAAATCAGAAATTCCCCAGCTAATTACATTTTGGCAAAAATGACTCTATTCTGTAGCATGAACCCAACAAGATTCTAGAAATCTTTCCTACACACGATCAGACATTCCGACAACAAAAGCCATCTCTCCCCATCTCTCCCCAGTCAGATATGTCCAGGGGGCAGGATAAGATGAGATGGCAGCCATCTCGTCCCACTCTGACTTTCTGACTTACCAAGGGGGCAGAATAGGGTGATATGGCAGTCATCTCACCCCAGTGGGACATACCAAGGGGGTTGAATGGAATGATATGGTAGCCATCTTTCCCCACTCTGACATACCAAGGGGGCAGGATAGGGTGATACTGTATGACAGCCATCTCGGGGCAGTCAGATATACCAAGGGGGCAGCCTTTTAATCCCAGTCTGACATACCAAGGGGGTAACATAGGGTGATATGGCAGCCATCTCTCCCCAGTTTGACATGCAGTACCAAGGGGGCAAGTTAGGGTAAAGATACTGGGAAAAGATGGCTGCCAAATCACCCTATTCTACTTTTGTAGTATGTCAGACAGGGGAGAGACGGCTGCCATATCACCTTCACTTGCCCCCTTGGTATGTCAGACTGGGGCCAGATGGCTGCTATACTAAAAGGGTAGGATGAGGTGAGATGGCAGCCACCTTGCCCCATTCTGACTTTCTGACATACCAAGGGGGCAGAATAGGGTGATATTGCAGTCATCTCACCCCAGTCTGACAAATCCAGGTAGCAGGATAAAGTGAGATGGCAGCTATCTTGCCCCATTCTGACTTTCTGACTTACCAAGGGGGCAGAATAGGGGGATATGGCAGTCATCTTACCCCAGTCAGACATACCAATGGGGTAGGATGGTATGATATGGTAGCCATCTTTCCCCACTCTGACATACCAAGGGGACAGGATAGGGTGATATGGCAGCTATCTCGGGGCAGTCAGACATACCAAAGGGGCAGCCACTTTGCCCCAGTCTGACATTTCAAAAAGGTAACATAGGGTGTTATGGTAGCCATCTCTCCCCAGTCTGACATACAAAGGGGGCAAGATAGGGTAAAGATACTGGGAAAAGATGGCTGCCAAATCACCCTATTCTACTTTTGTAGTATGTCAGACAGGGGAGAGACGGCTGCCATATCACCTTATCTTGCCCCCTTGGTATTTCAGACTGGGGCCAGATGGCTGCCATACTAAAAGGGTAGGATAAGGTGAGATGGCAGCCATGTTGTCCCATTCTGACGTTATGACTTACCAAGGGAGGCAGAATAGGTTGATATGGCAGTCATCTCACCCCAGTCGGGCATGCCCAGGGGGCAGGATAAGGTGAGATGGCAGCCATCTTGCCTCATTCTGACTTTCTGACTTACCAAGGAGGCAGAATAGGGTGATATGGCAGTCATCTCACCCCAGTGGGACATACCAAGGGGGTAGGATGGGATGATATGGTAGCCATCCTTCCCTACTCTGACATACCAAGGGGGCAGGATAGGGGCAGTATGACATACCAAGGGAGCAGCCATTTCACCCAAGTTTTTCATTCCAAAGGGATAACATAGGGTGATATGGCAGCCATCTTTCCCCAAACTGACATACCAAGGGGGTAACATAGGGTGATATGGCAGCCATGTCTCCCCAGTCTGACATACAGTACCAAGGGGGCAAGATAGGGTAAAGATACTAGGTAAAGATGGCTGCCATATCACCCTATCCTGCCCCCTTGGTATGTCAGACAGGGGAGAGACGGCTGCCATATCACCTTATCTTGCCTCCTTGGTATGTCAGACTGGGGCCAGATGGCTGCCATACTGAAAGGGTAGGATAGGGTGATATGGCAGCCATCTTTACCCATCCTGACATACCAAGGGGACAGAATAGGGTGGTATGGCAGCCATATTTACCCAGCCTGACATACCAAGGGGGCAGTATAGGGTGAGATGGCAGCCATCTTGCCCCATTGTGACATGCCAAAGGGCAGGATAGGGTGATATGGCAGGCTCCTCACCCCAGTCTGACATAACATATCCATTAAGAAAATGTTTTTGAAAAGATAATATTTCCCCTTCATAGCTTTCTCTATAAACCTTTATTACCAAGTTTAAAAGCCAGGCAGGTTTTTGGCACGTCCCTCGAGGAGAAAGAGACATCTTCCCATTGATGCTCCAAATAATTCCGTTAAATGTCACTTTTAGCGGGCCCTCAGACTTCCATGCCTTACATTTGCACATGAAAACTTCACCGCTGAATTATACATTGTGCCTGTTATCGCACCTAATCCTGACTTCAGAAGCCCTCCGCGCCTTCCGCAACGATCGTCTCTCCTCTGACAACGCTCGAGATGAGCATGACTTTTTTTTTTACCTGCCTTCCTTCATAAACCCAGATTGCTAAAGCCAAGCTGTGAAGCTATCTAGCCAGAATGACTCTTTACTGTAAGCGATAAAGGACAGCGGTGCAGAGAGCGGGCGGCCCTGGCAAGACTTGTAATGATTTCTCTCTGTGCCTTTTTTTTTTTTCCAGGTATTTTCTCTAAATGATTACACAGTCCGGCACTCCCGCTCACAGAACTGTTCATTATTCCATAACAAACAGCCCACAGGTCAGAGGTATTTACCGCGCCGCCTAGCCGAGCCAAGTTCCCGGACTTGCGGCGTGCCTGCCTAGCGCACCTTTACGACCGAAGACGGGGCTGTTTAAAATGCCCGGAGTTGTTTATTATGTCGTTTCAGTGAAACACAATAGCCATTGATTTTCTCTCACGTAAGTGGAAAATATTTCCCTGCCTGCGTTACAAAGCTATTACTTTGTAAAATTATTATTATTTATTATTTTGCAAATAAATTACTCTTTAACCGCTTAAGGACCGCCGCACGCCTTTTTACGTCGACAGAATGGCACGGCTGGGCAAATGGGCGTACAGGTACATCCCCTTTAATTTGCCGCCGTGTGGTCGCTAGGGTGACCACGTGTCCCGGATTGCACGGGACAGTCCCGAATTTTGCAGGTCTGTCCCGGGCACCTTCATTCCAGGACAATAAAGTGTCCCGGAATGAAACTGACAGAGCCACCCCCCAAGCCTAACGAATGCCCCCAAAAAAGGCCGCCGCATCACCGATTTACTCACTGACAGTACTTGTACTTGTCCTGGCTGGGAATGCCTGGAGGAGCACAGTCCCCGCCCCCTGCTTGTGATTGGAGGAATCATAAATCCTGCCTCTTGTGTCCAATCACTGTGCTGTGATTCGTTATACCACATACTGATTTTTGGGAAGTGGGGTGTCCCTGAATGGTAGTTTGGAAATGTGGTCACCCTAGTGGTCGCACGCAGGACCCTATGGAGAGCTCCGTGACCGCGGGACCCACGGACTCGATGTCCACCGGTGTCCTGTGATCGGGTCACAGAGCTGAAGAACAGGGAGATGTCAGTGTAAACACATCTCCCTGTTCTTCCTAGTGACATGTCACTGATCGTCTGTTCCCTCTCATCGGGAGCATCGATCAGTGACGTGTCACTTGTAGCCACGTCCCCTAAGAACTCCCTAGGGCACACTTAACCCCTTGAGCACCCCCTACAGGTTAAGCCCCTCCCTGCCAGTGTAATTTTTACAGTAATCATTGCATTTTTATAGCACCGATCGCTGTAAAAATGACAATGGTCCAATAATGGTTTTAGAAGTGTTCGATGTGTCCGCCATAATGTTGCAGCCACGATAAAAATCGATGATCGCCGCCATTACTAGTAAAAAAAAAATGATTAATAAAAATGCCATAAAACTATCCCCTATTTTGTAGACACTATGGCCCAGATTCACGTAGCTTTACGCCGGCGTATCTAGACATATGCCGTCGTAAGAACAAATGTGCGCCGTCGTATTTTTACGCCAATTTGCGAAGCAAGATACGTCGTAAAACAGGGCTTCAGCTGCCCAACGTTACTTGCCTACGCCGGCGTATCATGGGTGCATAGTTACGCTGGACGCATTCGGCGTACCCATAAAATACGCCAATTCACGAACATAGATGAGCCAGGCGGAAAAGATACGCGGTTTGCCTAAGGGTTACGTCCGGTGTAAAGTTATTCCACCATATAGGTGGCGCAACCCATTCAAAGGTATGTACCAGGGAACAGCCGTCGTATGTTACGTCGTTTACGTAGTACTACGTGAATAGGGCTGTGCGTAGGTTACGTTCACGTCGTAGGTAGTGTATTGACGTATCTTAGGCAGCTATTTCGACGTGACTTTGAGCATGCGCACTGGGATGCGTCCAAGAAACGACGCATGCGCAGTTCATTTTTTGAAGCTCAGACCATCATTTGCATGGGGTCACGCTTCATTTAAATGTTACACTCCCACTTCCACCTACTTTGACTTACGTTGGCTTACGCCAACAACTATACGCTACGCCGGCGCAACGTTGAGCGCATATTCTTTGTGAATAGCATGCTTGCCGCTCAACGCTGCGCCGGCGTAGCGTAAAGAAGATACGCTACGCCGGAACAAAGATGCACAAATCTACGTGAATCCGGGCCTATAAGTTTGGCGCAAACCAATCAATAAACGCTTATTGCGATTTTTTTTTTTTTACCAAAAATATGTAGAAGAATACGTATCGGCCTAAACTGAGGGAAAAAATATTTTTTTTATATATTTTTGGGAGATATTTATTATAGCAAAAAATATTGCATTTTTTTCCAAATTGTTGCTTTATTTTTGTTTATTGCGCAAAAAAGAAAAACCGCAAAGGTGATCAAATACCACCAAAAGAAAGCTCTATTTGTGGGGAAAAAAGGGCGTCAATTTTGTTTGGGAGCCAAGCCGCACGACCGCGCAAATGTCAGTTTAAGCGACGCAGTGCCGAATCACAAAAAGTGGCCCAGTCTTTAAGCTGCATAATGGTCTTAAGTGGTTAAGAAAACAAAAATTGAAATTAAATATAGAATAATTAAATTAAATTATTATTATAAAAATTAAAAGAATAAAAAAAGAAAAAAATGTCCAGAGTTTTGATCCACTTTAAATCAGTAATTATTTTCATTCTACGATCCCTTTTAAATCCCCCCCCCACCATCTTGGCCATGGTCATGCCGTTTCCCTTCCCCTGAAATGAAAGTGCTGTGCCTGCCATGAGACAGAGCGAAACTACGAAGCTTGTCAAGGCTTCATGAGACCCACTGAAGCCTGCCAGGCCCGCTGGGCACCGGTAATGAGAAGGAGAGAGAGGTACTGGCTACAGACATCAGCTCAATAATTAATCAAAGCTCACTTCTTCTTAATGAAAGAAAAAAGTACATGAGACAGAATGCAACATGGAAAATTTCAAGTAGAACGGTCAGCATGAGGAACATAGTTCCTTATCTGTAATGTGTGTTTAGTGCATGCCGCATAAAGAATTAATATTACTTGCCAACCCTCTATGTATTATTTAGGTGGCGTGGAGCTGAGATAAGTACAAAGGGCTAGTTAAACCAAGATTAAACCAAATTACCTCAATTTGCAAAAAGGGAGATGATAAAATAATTTTCTATACCTATAGTATGTGAAGGATAATGCCGCATACCAGGTCTTTTTTTCTCAAAGAATAAGTGCAGGAACTTCCTCCTTCTGAGTCACCTCTTGTGTCCAGCCCCCACCCACCTCCAAGCACCATTCATTGGTTTCACCCCCTCCCCACCTCTGAGCACTATTTCTTGGTTCCACTCCTACTCACCTCTGAGCACCATTCATTGGTTTCACCCCCTACCCACCTCTGAGTACTATTCCTTGGTTCCACCCCCTTCCCACCTCCAAACACCATTCATTGGTTTCACCCCCTACCCACCTCCGAGCACTATACCTTGGTTACACCCCCTGCCCACCTCCAAGCACCATTCATTGGTTTCGAGCCCTCCCCATCTTCAAGCAATATTCATAGGTTCCACCCCTACCCACCTCTGAGCACCATTCATTGGTTTCACCCCCTACCCACCTCTGAGTACTATTCCTTGGTTCCACCCCCTTCCCACCTCCGAGCACCATTCATTGGTTTCACCCCCTACCCACCTCCGAGCACTATACCTTGGTTCTACCCCCTACCCACCTCCGAGCACCATTCATTGGTTTCACTTCTTATCCACCTCCAAGCACTATACCTTGGTTCCACCCCCTGCCCACCTCAGAGCACCATTCATTGATTTCACCCCCTACCCATCTACGAGCACTATACCTTGGTTCCACCCCCTGCCCACCTCCGAGCACCATTTATTGGTTTCACCCCCTACCCACTGCCGAGTACTATTCCTTGGTTCCACCCCCTTCCCACCTCCGAGCACCATTTATTGGTTTCACCCCCTAACCACCTCTGAGCACTATACCTTGGTTCCACCCCCTGCCCACCTCCAAGCACCATTCATTGGTTTCACCCCTTACCCACCTCCGAGCACTATTCCTTGGTTCCACCCCCTGCCCACCTCCAAGCACCACTCCTTGGTTCCACTCCTTACCCACCTCCGAGCACCGTTCCTTGGTTCCACCCCCTAACCACCTTCGAGCACCATTACATACATTCAGAGCTGGAGGTGCCGGTACTGCTTTCCCCCCGCGTTCCTGCTAAAAAAAAAATGCTGTATACACACGATCAGAATTTCCGACAGAAAAGTTTGATGTGAGCTTTTGCTCGGAAATTCCAACCGTGTGTGTAAGCTCCATCGAACATGTTTTGTCGGAATTTCCGACAGCAAAAATTTGAGAGCTGGTTCTCAAAATTTTATGACGGGAAAAGTTCTTGTCGGAAATTCCAATTGTCAATTGCAATTCCGATGCACAAAAAAACATGCTCGGAATCAATTCGACGCATGCTCGGAATCATTGAACTTTTCTCAGCTCGCTGTAGGGTCTTGTCGGTCGGAATTTCTGTCAACATTTGTGTGACCGTGTGTATGCAACACAAGTTTGAGCCAAAATTCAGTCAGAAAAAAAAATCTGGTTTTCTTGTTGGAATTTCCGATCGTGTGTAAGCGGCATAAGAGCGTTTTTAGTGTCTATTATTTCATTTTTTTCTTTTTTAATAATAGATCATACTTTAAACTGGCCTGTCAGTAACTTTCAATGTCTACGTGAAATAATTCCTGACATGTCACAGTATTCTGATGTAGCATCGTCCTAGATAGGTGCTAGGTTAGGTAAATTTAGCTCTTAGCTCACTTTGCTCAGTTAAGCTGCATACGATTATTTTGGTCTGTTCTGTTTTTTGTTGGCTGCTTCCCCCCTGTCTCCCTGTGGATTCTGGAAGATAGTGGGCTGGGAGAGTCAAATCAGCGACTGAATATTTATACAGAACTACCCAATCCTTGGGAACGGTGCCCAGATGGTGGCTGGGAGGGAGAATAAATAGCCTGAGGCCTGGAACATAGGGGGTTCTTCTCCTGGAGAAGGAGATCCCAGCCTGGAGGGTTGTTGCCTTCCTGGGCAGGTATACCCTGCTTCTACTGCTCATCAAGGTCCCAGCTATGCTAGCTGGGGGGCCTATTCTGTTGAAGTTTACTGGCGCTGATAAAGCAACTACTTTTTGGGGATCTGGTCTAAAGGATTCACAGAAAAGGTGTCTGGAAGATATTGGAGGTGTCAGAAACCATAAATCAGACCGAGACAGAAGTACAGTTAAATCACACTTGTTTATTAATAATAATAATAAAAAGATAAACAGTAAGCATAATCAAAACATAGCCAGAGTTCAGGAACCAGAACAGATACCAGTTCAGGAGTTCGGCCTCGTACACACGATCAAATCTGTCTGCTGGAAACGGTCTGCTAGACCGTCCCAGCAGACAGATTTGATCGGGTGTATGGGCGAGCCGACGGATTTGGCCACCCGACAGATTTCAAAGCATGCTTTGAAATCTATCAGGTGGGAATCCGTCCGCCCGACATGTCTGCTGGTTAGTACACTTACCAGCAGACATGTCGTCTCGCACCGGCGCCGAATGGATTCGGCGCATGCGCGGAAGTGTTTTACTTCCTGGTGCGGTGACGTGGCGGCTTTAACGGCACCGCCACATCACCGACACGTCAGCGCGCCGTCTGCTGTGTGTACACGCGAGCAAACCAAAATCCTAGCAAACGGATTTGTTCAAATCGGTCGGTCCGACCGATTTGAACAAATAGATTGCCTCGTGTGTACGAGGCCTAAAGGAACCAGAACGGATAGTCAGACAAGCCAAATGTCGTAGAGTCAGAAAAGAACGTAGTAGAACAGCGAGCAGGATCAGGAGCCAGAAGGGATGTCAGCCAAGCAAGTCTTCAACAGGAATGCAGGAGATCTCTGTGATGTTGACCAAGGCGAGGGTAGAGAGCAACTGAGCTGGAAGGCTTAAGTAGGCAGGACTGATGAGCAGGATCATCAACAGGTGAGTCACTGTGGAGAGATAGGAGCTAGCAATTAGCCGACAGATGAGCAGCCAGCTTAGAGAAGGAAGGGTTGAGCCAAGCTCTGATAGGAAGGAGGCATCCAATTATCCAAGGACATTAGTGAGTGCAGACCGGTGTGCGACATCCCAGTGAATGTGTGCTGCTACTACATCTCATTTATTAGGGTCAGCATCGCCTAAAGACGACATTGTTCATGGTGTCATTGTATAGCTAAGGCTATTATTTGTTGCTGCAAGGACTCTCCTCAGGTTCTTTAGGAGAAAGAGTAGTGTCCTCAAGTTTCTTCTTATAGTTGCTGGAGTATACCAAAATTACCCTGCACCCATCCATTGGCAATAGTATCATCTTTGAGAAAAGCTCCCTGTTTTTAAAAAGCCATCCCTGAGCTTCAGTTCGATGACCTTAGCAAAGGTCAGGATGTCACCATCTGTTGCACCGTCTGTTGCAGGCAGAGGGAAGCATTTCCTCAGTCTCCTATCCCCTAGTGATCAGACTTGCAGCACTGTAAGCATTTACATGTTTCATCTCTGAGCCGGTGTGTTCTGTCAAAATAGACAATTCATCAAGATCTCAAAGTAGATGGTGACGCTGGATGATGCTTGATCAAAGATGGCTCTGTTCTACTGGAGCGAAAAGCAGATGAAAACATAGTCAGAGGGAATACTGTGAGAGGTAATAGATACCTGAAAGTGTTACACTAACACATTACTTAGCATGCAATTATCAAAATATATCTGAAGTTAGGACCACTTTAACTAAGACCCCCCCTCTTTGAAGATTTTCATTGCTCTGGGCTGCACTGTATATCTGTTTTGCTCACATACTGTATCTTCTCTTTCATATGATTTTTCTAATCTACAGGCAAAGCTTTTGCAGCGTGTGTGATTGTTTTTACTTTTGTATATTAATAAACAAAAAGCAATAAAAATAATGTGCACACATCAGATGTTTCATAGATAGAACTGGAATATTGAAATTTAAATTGAAATACGCGTGGCCAGCATACGGTTTCTTTTGCCGAGTCTTCTTGCTGTGCTAGAGTAACAAGAAAACAGCCAATGCAATCACACCCATAATAGACTTCCATATTGTGTGAACAGAATTTTGCAGAATTATGGCACCTGTTTACTAATATAGCACCCCAGTGGGGGTCGAATGATGATTTGCCAGGGGTCACCGAATCCTGGGCTGTTCCTGAAGCCCACGTTGCTCTTCCAGCCTTTCTCGCGGCCACCCAGCTGGGCTGTTCCTGGAGCCCATGGCCGCCCAGCTTGGCTGTGGCTGGAGCCCATGGCCACCCAGCTGGGCTCTTCCTGGAGTCTGTGGCTTCCCAGATGGGCTGTTCCTGGAGCCCGTTGCTGCCCAGGTCAGCTGACTGGTGAGGAATGTGAAGTGGGAGGGGCTGGAGGAGACCCTATCTCCTGATTTCGGCATAGGTGTCACTACTACGAGACACCATAGAGCTGGAGACACTGTGAAACCAGACACACAGGGCCAGATTCAGGTAGATGAGAGTATCTTTCCTCTGGAGTAACGCTTCTCATTTACGTTACTCTGAAGACCCTTTCAGCGCAAGTCCTGTAATTCACATAGCAGTTGCGCGTAAACTTGCGCCAGAGTAACGATAATGCGCTGGCGTAACCCGACGCAAGTGGAAGTGGGTGTGATCATATGTAAATGATGGGCGGAGCCCAGCGCAGAGGCTTACGTTCAGCGCATCATCCACGGAGCATGCGCAGTGAGTGCGGCTCCACTCGCCCCCCTTGTGCGCATGCTCACAACTTCCGTCGGCACCACTTCCCGGGAAACGTCAGCGCAATGCCTTCCGTTGGGCGTTTAAATGCGCCCGTAGAAGCGCCATTCCGGCACTAAAGTATATCCTGCTCCCCCTCCCCGCAGTGATGTTACTTTTGTTCTGAGATGGCTGCTCCCGTTCCCCACAAACACAAAGGAGAAGGCTGAACTTTAATGGCCAGGAGCTGTCAGCCGTCATCTCGGCTATGGAGACCTATGATGTCTTCCTCCATGGCTGTAAAATTTGACAGACAAGCATGGACAGAGGTGTTGTCCTGCAAGTGGGGGTGCTCAGCTAGCTCTTATCGTCGGTAACGCTGCTGTAGCTGCTCTCCTGCTGACCTGTGACCGTCTGGAGTAAAGATAAAGCAGCCTTTTGTAGAAATAACTTTGCGCCGGACGGACGAGATACTCGCGGCGCATGTAGCCAGCGTATGGTGCTAATCCGTTCGTGAATTGGGAAAAATCCCTCATTTGCATATTTGCAGGGGAAATCAATAGGCGCGACTGATGCGCCCAGCGAAATTAACCGCTGACGATACTCTGGCGTCGGAACGTTCCGCCGCTCGCAAATGACCCGTTATTGGGCGCATCTAGTTTGGTGGGTACGGGCACATAGAAACGACGGCGCATCATCACAGTTACGCGGCGCATATCGAAATACTCCAGCGCAAGTGTTCCTGAATCTGGCCCACAGTGTGTAACACTACCTGTGATTATAGTTGCCATTAAAAGTCCCCACTACAGTTCTCAGATCAGCAGATTACCTTGATCAAGAGCACCTAAGTTGGCTGATCAGAACAATTCCCCACCAGCACTGCCACTGATTCCCATCCCCCACTAGCACTACCACCAATCCCAACTCCCCGCCAGCACTGCCACTCATCCCATTCCCCCCACCCCCCACCAATGAGTAAGACAAGGAAAAAAAATTAGAGACTACATTAAAGGGAGAGAATAGGAAAGGCACTAGAAGGGTTTGAGAACCACTGCTCTAGTGTGTGCTAGAAGTAGTTGTTTGTGTAGGAAAATTTAGCTTGGCGAGGACCAGGCTTTGGTTGTGAATCTGGCTGCTCTCTCTGGCACTTCCCCCTGGTCTGGATTTTAGTCGAAATTTCCATGGCTGGGGGGTGGGAGTGAGAAGGGGTTGTCATGTATTTTTACGATGACCTCAACCAATCCCCAGCAAAAAGGGGCTGAAAAGGGGCAGGCCACCTCATAAATAGACATGATCCATGCCAGCAGGGGCAGTCGGGTGGAAGATGGAGATGGAGTGCTGAGGAGGATGTTGGTGGCCCCTAAGGGTGCACCCTGCCTAGTCTGGGGGGGGTGACCTCGGGCCTGGGGCTCAGGTGCTGGAGGATTCCCCCTAAAACACATGGAGGAAACCCTTCCTGGAAGCACAGGAGCAAGGACAGAGGACAGTGGGAGCAAGTCAGCACATCTGGGAGATCTGAGATTCATCCGGGTGGGCAGATGAGTGTCAGTCTGAAGGACTGTGGGGAGAAGTTAGCCTGGAGGGCTAGTGAAAGGGGCAGCTGCAGCCAGGTGGGTTGGCAGTGACTGAAGGGTGGTGCTGGGATTAGTAGGCACAGGGGTGATGCAAGCTACATCCTGGACTGAACATTGTTACACATCTAAGGGGCCTCGGGTCCCTGCCCATAATGGGCTAATTGCTTCTTCTAACTTCATCTTCATCTTCACTTGCCCGTAATGGGCTAATTGCTTCATCTGACTTCATCTTCATCTTCATCTGCCAACCAATCAGGTTTCACAGAGCAAGGTCAGAAGCTAGCTGGGTCAGCAGTGGAAGATCATTCAGTAGGAACAGGAACACATGAGTACAAGTTGCAGGGGAAGCTGAAGAACATCCAGCAACTAACACACACCAGACAAATATATATACTATGGGCCAGATTCACGTATTCCAGAGCATCTTTGCTCTGGAGTAACGCTTCTGATTTGCGTTGCGCTGCCGAAATTTTAGGAGCAAGTGCTGTCATTCACGAAGCACTTGCTCCTAAAGTTGCGGCAGCGCATCACAAATGAGCCGGCGGAATTCAAATGTCGCGGGTACGGGGCGTGTAGTATGCTAACTACGCGCGATCCCGCCGCCAACGTACTGCGCATGCGTCGAGTGTCAAAACATCCCCGTGCGCATGCTCCAAAATCTGTGAATGAACGTCAATGACGTCACATTCCCATTCATGACCGTTTTACGCAAGCGACGTTTTTTTTTTTTTTTTTCCGACGCGATGGCGACGCCTATACCTAACATAGGATACTCCAACCCCATGTAGGTATATCTATGCGCCGCGTATCCCGTCCGGAAACGTCGTATCGTCATTGCGTCGCGCCGGATTTCGATCGTGAATTGCCGATTTCCGCTCATTAACATATTTTTTGAGCGGAAATCGGCGGGAACGCCCCCGGCGCCATTTTTAAGTTGAAGTAACGATGCGATGGCGAAACTCAGTTACGCTGCTCGCATCGGAACTTCAACCCGGCGTTTCTTGTTTTCTGGTTACAGAAAACAGAAACGCCGGCTCAAAGCCACAGTTAGGCTGGCGGATCACTCGATCCGCCAGCGTAACCTTTCCTGAATCTGGCCCTATATATGCAACATAAATGATAACATATGATGATCCCATATGGTGCTTGTGCTCAATAAAGACTCCTATGGACTGGTGTCCCACATAGATGTGCAAAGTGTGGACCAACTACCACTAGTGTGGTCTATTAGGCATGTGGGGATACCCCGATCTCAGATCTTTAGGATGACGTCTTATTGATAGAGATGTTGCTCATAAGGAAGAATGGGGATCAAAAGAGAAAGAGCCTCATTGCGCAATGCCATTTAAAACATTTATTGATTCCACAAAATAAAAAAGGCTACACTTACATTGCTGATGATGGCCTTGTGATTGGCCGAAACGTTAAAGTACTACTTCCGCCCCAATTGAAACCACCAGGGAATTGTGCAACAGGACGCCGCTTCTAGGACTATTCCGTTAGGGGCCGATTACACTTTTAATCAATCGCCTGCTATACATGCCGGGTGCCAGGACTATTAGGCACTCAGCAATGTAAGTGTAACCTTTTTTATTTTGTGGAATCAATAAATGTTTTAAACGGCACTGCGCAATGAGGTCTGAGATGTCCACTTATAGATTGAGGGCTAGTTCGGGGATGGCTGCTTATAGGTTGGGTGCTAGTCCGGGATTTCAACTCATATGTTGAAGGCGAGTTTGGTGATGGCCACTTATAGGTTGGGGGCTAGTCTGGATGTGCGCTCATAGGTTGGGGGCTAGTCGAGGATGTGCGCTCATAGGTTGGGGGATAGTCCGGGATGTCCACTCATAGGTTGGGGGCTAGTCCGGGATGTCCGCTCATAGGTTGGGGGCTAGTCAAGGATGTCTGCTTATAGGTTGGGGGCTAGTCCAGGATGTCCGCTTATAGGTTGGGGGCTAGTCCGGGATTTCAACTCGTATGTTGAAGGCGAGTTTGGTGATGGCCACTTATAGGTTGGGGGCTAGTCTGGGATGTCCGCTCATAGGTTGGGGGCTAGTCCAGGATGTGCGCTCATAGGTTGGGGGCTAGTCCGGGATGTCCGCTTATAGGTTGAGAGCTAGTCCGAGATGTCAGCTCATTGGTTTGGGGCTAGTCCGGCATGTCCACTTATAGATTGGTGGCTAGTCCGGGATGTGCGCTCATAGGTTGGGGACTACAGTAGTCCGGGATGTCCGCTTATAGGTTGAGAGCTAGTCCGAGATGTCAGATCATAGGTTTGGGGCTAGTCTGGGATGTCCACTTATAGATTGGGGGCTAGTCCGGGATGTCCACTTATAGATTGGGAGCTAGTCCGGGATGTCCGCTCATAGGTTGAGGGCTAGTCCGGGATGTCCACTCATAGGTTGGGGGCTAGTCTGGGATGTCCGCTCATAGGTTGGGGCTAGTCCGGGATGTCCGGTTACAGTTTGAAGGCTAGTCTGGTATTTCTGCTCATAGGATGTGATAATTTTTAATGGTCACTTTTGGCCCTTTGAGCTTCAATAGCAAATTACCATACAGCCCCTTCTTAATTGTTTTGAGTGTAGTTTGATAGCTCGAGATGTTTGTTTAAAAATGTAAAGATCTTAAAATATATATATATATATATATATATATATATATATATATATATATATATATATATATATATATATATATATATATATATATTTATTGTACTATTTTTTGATGTTTCTTAATACAAAATAGTAATATACGTAAAAAAAAAAAAAAGTCGATTTCCTGTTATTTAAATAAATAATATCAATATAAACCTAAAAGCAATAAAAAAATAAAAGTATTTGAATTTGATATTTAAGGTTAAGACGCCAAAAATAAAAATGCAAAATAAAAAAGTATGTATCGTCTCTTTAAACCTTTAGGTCCTGAAATTTTGCCAAGATTTGGGGGGAAAAAAATGAAATTTTGCTCATCCCTAGACAGCGTTTATGATTCATAGCACGGTTCTTAAATAGTTTTATGTACCAACTCACAATAAACTGTGAACTGAGCAATAGTAATGATTTAATTATTCCTAAACACTGCATACTAATTAACACTTGATTCATAACAATCAGTAAAAGAACATTTTCATGTCATACTGAGAAATAATTACAAGTGTTAGTAACAGGGAATGCACAGGGGGTTCATTTTTAAATAAATTTGTATTTTTTTTTATGGATTTATGCAATGTATTCAATATTAATATTACTTTATAAATATTTTTATATGTTTGCAATGTATTTTTTTTTTCATGTTGTTTTTGACAGTTAAAATAAAGATATTTATTTAATTTAATTTTTATCCCCTTCCAGCTAGGCTCTGTCATATGTGAATCTGGTACGCTGGGTTTTAGTGTTATAGGAGTACAGATTGTACACAGCTGAATGCTCAGAGGTGGGACACCCCTCAATACTCCTCTCTTTTACAGTGCAGATCTAGTGCTGGGCTTCTTATTAGGCAGCCTAGCATCTCCTATCTATTGACTAGCATGCTTTGCACAAACCAATGTAACCCATATTAAATATTTAGCTGATAAAAAGGAAAATTTAAATTATATTGTTATAAATTATATGTGGTGACCCTATCCCTACATTACATGCTGTGCCCAGGGCAGCTGTCCCTTCTGCCCCCCATTTGTCCCAGCCCTGTATGTGAGACAGGGTGACAACTCAGGAGCCTAACGGGAGACACTGTTGTCACTTTATAACAGGAAGTGCCTACTGCATCCTCTCACCTTGTGATTTACTAAAAAGATACAACGTTACAGTCTTAGCTCGTTGACTGCATTCATAGGTGTGCGTGCAGGGTGTGCCGGGGCACACCATGATCACTGTGTGTGCATTAGCATTATCGCTCAGGCAGAGAGATAGGAAAGATCTCTCTCTTACCAGCTCTGCCATAGGAGAAGTGCTTACACATTTCTTTCTCACTGTGTCAGCAGGAAGATCAATTTCCCGTGGCCATATATATGTAGACACACACATGCATCTGTGTTGGAGCTTTGGGGTTTACACCCTAATGTCTGCATTGCATAAACAGGTGGGTGCATTTTGCCTCTGACTGACGTATCAGGGACATCACTTGGCAACACCTGCTGTGATAAAACCAAATCAGACACCTTGTTGTTTTTCTCCAGCCTGAGTAGACTGATAAAGCTTGGCAGTGAAGGTAGAAGAGCGCTAGGCCCAGTCACTGTGCAGCCGCATTGAATGGCACCCATGTTTATATTTTCACATGACTCTTTTTAGGGCCCATTTACTTCTTTGCCATGGGTTAAGTCACGCCTTAACATGCGTTGGGTTAAGGCAGCCCATTCAAAATGAATGGGCTTTAAAGACAGCCTAAAGTTCTTAAAAAAGGACATAACCCTTTTTTATTTTGTAACACAATGCCCCCAATTGTTATACGTTACGGCATGCAATGTCTTGGTGCAGGAGTCTCCAAAGTTTCTAAACAAGGTGCCAGTTTACTGCCCTTCAGACTTTGAAGGGGCCAGAATGTGACTAGTGTGAGTAGAAGATGCCCTGACATCAATGGGAATAAACAATGCCCCATCATTGGCATTGGTGGGGGGAATAGTGCCCCATCATTGATACTGGTTGGAAGAATAGTGCCCCATCATTGGCATTGGGGGGAGGAATAGTGCCCCATCATTGATACCGGTGGGAAGAATAGTGCTCCATCATTGGTATTGGTGTGAAGAATCATGCCTCATCATTGGTACTGGTGGGAGGAATAGTGCCCCGTCATTGGCACCGGTGGGAAGAATACTGCCTTATCATTGATACTGGTGGGATTAATAGTGCCTAATCTTTGGTACTGGTGGGAGGAATAGTGCCCCGTCATTGGTACTGGTGGGAAGAATAGTGCCTTATCATTGAGGCCGTGTACACACGACCGAGGTTCTCGCTGGAAACCAGCGAGAACCTCGCTGGAAGCTGCATTCCAGCGAGGACCTCGGCCGTGTGTACGCTCTCGGCGAGCTTCCCGTCGGGAAGCCCGTCGAGCAGAAATAGAGAGCACGCTCTCTATTTGCTCGACGGCCCGCCTGGAAGAATGGCTGGTTGCCATTCCCGACGGGTGGGTCGCCGATTTCGTCGGCCGGCAGGGAACCTCGACGGGCGGAACGATGTGTTCTGCCCGTCGAGGTTCTCTGCCGTGTGTACACGGCCTGATACTGGTGGGATTAATAGTGACTAATCTTTGGTACTGGTGGGAGGAATAGTACTTCATTATTGGTACTGGTGGGAAAAATAGTGCCTCGTCTTTGGTACTGGTGGGAGGAATAGTACCTCATCATTGGTACTGGTGGGAAAAATAGTGCCTCATCTTTGGTACTGGTGGGAGGAATAGTGCCCCATCTTTGGTATTGGTGGGAAGAATTGTGCCTTATTATTAATACTGCTGGGAGGAATAGTGCCTTATCATTAGTACTGGTGGGAGAAATAGTGCCCCATTGTCGGTACTGGTCGGAGGAATAGTCCCCCATCATTGGTGTCCATGGAAGAAATAGTTCCCCTATAGTTGGTGTCAGTGGGGGAAATAGTGACCCATCACTTGTGTCAGTGGAATAGTGTCCCATCATTGGTGTCAGTGGGAGGAATAGTGCCCCATCACTGGTGTCAGTGAAAGGAATGGTGCCCCATCACTGGTGTCAGTGGAAGGAATGGTGCCCCACCACTGGTGTCAGTGGGAGAAATAGCGTCTTGTAGCTGGAGTCAGTGGGAGGAATTATGCCCTGCTATTGGTGTCAGTGGAAGGAATAGACCCTGTAATCTGTAGGATAAATAATGCCCCAAGAGCCAGATAAAGGCATGCAAAGGGCCACTGCCTTAGTGCATTGGGGTGCCATATAAAAGGAATAGCACCACAACACATGATACATGCATTGCCGCAATGCAGAGGTGTAAGTGGGCCCTAAAACAAATTGATGAGGATGAAGAGAGCAATTGCCTTCATGGTTATATAGATTCAAACATTTCTAAAAGGACTATAGATTCCCCTTTGCGTCTGCTTCAGTCGGGAACGGCGGTATTAAATAATGAATGGGCACAGCATGACGCCTTTCAAATCGCAGCTCCCTCCAGACACTCGGTGAGAGAGATGACTTTCTATCGTATTATCCTCTTAGGTGGAAAAACACACAGAGCCGCTCCTGCCCTTTTTAGGCTTTTTCTAGGTTTTAATTGGTCTTTGAAAGTCGGCATTCGGGTAATAGACTTTGCCAGGAAGCACAGTGTGGGCTAGGCAAACAACAAAGGAGCGGTATATCGGTTCTGCGCCCAGGGACGGCAGTTATCGGAGAGGGGCTTAGAGCGCTCAACAGCAATGGAAAATTCTGAAGCTTCTCATACAGTCCCTAACATACAAAACATCAGCAAAGTCAAAGAATAATCTCAATGCGTTTTCGGTGAGCTCGTATTTTGAGTTATTTTAGTGTTTCCCTTTAACAAAGAATTCCAAGTATAGATATTGTTACATAGTTACATTAGGTGAGCTTGGGTCATTGTAACTATGCTTACGCCATACCTGTGGGATCCCTCTAAAGCAGCCTTTCTTAACCTTTTTACCCCAGAGGAACCCCAAAAATAATGTTCGGGTCTTGGAGAACCCATGCTACAAGGAGGTCAGTGGGAAGAATATTCCTTACATTGGTGATCAGTGAGAAGAATGTCCCTTACATTGGTGATCAGTGAGAAGAATGCTCCTTACATTGGTGATCAGTGGGAAGAATGTTCCTTACATTGGTGATCAGTGAGAAGCATGCTCCTTACATTGGTGATCAGTGGGAAGAATGTTCCTTACATTGGTGATCAGTGAGAAGAATGTTCCTTACATTGGTGGTCAGTAAAAAGAATGTCCCTTACATTGGTGATCAGTGGGAAGAATGCTCCTTACATTGGTGATCAGTGAGAAGAACGTCCCTTACATTGGTGATCAGTGGGAAGAATGTTCCTTACATTGGTGATCAGTGAGAAGAATGTTCCTTACATTGGTGGTCAATGGGAAGTATGCTCTGGACATTGGAGATCATTGGGGAAAATGTCCCTTACATTGGTGGTCAGTGAGAAGAATGTCCCTTACATTGGTGATCAGTGAGAAGAATGCCCCTTACATTGGTGATCAGTGAGAAGAATGTTCCTTACATTGGTGATCAGTGGGAAGAATGTTCCTTACATTGGTGAGAAGAATGTTCCTTACATCAGTGAGAAGAATGTTCCTTACCAGTGACACATTGGTGATCAGTGAGAAGAATGTTCCTTAGTGAAGAATACATTGGTGATCAGTGAGAAGAATGTTCCTTACATTGGTGATCAGTGAGAAGAATGTTCCTTACATCCTTACATTGGTGAGTGAAGAATGTTCTTACATTGGTGATCAGTGGGAAGAATGTTCCTTACATTGGTGATCAGTGAGAAGAATGTTCCTTACATTGGTGATCAGTGAGAAGAATGTCCCTTACATTGGTGATCAGTGAGAAGAATGCCCCTTACATTGGTGATCAGTGAGAAGAATGTTCCTTACATTGGTGATCAGTGAGAAGAATGTTCCTTACATTGGTGATCAGTGAGAAGAATGTTCCTTACATTGGTGATCAGTGAGAAGAATGTTCCTTACATTGGTGATCAGTGAGAAGAATGTCCCTTACATTGGTGATCAGTGGGAAGAATGTCCCTTACATTGGTGATCAGTGGGAAGAATGTTCCTTACATTGGTGATCAGTGAGAAGAATATCCCTTACATTGGTGATCAGTGGGAAGAATGTTCCTTACATTGGTGATCAGTGGGAAGAATATCCCTTACATTGGTGATCAGTGGGAAGAATGCTCTTTACATTGGTGATCAGTGGGAAGAATGTTCCTTACATTGGTGATCAGTGGGAAGAATGTCCCTTACATTGGTGATCAGTGAGAAGAATGTTCCTTACATTGGTGATCAGTGAGAAGAATGTCCCTTACATTGGTGATCAGTGGGAAGAATGTCCCTTACATTGGTGATCAGTGGGAAGAATGTTCCAACATTGGTGATCAGTGAGAAGAATGTCCCTTACATTGGTGATCAGTGGGAAGAATGTCCCTTACATTGGTGATCAGTGGGAAGAATGTCCCTTACATTGGTGATCAGTGGGAAGAATGTCCCTTACATTGGTGATCAGTGGGAAGAATGTTCCTTACATTGGTGATCAGTGAGAAGAATGTCCCTTACATTGGTGATCAGTGGGAAGAATGCTCCTTACATTGGTGATCAGTGAGAAGAATGTTACTTACATTGGTGATCAGTGGGAAGAATGTCCCTTACATTGGTGATCAGTGGGAAGAATGTCCCTTACATTGGTGATCAGTGAGAAGAATGTTCCTTACATTGGTGATCAGTGAGAAGAATGTTACTTACATTGGTGATCAATAGGAAGAATGTTCCTTACATTGGAGGTCAGTGGGGAGAGTGTCCTCCTTCCAGTGGTGATCAGAATGCTACACTTACTGATAGCTAGAAAGATTATTGTTGTCCACAGCTGGCTCTGCCAGGTG
This sequence comes from Rana kukunoris, assembly GCA_029574335.1. Taxonomy (NCBI): domain Eukaryota; kingdom Metazoa; phylum Chordata; class Amphibia; order Anura; family Ranidae; genus Rana; species Rana kukunoris. The sequence goes on from CM056050.1 coordinate 605,462,005, forward strand.
GCATTGACTCTGGGACTCTGCAAGAACCATAAAATGAGAGGTCCGTAAACCTCAACTCAAGCAGCCCCTAGCAAACTGTGGGGGAACCTGGTTGAGAATTGCCAATCTAGAGGGATCCCACAGGTATGGTATATACATAGTTACATTGGCCCAAGCTGGTCTCATGCAGCTGACTCGGCCAAGTGGTGTTGGCCCCAGAACTATGCAAATACCATTAGATGGGAGCTACAGCTCAGGGAACTCCCAGCAACCTCTAGAGCAGTGGTTCGCAACCTGGGGGGGGTCGAGACCCCCTCGGGGGTTGAATGACGATTTGGTCACTGAACGCAGGACTTGGGTGAAACAGTTTAAAGAAAACAGTCAGGAACACTATGCAAACAATGAAAGCAATAGGCAACAACATGCACAGATTAAATAGACTCCCCAACAACTTTTGGTGTGTGTGGGATGTTGTGGCTAAAGGGGAACCCCAGGCCGGCCCATGATGATTCTAGTACACACCCAGTGAAATGATCTCAATACCTGTGGTGAGTCCTCTTTAAGAGCAACCACAGTAATGTTCTGGAGGCATTATTATCTTCACCGGCAATGTAGGAGCTCTATGGACAATATTTGGATGTGGTATTCTATGAAAAGCATTAAAGGTTTCTGGGCAAAGCCCCCTCGCCAAATCCTCTACACAGTTAGCGGTCCTCCCCTAAGCGATTTAATCGATCTTAGATGCAGGTGTGTCGCAGTGGCATTCAGTCCATTAGCTGTTGCAGGGTGTCCTTCTTTAGCATGGACAGTCTGTTCCTCTGGGCTGGAGATGCAGGAAACAATCTGTTCCTCTGGGCTGGAGATGCATGAACAATCTGTTCCTTTGGGCTGGAGATGCATGAACAATCTGTTCCTTTGGGCTGGAGCTATATGAACAATCTGTTCCTCTGGGCTGGAGATGCATGAACAATTTGTTCCTTTGGGCTGGAGATGCATGAACAATCTGTTCCTTTGGGCTGGAGCTATATGAACAATCTGTTCCTCTGGGCTGGAGATGAATGAACAATCTGTTCCTCTGGGCTGGAGATGAATGAACAATCTGTTCCTCTGGGCTGGAGCTGCATGAACAATCTGTTCCTCTGAGTTGCAGGCTGTGTGCCCCTTGGTAGGCCATAATTCAACACACACAGAGTGCAGGAGATGCTCTCCTGATGGGGTGCAGGCAAAAAGAGTCTCTGGTCTAGTTTCTCTGGCTTTTTATCTTCTCCCCCACAGTACTTTGCTAATGTCTGATGATTGGCTCAGACACTTCCAATAGGGAGTATACAGACAATGGATTGCATTCATTGAGGAAATGCAAAGCACTCTCTGAATGATGCCCTTGGCGAACTTCCTGTGCTCAGAATGTAGCAGGGCAGAGTTTCAGCATGGGACTTGGATACTAGTGGAGACCACTGAGGGGGCATTGCCTACTACAGTGATTCCCAGCTTCTAGAGGGATCCCACAGGTATGGTATATGCAAAGTTGCATTTCAAGCTGGACCATTTTAGCCGTGTAAAAATATCAATACCTGGAATTATTTTTTAACTTTAAATCCCATCTTCCTTACAGTGGGACTGCCCCATAGTTTAAGGGTATCTGGACCACCCAGCCTTGGCACAACAGGTGCCAATGGCTGCAAATGGAATTCAGGACAGGCAATGTTAGGGATCTTCAACCAAACAGGTAACCCATACAAGCCATTTGGCTATAATGGACACTCAGAAGTTTCAGACACATCAGCAGGTGGGAGCTTAACCTTCATACTAGAGTCCAGATGGGCAGCAGGCAGGGAATCAACAAAGTCTGGTTGGGCAGCAGGAAGGGAATCAGCAAAGCCCAGCTGAGCAGCAGGCAGGAGATCATCACAGGCTGGCTGGGCAGCGGGCAGGAGATTATCACAGGCCGGCTGGGCAGTGGGCAGCAGATAACCACAGGCCAGCTGGGCAGCGGGCATGAGATCATCACAGGCTGGCTGGACAGCAGGCAGGAGTTTATCACAGGCTGGCTGGACAGCAGGCAGGAGTTTATCACAGGCTGGCTGGACAGCAGGCAGGAGATCATCACAGGCTGGCTGGACAGCAGGTAGGAGATCATCACAGGCCGGCTGGGCAGCGGGCAGTAGATCATCACAGGCCGGCTGGGCAGCGGGCAGTAGATCACAGGACGGCTGGGTAGCGGGCAGTAGATCATCACAGGACGGCTGGGCAGCGGGCAGGAGATCATCACAGGCCGGCTGGGCAGCAGATCATCACAGACCGGCTGGGCAGCGGGCAGTAGATCATCACAGGACGGCTGGGTAGCGGGCAGTAGATCATCACAGGATGGCTGGGCAGCGGGCAGGAGATCATCACAGGCCGGCTGGGCAGCAGATCATCACAGACCGGCTGGGCAGCGGGCAGTAGATCATCACAGGACGGCTGGGTAGCGGGCAGTAGATCATCACAGGCCGGCTGGGCAGCGGGCAGTAGATCATCACAGGCCGGCTGGGCAGCGGGCAGCAGATCTTGGCGTTTAGGTCTAGAGGTCCACTAAAGCAGTTTTGCTTACCCAGTCTTCGGCTCATGTCAGAAGCCGGTGCTCCCCTCTTCTCCCCTACACTCTGGCAGTGGACTGTCCCTCAGTTTTCTGATCTCCAGTGGAACTCTATGGGCTCTGTATGGGTTTTTTTTATATCAGAGGACCTGCCAGACCACCAGAGCATAACGGAGCAGAGGCTGTGGGACTGGTCCTATAGCCTATGGGAGTGGCAGATCATGTAATTAAAACTGCATTTTGAAATCCCTTAGACCTACATAGACAATAGGGCACCCACACTGCAAGGAAACATTTTTTCTTTTCCTAGAGTTCTGCTTAAACCGGTTAAGACCCGGACCAATATGCAGGTTAAGGACCTTGCCCCTTTTTGCGATTCGGCACTGCGTCACTTTAACTGACAATTGCGCGGTCGTGCGACGTGGCTCCCAAACAAAATTGGCGTCTTTTTTTTCCCCACAAATTGAGTTTTCTTTTGGTGGTATTTGATCACATCTGTGTTTTTTTTTTTGCGCTATAAACAAAGATAGAGCGACAATTTAAAAAAAAATTCAATATATTTTACTTTTTGCTATAATAAATATCCCCCAAAAATATATATATATAAAAAAAAAAACTTTAGGCCGAAAAGTATTCTTCTACATATTTTTGGTTAAGAAAATCGCAATAAGCGTTTATCGATTGGTTTGCGCAAAAGTTATACCGTCCACAAAATAGGGGATAGTTACTAATGGCGGCGATCAGCATTTTTTTTTCGTGACTGCGACATTATGGCGGACACATCGAACACTTTTGACACATTTTTGGGACCATTGTCATTTTCACAGCGAAAAGTGCTATACAAATGCACTGATTGCTGTGAAAATAGAAGTGAAGGGGTTAACCACTAGGGGGCGCTGTTGGGGTTAAGTGTGACCTCATGTGTGTTTCTAACTGTAGGGGGGCAGGGCTGGACATGTGATGTCAGTGATCGTCGTTCCCTATAATCAGGGAACTGACAATAACTGTCATTGCCACAGAGAAGAACGGGGAAGTTTTGTTTACACTCCCCTCTCCCCGTTCTTCAACTCCTATGACCCGATCGCGGGACCCACGGCTGGGCTCTTAAAGGGGATGTATATATACATCCATGTGCCCAGCCGTGCCATTCTGCTGTCGTGCTGCGCTTCATAAGTTGTTAAAGCAGAACTGTGGGGAAAAAAAACAATGAGTGCACCAGGTGATTATAATGAACCAGACCCTCCCATTCAGAATCAATGTGCACAGGACATAGTGAAACAAACAGCTCTTTCTTCAGAGTAGAAAGAGAGCCTTCTACAAAGTTTGTAATTGATCACCCGAAGGGGAATATTTTTTTCTCAACAAAAGTGGAGCGACTCTTTAAGGTGGACGTTCAGGCCCAGATTCTCAAAGAAGTTAATTTGGCGTATCTCGAGATACGGCGCGTAACTTCTAGGATGCGCCGGCGTATCTTTTTTCTGTATTCAGAAAGCAAGATACGCCAGAATTTTGCTAAGATCCGACCTGCGTAAGTCTCTTACGCCGTCGTATCTTAGTTGCATATTTACGCTGGCCGCTAGGTGGCGCTTCCGTCGATTTACGCGTCGAATACGCAAATGAGCTAGATATGCCGATTCAAAAAACATACTTGCGCCCGGTCGCATTTTTTTACGTCGTTTGCGTAAGCGTGTGTCTGGCGTAAAGTTTCCCCTGCTATATGAGGCGTACGCAATGTTAAGTATGGACGTCAGGACTGCGTCAAATTTTCCGTCGTTTGCGTAAAACGTTCGCGAATAGGGCTTTGCGTAAGTTACGTTCACGTCGAAACCAATGAGTATTTACGGCGTAATTTTGAGCATGCGCACTGGGATACGTCCACGGACGGCGCATGCGCCGTTCATTAGAAACGTATTTTACGTGGGGTCATGGTTGATTACCATACAACACGCCCACTCCAAGCCTACTTTGAATTACGCGGGCTAATGCGGGCCAATTTACGCTACGCCGCCGTAACTTAGGAAGCAAGTGCTTTGTGAATACGGCACTTGCCTCTCTAAGTTGCGGCGGCGTAGTGTAAAGAGGATACGCTACGCTCGCACAAAGATACGCCTCTGTACGTGAATCTACCCCTCAGTATCTGATGTTAAACTTTCTAATCACAGCTGCCTGTTTTCTCTGGTTTCATGCAGATTAGAACTCCATGCAGCTGTCTTAGTTACGCCACAGAGAGGGGAAGAAAAAAAAACCCAGCAAAAATAAAATTCTTAATCCAAAATGAATATTAATTGAGATGCTTTTTCTTTCTTGCCACCCAAGCGATTAATCTCTCGATTGCTACTCATCTGCAGAGCAGCCTGGAAGGTGGTTTGGGAGGGGCTGGCGGTGCCCAACATTTGGTGATGAGCCCCGGAGACTTCAGTCTTTGCACGCGTGTTATAAACGCTTGGTGTAGCGCGCCTGCCTTCCCACTAAGGGCTATGGGATTCGCTCCTTGTCCTCAGCCCATGCCGAAAAAAGGAGATTCACAGGACCTGCCAGTCCCCGGGGCAGTCTTTGCCGGGCCGTGACATGAATCTTTACCCTTACTCATGAGTAAAACTGCCAAGGTTTTATTAATGAAGGTTTTTTTGTGCATTATGATCACCATGAATACAAATAAGTCAGTGACCCTGGTTCATCAATCTGCAAGCGCACTTAAGGCATAAGGAATGCTTAATGAACATATGGTAATATTGACTGATAGAACCTTTTTAGCGTGCCTATGACTCTATGCACAGAGCCCTCTACTAATTGTTTGCAGCAAAATCCTATGTAAAACGTGGTCCATACTGCACCCTGAGTCATACAGAAATACACACGATCGGACTTCCATCGGACATTTCCGTGTGTAACGGGAGAGCCCGGGGAACCCAGAAGCTCTTAGAAAGCATGAGCCAGAAAATAATGGACATTCAGAATATATCTTGGATCGCTTTAACCACTTGTCCACCTCCCACCGTCAAATGACGGCGGGCGGAGGACTCCATTATCCTGACATCACGTCATATGACGTGATGTCTTTTTAAAGCCGCGGGCGGGCGCGCGCGCGCAAGCCGTACCCGCCGCTCTGCTGGGATCCCGGTGCGAGTGCCCGGCGGCAACGATCGCCGCCGGGCACACGCAATTGCCCAGTAACTGAGCGGGGACGTGGAGCTCTGTATGTAAACACAGAGCTCCACGTCCTGTCAGGGAGAGGAGACCGATGCTGTGTCCCTTGTACATAGGGACACAATCGGTCACCTCCCCCAGTCACCCCCCCTCCCCCCACAGTTAGAACACTCATAGGACACACATTTAACCCCTTCCCCGCCCCCTAGTGGTTAACCCCTTCACTGCCAGTCACATTTATACAGTAATCAATGCATATTTATAGCATTGTTCACTGTATAAATGTAAATGGTCCCAAAAATGTCAGAAAAGTGTCCGAAGTGTCCGCAATAACATCGCAGTCCCAATAAAAAAATCGCAGATCGCCGCCATTAATAGTAAAAAAAAAAAATGCCATAAACTATCCCCTATTTTGTAAACACTATAAATTTTGCGCAAACCAATCGATAAACGCTTATTGCATTTTTTTTTTACCAAAAATATGTACAGTAGAAGAATACGTATCGGACTAAACGGAGGAATATATATATTTTTTGGGGATATTTATTATAGCAAAAAGTAAAAAATATTGAATTTTTTTCAAAATTGACGCTCTATTTTTGTTTATAGCGCAAAAATTAAAAACCGCAGAGGTGATCAAATACCACCAAAAGAAAGCTCTATTTGTGAGAAAAAAAGGACGCCAATTTTGTTTGGGAGCCACGTCGCACGACCGCGCAATTGTCAGTTAAAGCGACGCAGTGCCGGAAGCTTAAATTTTGTCTGGGCAGGAAGGGGGTGTAGGTGCACAGTAGGCAAGTGGTTAACCACTTAAGACTCGGACCAATATGCTGCCAAATGACCCAAGGGGTTTTTGCGATTTGGCACTGCGTCGCTTTAACAGACAATTGTGCGGTCGTGCGACGTGGCTCCCAAACAAAATTTGCGTCCTTTTCTTCCCACAAATAGAGCTTTCTTTTGGTGGTATTTGATCGCCTCTGCGATTTTTATTTTTTGCGCTATATACAAAAATAGAGCGACATTTTTGAAAAAAAATCAATATTTTTTACTTTTTGTTATAAGAAATATCAATAAACTAAATTTTAGTCAAACATTTAGGCCAAAATGTATTTAGCCACATGTCTTTAGTAAAAAAAAAATCGCAATAAAAAAAAAATTAGCTACCTAGCGGGAACACAGACACTAATACAGCGATCAGAAAAATGATCGCTTAGTGATGCTGGCAATAGGGAGTGAAAGGGTTAACTAGGGCGGTGATCAAGGGGTTAAAACTTTATTAGGGGGGGTACGGGGGCTACCCTGGACCTAACACTAACTGACTGTCACACTGCCTGTCACACTGACACTAAATACAGTAATCATACATGTATGATTACTGCATTCAGTGACACTGTGACAGGGGGGAGGGGGGGGGGGCGATCGCGGGGGTTAAATGTGTTTATGTGTAGTGTTAGTGCAGTGTAGTATTAGTGCAGGACTTACTGTGTGGTGATCTCTCCTCAGCGGTGGTTGAAAAAACCGCCGAGGGAGAGATCACATCGCTTCCTCCTTCCTGTGTTTACACAGGAGGAGGAAGTGACAGGGCGGGCAGGCGTGCGGATTGGCTGGGAGCGATCCGGAGGGGGCGGACAAAAACGAATAGCCGCCCCCTCTTGTCGGATCGCTCCTGCAGCCGCGCAGACCGCCGCATGTACGGGGGGGTCCGATGAGACCCCCGAACCCCCCCAAGGCACCAACGTATATATACGTTGATGTGCCTGTCGGTGCCATTCTGCCGACGTAAATGTACATGCGGCGGTCCTTAAGTGGTTAACATGGGTCTGTAATTCACAATATATTCCAGGATATCTGTAAGGAACTAGTACTGGTTGTTGATTCTGAACTCAACAGGTTAATTGAAAGATGTTAATTAAAAGATTGAAAGATGTCATCACATCCAGCTACCTGGCTGCCTGTGTAATGTAAATTGAATCCAGACTAACTTCTAAGGATCTTTCATTGTGGCTTGTGCTAACTGACCCTGTATTGTGTGAAGGTCTATTGATGATAATGTGTATTGGAAGTTAACAGACTGCCTAAAGGTCAGGTGTATGAGTCATTAGCTGTAGTTAATTAGCTCATGTAAATTAGGTCAGGAGACGGAGTCAGGTTGTCTGTTAAAGCGGTTGTATACCCGCTATTGAATTTTTTTTCTCCCACCTGAAAGGCAAAAGGCATAATCAGCTAGTATGCACCGCATACTAGCTGATTATGAAATACTTACCTCGGAACAAGGTGAAGAGCACTTACCTGGTCCACGCCGAGCGAGAAGTCATCTTGCTCCGGCGTGTCTTCCGGGTATCGCCGCTCCAGCGCTGTGATGGGCTGGAGGGGCGATGTCGTCACTCCCGCGCATGCGCACGGGAGACTTCAATTTGGCAAGGTCCGAGCAATCAGCGGCGCAATGCGGGGGGAATATCTCCTAAACCATACAGGTTTAGGAGATATTCTTTATACTTACAGGTAAGCCTTTTTATAGGCTTACCTGTAAGTGAAAGTGGTAGTATAGAGCAGTGGTCATCAACCCTGTCCTGCAGGGCCCACTAACAGGCCAGGTTTTATGTATTACCCTGGGGAGATGCAGACTGGAATACTGGAATCACTGAGCAGCAAATTACATCACCTGTGATGCATTTCAGTTATCTTGCAAACCTGGCCTGTTAGTGGGCCCTGCAGGACAGGGTAGATGACCACTTTAAAAGATGTACTGATGAGGATGTGTATTATGGTTCATTAGGTGGACATTGTGTGATGTTGTGGGTGGAGTTTTGGTCATTGTTCATTTGGTAAATGCAGCATTTTTGTTGTATATATAAGAGCCTGCTTTCTCAATAAAGATTGTCAGACCTGCTTGAACTTCATACAGAGCTGTGTCTTGTATTATTCATATGGGTCGCGTTCACCTGATCATGGAGTTTTGGTAGCTGCCTTGTGTTCGGGAATGGAATATCCTAAATGGCTTTAACCCCTGTCCCATTTGGGGTGCCGTTAAACCGTGAATTTTGGTCCAAAGGGGCGTTGGCCGTGAACTTGTTCTGCATACACACGGCAGAACTTTTTCAGCCAACATTCACCAAATCACGTTTTTTCAGCAGTTTACCGCCACCCTTTGGGCAACTTCTGCTATTGTTGGCTGATCTTTAGGATTGGTTCTGAGCATGCGTATGTGTACACACTGTCAGATGATGCTCCACCGGACATTTGTTGCCGGAAAGTTTGAGAGCATGCACAGCGAACATTTGTCCGATGAAAAACCAAAAACAATTGTCCGATGGAGCTTACACATGGTCGGATTGTCCGATAAAACAAGTCCGTCAAACCGTTGTTGTCAAAATGTCAGATCGTGTGTATGGGCCTTTATGTTCTTATGAGTTGGGAGGTGGACCACATTTTGTGCCACAGGTACCAACACACTCAGGTAGATTCATGTACCTCGGCGCATCTTTATGCGGGTGTAGGGCATCTTCTTTACGCTATGCCGGCACAGCGTTGAGAGGCAAGCATGGTATTCACAAAGAAAATGCTCTCAACGTTGCGCCGGCGTAGCGTATAGTTGTCGGCGTAAGCCGACATAAGTCAAAGTAGGTTAAAGTGGGCTGGAAGTGGGCGTGATATATTTAAATGAAGCGTGACCCCATGCAAATGATGGGCTGAGCTTCAAAAAACGAACTGCCCATGCGTCGTATCTTGGACGCATTCCTAGTGTGCGCATGCTCCCAGTCACGGCAAAATAACTGCCTAAGATACGTCAATACTTTGCCTACGACGTGAACGTAACCTACGCACAGCCCTATTCACATACTGCGTAAACGACGGCGTTCGTTCCCTGGTCCATACCTTTGCATGGGTTGCGCCTCCTATATGAGGAATAACTTTATGCCGGACGTAACCCTTACGCAAATCACTTAAAACATGTACGTTCGTGAATCGGCGTATCTTACTCATTTGCATATTTAAAATGGGTCCAGCATAACTAGGCGTACGCGATACGCCGGTGTAGGCAAGTTACGTCGGGCGGCTGAAGCCTTATTTTTTGACGTATCTAGCTTTGGGAATCGACGCATAGATACGATGGCGCACCTTTGTACTTACGACGGTGTATCTCGAGGTATGCTGGCGTAAGTCCTACATGAATCCAGGCCATTGTTGTTAAATTAGCCATTAACATGGTGGGACAGAAGGCACTACACAAAAGATCAATTCAGGGTGAGATGTACAGATCAACAATCTGTAGACAGTGGCGGCAGCACAGGGGTAGACTGATCTTGGCTGCACCACCACCATCTTTCCCCTAACACCACCACTGCATGACGAACCAATTCAAGTAGAGGTGATTGTTGCACATCAACAATCTGCAGACAGTGGCGGCAGCACAGGTGCAGAATGACTTTGGTTCCACCACCACCATCAGCCAAGCTGACTGTGGCCTTGAAGTGATATACAGCCACCCAATCCCTTCCACACCCCTCTACCCCAATCCTTGAAGGAAGTAAAAGAGTATAGAAGGAAAGAAGAATAAGACAGAATTAAAAGGGAAGGAATGAAGAAAGAAAGAATGGAGGGAAGGGTGGGTTAAAAGGGAAGGAAGGAAGGAGGGAGGGAAGAAGGGAGGGAAGGATGGGTTAAAAGGAAAGGAAGGGGGGAAGGAATAATGGAGGGAAGGATGGGATAAAAGGTAAGGAAGGAGGGAGGAAGGGAGAGAGGGAGGGATGGATGGGTTAACAAGGGAGGGAGAAGTGATAGAGGGAATGAAGATGGGAGGGAAGGATGGGTTAAAAACAAAGGAAGGAAAAAGGAAAGATGGATGGGTTAAAAGGGAAGGGAGGAGGGAGGGAGGGAAGGAAGAAGGGAGGGAAGGATGGGTTAAAAGGTAAGGAAGGAGGGAGGAATGGAGAAAGGGAGGGAGGGATGGGTTAACAGTGAAGGAAGGAAGGAAAAATGAAGGATGGATGGGATAAAAGGGAAGGAAATATGGGTAAAAGGGAAGGAAGGAGGGAGGGAAGGAAGAAGGGAGGGAAGGATGGTTTAAAAGGGAAGGAAGGAGGTAGGGAGAGAAGGAAGAAGGATGGGTTAAAATGGAGGGAAGGAAAAAGAAAAGGAAGGAAGAAAGGATGGGTTAAACAGGAGGAAAGAAGGAGGGAAGGAAGAAAGCAAAATAAAGGATAAAAAGATGTAAGAAAGAATTAAAAGGGAAAGAGGAAGAAAGGAAGGAAGGGGAGCAACAGGACATGGCAAGGAATGGAAGAAGAAAGGTAGGAAGCAAGGAAGGAAGGAAGGCAGGAAGGAAAGAAAAACTAAGAATCAAGGAAGTACTGTAAAACGGAAGAACTAATTAAAAGGCAAGGAAGAACAGAAGAAAGGAGGATAACAAGAAGGAAAAAAAAATATTAAGAAGGAAGGAAAGAAGAGAAGGGATGAGAGATGGCAACGAAGGAAGAAAGAATTAAGGAGGAAGGAAGGACAGAAAAGAAGGATTGAATGAAGGAAATGAAGGAAGGAAGGAGCAGCATCTACAAGAAGCATTCTCTAATAATCTCTACTACCACATAGACTCTACTCTATATTGTCTATAGCCCATTGGCTTTCCTGGTTCACCCTATAGAGTTGTGCAGAGTGTGTCATCCATTTGGCGTGGCGGCCGTGTCATTTTCCCTCCAGTCTAAGTATGGCGCGATAGCCATCTCTCAGACGCGGAGGGGGTTAAGCGAAACCCTCTCAGCACTTAGGAGCCCTTTCAGCGTACGCCACAATATACCATGCGTGGAAGATTGGATTTCGACCACGTTGTGAATACTCAATTTGCTTTCACAAGGCTTGGATGGTGCCTCGGGGGGACAATGGCCTTCTCCAGCCACCCCCTTCTCCCTCCCCCTAAAATACCAAATGAAATAAAGAAAGAGAGACGGCCACAAGGCAAGCACAAAATTGGATTAAGGGGTTTGCTTAAAATGGAACATTGTCGGCTTTCATTTGAAAGTCAATGTTAGTGAAAGATTTCATTGGTATTCGAAATGAGCGCAGCAATTTCCCGGCTGTATTACGGCTGCCTCTTCACTCTTATCAGCAGCGGCAATCGCAGCTCTGCAGAGAGAGGATTCATTGTAGAATGGCTGAGCTTGTGCTGGAGCTGAGCGGGGCCTGTGCTGGACTGAAGGCAAGATAGGGATATATAAAGGGATGACTGTGATTTCAGAGATCTGTTGCAAGCATAATCCTGAGCTTATTAAAGGGAATGTGAAGGCATGTCAAACCGGTGGCTTTTGGACTGCATGTGGCTCTCCTTTGGGGCCCCCCATTAGGGTGACCACGTGTTGCAGGTCTGTCCCGTGCACCTTCATTCCAGGACAATACAGTGTCCCTGAATGAAACTGACACAGCCACCCCCCCCCCCCCCCCGGCCAATCTAATGCCCCCAAAAAGGCCGCCGCATCACCGCTTTACTCACTGACAGTACTTGTCCTGGCCGGGAATGCCTGGAGGAGCACAATCCCGTCCCCTTCTTGTGATCGGAGAAATCATAAATCCCACCTCTTGTGTCCAATCACTGTGCTGTGATTCGTTACAGCACGAACCGACTTTTGGCAAGGGAGGGTGTCCCTGAATGGTAGGTTGGAAATGTGGGCACCCTACCCCCCATGTTAAACCTAACAATGAACTTATTATATCTGCTTCCTTTCGGTCTGTTGATCCTGCCAAGAATCTTGTGAGCTTCTTATTTCTTGTGCTATTTGCTTCTACTGCACTCTATCATTTACATTTGTATCTTTGGGGACCACAAAGTACCTTCTTCCTATGTTATAAACAAGAGTGGAGGAGGTGTTGTGTGGTCCTAACACCCTTACTATCCAAAAGTGAAAAATCTGCTCCTTAATAGCTGCCCCAGGTGCAGAGTTTTTAGATGGGGCGCAGCAGGGAAAAAACATATGACCTGGTGAGTGTTTCTATGTGGGATGTCGGGGATAGGGAAGGGGATATGGGTGGCTATGGCAAATTGCACCCTCCTCTCGTTTTAAATCTGGTCGATCTGGCTCTAAGAAGCCTGGAATAGACAGAGAACACACAGCAGGAAGATCTCATGTCACTGTGCTCTTCTGGGTCCATGTGTTACCCAACTGGTGGACTTAGAGCTTAGTGATGCTGAGATAAGCCTGATGGCGGCAAGGAGTGGGATCCCGGTGGCAGGAAACGATCAGACATGCACTTGACTGGTGTACTACTAGTGTCTTTGCTACTTAAACAAATAACAAACCCCAAAACCTCTTAACCCCCTATATAAACCACGCAACACCTTCTGGATTAAATGGCCACTAAAGGCCCCTTTATTTAATACCAAAAGGTAAATATTAAAATAACTTTAATAAAATACCATTTATAAATATATATATATATATATATATATCTTTATAAAACTTCATATATATATTTACCAAATTTATTCTATTTTAACTCAAACACAACAATTATACAAAACTGCTGTAAACGAGGGGTTCCTGAGAGAAGGGAAAAAAAAAGTGCTAGGTAATCGGCTGTACTCCATCAGGAAGCATCCTGGCCTCTAGCCGTGCTCCAATCAGCTCACGAGACAATGACTTCCTCCTTCATTCCACTCTTCAGCACGATTGACCAGTAGCCCCCACCTAACCAGATAGGGAAGGTGCCCATCCCATGACAGGCCCCAACTCCTACCAACAATCTCAGGTATATACATCCTATATATATATACCAACCACCACCCAACCCTCAGGAACCCCAGACCAATGCCAACGTCCACCTGAAACACAAAAATAACATGAAAAACAAATACCCATACCAGACACTTCCACAGGGAGGGAGGGAGGGAAAAAAACAGTCTGTGGGTAACCTCTTCCATGGAAAGCCCCCAGAATGACCAGCCCCGCCCACCCACTACATTTATCTAACCCTCCTCGTGCTAGGTAACCCCACCCCTAATACCTCACTTCCCTATCCTGTGTGTGCACCACACAGTGTTCCCCCAGTCATGTGGCCCCTCCGCCTGGGTTCCCCTTACTATGGGGCTTTCTGACTCGTTGGTATTAAACCAGGACGGGAACTGGATAATCTTGAACGGAGAGCAGTTTGACATCACTGCCCTAGGCACTGGATAATATTAAGGGGAGCCCAATTTGTAATTTTTGACCTGGGCACTGGATGATCTGGAGTGGAGTAAAGATTGACATACTGTATACACCCCCAGCTTTGCATGATCTTGACTTGAGATGAGCCCAGTTTGACCTCTTCACCTTGGGCAATGGAAGACTTTAAAGGGAGGGCACTTTGACATCTTCGCCATTAAGCACTGGATGTGGAGTGCAGTTTGGAATCTTCACTCTGAGCATTCGATGATCTTGAGGGGAGTGCAGTTTGGCATCCTTACCCTGGACACTGGATGATGTTGAGAGGGATTCGGGTTGACCTCTACATTCTGAGCATGGAATGATCTTGAGGGGAGCTCATATTGAGATCTTCACCTTGGGCACTAGATGGTCTTGAGGGGGGCACAATTTGGCATCTACCCTCCCCTGTGCTAGATTATCTTGAGGCAAGTTCAGTTTTGTATCTTCGCCCTGGGCACTGGATGATCTTGAGAGAAGCCCAGTTTGGTATCTTTGCCCTGGGCACTAGGTGAACGTGAGAGAAGCCCAGTTTGGTATCTTTGCCTGGGCACTGGGTGATCTTGATGGGAGCACAGTTTGGTATCTTCGCTCTGGGCACTTGATGATCTTGAGAGGAGCCCAGTTTGGTATCTTTGCCCTGAGCTCCAGATGGCCTTGAAGGGAGGCCAGTTTGGTATCTGAGCCCTAGGCACTGGAAGACCTTAGGGGGAACACAGTTTGGTATCTTTGTCCAGGACACTGGAAGATCTTAAAGGGAAGAACAGTTTGGTATCTTCACCCTGGGCAATGGATGACCGTGAGGGGAGTGCATATTGACATCTTTGCCAAAAGCTCTGGGTGAACTTATGGGGAGTGCAGTTTGGCATCTTCACCCTGGACACTGGATGATGTTGAGAGGGATTCAGTTTCACCTCTACATTCTGAGCATGGGATGATCTTGAGGGGAGCCCAGTTTGAGATCTTCACGCTGGGCACTAGATGGTCTTAAAGGGGAGGGGGGACAGTTCGGCATCTTTCCTCCTCTGTGATGGATGATCTTGAGGCAAGTTCAGTTTTGTATCTTTGCCCTGGGCACTGGATGATCTTGAGATAATCCCAGTTTGGTGTTTGGTGTCTTCGTCCTGGGAATTTTGTGATCTGGAGAGAAGCCTAGCTTGGTATCTTTGCCCAGGGCACTGGATGATCTTGAAGGGAGTCCAGTTTGGTATCTGAGCCCTAGGCACTGGATGACCTTGGAGGAGCACAGTTTGACATCTTAATCCTGGGAAATGGGAGATCTTAAAGAGAAGCAAAGTTTGGTATCTGTCCTGGGCACTGGGTGACCTTGAGAGGAGCACAGTCTGGCACCTATCCCCCAGTACTGGGGGATCTTGAGGGGAGCCCAGCTGGTATCTTTCCCCTGGACACTGGATGATCATAAGGGGGGCACAGTTTGCTGTCTTTATCCTGAGCACTGGCTGACCATGTCCTGGCACTGAGCTCTTTCCACCACAATGGAAAGACCCAACTAAGTGATCTCTCTGAACAGTTTCACAACATCATTGATGGGCATCTAGACAAAGCTAGGTTTGCCCTATTGGCCCACAGCCTCTACCTTTGTTGCCCCTGTTCCTACACCACCATACAGTAGATGAGTGCTGTAATGGTTACAGTACAAGACGTCACCAAAACCGTGCAGTACTAGACAGGAGCAGAAAGGTTACTAAGGTGAGATATTACCAATCAACTGTCTCAAAGAAAGGAAATAGTTCTGGATGGAGGTTTTTTTTTTTTTTTTTAGATCTGCTAAGAGCAAAATCCCATCTCAACGTGTAAAAACAAAATTTGGAGCAGGAGATTATTAATACACAGTGTTCCCAGCTGCAGCATTGAATAAAGCTTTTCCACCATATTAATGATTTAATTACATGTACACTAAGACGATAAGGAAAAACAAACATTTCAGTAACACATTAGAGAAAATAAAACCCGCTGCAAGGCAAAGCAGAAATGAATAAAGCGCAGCCTGTGCCAAGGCTTCTTCCCAGATATACACGGTGTCGACGAGCGGGCAGCTATAGATGCTGATAAGCCCTACAGGTCCGTGGCGCTATCTGGTGTGCCACATGGTTGAAATACAGCCGCCGCGGAGCAGGCGAGGTGGGGAGAGGGCAAAGAATAGCAGTTTTATCTCTCTATGAATTGCTGATAATCCTCGCAGGACTCTAAATATCCACGGGGCGTCTTTGTAATTAACGGCAGAGCTTCTTGGCAGACCTGCATTGAACTACGCGTATTAAGATGTACAGGAAGCCATCAGTGGCCCAAGCTGTTTATTTTACCTATTTATGACTTCTATGTTAACAAAAAGCTAAATAGACAGATAAAACACATATTAAAGTGCTGGTATGCCTTATAAAGGATTTAGGTTGTTGCCCATCCAGCTGTGAGAGGTGCGCAGCCCTGCCACATAGCCCAATCTATGAACAGGAGGCCAGCCTATGACTGGACAGTGAAAGGAGAAGCAGTCCTTCTTCTGCCGCTGGATGTCTTCTGTCTGATGGGCAGCAAAATTCAGCCCACTTCCTCTGAGCTCAGGACATCCCAGACTAGCCCCAAGCCTATGACTGGACAGTGAAAAGAGAAGTAGTCTTTCTTCTACCACTAGAAGTCTTCCATCTGATGGCCAGCAATAATTAACCCACTTCCTCTGAGCTCAGGACATCCCAGACTAGCCCGAAGCCTATGACTGGACAGTGAAAGGAGAAGTAGTCTTTCCTCTACCACTAGAAGTCTTCCATCTGATGGCCAGCAACATTCAACCCACTTCCTCTGAGTTCAGAACATTCCAGACTAGCCCCAAGCCTATGACTGGACAGTGACAGAAGAAGAAGTATTTCTTCTGCCGCTAGATGTCTTCCATCTGATTCAAAATTCAACCCACTTCCTCTTCGTTTAGGTCATCCCGGACTAGCCCATAGTTTATCACCAGACAATGAAAGGAGAAACAGTCTTACTTCTGCCGCTAGATGTCTTCCATCTGATGGCCAGCAATATTCAGCCCACTTCCTCTAAGCTCAGGTTGTCCCAGACTAGCCCCAAGCCTATGACTGGACAGTGAAAGGAAAAGCAGTCTTACTTCTGCTGCTAGATGTCTTTCGTCTGATGGCCAGCAATATTCAACCCACTTCATCTAAACTCAGGCCATCCCAGACTAGCCCCAAGCCTATGACTGGACAGTGAAAGGAGAAACAGTCTTTCTTTTACCACTAGAGGTCTTCCGTCTGATGGCTAGCAATATTCAACCCACTTCCTCTGAGCTCAGGTCATCACGGACTAGCCCCAAGCCTATGACTGGACAGTAAAAGGTGAAGCAGTCTTTCTTCTGCCACTAGATGTCTTCTGTCTGATGGCCAGCAATATTCAACCCACTTCCTCTGAGCCCAGGTCACCCCGGACTAGCCCCAAGCCTATGACTGGACAGTGAAAGGAGAAGCAGTCATCCTTCTTTGTCGCTAGATGTCTTCCATCTGATGAACAGCAATATTCAACCCACTTCCTCTGAGCTCAGGTCATCCTGGACTAGCCCAAAGTTTATCACTAGACAGTGACAGGAGAAGCAGCAGACTGATGAGCTCATCTTTCTGGTACTCGGCTGTCAACTCCTACCAGTGGACATGTGCAATTCGTTTCGTTCCAAATTAGTTTTTAAACAAATTTCGTCAAATTCATTAATTCGGAAATATCTGAATATTCGAAAATTTGTAAATGCAAAAATTCGTAGTTTTGAAAATGAAAAAAACTGAAAATTTGAGAAGTCTGCTCTGGTACTGGCCTCAGCTTACTCACAATGGTCACTGGTAACAACAGCTTCCCCTTTACCCCCGGCCGGTGGAACGGTTACTTTTGGTTGGACTACAAGCCTGTAGTCCCAACCCTACGCTGCTCTCCTGCTTCTGGATAGTCCCTTAGACAGCCTAGTAGCCAGATGTCCCTGGGGTAGGCCTCAGGCTTTCGGCCTAGCAGCCCGGGGCAGTAACACATGTCCACTCAGACAGCGGTCTGGGTGGCATAGAACGTTGATCACCTGTCCCCATCCAAATAAATAGGCTCTCCCAACAATCCAAGAGACCTGAAAAAATCACTCACCATTGGCTGAGACACCCCAAATATATAGGCTCTCCCAGCAGACCAAGAGACCTGAGAAAATCACTCGCCATTGGCTAAATGCAAAAATTCGTAATTTTGAAAATTAAAAAACTCGAAAATTTGAGAAGTCTGCTCTGGTACTGGCCTCAGCTTACTCACAGCGGTCCCTGGTAACAACAGCTTCCCCTTTACCCCTGTCCAGCGGAATGGTTACTTTTGGTTGGACTATAAGCCTGTAGTCCCAACCCCACGCTGCTCTCGTGCTTCTGGATAGTCCCTTAGACAGCCTTGCAGCCAGATATCCCTGGGGTAGGCCTCAAGCTTTCGGCCTAGCAGCCCGGGACAGTAACACATGTCCACTCAGACAGCTGTCTGGGTGGCATAGAACCTTGATCACCTGTCCCCATCCAAATAAATAGGCTCTCCCAGCAAGCCAAGAGACCCAAGAAAATCCCTGCCCATTGGCTGAGACACCCCAAATAAATAGGCTCTCCCAGCAGGCCAAGAGACCCGAGAAAATCACTACCCTTTGGCTGAGACACCCCAAACAAATAGGCTCTCCCAGCAGACCAAGAGACCTGAGAAAATCATTCGCAATTGGCTGAGACACCCCAAATAAATAGGCTCTCCCAGCAGACCAAGAGACCTGAGAAAATCACTCGCCATTGGCTGAGACACCCCAAATAAATAGGCTTTCCCAGCAGGCCAAGAGACCTGAGAAAATTACTCACCATTGGCTGAGACACCCCAAATAAATAGGCTCTCCCAGCAGACCAAGAGACCTGAGAAAATCACTCGCCATTGGCTGAGACACCCCAAATAAATAGGCTCTCCCTGCAGGCCAACAGACCCAAGAAAATCCCTGCCCATTGGCTGAGACACCCCAAATAAATAGGCTCTCCCAGCAGACCAAGAGACCTGAGAAAATCACTCACCATTGACTGAGACACCCCAAATAAATAGGCTCTCCCAGCAGGCCAAGAGACCTGAGAAAATCGCTCACCATTGGCTGAGGCACCCCAAATAAGTTGGCTCTCCCAGCAGACCAAGAGACCCGAGAAATTCACTGGCCTTTGGCTGAGACACCCCAAATAAATAGGCTCTCCCAGCAGGCCAGGAGACCCAAGAAAATCCCTGCCCATTGGCTGAGACACCCAAAATAAATAGGCTCTCCCAACAGGCCAAGAGATCCAAGAGAATCCCTGCCCATTGGCTGAGACACCCCTAATCTGCATTTGCTATGCCATTATCCTATGTCACCAGCTACAGTGCCACCTAGTGACAGAAGAGAAAGGTGCAGCAAGTCCAGAATTAGGGAGAAATCAATTGATCTACTAACAATTGGCCAGGGCAACAAAATTTAAAAAGCAACTCTGCTCTAAACATCAGGGTGCTACAGAAGTATAACAGATGAACAATTTAACATATTTATTCTTTAACCAATATCTCTTTAAGCAGACTTTCCTATTATGAGTAACCCCAGCAAACTGTCCCTTTTCACCTAATTTAGCGCAACAAGGTATCACCCACGGCACAGCTGCAGCCTCCGATCTAATTTACAGTCCAAGAGCCGTTTTAAAACACATTCTCCCTTAATTTCATATCACGTTATTGTTTCCACAAAGGTATTTAAATGTAATAAGATGCCATTTAAATTTTGATGTGCTGCTTTCAGTATACAGAGACCCGAGCTATAATATTCTCATTAGATTAAAGTGCTCGCTAAGTGCCGTAGGGCCGGCAACTAAAAGCAGATAGGCAAAGCAACCTCGGAAGCAAAAGCAGCCTTTTTTTTTATTTTTTATTCCATTTAAATATAAAGGATTCAGGTCATAAATTAAGCACTCAGGCAAACCAGTATATGAGGAAGGTAATGGAAAACGCTACACTTAAAAAAAACAGTTCAGGTTCTCCGGGAGCTCAAGCAGCAAAATAAAAGAAGAAAAAGGAGGAGAAGTGGGGCGAAACTTTATTGCGGGAGCGTAAATGTGTCTATAGAGGTTATCAAACGTAATAAGGTGCAATGATAAAACACATTTATTACTGGGCCGTTGGAATCCATCATGGAGTCCTGTTTCTTCAGCTTGATCTAAGCAGGGCCAATAAGGAATGGTCTATAACTTTAAATCGTAAGACGGAAAATAGTAAGACAGATATCATCTGGATAGTTTCAGATAGTGGCGGCCTGTCTATAGGGGGCGCACGGGCGCCACCACCACCCCTTATCCATGCACCCAGCCTAATCTACATGCAGGGCACCAGACTCATGGGGCCGGATCCACAAAGCATTACGGCAGCGTATCTCCAGATACACCGCCATAATTTCAAATTTGCGCTGGCGTATCTTTGTTTTGTATCCACAAAACAAGATACGCTGGAATTACGCTAAAATACGACTGGCGTAAGTCTATTACACCGTCGTATCTTAGTTGCATATTTACTCTGGCCGCTAGGTGGCGTTTCCGTCGAGTTACACGTCGAATATGCAAATGAGCTAGATACGCCGATTGAACGTACTTGCGGCCAGTCAAATTTTGCGTTTGCATAAGCGTAAGTCCGGCGTAAAGTTACCCCTGCTATATGAGGCATACGTAATGTTAAGTATGGACGTCGGGACAGTGTAGAATTTTCCGTCGTTTACGTTCACGAATAGGGCTTTGTGTAAGTTACGTTAACGTAACCAATCAGCATTTGCAGCGTAAATTTGAGCATGCGCACTGGGATACATCCACGGCCGGGGCATGCGCAGTTCGTTCGGCGCGTCATTTACGTGGTAATTTGAATTACGCGCACTTACGCCGGCACATTTACGCACTTGCCTGTAAAAGTTGCGGCGGCGTAACGTAAATAGGATACGTTACGCCCGCACAAAGATATGCGGCGCTACCTGAATCTAGCCCATGGAGTTCAATAGTTTTTTTTTTTTTGAAGCACGTGATTGGAGCCTATAATTGACTTAAAAAAAGGGTGGGACCGGGGCGCAGAGCCCACCTGGTCATACCTCCCAACTGTCCCTGATTTCGAGGGACTGTCCCTGATTTGGAATAATGTTCCTCTGTCTCTCTTTCCTCTTCATTTGTCCCTCATTTTGGTCTGAACTATATTGATGTATATAAAATCGTATATACAATTTACTTATATTTACTTACATTTCCCAGTGGTAAATCTTTCATCTAATTTCTAAATTGCTACACTTGTATACAGTGGAACCTGGGATTGCGAGTAACGCGGTTAACGAGCGTTTTCGCAATACGAGCACTGTATTTTAAAAATGTCTAACTCGGTTTGCGAGCATTGTCTCGCAAAACAAACAGGATTCAGGCCAAAGCGGTGTGCAGTACTGCGTTTGGCCTGAGGTGGGGGGCGCCGGAGCCGTGCCGCACCGATCGCAGCAGATCGGCGCTGTTGGGAAATGCACAAAAAGGCCAGAGGACAGCTCGGCTGACCTTGGCAAACCTCGGAAAGGCTCGGGAACAGAGTCTTTCCAAGGTTTGCCAAGGTGTCCTCAGGCCTTTCCGGCCGTTTCCGAGGCTCTCCGGCGACCCCCCCCCCCCCCACCTCTGGCCACATGCGGTATAACATGCCATTGAAGTTAATGCGGAACAAATTATATTAATTTCCATTGACTTCAATGGGGAAACTCGCTTTTATATGCGAGTGCTTTGGATTACGAGCATTCTCCTGGAACGGATTATGCTTGTAATCCAAGGTTCCACTGTATGTAAAATCGTATATAGAATAATGACTATCAATTTGCTATTGTCACACAACAGGGCGCATACCTTCTTAACTTTTTGAGATGGGATTGAGGGACACCTATCTTTCAAAAAGCATTTCCCAGTGCTAAACCTTTCATCCAATTTCTAAATTGCTACATTTGTATATTTCAAAGCCAATATAAAGGAATAGTAGTGGTAAAAAAAAGCACTTGTGGGTTTAACTATTTTTTTAAATATATTTTGCTTTTAAAGGGGTGTGGCATGGGGCGTGTCCTATGCCTACATACTTTTGCTAATAGGTGTCCCTGAATCCCAGTTAAGTTAAGAAGGTATGCGCCCTGTTGTGTGACAATAGCGAATTGATAGTCGCTATTGTCTTTGTGATTCTTCTCCTGGCCAATCAGAAAGCAGCTCCTGAGTCCTGACTTTCCAGGGAGTCTTAGGACCCACTTCCTGTTCAGCCAGGAAGAGAAGCTATGTCTGTTTGGCCCGGGAGGATAAGCCAGATATGATAAACACAGTAGAAAAAAAGGGTAGCACTAATCAAAATATGTAAATGAATAAATAAATACGTGAAAACTAAAATGAATAAATACGTAAAAACTTGATGAATAAAGTGCTCAAATATTGATAGTGAACAATGTATAGAAATGTCCCCATAAGCACACAATGGAAGTCTATATGCAGGAATTTCAGAACAAGTGCAAAAATGCAAAGACTACCTGTCCTTAGAGTGATCAAACTTCGGTGTTGAAAAAGTTCAAAATATGGTGAAAAATTCAAACCATGCAGATCAGTGCATGTGAAAAAGTGATGAAGTGAAGGGAACCACCCCCACAGGTAAAAGGCTTACCAGAATGTATGGACCCTAGAGAACCTACGTTCAATGGGTCAACAAGGCTTGCGTGGTGGAACCACAATGTAATTTGGGCGATCCTATGGACTTCAGGATGCTGTGCCAGAGATGACAAAACACCAGCAGGATAGAGAATCTCAGGGAAAGGTGACTTCCTAGTGGGTTGTCTCATAGAAATGATGGTCCAGGGAATCCTAAATAGATATAGAAGGGTTGTGTCATATAATAGAAGAAAAAAAACGGGCACAGAGCGTAACTCAATATTACAGTGGGTGACCGCGATATTGTGTCAATCTTGCTCCCTTTCTCGGCGAGATTAACCACCTACTAGCCCCATCGCGGGAGCCAGCGCCAAGCTGGCTAGCCGCGATGGGGACAAAGCCATTCATAGAAGGGACGGGGATCATGAGGGGAAACTCCACGCCATATTTTAAGTAAAAAACCGGCATGGGTTCCCCCCCAGGGAGGGCATGGCTGGCTAGCCGCGATGGGGACAAAGCCATTCATAGAAGGGACGGAGATCATGAGGGGAAACTCCACCACGCCATATTTTAAGTAAAAAACCGGCATGGGTTCCCCCCCCAGGGAGGGCATGGGTTCCGGCATGGGTTCCCCCCGCAAACCCCGACAACAAACGGCCAGAGTTGTCAGGAAGAGGCCCTGTCCTTATCAACATGGGGACAGGGTTCTTTGGGGTGGGGGGGGCGCAGTGCGCCCCCCTGCCCCTGAGCACCCAGCCCCCATGTTGAGGGCATGCGGCCTGGTACGGATCAGGAGGGGGGGCGCTCGCTTGTCCCCACTCCTTTCCTGACCGGCCGGGCAGCATGCTTTGGATACGAGTCTGGTATGGATTGTGGGGGGACCCCCACGTCGTTTTTTCGGCATAGGGAGTTCTCCATACAACCCATACCAGACCTAAGGGCCTGGTATGCCCCTGAGGGGAACCCATGCCTGTTTTTTAAATTTGGTGTGGAGTTCCCCCTCATGATTCATACCAAACGCCGCAGCTACAATTGGCGGGAATCCAAGTCGGATCCCCGTCGCTTCTATGACGCGCTCGCTGGAATGTGCTTTTTCTATTCCAGCGAGTGCGAGATGTCGGCACCATGTCGCCGAGAATCAGCGTGATGCTGTCGTGCTGAAAACACATTCTCGGCGACAGGTACTGTACATATCAAAAGTTTAATGAAGTCAGAAAACTTACATTTGTGATGATATTCAAGCTCTTTGTATAAAATGTGGCAACAATGGAGTCCGGCCGACGCGTTTCGTCCACTAGGACATGAAGCCAGATATGATAAACACGATAGATAGATAGATAGATAGATAGATAGATAGATAGATAGACAGACAGACAGACAGACAGACAGACAGACAGACAGACAGACAGACAGACAGACAGACAGACAGACAGACAGACAGACAGACAGACAGACAGATAGATAGATCTGAAAAGGGGAGAGGGTAATGCTGCGTACACACGATTGGATTTTCTGTCTGAAAAACCTTGGATGTTGTTTCCGACAGAAATTCCGCTCAAGCTTGGCTTGCATACACACGGTCACGCAAAAGTTCTCTGAGCTTTCGACCATCAAGAACGGAGTGCCGTTCAACACTACGACGAGCCGAGAAAATGAAGTTCAATGCTTCCGAGATGCGTCAAATTATTTCCGAGCCTGCGTTGGAATTTTGCTACAGACGAACGGAATTTCCGAACCTGCTCTTAATCTTTTGTTGGCGGATGGAGTCTACACACAAAGAAAAGAGAGAGACCATGATAGATATTGGAGGCTGCCAGTACCGTCTCACTTGTAACTTCCTGATAACAGATTTTTTTTTCTTGAACCGCTCCAGCTAGTTTATTCCCAGCTGCAACTTAATTATCTTCACATCACAGAATGAAATTCCACCATCTTAACCTGGCAACTAATTTAATTGTGATGTAGCTAGAGAAGATGAAAGATGAAAAACAATAAATAATAATATAGCGGTGCGGTGGAGATGGCGAAAGACAACCTGCTCCCACCGCCCAATCTTGTTTTTCGAGCGGAGACCACCCTTAGAATGGCTCTGCCCTGGATTGTGAGGCCCTTGGCCTAGTTTTGGAGACATCAGGGGGGAGGGGGAGACATGTTCCCATGCCATTTGGGAAATCAAATTGTACGAGTATGAAATTGCCTATTTAAAAGCAAACACGGCCCTTCAATTAAAAGGTCAGTCTGTGCGAGAGCGATGGATTTTTCACTCACTCCCCTCGGGGCCTGGGGACAAGGAAAATATAAAGATCTACCCGTAGAACAGGTAATTCTAATTAAATGATGCCAGTGAATTCATGTTTCTCTTAATCACAAACAAACAGGCAGTAGTACACATTAGTCCTTAGATGGCCTCCTGCGCCTTGGCTAAGAAGACGTCGGATAAAACATTTACAACACAAGCCCCAGGCTTAGTCACTTGTGAGAGTCTTGGGCTTAAAGTGAACCTGTACATGGCTACTCGGGGCAAAGTAACAAGGGTGGTAAAGCCACATACTTACCATGCCATTACTTCCCAAGGCCACGTCTGCCTGCTCAAGTCATATAAAATTCTGCCTTGGTGTTCCTATAATGCTATCTTCTGTATAAGAGGTCAGAGAATATACGTGACAAGTGTTAGGAAAGGGTTCACCCATTGGTAGCACCGTCGGTCTCTTGGATCGCAGTACCAGTGTCCACCAGCAGGTGTCTTCCTACACTCAGGACCTGTAGTGAGAGGACTCACCTGCTGGTGGCACTGTTGGATCCTTGGGCCGTAGTACCGGTGTCCAACAGCGGGTGTATGCCGGCAGTGTGGAGCAGACAGCTCCTCCTGCGCTCAGGTGTTACTTGAGGCCAATTACAATAGGGTGACCAGACATCCCCGGTTTCTGGGGACAGTCCCCAGATTGAGGACACTGTATCCGGACCAGGTCTGCCCCCGGTTTTGTCCCTGGATTGGATTTGAACAGGGGCTGGGGCAATTTCAAAGACAGTGCATAAAAAAAAAAAAAAAATCGGAATTACACACTCCTGCTCTGCCGTTCCTACTAGCTTAGGGGGTGTATTTTTTTCCATTATCTGTGCCCCTTTCTGATGATCATGTGCTGGTCGGAGCGGAGGGAATATTTCTTCAGTTTCAGCCGCATGCCCATCCAGCTCCGCTCGCATGCTCTTCTGCCTTGGCTCAAGTCCCAGCCAGCCGTCTGCCTGCTTATCTCCTTGCCTTCTCTGGCGGAGGGATCTTCCTCCGCTCCCCACCCAGTAGTAGCCGGGGCCCGGAGAGTAAGACTTTACAGGCTGTGAGGCAGGCGGCAGCAGCAACGGGCAGAGAGTCGCTGATTGCTGTCATTACTAGTAAGAAAATCTGGTCACCTTAAATTACAAGCATTCACATAAATACCCGGCTGTTGATGGCTCTCATCGCCTTGGTATCGTCCTTGCGCCCTGACCTGCTTGCCTGTGATCTGATCCTGAACCTGTAATCTGTTACCTGATCCTGTTTCCCTGTTCTAATCCCCATCCGGTCCCACCTGTTATCTTGTATCCCTGCCCTGCAGCCTGATCCATCCATCCTCTCCCTGTTCTGTTGTCCCTTACCCCATCTGCTGATCCCCCGTTGATGACCTTGGCCTGGCTTACGTCTGCAATTCTGGAACTGCCCTTTGTCTATCTGCTGATCTTCTGTGTATGGCCCTGGCCTGGCTAATGTTTATGATTCTGGTTTTTGCCATTTATTGTACATAGCTGTCTGTTGTTATTTGTGGGTCACTGTTGGTTGGTTTATTGCACTGTGTCATATTGGAGGTGGTTGTATTTATATTATTCACTTACTTTAATAAATCATTATATTATTCACCTTATATGTGTTTGGGTTCCTCTGCTGCAATCCACACAGCCTGGTCACACCTGGTTTATGACAACAAGTGTAGTTTGACCTTTAGCTGCCCCCCTTCCCTTAATGCAGGGGTCTCCAAACTTTCTAAACAAAGGGCCAGTTTACTGGGGGTCGGGTTAGAAAATGACTTAGTAGGATTATCAACGGCTTAGGCTTTGTGGTCAATAGGAGTAAAAAACAAATTCATAGCACCTGTAGTCAGTAGCTGGAGGAATTTTGCCCCATCATTGGTATTAGTGGTATGACTAGTGCCCTATTAGCTTCATTGGAAGGAAGAGTGTCAGTGGGAGGAAGAGTGCCCCATTAATGGTGTCAATGGAAGGAATAGCGCCCAAGGTTGGTATCAGTGGGAGGACTCGTGTCCCATCATTTGTGTCAGTGGAAGGAATAGTGTTCCATTTTTGCGATCAATGGAAGGAATTGTGCCCGATCCTTGGTATCTGTGGGAGAAATTATTCACCATTGTTGGGTGTCAGTGAAAGAAATGGTGATTCCTTATGTTTTCTGCGGAAGGCATAGTGCCCAGATCAGTGCCCCAAGGGCTGGGTAAAGGCAATCAAAGGGCCACAGTTCGGAGATCACTGCTTTAAGGAAAGAAGGTCTAGTGGAACTTTGTTTCCCCCCGGGACTTATTATATGATGTTATATTCTTCGACCAAGTAGCGCAAGAGGCCAAGTGAAGGTGAAGTGGATAGAATACCTGTTATATTTAGGAGATTCAGATGTCTACAGAGGATGAAGCAGACTAACCACCTCAATTGGCACATAGTTAGAGGGACATGAAGATAGGTGTTTAGTAAACAGGCAGGAGGTAAGTTAAGATGGCAGGCAGAAGACTTAGTAGGGTTGTGTTGAGTAGGGTTGAGGTCAGGGCCACTCGAGTTCCTCCACACCAAACTCATCAATCAATGGGCAGTGACTGCAAAGCACTTCAGTACTGGAGCTTTTGAACCCTTTATTCGGCCGCTAGTGGGGGTTAAATGTACCTCTAAAATGACGGTAAAGCTCCGGTAAAACTAGCGGCGCTTTACCGCCGACGCCCCTGCACTGTCAGTGTGAAAGGGCTCTTGGTACATCTCATTATACATCACATCTGTAGATGGACTACTGACTTGCAGGAAAGGGCAGGGGCTGTATATCCTATGCAATCTATCATGCTATAAAACATCTAGAGCAGGGGCAGCCCAGACCACGGGTAAAGGGATGTTCGGGATGCCATCCCCCAGCACACAGCACACTGAACACTGACTCACCTTGGTTCTCTTTCTGTACAGCCCGAGATAGAGATGGGAGGAGGAGTCATTCCAACTGGAGTTGGTGGACACAGTGCGGGATCCCAGACTCCCAGCATGAGGAATTCATTCCTGTACATCAGCACTCAGCAGCCACTGAAAACTAGAACCCTTGTGTCAGGTAGAGGAGCAGCCCCTCCCCCGAGCACTGCCAGGCAGGATGGGCTGCCCTACGCTCACACATCAGTTCTGGAAGAACACATACCTATGCTCAGGGCCGATCCTAGGGTCACAGGAGCCTGGGTGCAGAAATGTTTCTGGCGCCCCCACATGGGTGTGGTCATTTTACTAACTCCTTCTCTTTACAAATGTTTCTATGGCAATGACTCAACCACAGACATGCTCCCCCACAAAGTCTTCATTACCCTGGGATCTCATGATCTCTTAACAATAAACAAAATACAGGAAAAGAAGCAGAGTACTTTATTGGGACCTGGAGGGGGGGCCTCTCTGATGGACACAGAGAGGGCTTCTGTTAGAGCATGGGTCTTCAAACTATGGCCCTCCAGGTGTTCAGGAACTACAATTCCCATCATGCCTAGTCATGTCTGTGAATGTCAGAGTTTTACAATGCCTCATGGGAAGTGTAGTTCTGCAACAGCTGGAGGGCCGTAGTTTGAGGATCCCTGTGTTAGAGAGTCTGTTAGAAAGAGCCCTCAGACATACTACATACATGATACAGGAGATGGTCAGAGACTGCAGACATAATACAGGAGATGGTCAGAGACTGCAGACATAATACAGGAGATGGTCAGAGACTGCAGACATGATACAGGAGATGGTCAGAGACTGCAGACACAGTATAGGAGACGGTCAGAGACTGCAGACATAGTACAGGAGACGGTCAAAGACTGCAGACATAGTACAGGAGATGATCAGAGACTGCAGACATAGTACAGGAGATGGTCAGAGACTACAGACATAGTACAGGAGATGGTCAGAGACACATCAGTTCTGGACGGACACACACCTATGCTCAGAACACTAGTTCTGGAAGGACACAAACAAGGGGAGAAGGAGGGAGTGGAGAACTCTGCCACTTTGGCGCCCCCACCTCTGCGGGCGCCCGGGTGCAAAGCACCCTGTGCACCCTGCCTATGCTCAGAACACTTGTTCTGGACGGACACAAACAAGGAGAGAACTCTGGCACTTTGCAGGTTCCTGGGTGCAAAGCACCCTGTGCACCCTGCCTAGGATCGGCCCTGGGTTGAGGTCAGGGTTCTGTACAAACCACTCAAGTTACTCCACATCAAGCTCATCAAACCATGTCTTTATGGATGGTGATCAGTAGAGTTGAGGTCAAAGCTCTGTACAGGCCACTCGAGATCCTCCACACCAAACTCATTAACCATGTACAGTATTTATGGAGCTGGCTTTGTACACGGGGCGCATTTGCACGATGTCACATGTTATACCAAGGTCATTTTTTTTGCTCTAGATATTCCCTTTAAAATGTTTTTACATTTCTTTCACTGTCATAAATCTTTATTTTTTCTGTGTTCTCCTATCCATCAAGAAGTGAAATCCTCAATAAACCGAGGGTGGAGGTGGGGATCATAGTATTCAATTATTACCCCCGAGTCGCGGCACTGCGAGTCTAAGGAACGTGTGCAATGAAAATAAGATACATCAGTAGCTGCCGAAGAGCCCAGCAATAGACTCAGCCAATCAATAGCGGCCGCTCTTGGGGCGCACCATTGAATTTCTATTGATTGGCTGTACAAATATTATTCCGAGCTCTTGAATCAAATTTCTTGGCCAGTGGTACAAATTGGATAAATTGTACAAGAAGCGTTGGCCTGGATTATTAATTGCGAGGGGCGGCATATTGCAGTATTTTTTTTTTTATCCGATCGTCTTTAGGAGGAATGTGCAATCTTTTCCCTCCAATAAATCTATTAAATGTCCTTTAGTTGCAATAGATTTGGTGAGAAACTCAATTATATAGTGTATTATTTTTTATATCTTTTCTTTTATATCTCTACAACCCATGAATGTAAATCTCTTTGAATCTGCGCGAATTTATAATCTTTTAAAAGCTTTTCTTATGAAAACCGAGTGAAGGTGTAAAGAAAATCCATAACTGTCTTAAGTGCAAATATATATATTTATTTATATAATTTAATTGATTTATATTATAATTTATATATATATATATGTATGTGTATATATATATGTATGTGTATATATATATATATATATATATATATATATATATATCAATTAAATGTTTATATATATATATATATATATATATATATATATATATATATATATATATATATATATATATATATATATATATATATATAAATTATAATATAAATCAATTCAATTATAAAATTATATAAATATATATATATATATTAATTATATATATATATAAATATATGGGGCCAGATTCAAGTAGATATGCGTTTCTTTTGCGTACCGTATCCCATTCACGCTACGCCTCCGCAGCTTTTACGGGCAAGTGCTGTATTCTCAAAGCACTTGCTCTGTAATTTGCGGCGGCGTAGCGTAAATGGGCCGGCGTAAGGCCACATAATTTAAAGTAGGAAGGAGGTGGGCGTGCTGTATTTAAATTAAGCGCGCCCCCCGTGCCGAACGAACTGCGCATGTGCCGGCCGTAAACGTAGCCCACTGCGCATGCTCCATAGTACGCCGCAAATACATTGGTTTCGACGTCAACGTAATTAACGCACAGCCCTATTCGCGTCGAGTTACGTAAACGACGGAAAAACACGACGCTGTCCCGACGTCCATACCTAAAATGGCGTACGCCGGACCTATGCAAGGTTACCCCTCATATAGCAGGGGTAACCTTACACTTAGGCCTCGTACACACCATCGGACTTATCCGATGAAAACGGTCCGCGGACCATTTCCATCGCATATGTCCGATCGGGAGTTTGATCCGATGGCGTGTACACACCATCGGATCAAATTCCCCGCCGCCGGACGGCGCGGTGACGTGGCGGTGACGCGGCGGTGACGTTGACGCCGCCATGTCACCGCTACGTCACCGCACCAGGAAGTAAAACACTTCCGCGCATGCGCCGAATACATTCGGCGGCGGCGCGGCGGTGGCGGTGCGGGACGACATGTCTGCTGGTAAGTGTACTAACCAGCAGACATGTCGGGCGGACAGATTCCCACCGGATAGATTTCAAAGCTTGCTTTGAAATCTGTCGGGTGGACAAATCTGTCCGCTAGCCCATACACACGAGCGGAGATGTCTGCTGAAACGGTCCATCGGACCGTTTTCAGCGGACATATCCCCTCGTGTGTACGAGGCCTTACACAAACTACGTAAACTATGACGACGGCGCGCAAATACGTTCGGAAATCGGCGTATCAGGCTCATTTGCATATTTGACGCAGAAATCGACAGGAACGCCACCTAGCGGCCAAGCGTAACATTGCAACTTAGATCCGACGGTGTAAGTGACTTACGCCAGTCGGATCTACGCCAAATCTATGTGTAACTGATTCTAAGAATCAGTCGCATAGATAGGAGGGCTCAGAAACCGAGATACGACGGTGTATCTCTTCTGAGAATCTGGCCCATAGTGCCTTGAAAAAGTATTCATACCCCTTGACATTTTCCACATTTTGTCATCTTACAACCAAACCTGTAAATGTTTTTTTTTTGGGGATTTTATGTAAAAGATCAATACAAAGTGGCACCTGATTGTGAAGTGGCAGGAAAATGATAAATGGTTTTCAAAAGTTTTTACAATAAAAAAAGTGAAAAGTATGGGGGGTACATTTGTATGGCGCCCCCCGGAGTCAATACTTTGTAGAACCCCCTTTCTCTGCAATTACAGCTGCAAGTCTTTTTGCGGATGTCTCGCAAACCGAGTCAGAATTGAAATAAAAAGTTGCTTGTCTTTCAAAATGCTCGTTAAACGCGTTACTTGAAAACCGAGGTTCCACTGTACTGCTGTTGATTGGACAGTAAATCAGAAATCATCAGCTGTGTCTACTGATCAGACAGGTGATAAAGCAGTTAATGTTTTGGGTTTGGCACCCAATCAGGGGCAGACTGACCATTCAGGCACTTGGGCACTGCCCAAGGACCCCATGCCACTAGGGGGCCCCATCAGGGTTGCCAGGCTCAGTAAAACCAGGGACAGTACTGTATGTATAAATCTGTGTTTTTTTACATCTGTCCCTGATATGTTTGATACTGTCATGCTTTTGATGTGAAAATCCCGAGATTTTAGCTGCTCCACCCATGCACTGCCTCTTGGCGTGGTGGCCATCTGTAGGCCCGAGGGCCCCATAATCTTCTATTGCACAGGGGCCCCATGAGTTGTCAGTCCGCCCCTGCACCCTGCACCCAAGCTGCCAGTGCTGAACAAACTCATCTAGGATCCTTTGATCCCAATCCCACCCCACCATTCACATTAGACCACTGCACCTCAGGCCACCGCCCCTCATGTCCTCCGCTCCTTGTCCAAGACCACTTTAAGTTTTGGGTCTGGCGCCCGATCCTACTCTTGTTGCCTGTGCCAGGACAAGGTCATCTAGGGTCAGTGGCAGTGCGTCCATAGAGGGCGCCGGAGTGACGCCTCCTCTCGCTTGCGCACCGCCACTGACACAATACATAGATTCATGCATTGCATGAATCTATGTATTGCCGCTGCCGCCGACTATTCAGATTGCTGGCCCCCTGTTGAGCGCCGGACATCTGAATAACGGCAGCTGGTTGGCTGTGGCAGTGCCTATCTGAGCCAGCGGCTGTAATCGGCTTCCAAATACTTATCCAAGGAACGCTAGGGGGGGGGGGTGCGTTCCTTGGATAAGACTGACAGGCGTCTCAGCCAATCAGGTTCACCGGTTCCGGTAACCTGATTGGCTAAAGTGTCATCGAGGGCGGGAGAAGACATTGAGGGACCGTGGAAGGAGGGTGGCAGACCCCAGAAAGGTAAGTGTTGGACGGGGGGCAGCATTTTACAGGGCACAGTGGCGATAATTACAGGGCACAGTGGCGACAATTGGCACAGTGGCGACAATTGGCACAGTGGAGACAATTTAAGGGCACAGTTGCAACAAAGGGCACAGTGGCGACAATTAAAGGTCACAGTGGCGACAATTAAAGGGCACAGTCGTGACAATTAAAGGGCACAGTGGCTGCATTTGATGGCTGGCACAGTGGCTGCGTTTGATGGCATGGCACAGTGGCTGCATTTGATGGCATGGCGCAGTGGTGACAATTGATGGCACAGTGGCTGCGTTGCATGGCACAGTGGCTGCGTTTGATGGCATGGCACAGTGGTGACAATTGATGGCACAGTGGCTGCGTTTGATGGCATTGCACAGTGGCTGCGTTTGATGGGCCCAGCGGCTGCATTTGATGGGCACAATGAGGCTCCAATTGTTTGCTTTTTAGTTTGTTTGCACCCCCCCAAAAATGTTGAGCACCAGCCGCCACTGTCTAGGGTCATCTATTTCTCCCCTCCACATGAGGCCACTGCTCCTGAGGCATCCTTCCCTGTTGCCCCCTCCCCCACCCACTTTCTCCCTTGTCCAGGTCCCCCTTGCTGGTGTTACTGTACTTCTACTGCATTGCAAGGTGACTTATTTTAATAACTGATTTGGTGGCGCTTTTCGAAATTCATATACATGAAAATGAAAAGTCAGTAGAATTTAAAAATCTCGGAAAAATGTCTTTTAGCTAAAAATTGACAATAATAGTGCCTGTGGAGTAAACATTTAGCAAAATTCCACGGTGGCTTCCCTTTCAGAAATTCATATATGGTCTTCCTGCACGGGGAGCCTGGGAGCACTTTGCGATCCTTACCTCTCATTCCAGTTAATAGACCATAAAAACTTTATAAGAACATTGTGGGCATTAGTGGCGTGACCGCACTCTGTGCAGCTCTAGAGGGTGCCGTAAGAGCTACCGCGTGTACCAAAAATGAGGATTCCAGCCACCGGGGGGCAGATCCTGACAAGGATATTAGTAACAAGTCTTCCTAATGTTCCCTTGGAAGGATTAAAAACTGTTTCCTTCACAAATAATAACTCACCGGCTAATGATATAGTGCGCTGAGCATTAGCATCGCGCAAGGTCCGCGCCGGTTTTAATGTCGTTAAATGTTTCCGCTAGTCAGAAATCTTCTCATGTGGCTTGAAATGTCCTATTTAAAGTACTTTCCAAATCCTCCAAGTGCAAAGACAGTGCCAAGTAGGAACTGCATCGATTGCCGTGCCGAGTCAAACTTTTTATATAGGCGTAGAAGTTTTTATTTTACTTTTTGACCCTAAAAATTATTTCTGCATCCCAACTTTGTTATAGAACATGTAAGCATGGCATGTTTCCTAACTGCTAACTGACAGATTGCTAACTAACATATTGCTAACTGACAACTGATATACTGCTAACTGACATACTGCTAACTGAAAACTGATATACTGCTACTGACATACTGACATATTGCTAACTGACCATGACATACTGCTAACTGACATATTCCTAACTGATAAATGACATTTTGCTAACTGATATATTGCTAACTGTTGACTGACATACTGCTAACTGAAAGCTGTAATTTGCTAACAACTGACATATTGCTAGCTGACAGCTGACATATTGCTAACTGACAGTTGATATACTGCTAGCTGACAACTATCATATTGCTAACTGACAACTGACATATTCCTAATTGACAACTGACATATTGCTAACTGACATACGGCTAACTGACAATTGATATATCACTAACTAACATATTGCTAACTGACCATGACATATTGCTAACTGACATACTGATAACTGACAGATGGCATACTGATAACTGACAAATAACATGCTGCTAACTGACAACTATCGTATTGCTAATGGACAACTGACATATTGCTAACTGACAACTGACATATTGCTAACTGACCATGGCATATTGCTAACTGACAACTGACATACTGCTAACTGACATAAACTGCAATGCCATTGGTTGGCAAGTAATGCTGCTGGGTAGGGAAATTACCTAAACCTAAAGGGCTTGTTCATAGCAGGAAGTGTGTTCAAGCTTGTGCGTTTTCTGGGCCGCCCTATGCCCTTGAAACAAGTGATGAATTTACAGAGCTTTTTAAATTGCGACGCACCAAAACACATGTGATTTGCAGTCAGGTGTCACCCATTGTTAGTCCTGTTGTGTTGGCAAATCAGGCAGGAGTCCAATAGCATGTATTTTCTATGGAAACTAAAATTCTATGAGGAATACTGCAGAGGACTGCAGTTCGAGTGCAGAATCTCCAGCCAACCACCTGTGGTACCAGTCCTGGGACTCCTCCAGCTGTTCAGCTATGGTGCCAGCATAACACCATGCATTTTGGTGGCGAAAATGCACAGATGTTTGCTAGATCCATGGGCGTGCCATTAAGAACTGAAAGCACCCATGCACGTCAGCGAAAGGAAATATATATCGCCTATGGAGATTTTTAAGTACTCTAGTTTGTCGACATTCCACAAGTGTGCGCAATTTTAAAGCGTGAAATGATATCTATTTACTCAGCATGACAAAAAATTGGGGTAACTATTGTGTTACTTTTTGTTTTGTTTTTATTAATTAAAGTGTATTTTTTCCCAAAAATATGTGTTTGAAAGACTGCTGCACAAATACAGTGTGACAAAAAATATTAAAATGATCGGCATTTTATTCTCTAGGGTCTCCGTTAATATACATATTTATGCTTGTTATCAAAAAGTTCCAGAAAAGGTCTGATCACCAAGTGGTTAACAACCTGAAGTGTAAACAGAGCAGTTGCCGGTGTTCTGACGAGAAGTGAACCTGATCAAATAGTGCCCGCGTATGCGCAGGACAGAGTTGCACTCCAGCTGAGTAGGAGGTATCTCTTGATGGGAGATACCACTTCACGAGCACAATTGAAACCTATACAAACAGTGCGGGGGGCTTGAACGTAGTTCTCACATGGTGTCTCGCCACTAGGCGCCCTCCAGCAGCAGCGATGCACAATCTGAGAACTACATTCTCCCCCCGCTGTTTGTATTGGTTTAAATTGTGCCTGTGAAATGGTATCTTCCATCGAGAGTTACCTACTACGATGTGCACATGCACCATGGTTATGTCAGCCCAGCTGATTGGCAAATCAGCTGTTGTGCTATGATGTATGGCACATGCACAGTTCCTCCTAGGCACTATTCGATAGGGGGGCACCTCTCGACAGAACACTGGCAGGTATTAGTAATTCGTATTGGCTAGTGCAACAAAAAAAAAGTATCAGTACTCGCTGGTAAAAAAATTTGGGTGGCCTACATTGGGACCCAGGGCCGCCATCAGGAATTTTGGGGCCCCTTACACAGCTTCGGGCATGTGGGCCCCCTGGAGAAGAGAACCGGGGGGGGGTGCTGCCGCATGAAATTGAGAAGCGGGGGGGCTGC
Organism: Rana kukunoris; assembly: GCA_029574335.1. Taxonomy (NCBI): domain Eukaryota; kingdom Metazoa; phylum Chordata; class Amphibia; order Anura; family Ranidae; genus Rana; species Rana kukunoris. Next base: position 605,498,197 of record CM056050.1, read on the forward strand.
TGCCACGAATTGAGAAGCGGGGGGGGGGGGGCCTTTACAAAAAGAAGAAATAAAGAAACATATATATAAAAAAGGGGGGTAGCCATCCGGGGCCCTGGGGACCTCTGTGGCCTTTAATAAAAAGAGAATATATATATATATATATATATATATATATATATATATTTTTTTTTTTTTTTAAAAGGGTGGTTGCCAACTGGGGCCCTGGGGACCTTATTTTTTATTTTTATAAAAGGAAATTACAAAAAAAGGGGGCTTTCCATTCGGAACCTCTGGGCCCTTTAATTAAAAGAAACCTCTGGGCCCTTTAAAAAAAAAAATATATATATATATAAAAAAGAAATAAACATTTATATATATAAAAAAACAAGGGGGTTGCCTTCCAGGGCCCTGGGGACCTCTGCGCCCTTTAATAAAAAAATAAAAATAAAAAAAAATATATAAACAAAAATAAAAAATACAATTATAAAAAAAAGGGGGTTTGACACATGGGGCCCTGGGGACCTCTGAGCCCTTTAATAAAAATACATCTATATATTAAAAAAAATATATATAAAAAAGTAAAAAAAATATATAAAAAAAGGAGGATTGTCATCCTAAAATAAAAGAAATAAAAAAATATATAAAAAATGTATTTTTTTTATAAAAAAAGGGGGATTGTCATCTTGGGCCCTGGGGATCTCCAGGTCCCTGTGGACCTCCGGACCTCAAAAAAATAAATAAAAGAAAAAAAATTGTCCCTTTAATAAAAAATAAAAGAAAAATATATTAAAAAAAATATATTTTTTATAAATAAATAAAAAAGAGGGGGTTGCCATCTGGGGCCCTTGGTGGCCTACGGGCCCCTAGACACCTAAAAAAATGGCCCTTTAATAAAAAAAATAAAAATATATTAAAAAATAAATATATTTTTTTATAGAAAATAAATTAAAAAAAGGGGGGTTGCCATCCAGTTGCCCTGGTGGCCTCTGGGCCCCTGTGGACCTCCGGACCTCTAAAAAAAATAAAAGAAAAAAAATTGGCCCTTTAATAAAAAATAAAAGAAAAATATATTAAAAAAATATATTTTCTTATAAAAAAAATATTTAAAAAAAAAAAAAAAGAAAAAAAAGGGCTTGCCATCTGGGGCCCTGGTGGCCTCCGGGCCCCTGGGGACCTCCTGACCTCTAAAAAAAATAAAAGAAAAAAAATTGGCCCTTTAATAAATAATAAAATAAAAATATATAAAAAAATATATTTTTTTTTATAAAAAAATATATTTTTTTATTAAAAAAATATATTTTTTTTATAAAAAAAGGGCTTGCCATCTGGGGCCCTTGGTGGCCTCCGGGCCCCTGGGGACCCCCGGGCCCCTTACAGGTGTAATGCATGTACCCCCCTGATGGCGGCCCTGTTGGGACCACTAAAGAACTCTTTAAAAAGTTGGGTGGCCTACAGTGGGACCACTAAAGCCCTCTTTAAAAATTGGGTGGCCTACATTGGGACCATTAAAGCCCTCTTTAAAAATGTATGTGACCTAACTGCTTAGCCGTCATGTATATGGGCAATGTTGGCCCATTGTTGTATATGTTTGTATGCCTTTAACTACATCTCAATAAACTTGAAATTCCATGGTTAAAAAAAATATGTATGTGGCCTACATTGGGACCACTAAAGCCCTCTTTAAAAATGTGGATGGCCTACATTGAGACCACTAAAGAACTCTTTAAAAATGTATGTGACCTACATTGGGACCACTAAAGCCCTCTTTAAAAAATTGGGTGGCCTACATTGGGACCACTAAAGCCCTCTTTAAAAAATTAGGTGGCCTACATTGGGACCACTAAAGACCTCTTTAAAAATGTATGTGGCCTACATTGGGACCACTAAAGCCTTCTTTAAAATGTGTGTGGCCTACATTGGGACCACTAAAGAACTCTTTAAAAAATTGGGTGGCCTACATTGGGACCACTAACGACTAGAGTTGAGCGGACACCTGGATGTTCGGGTTCAGCGGGTTCGGCTGAACTTTGGAAAAAAGTCCGGGTTCGGGACCCGAACTTGACCCGAACTTGACCCCGAACCCCATTGAAGTCAATGGGAACCCGAATTTTTGACTACTAAAATGTCTCTAAAAAAAGTAATGGAAAGAGCTAGAGGGCTGCAAATGGCAGCAAAATGTTGGTAAGAGCATGGCAAGTACTCTGCAAACAAATGTGGATAGGGAAATAACTTAAAATAACATAAAATACATAAAAAATTAAATAAATCTCCCCTAAAGCAGTGGTCTCCAAACTGCGGCCCCCAGGGTCGGATGCGGCCCTTTGCATGCCTTTATCCGGTCCTTGGGAATTCCTCCTACAGATATGAAGCGCTATTCCTCCCAATGATATGGGTGATGAGGCACTTTTCCTCCCACTGATACCAGTGATGGGACACTATTCCCCCACTGATACCAATGATGGGACACCATTCCTCCCACTGACACCAATGATGGGACACTATTCCTCCCACTGATACCAATGATGGGGCACTATTCCTCCCACTGATACCAATGCTGGGACACTATTCCTCCCACTGATACCAATGATGGGACACTATTCCTCCCACTGACACCAATGATGGGACACTATTCCTCCCACTGACACCAATGATGGAACACTATTCCTCCCACTGATACCAATGATGGGACACTATTCCTCCCACTGACACCATTGATTGTGTATTTTTCCTCCCTATGACACCAACAATGGTGCACTATTCCTATAACTAATACCTTTTATGGGGCACTATTCCACCTACTGACTACCGGCACTATAACTTTCATTTATTTTGTATTCCCACTGACCACAGTCCGGCCCCCCTAAAATCTGAAGGACAGTAAACTGGCCCTTTGTTTAAAACGTTTGGAGACCCCTGCCCTAAAGTATCTTGCAGAGTATCTCACAGTAACATATGCAGTGCTGGTGTAATTAGATTTTAGAACCAGGACAGACTCCTATCTATTTCTATCCCTACAAGCACAATCAGGAACCTTCCCCTAAAGTATCTTGCAGAGTATCTCACAGTAACATATGCAGTGCTGGTGTAATTAGATTTTAGAACCAGGACAGACTCCTATCTATTTCTATCCCTACAAGCACAATCAGGAACCTTCCCCTAAAGTATCTTGCAGAGTATCTCACAGTAACATATGAAGTGCTGGTGTGATTAGATTTTAGAAGCAGGACAGACTCCTATCTATTTCTATCCCTACAAGCACAATTAGGAACCTTCCACTAAAGTATCTTGCAGAGTATCTCACAGTAACATATGCAGTGCTGGTGTGTCTGAAGCAGGACAGTCTGACTCCTATCTAAATCTCTCTCTACAAGCACAATCGGGAACCTTTCCCTAAACTATCTTGCAGAGTATCTCATAGTAACATATGCAGTGCTGGTGTAATTAGATTTTAGAACCAGGACAGACTCCTATCTATTTCTATCCCTACAAACACAATCAGGAACCTTCCCCTAAAGTATCTTGCAGAGTATCTCACAGTAACATATGCAGTGCTGGTGTTTCTGAAGCAGGACAGTCTGACTTCTATGTAAATCTTTCCATGAGAGCAGCAGCAGCAGCCTTTCCCTACCCTAACTAAAGCAGAGTGATGAGCTGTACTATGTGCCTCTAGCTTATATAGAGGCTGGGTCACATGCTGGGTCTCATGCTGCACTGGCCAATAACAGCCATGCCATTAGTAGGCATGGCTGTGATGGCTTCTAGGTCACACCAGTAAAACAATTAGCAATTGGCTGCCCTGCAGTGCGCCATTACATTGCCGAACACCGAACCCGAACCCGAACTTATAGCAAATGGTTCGGGTACAAAAAAAAAAAAAGTCCGGTACGAACCCGAACTTTACAGTTCGGGTTCACTCAACCCTACTAACGACCTCTTTAGAAATGTGGTTGGCCTAGATTGGGACCACTAAAGAACTCTTTAAAAATGTGGGCTTGGACAGTGCCAAACTTTCCTAAAGTGAGCCAGGTCTTTATTTTTTATGCATCTCATTGAAGCTTTCTCCCACTTCTAAAACAATGAAGCAAACTGTATTTCAGGCCAAGACCTCCACACACAAAGAAATGCTCGAGTGGTTGTCTCATCACACCGAGCTCTCATTTTTTTTTGTACTCTAGAGTCAGTGAAGTGAGAGGATCCACTCAGCAAACTGCAGAATAAATCCTGATGAGAAAAAAAATAAAAAAAGTTTTGAGGACTGGATAAAGAAAAGTGAGAGTTTTATAACAGAGACGATTGTTAAGTGTAACATTTTCGATCTGCAGGTTCTTTTCTTGCAGGAGAGGCTTTGTCAATATGACAGCATCGGTAATTGTGATTTTAGCTTCGGCTCGGAAAAGCACCAGAAAATAAACGTTATGAGTCTAGATGAGCACATTTTACAGAATCCCTGAGGAATACGCCTCTGCTATTTCCTCTTTTTTCAAAGCTGAATTTAAGGCAAACAGCTAAAATACGTATATGGGGGATGTTTTACCTTCCAAAGAGTTTGTTTTTCTGCCCATAATGGCTCTATAATATCAGCCTATGTTCCGTAAAGTCTAGAAGTGCACCTGGACGATGGAATGATTTGCATAGTTCCGACCAGGGCCAGGACAAGGGGTGGGCAGGAGGGATGACTGCCCTGGGTACTGTGGTTTCATATGAGGTGGGGGGGGGCACCACAAGGAGATTGAGAGAGGGTTTTGTGTTGAAAATGGGAATTTGGGGGGGTAATTTTTTTTTCAAGAAGGGATATTTGGGAGGGGGAGTGCTAAAGTGAATTAGGTGGATTTCTGTTGGGAGGAGAGATGGGGGGGATTTGTGTGAAGTGTGTGGGGGGGGGGGGGTATGTACTAGGAGGACACATTTTAAGGGTAGAGGATTTGAGCTAGGTGGATTGAATTTTTTTTGAGGGGAGGGGCATTTGGGGTATGGAGGGGCAAATATTTGTGCTGAGAGGGGGGAGATTTAGCAGGGGGGCAGATTTGTACTAGAAGGAGGGGACATTTATGCTTAGGGCATCAGCATGCAGTTTAGGTTTTTGCGTGGGGAGGTGGGGGTTGCTGACACATAATGCTCATACATCTTAGGGGGGGGGGGGGACACAGTTTGGCATGTTCACACTGGGCTCTAGATAACCTTGCCCTGGCACTGGTTCCAACCAATTTTTACATGTGATGAAATGAGATCTGAATATCTTCTGTTCTAAGAAGGCTTTACTGTGCTATGATTGTGAGTGGGTGCAGCGTGGTGCGGTAGCAGTATAAGCACTGAAGGTCCAGTTGCAAGAAATAGAACTGCACTGAAGTGAAAGTTCGGTAATGCACAAGCCTGGTGGGAAGGCATCTGGTTGGGAACGCTCACAGGATGCAACAGAGATATGTAGCGGCAGTAGGTCTCAGGTGTGCCAACAGCATTTGTCACAGGGGGTGGACTTCGGTGAACTGCGGCCTGGTCATCCAGACCCATGTGGGGAGGCTTCTAAGAGGGATGACGTGTGCCTGCACTTTCCCTACTCCACCGGAACCCATTCTATGCTGTGGACTTTCCCTAACACAGGGGTGAGCTGTCCCTACTGAAGCCGCACACTAAATTGGTGCCAAGCCTAGGAGCCAGGGTTTTAAACAAGACTTTGCCTGACCCAAGATAATCACCAGAGTCACATGAGGTAGCAGCATCCAATAGGATAGCTCCCCTAGTGATCTAGGGAACCATAGAGGAACCATTTTCCTCTTGACTTCCCCTCCATCTGCAATCCCGCTGTGGTTCAGCCCCACCTGCAGTGTAGAAAGTAGACTGTACATGGTTGTAGATCCTAAGAGTTTTAGGACCCTGCGAGACAGTAGTTCCAGGTGGTAATTTCACTTGTTCTCTTTTTTTTTTTTAATTACACGCAGTGTGCTCTGGAGCCCAAAACATGATAGTTTTTAATGACATAAAAAAAAAAAACGTAGTTTTTAGAACCCGAAAAATGGTCGTGTGTACGCGGCATAACATTTTAGATTTAATCTGACTTTCTTTCCCAGGGCCAATGGTCACCAGTAGAATAGGAGGAGTGACTCTCCACATTGGAGATAGTAATATCTCCATAGACAGATGGTCTAACTTTTCCCTACATTGTCCTAAAACATAAAAAATAAAAATAAAGTTTTTGGCTATAGATACTGTCGATTTTTTAAAGATTTATTTTTTTCCTCCTCTAGAAAAAAAAAATAACAAAGAAAATGTTGTTGTATTTGCCTGTGAGTTAAAGTAAAAGGTTTTCTAAGCAAGCAATTTTTAAGTAAATTATTCCTTTGATGTGCAAAAGCCATTTTCTTGTCATCATCTTCATAATATACTGTGCGTGTTTCTCATTCTATAGCTTTTTGGGGGGGAAAAAAACAACACTCCACCAAAGTAATTTAGAGAAGATTTTTTTTTTTTTTTTGATAAGAAGAAATGTTAATAGCTAAAAGAAAAAAAACATAGTATCTATCTATCTATCTATCTATCTATCTATCTATCTATCTATCTATCTATCTATCTATCTATCTATCTATCTATCTATCTATCTATCTATCTATCTACCGTATTTATCGTGATATAACGCGCTCCCGCGTATACCGCGCACCCCCAAAGTGCCCCCCAATCCTGTGGAAATTTTTTTTTATTTTGTACTTACAGTTTTGGTGTCTTGCGCGGCGTCCATCGGCGGCCTCGTCGGGTTCGGCGTCCTTCTGCGGCTTCGGGTGTCCTTCTGCGGTCGGGTCCGGTGTCCTCTTCGGCGGGTCCGGTGTCCTCTTCGGCGGGTACGGTGTCCTCTTCGGCGGGTCCGGTGTCCTCTTCGGCGGGTCCGGCGTCCTCTTCGGCGGGTCCGGCGTCCTCTTCGGCGGGTCCGGCGTCCTCTTCGGCGGGTACGGCGTCCTCGCATCCTCCCCGCTCGTTTCCCGCGCCGAGTTTTGAATACTGCGCCAGCATATACTGAGCGCAGTACACTCGGGCAGGCTCGGCAACTTTCGCGCTCACGTCCTGTACGTCCATGACGTGACCGCGGAAGAAGCCGAGACTGGCCGAATATACCCGAGTGTACTGCGCTCGGTATATGTCGGCGCAGTATTCAAAATTCGGCGCGGGAAAGCGGGTATCGGCGTTTATCGCGCACCCACGATTTTGCCCTGATTTTCAGGGCAAAAAAGTGCGCGATATACGCCGATAAATACGGTATCTATCTATCTATCTATCTATCTATCTATCTATCTATCTATCTATCTATCTATCTATCTATTAATATATAGATATAGAGATAGATAGATAGATAGATAGATAGATAGATAGATAGATAGATAGATAGATAGATAGATATACAGTATGGCCCGGAATCACAGAGATGGGCGCACATAGTACGCTACGCCGGCACAGCGTGGAGAGGCATGCACTGAATTCAGCAAGCTATTGCTCCCCACTCTGAGCCGGCATAGCGTACATTTCGAAGGTGCAGGCTGGCGTAAGTGGAAGTAGGTGGAAGTGGGCATGATCCATGCTAATGAAGCGTAACCCCATGCAAATGATGGGCTGGGCACCAGAGAAGTACTTAAAATGAACTGTGCATGTGTCGAGACGTGGACGTATCCCCGAGCGCATGCTCACAACCACGTCATAAAACTGCCTAAGATACGCTGGATCACTGTTTACGCCGTTAACGTAACCTACGCCCAGCCAGACCCACGTTCTATGTAAAATACGTAGGTTTGAGTTCCCTGGTGCAGACCTTTGCATTTCTGACTTACACCTCCTTTATGGGGAATAACTTTACACTGGACGGAAAACGTACGCACGTTGCGTAGAGCCTGCTCCGGGCGCACGTACGGTCGTGAATCGGCATATTTCCCTCATTTGCATATTTGAATGGCTAATCAATGGAAGCAGCAACATGCATCCAGAAGAAAAATGTGCCCACGTTACGCCGGGGTAAGTAAGATACGTCGGCATAGGGTGGCCAGTTTTTAGGCGTATATTGGTTTGTGACTCAGGCGCACAGATACGCCGGCGCACATTTGCACTTACGTCGGCGTAACTTGATTTACGCCGGCGCAAGTGCTTTGTGAATCCGGGCCATCATATCTATATATAGCAATATATATACCATAGATATTTATATATATATATATATATATATATATATATATATATATATATATATATATTGCATATCTATCTATCTATCTATCTATCTATCTATCTATCTATCTATCTATCTATCTATCTATCTATCTATCTATATATATATATATATATATAAGGATGGGGCAGAAAAAACAGGCGGTTGAAGTCATCTCCCCTCTTGTTCTCCTGTCGGCATTTTACTTGTAATGCAACATTGAAGGGGAGTCTAGGAGGATGTCAAGCAGTCATGTGACTGAGCTGACCAACAAGAATCTCATCTGTGCCTTCTTGTTCTGGAATGGGGTCTAGAAAGAAAGAAGAGATTTTCATTGGTCGCCATTGCTATTATATTGTACGGCGTACTGATCTACTTCTGTAAAAGTAAACTTACCATTTAACTTAAACTTGCACACAAGGCCATAAACCATAACCCTAGCCTTAAAGCAGAACTCCAGCCAAAAATAACAAGATGCAAATGAATAGCCCATTACAAGATCACTAAACAAAACCAGTTTTTTTCTGCAATATTCAGCTTCATTCCAGAGATAATTTTTCCCACAGCACTTTTTTCTGTTGCTAGAATAGCATCATTCAACCTGCTTACTCTGAGCTCAGGTCATCCCGGACAAGCCCCCCACCAGTGAGTGGCCAGTGTAAGGAGAAGCAGCACAACACTTGTTTAATAATAAAAGTAAATAGAACAAACTCAGTCAAAACATAGCCAAAGTTCGGTAACTGGACGGGATAGTCAGACTAGCCAGAAAGTCAGGAAGCCAGGGATCAGCGTAGTGGTATCAGCGAGCAGGATCTGGAGCCAGAAGGAATGTCAGCCAAGCAAGTCTTTAACCACTTAAGGACCCCCACACGCCTATGTACGTCCACAACATGGCTCATACAGGCTCGTATATATACGGCCTCGCCTTTGTGCGGTTCGTGGGTCCCATCGGGACCCCCTCCGCGGCGTGCGGCGGTCCCCCTGGCTCTGGAAACGATCGCCGACGAGCGGACGGATGTCCGTGTTTTCCGCCCCCCCGTGATCGCTCCCAGCCAATGGGAGCGCTCCCCCTTCGTGTCAGTTCCTCCTCCTGTGTTTACACAGGAAGGAGGAAATGATGTCACCTCTCATCGCAGCGCTGTTTCCCATCGCTGCTGATGAGAGAAGACATCCACAGTAAGTGTGCACCAACACAACACTGACACACACACACACACATAGGCACATTAACCCCTTGTGATCACCCCCCCCCCCCACCCCCCTGTCACAGTGTCACTGAATGCAGTGATCTAATCACTGCATTTAGTGTCAGTGTGACAGGCAGTGTAAAAGTCAGTTAGTGTTAGGTTCAGGATAGCCCCCCCACCCCGCCCTAATAAAGTTTTAACCCCCTGATCACTACCCTAGTTAACCCTTTCACTCCCTATTGCCAGCATCACTAAGCGATCATTTTTCTGATTGCTGTTCCCGCTAGGTAGCTATTTTTTTTATTGCGATTTTTTTTTTTTACTAAAGACATGTGGCTGAATTAATTTTGGCCTAAATGTTTTACTAAAATTTCGTTTATTTGATTTTTTTTATAACAAAAAGTAAAAAAATTGTGATTTTTTTCAAAATTGTTGCTCTATTTTAGTTTATAGCGCAAAAAATAAAAATCGCAGAGGCGATCAAATACCACCAAAAGAAAGCTCTATTTGTGGAAAGAAAAGGACGCAAATTTTGTTTGGGAGCCACGTCTCACGACCGCGCAATTGTCTGTTAAAGCGACGCAGCGCCGAATTGTAAAAACACCTTGGGTCATTTAGCAGCATATGTGTCCGGGTCTTAAGTGGTTAACAGGAACGCAGGAGATAGTCTCTGTGACGTTGACCAAAGCGAAGGCGTAAATCATCTGGGCTGGACAGCTTAAAGGGGTTGTAAAGGTTCAATTTTTTTTCCCTAATGCATTCTATGCATTATGGTGAAAAAAATCTGATGTTTGCAGTCCACCCAGCCCCCCTGTTTACTTACCTGAGCCCTTAAAAGTCCCACGTCGTGAATGAGCAGGCTTCTAGACAGGCTCTTCTTGGCTTAATCATTGGATGATTGATAGCAGCACAGCCATTGGCTCCTGCTTCTGTCAATCAAACCAATGACACGGCGCGTCGGGGGGCAGGGCTATAGCCGCCGGCTGTATCACGGAAACGGGCCCTCAAGCTAACCCCCTTGGAAGAGCGATTCCCATGAAAGGGGTTAGCTGGTGAGGGGAGGAGCCGAGACAGCCGCCGAAGGATCCCAGAAGACGAGGATTGGGGCACTCTGTGCAAAACGAGCTGCACAGTGGAGGTAAGAAAAACATGTTTGTTATTTAAAAAACATTTTTTTAACCTTTACAACCCCTTTAAGTAGGCAGAACTGACGAGCAGGAAATCATCAACAGGTGAGTCACTGTGGAGGGATGGGAGCTGGCAATTAGCCAACAGCTGAGCTGTGAATATGTGGGATAGACTCCCTCCAGAGGTGGTTCTGTCCATCTCAGTAGATTGCTTTAAGAAGGTCTGGATACTTTCCTAAATTAGGGTGACCAGACATACCCGGTTTCGGGGAACAGTCCCCGGATTGAGGACACTGTCCCTGGGCCAAGTCTGTCCCCAGTTTTGTCCCCGGATTGGATTTGAACAGGGGCTGCGGCAATTTCAAAGACATTCGGTGCAGAATAAAAAAAAAAAATCTGAATTATACACCTCCACTCCGCCGCTCCTACTAGCTTAAGGGGGGTGTATTTTTTTTATTATCTGTGCCCCTTTCTGATGATCATGTGCTGGTCGGAGCGGAGGGAATATTTCTTCAGTTTCGGGTGCATGCCCATTTAGCTCCACTTATGTTCTTCGGTCTTGGCTTAAGTCCCGGCCAGCCGCCTGCCTGCCTATCTCCTTGCCTTCCCTGGTGGAGGGATCTTGCTCCGCACCCCACCCAGTAGTAGCCGGGGCCCGGAGTGTGAGACTTGACAGGCTGTGAGGCGGGCGGCGACGGGCAGAGAGTCACTGATTGCCGCCATTACTAGTAAAAAAAAAAATATGTCCCCGGATTTCATTTAAAAAATCTTGGTCAACTAACCCTAGATGTACATAATATAACTGGGTACTGACATTTATAGGTAAAGTTGATCCAGGGAAAATCCGATTGCCTCTCGGGATCAGGAAGGAATTTTTTTTCCTGCTGTAGCAAATTGGATCATGCTTTGCTGGGGTTTTTCACCTTCCTCTAGATCAGTGGTTCTCAACCTTTCAAGTGCCGTGACCCTTTGATAAAATTTCCCAAGTTGTGGGGACCCCTAACAGTAAAATTCGTTCGTTGTCAGCACCCAAGGCAAGACAAGTAATTTGCGCCCCTAATAAGTAATTTGCTGGGGGGAGTTCTGATCAGCCAACTTAGGTGCTCTTGATCCGGGTTATCTGCTGATCTGAGAACTGTAGTGGGGACTGTTAATAGGAACTATATTCACAGTTAGTGTTACTCACTGTGTCTCCGACTTTGTGGTGTCTCGTAGCAGTGACACCTCTACCAAAATCAGGAAATAGGGTCTCCTCCAGCCCCTCCCACTTCACATTTCTCACCAGTCAGCTGACCTCTAGTCTCTGTCCCCCAGCCATGCCGTGAACTGAATGGGCGTGCCAAAAGACTGGGAGAGAGGTGGCGGCTTCAGGAACAGCCCAGGATATGGTGACCCCTGGCAAATTGTAATTTGACCCCCGAGGGGGTCCCGACCCCCAGGTTGAGAACCACTGCTCTAGATCAACTGCGAGTATAGGATTGGGTAGATTGGATTGTACGATGTTTTTTATTTTATTTACTTTATGGTTGAACTAGATGGTTTTGTGTCTTATTTTTAACCTGACTAACTACCGTTTTTATCGGCGTATATAAAATAAGGGGAAAATCGTGGGTGCGCGATATACGCCGATACCCACTTCCCGTGCTCAGTTTGAACACCTCCGCCGACATATACCGAGTGCAGTATACTCGGGTACATTCGGCCAGGCTCGGCTTCGCTCATGCTCACGCATAAACGTCACAGAGCGCGAGCACGAGCGAAGCCGAGCCTGGCCGAATGTACCCGAGTGTACTGCACTCGGTATATGTCGGCGGAGGCGTTCAAACTGAGCGCGAGAAGCAGGGATTCGACTTGAGACATCGCTGGAGAAGCCGGGAGGACACCACTGAAGCCGAAGACGGACGCCGGACCAGACAAGGCCGCCGATGGACGCGGCGCAAGACAGCAAAACTGTAAGTACTAAAATGTTTTTTTAAAGGAATTTCGGGTCAACATTAGGGGTGCGCGCTATATGCCGGAGCGCGCAATACCCCGATAAATGCGGTTTATATATATTACTTGTGCCTTTTATATCTTCCTGGAGTTCATCTTTAAGCCTATTCATTTTATATGTATGCCTGAAAAAAATAAATGAAAAGTCTAAGCCGCAGTTAAAAGTTGAGGCAGCAGATGTCCTGCAGAACGAGCATACTCTTCCCGTATAATAACACAAAAGATAAACGGCACAGCAAATTGGTACTTTGCATCTCAGTGTTATGCCGCGCTCGCTATCGTGTCCTCGCGGAGAAGCATTAGGAGGTTCTTATCCTACTCCAAATAATATCCCCAAACATATTCCCCATTACCGGCCATTTCTGCCATTTCATTTTTAATGCAATGTATCTCTCTACACAAGGGAAACTCGGAGGCGGAGGGCAATGGACTCTTCGTAATATCGCTTTTTATCTCCCATCAAATTATCTTCTGGCCTCCGTCACAAAAAAAAAGGATTACGGGAGAACGTCAAACTTTTCCTGGAAGTCACCGAGATTTGTATAATGTCCCCAGTGCACGGTCCATTGGTGCGATTCCTCCAAATCTGATTCCATCAACCAAAACACTTTATTTTCTAATGTATTTCAAGGCTTGGAAGAACTTGCGTCGTTTCTGCGTTTGAAGGATGTTCGGAGCTGGGAGAGCTTGCTGGAGATTGTGTACGGAACGCCTGTTCTGTAAATTCAATTTCCAGAGTATCACATGATGTCGCTTTTGGGGTAAAAAAAAAAAAGTCAATGCTTATACAAGGCCGACTTCACGCTTGCAGTTAACCTCCGGTATAACCAAATGCTGTCTAAATACTAGGACCATGTGTATTCTTACTTGACTACCAGGCTATGAATACAAACATTTGTTGGCTGAATGTCATAAGCACTTACCTAGCCTTTTAGAACTCTGGCCATACTTTGCTTAATACATTGATTTCCTATGGTCATCAGCTCCATCTAGTGGCCATAATATACATATTCTCCTAAAATACCTTAACCAGGCCAATACTGCTTAGATGGAGCCGGCAATCAAAGGAAACTCAACATATTAAGGGCTCTTTCACATGGAGCGGACCATATTGGACCTGCTCCGTTAGCCCGTTTGCTCAGCGGGGATCCTCCGTAAAATCCCTGCTGAGCTGTCGGCTGACAGGGCGGTCCCCGCACACTGTGCAGGGACTGCCCTGTCTCCTCTCCGCTCTCCCCTATGGGGAATCGGATGAATACGGACCATGTGTCCATATTCATCCGATCCGTTCTGCCAAACGGAAGAAAATCGTTTTTTTTTTCCTCTGGAAAACCGGATCCAGACGGAGGCGGGTGATTACGGACGTTAGCGGATACTTATCCGCTAACGGCCGTGATCCCATAGGGCACCATTCTAAGTCCGTTTACGGACTTAGAAAAAGTGGACCGTTCGTCCGCTGGTGTGAAAGAGCCATAAGTGTGACAGACTCACCCGGGACATCCCCGAACCCTCTTATGTCTAAAATCATCCTATGTCCACTAGGGGCATAGGATGACTGAGAAATTATATCTTGGACTATATCTTGGACTGAGATAGGATTATTATGAAATTATTATCCACAATATATTCCAGGATATCTGTAAATAACTATTTACTTTTTGTTGATTCTGAACTCAACGGGTTAATTGTAAGACTCATTCATAATGTTGGGACACATACTGTTAGATGCTAATGTCCTCACCTCCAGCCATCTGTCTGTTCTCTGTGCTAATTGACCCTGCTATTGTGTGAAGATGTCCTGTGTTTACACTTATGATAATGTGTATTGTATAGCAGGAGACGTGACGTCTACTCTGAAAGGTCATATTCCGGAGTCACCTCGTCTGGGTAAATGATTAGTTAATTAGCTCATGTTAACCACTTAAGGACCGCCGCATGTACATTTACGTCGGCATAATGGCACCGACAGGCACATCAATGTATATATACGTTGGTGCCTTGGGGGGGATCGGGGGTCCGATCGGACCTCCCCCGTACATGCGGCAGTCCGCGCGGCTGCAGGAGCGATCCGACAAGAGGGGGCGGCTATCCGTTTTTGTCGGCCCCCTCCGGATCGCTCCCAGCCAATGCGCGCGCCCGCCCGCCCTGTCACTTCCTCCTCCTGTGTAAACACAGGAAGGAGGAAACGATGTGATCTCTCCTTCAGCGTTTTTTTCAACCACCGCTGAGGAGAGATCACAACACAAGTAAGTCTGCACAACACTACACTACACTAACACTTCACATAAACACATTTAACCCCCGCGATCGACCTCCCCCCTGTCACAGTGTCACTGAATGCAGTAATCATACATGTATGATTACTGTAATTAGTTTCAGTGTGACAGGCAGTGTGACAGTCAGTTAGTGTTAGGTTCAGGTTCAGCCCCCGTACCCCCCCATATAAAGTTTTAACCCCTTGATCACCGCTCTAGTTAACCCTTTCACTCCCTATTGCCAGCATCACTAAGCGATCATTTTTCTGATCGCTGTATTAGTGTCGCTGTTCCCGCTAGGTAGCTAATTTTTTTTTTATTGCGATTTTTTTTTTACTAAAAACATGCGGCTAAATAAATTTTGGCCTAAATGTTTGACTAAAATTTAGTTTATTGATTTTTCCTATAACAAAAAGTAAAAAATATTGGTTTTTTTTCAAAAATGTTGCTCTAATTTTGTATATAGCACAAAAAATAAAAATCGCTGAGGCGATCAAATACCACTAAAAAAAAACGCTCTCTTTGTGGGAAGAAAAGGACGCAAATTTTGTTTGGGAGCCACGTCGCACGACCGCGCAATTGTCAGTTAAAGCGACGCAGTGTCGAATCGCAAAAAGGGGCAAGGTCCTTTACCTGCATTTTGGTCCGGGTCTTAAGTGGTTAAATTATGTTCTGGTTACCTCCTCTAACTATATATAAGGTTGTATTCTTGGTTCTATTAAACACTCCATGTTCAGCAGACAAACAAGTCTCATCTCGTTTTTTTCTTGAGAGCAGCTGGAATATCTGATATCTATATCCAGACTGATAGAAAGCGGTATATGAGGGAAGCACTCAAGCGGAGTGTGGGATGTTCCGTTACATTAAGCAAACGATTTACAGGGCTAGGTCAATGCTTGGGACATTTGTCCAAGAACTTTTTTTCTTTATACATAGACCTCTTGATGTGCAGATCTGCTCAACCTTGTTTACGTTATTGTCCTTGTGTAGTTATGTAGTAGCTCAAAAAGAGTGCAAGACGACTTAACCCTTCCATACATGTTGTTGCATGGTCAAAGCAGTGTGACTGTTTCTACTACTAATCCGATGAGGCCAAGTGAGAGTTGTCCTCATTCTGTGTAAATAGTTTCAGTTGGAGTATCCCATTCATCCCTTCTCCCATCCAAGTTCCAAAATAAAATACAAAAACACAAAAACCCCAGACTGGTTATTGAGTAACGAGCAAGCGGGAGAAGGGTGGGTAAAGCAGGAACCCCTAGCAACCAAGAGAGAACCCCTAGCATTCAAGTGGGAAACCCTTGGCATCCAAGTGGGAACCCTTGGCAACTAAGTGGAAACCTTCGACAACTAAGGCCGCGTACACACGACCGGTTTCCTTGATTCTTGCAGAATTCAGCAAGAAACTCAATGGGAGACGTATTCTGCTGAGGAAACCGGACGTGTGTACACTTTTCGCCGAGAAACCCGCCGAGGAACTCGTCGAGCCAAAAAGAGAGCATGGGAAAATTTGGCTCGACGAGTTTTTTGACTGCCGAACAAGGAACTCGACAGGGAAAACGATGTGTTTCGCCCGACGAGTTTCGGCAACTAAGTGGGACCCTTCAGAAACTAAGTGGTAACCGTGTGCAACCGAGTGGGAACCCTTGGCAACTAAGTGGGAACCCTCGACAACTAAGTGGGAACCCTCGACAACTAAGTGGGAACCCTCGGCAACTAAGTGGGAACCCTCGGCAACTAAGTGGGAACCCTCGGCAACTAAGTGGGAACCCTCAGCAACTAAGGGGGAATCCTCTGCAACTAAGCGGAAACCTTCAGTAGCTAAGTGATAACCCTCAGCAACTAAGTGGGAATCCTTGGCAACTAAGTGGAAATCCTCAGCAACTAAGTGGGAACCCTCGGCAACTAAGTGGGAACCCTCGGCAACTAAGTGGGAACCCTCTGCAACTAAGTGGGAACCTTCAGCAACTAAGAGGGAACCCTCAGCAACTAAGGGAGAACCATCAGTAACTAAGTGAGAACCCTCAGCAACTAAGTGGGAACCCTCATCAACTAAGTGATAAACCTCAGCAACTAAGTGGCAACCCTCAGCAACTAAGGGGGAACCCTCTGCAACTAAGTGGGAACCTTCAGCAACTGAGTGGGAACTATTAGCAACCAGCTGCATGTACCAGAGAGAGGGCTATGAAGTCAACACTTAGCAAGCCCTATGGGGACAGTGCTACACTAGAAACCTCCCCCCCCCCCCCCCCCAAAAAAAAAAAAAAAAAATTACATGCCAAATATGGCATGTCACAGGGTTTGGAGTCCTTAAAGCGGAAGTTCCACTTTTGGGCGGGATCTGCTTTACGAGTTCAATTTGCTGGTCAGCTGTAATATAAGGACCAGATAAACAATAATATCACAATGCCAACCAAGATTGTTACTATTTAGTTCACAAACTGACCAATTCTAAACAGCTTGGGAAACAGCCTATCAACTTTTTTTTTTGCTTTATTCGCACAGAAAAACAGAAAATGCACACAGACTTGTTGAATTGCTATACAATTTTTATAAATGCGCCCCATCTAATGACTTCTTATGTACACTCCTTGTACTCACACTAAACTCTCCCTTTCAGTTGCTGCTTCTAAGGCATTCTATACAGGATCCAGAAAACAGTCAATTCTCGGTGGTAATAAACCCGACCACGCTTTGTAGAAATTTTGAGTCGAGTAATCATGTGTTCAATAGCACAAGTGCTACATAATACATGTATATGAATTATTAATAGAACTGGATCTGTTCTGGTGTGGGGAGGGATGTCCTGTACTGGGGGGGGGGGGGGGGTGACGGTTTCCTGTCTAATGGTTCCTGACATGCAAAGTATATGTGAGGCCACAGCTCAAATCAGGGCTGAAACATCGGCCAATTAGTGTGCAACGAATGTCCTTCTGCTCCAGGCGATCCTGACTATTTAAAAACCCCTGCTGAAGAATTAATCTGATTAGCCATAGCCAGGCTTCTCTAGTCAGGTTAAAGGAGACTGTTCCTGGGTCTCTGAGAACGGATGCATAGATTTGGACTTCTTACTCCACCGGATCTTCAACCAACTCGGTATCATCAACAGACTCTTCGTAGGGTATTAAGCACATGATCAGCATCTGATAGTTTCCTAAAATCCATAAAATGCCATATATTAACTGATATAAGTTAAAAAAGGAGGATTTAAAACTCCACCGTCCTGCGCATGCGCCTAGAACTGCTCCTTTTTCCTGCTTATGAAGTAAAAAGTCAGCACTACTGAGCACCACCCACCCTGAGGGGATGCTACTACACGTTAATTCCAATCCTCCTTCACCCTATCCAAGACTGTACACCAGGGGTGCCCAACTAGTGGCCCGGGGGCCACATGTGGCCCGTGGAACCCTTTGATGTGGCCCGCGACCTCCTGCTCTGGGATGGCTGGTTGGCAAGCCCAGATCAGGGATCGCTGACCCGTCATCCCAGAGCATCAGTGTTGTGAATGAAGCCGGCAGTAGAGAAAGCAAGCGGCTGTTGAGCAGACCCACATACGGCTCCTATCACAGGCGGAGTGATACCAAATATGGGCATATCTGTTCTGCAGAACACCGCCTACCTCCAATCCGATCCGCTAAAAAAAAACAGAAGGGGATCCACCTGGGTGGATCGGATCGAAGGGCCCATAGAGTAGAGTGGGCTGTGTCCATGTCTGCTCTCCATATGCAGTGGACACAGACCTATCATCCGCCCGCTCCACTCATTGTGGACCGTGACCAGTTACCAAGTCTCTTAAGTTGCCCTCGCTCTTCAAAAGGTTGGGCATCCCTGCTGTACACCAAAGCCAATCCATGTTTTGTTCTTTTGTATAGTTATCCTTTAAAGCGGACCCCCCAGCTGTTAAGCCACTCCTCCTTAAAACCCTACCTTATTGTATTACTGAAAAAAACAAAACAAAAAAACAGGCATTGCAGTCATGTGGCATCACCTCTTTGTCTTTGGTGGTAGCAACAGGAGATCCTTCTTTCTGGACTGAGCATGCTGAAAATACTGTGAGAATAGGCTGAATGATAGATAGCACTGCTCTTCGGGGGGGGGGGGGGGGGGGACATTGACAGCCAAGGTTTACGAGAAGATGGTTAGATGGCGCTGGCCCACTGGGTATCATTTAGACATCCTGATCTTCTAATCCTCCTTGAACCTATCCAAGACTTTGGTTATACACTAGAAAGCCAATATGTGCTTTGTACTTTTGTATTATTATACTTTAAAGTGGACCTCCCAGCTTGAACGGCACCCGTTCTTGAAGCCCTCCTCTGTTGTATTACCAAAAAAAATGGTTATTCAATTTTTTCTGCAGTTTTTGGCCAAGTTGTGTGGCATCACCTCTTTGTCATTGGTTGCAGCAAAAGAGGGAGATCCTTCTGGACTGAGCATTCTGAAAATACTAGAATGGGCTGAATGATGACACCGCTCTTCAGGGGTGTGTCACTGACAGCCAAGGCTTACGAAAAGATGATTGGATGGTGCTGGCCCGCTGGGTATCATTTAGACATCCTGGTCTTCTACTGTATTCCTCCTTCAACCTATCCAAGACTTTGGATATACACTAAGGGCCAGATTCAGGTAGATGAGAGTATCTTTCCTCTGGAGTAACGCTTCTCATTTACGTTACTCTGAAGACCCTTTCAGCGCAAGTCCTGTAATTCACATAGCAGTTGCGCGTAAACTTGCGCCAGAGTAACGATAATGCGCTGGCGTAACCCGACGCAAGTGGAAGTGGGTGTGATCATATGTAAATGATGGGCGGAGCCCAGCGCAGAGGCTTACGTTCAGCGCATCATCCAGGGAGCATGCGCAGTGAGTGCGGCTCCACTCGCCCCCCTTGTGCGCATGCTCACAACTTCCGTCGGCACCACTTCCTGGGAAACGTCAGCGCAATGCCTTCCGTTGGGCGTTTAAATGCGCCCGTAGAAGCGCCATTTCAGCACTAAAGTATATCCTGCTCCCCCTCCCCGCAGTGATGTTACTTTTGTTCTGAGATGGCTGCTCCCGTTCCCCGCAAACACAAAGGAGAAGGCTGAACTTTAATGGCCAGGAGCTGACAGCCGTCATCTCGGCTATGGAGACCTATGATGTCTTCCTCCATGGCTGTAAAATTTGACAGACAAGCATGGACAGAGGTGTTGTCCTGCAAGTGGGGGTGCTCAGCTAGCTCTTATCGTCGGTAACGCTGCTGTAGCTGCTCTCCTGCTGACCTGTGACCGTCTGGAGTAAAGATAAAGCAGCCTTTTGTAGAAATAACTTTGCGCCGGACGGACGAGATACGCGCGGCGCATGTAGCCAGCGTATGGTGCTAATCCGTTCGTGAATTGGGAAAAATCCCTCATTTGCATATTTGCAGGGGAAATCAATAGGCGCGACTGATGCGCCCAGCGAAATTAACCGCTGACGATACTCTGGCGTCGGAACGTTCCGCCGGTCGCAAATGACCCGTTATTGGGCGCATCTAGTTTGGTGGGTACGGGCACATAGAAACGACGGCGCATCATCACAGTTACGCGGCGCATATCGAAATACTCCAGCGCAAGTGTTCCTGAATCTGGCCCTAAGAAGCCAATATGTGCTTTGTACTTTTGTGTTATTATGCTTTAAAGAGGACCTCCAGCTTCCACACCACCCGTTCTTGAAGCCCTTCTCCATTGTAGTACCAAAAAAAATGGTCATTCCATTTTTCCTGCAGTTTATGGCCAAGTTGTGTGACATCACCTCTTTGTCTTTGGTTGCAGCAGTAAAGGGAGATACTTCCTTCTGGACTGAGCATTCTGAAAATACTAGAATGGGCTGAATGATGGCACCGCTCCTCAGGGGTATGTCATTGACAGCCAAGACTTACGAGAAGATGGTTGGATGGCGCTGGCCCGCTCAGTATCTTTTAGACATCCTGGTTTTTAAATCCTCCTTCAACCTATCCAAGACTTTGGATATACACTAGGAGGCCAATATGTGCTTTGTACTTTTGTATAATTACACTTTAAAGTGGACCTCCAGCTTCCACGCCACCCGTTCTTAAAGCCCTCTTTCGTTGTATTACCAAAAAAAATAAAATGGTCATTATGTTTTTCCTGCAGTTTTTGGCCAAATTGTGTGGCATCTCCTCTTTGTCTTTGGTGGCAACAACATGAGATCCTTCCTCCTGGACTGAGCATGCTGAAAATACTGTGAGAATAGGCTGAATGATAGCACCGCTCCTCAGGGGTGTGTCATTGACAGTCAAGACTTACAAAAAGATGGTTGGATGGAGCTGGCCCGCTCAGCATCATTTAGACATCCTGGTCTTCTAATCCTCCTTCAACCTATCCAAGGCTTTGGATATACACTAGGAAGCCAATATGTGCTTTGTACTTTTGTATAATTATACAAATTATATTTAGGTCACATGCCTGATAAAGGGGTCCTTTGAGGCCCCCAAAACGTTGCTGACTGCTGTAACTATTTGATCTTTATTAAAAGCTCTGGACCCATTTTGGAGATCCTTGGTGTGCTGGCGAAATTTTTTTAATTTTGACGGTGAAGATATAAAGCGAATTTTTTTTTGTGCGTTTAATACTTTTATTTTTTGCCCAACCAATCTCTAATCTTATATGGTTGGGTCATTAATCACCCCCTCCCCCCCAATGAAATGAGAACACCTTTCTGTTTGTAGTATATAACAAATATCTCTCCCGCTTTGGCGCACTGATCTGTGTTCCTTCGATAAAAGATTTTCAGACCTGAAAAAAACGCGGGGGAAAGGTGATGTGTTTTTCCGTATTCCCGCAGAAAAAGATTCTATAGAGATGACAGAGCTTGAATATGGCTGGATGGACGCCAAGTCCTGCTCGGCAAAGGCTTTGAGAAAAGGAACTGTAATTTTCACTCCAGTCTGAGCGGGTAGATAATAGCGAGATTGGGAGCCGGCTCTGTTTGTTGGACTTACCTGTTATCAGCTTGGAATAAAGTATTTTCTGTTACAAAGGTCTGGGGAAAAAAAACATTCTACATACAAGGCACTTCTGTTGTGTGATCTCTGAGAACCTCTTCATGCCCGCTGCTACATTGCAGTAACGCATTCTAAATGGCACCCCAACGGACAAGTGTGCATGCCCTTTTTTTTGGCAGCATGCCGCAACATTGTTAGCAGGCGTAAACGGCTGAAGACACCATTTATCTATACAAGACCCTTATCACCCAGCCGGTTACGAATGTAAATGGGGACCCCCAAATACATTTTGCAGGGGGTTCCTTTATAGGTCGTACCAGGCCCTTTAGGTGGGACCGGCTTCCGATCATGTCACCACTGGGACATTGGTGACATGATTGTAAATACTTCCCACCCACCTCCTGGGTCTTCTGAACCGTTTAAAGCCCTGGTGCCCAACATGCAGCGCCAATTCATTAAGCTCTTTGGCACTTTTTGTGTGGCCCTCTGGGCCCCTGAAGACACTTATTTGTGTTTGTGATCTACTGTTGCTGATGCGGTTAATTGTTGCTGGGAGGGATTTACTGTTGAAGAAGGGGTCTTTTGTTGCTGTCCACTGGTGACTCGGTTGATACTGGCTTCTGGGAGATCTATTGTTGCTGGTGGGTGGTTTACTGTTCCTGCGGGGTCAATTGTTGCTGGGAGGGATCTACTGTTGAGGAAGAGATCATTTGTAGCTGGCTACTGCAGAGCCGATTGATGCTGGTATGGGTCTATTGTTGCTGGGGTACATCTATTGTTGCTGTGGGTATTTTGTTGCAGTGGGCCTATTGTTACTGAGGGGGTGGGGTACATTTTTGCTGGCTGAAGGGGATCTATTTTATTGCTTTTCTAGTTATTATTAACCACTTCCTTACTGGGCATGTATACCCCCTTCCTGACCAGGTGAAATTTCAGCTTGCGGCACTGCGTCGCTTTTAACTGACAATTGCGCGGTCGTGCGACGTGGCTTCCAAACAAAATTGGCATCCTTTTTTCCCCACAAATAGAGCTTTCTTTTGGTGGTATTTGGTCACCTCTGCGGTTTTTATTTTTTGCGCTATAAACAAAACAGGACGACAATTTTGAAAAAAATTACAATATTTTTTACTTGTTGCTATAATAAATAGCCCAATTAAAAAAAAAAAAATAAGTTAAGGCCGATACATATTCTTCTACATATTTTTGGTAAAAAAAAAAAAAATCGCAATAAGCGACTGGTTTGCGCAAAAGTTATAGCGCCTACAAAATAAGGGACAGAATTATTATTTTTTATTATTTATTTTTTTACTAGTAATGGCGGCGATTTGCGATTTTTATTGCGACTGCGACATCATGGCGGACACATCGGACACTTTTGACACATTTTTGGCACCATTCACATTTATACTGCAATCAGTGCTCTAAATATGCACTAATTACTGTATAAATGTCACTGGCAGGGAAGGGGTTAACACTAGGGGGTGAGGAAGGGGTTAATGTGTATCCTGCATTGTGTTCTAACTGTGGGGGGAGGGGGGGTGACTGGGGGGTTACCGATCTGTGTCCCTATGTACAAGGGATACAAAATCGGTCTCCTCCTCTCCAGAGACAGGACGCTGTCTCTGTGTAAAACGGCAATGATAGATGATCTCATATGTTTACATATGAGATCATCTCTCATTCGCCCACAGATCGCATCGCAAACGGCCACTCTGATTGGCCGTTCGCGGCGATCTGTGATTGGCTGTGTCCAAGGGACATGGCCAGTACACAAGTTCCCCGCTGCGCGCTCTGGAGCGCGCGCTGGAAACAAAGAAAGGGGCTGCTGGGAAAACACGGCGGCCAGGAGAATTAGAACCACCCTGCGGCCGCATAAAGTCGTACGACCGTAGGGAAGTGGTTAAAAAACAATAATCCTTACAAATTACCTAGCACTTAGCTTACTTGGTTCTGTGATTCCCTAAAAAGGCTGGTACTAGGAGGTGGGTAGGAGGAACTAAGAGATGGTGTTGGGAGGTGGGTAGTAGGAAACAAGAGATGGTGTTGGGAGGTGGGTAGGAGAAGCTAAGAGATGGTGTTGAGAAGTAGGTAGGAGGAACCAAGAGATGGTGTTGGGAGGTGTGGAGGAGGAACCAAGAGATAGTGTTGGGAGGTGGGTAGGAGGAATCAAGAGATGGTGTTCAGAGGTGGCTAGGAGGAACCAAGAGATGGTGTTGGGAGGTAGAGAGGAGGAACCAAGAGATGGTGTTGGGAGGTAGGTAGAAGGAACCAAGAGATGGGGTTGGGAGATTGGTAGAAGGAACCAAGAGATGGTGTTCGGAGTTGGGTAGGAGGAACCAAGAGATGGTGTTGGGAGGTGGGTAGGAGGAACCAAGAGATGGTGTTGGGAGGTGGGTAGGAGGAACCAAGAGATGGTGTTGGGAGGTGGAGAGGAGGAACCAAGAGATGGTGTTAGGAGGTGGCTAGGAGAAACCAATAGATGGTGTTGGGAGGTGGAGAGGAGGAACTAAGAGATGGTGTTGGGAGGTGGGGAGATGGAACCAAGAGATGGTGTTGGGAGGTGGGTAGGAGGAACCAAGATATGGTGTTGGGAGGTGGCTAGGAGGAACCAAGAGATGGTGTTGAGAGGTGGCTAGGAGGAACCAAGAGATGGTGTTGAGAGGTGGAGAGGAGGAACCATCAGATGGTGTTGGGGGGTGGGTAGGAAGAACCAAGAGATGGTGTTGGGAGATGGAGAGGAGGAACCAAGGGATGGTGTTGGGAGGTGGGTAGGAGGAACCAAGGGATGGTGTTGGGAGATGGGTAGAAGGAAACAAGAGATGGTGTTCGGAGTTGGGTAGGAGGAACCAAGAGATGGTGTTGGGAGGTGGGTAGGAGGAACCAAGAGATGGTGTTGGGAGGTGGGTAGGAGGAACCAAGAGATGGTGTTGGGAGGTGGGTAGGAAGAACCAAGAGATGGTGTTGGGAGGTGGAGAAGAGGAACCAAGGGATGGTGTTTGGAGGTGGGTAGGAGGAACCAGGAGATGGTGTTGGGAGGTGGGTAGGAAGAACCAAGAGATGGTGTTGGGAGGTGGAGAGGAGGAACCAACGGATGGTGTTGGGAGGTGGGTAGGAGGAACCAAGGGATGGTGTTGGGAGATGGGTAGAAGGAAACAAGAGATGGTGTTCGGAGTTGGGTAGGAGGAACCAAGAGATGGTGTTGGGAGGTGGGTAGGAGGAACCAAGAGATGGTGTTGGGAGGTGGGTAGGAGGAACCAAGAGATGGTGTTGGGAGGTGGGGAGGAGGAACCAAGAGATGGTGTTCGGGATGTGGGTAGGAGGAACCAAGAGATGGTGTTGGGAGGTGGGTAGAAGGAACCAAGAGATGGTGTTGGGAGGTGGGTAGAAGGAACCAAGAGATGGTGTTGGGAGGTGGGTAGAAGGAACGCAGAGATAGTGTTGGAAAGTGGGTATAGGTAATCAAGAGATGGTGTTCGGAGGTGGGTAGAAGGAACCAAGAGATAGTGTTGGGAGGTGGGTAGAAGGAACCAAGAGATAGTGTTGGGAGATGGGTAGGAGAAACCAAGAGATGGTGTTGGGAGGTGGGGAGGAGGTACCAAGAGATAGTGTTGGGAGATGGGTAGGAGGAACCAAGAGATGGTGTTAGGAGATGGGTAGGAGAAACCAAGAGATGGTGTTGGGAGGTGGGGAGGAGGAACCAAGAGATTGGGAGGTGTTGGGGAGGATGGTGTTGGAGGAGTGAAATCAAGAGATGGTGTTCAGAGGTGGCTAGGAGGAACCAAGAGATGGTGTTGGGAGGTGGAGAGGAGGAACCAAGAGATGGTGTTGGGAGATGGGTAGGAGGAACCAAGAGAAGGTTTTGGGAGATTGGTAGAAGGAACCAAGAGATGGTGTTCGGAGTTGGGTAGGAGGAACCAAGAGATGGTGTTGGGAGGTGGGTAGGAGGAACCAAGAGATGGTGTTGGGAGGTGGAGAGGAGGAACCAAGAGATGGTGTTAGGAGGTGGAGAGGAGGAACCAAGAGATGGTGTTAGGAGGTGGCTAGGAGAAACCAATAGATGGTGTTGGGAGGTGGAGAGGAGGAACTAAGAGATGGTGTTGGGAGGTGGGGAGATGGAACCAAGAGATGGTGTTGGGAGGTGGGTAGGAGGAACCAAGAGATGGTGTTGGGAGGTGGGTAGAAGGAATCAAGAGATGGTGTTCGGAGGTGGCTAGGAGGAACCAAGAGATGGTGTTGGGAGGTGAAGAGGAGGAACCAAGAGATGGTGTTGGGAGGTGGGTAGGAGGAACCATCAGATAGTGTTGGGAGGTGGGTAGGAAGAACCAAGAGATGGTGTTGGGAGATGGAGAGGAGGAACCAAGGGATGGTGTTGGGAGGTGGGTAGGAGGAACCAAGGGATGGTGTTGGGAGATGGGTAGAAGGAAACAAGAGATGGTGTTCGGAGTTGGGTAGGAGGAACCAAGAGATGGTATTGGGAGGTGGGTAGGAGGAACCAAAGAGATGGTGTTGGAGAGGTGGGTAGGAGGAACCACAGAGATGGTGTTTATTTGGGAGGGTGGGTAGGAAGAACCAAGAGATGGAGTTGGGAGGTGGAGAGGAGGAACCAAGGGATGGTGTTGGGAGGTGGGTAGGAGGAACCAAGAGATGGTGTTGAGGAGGTGGAGTGGTTAGGAGGAACCAAGAGATGGTGTTGGGAGGTGGGTAGGAGGAACCAAGAGATGGTGTTGGGAGGTGGGTAGAAAGAACCAAGAGATGGTGTTGGGAGGTGGAGAGGAGGAACCAAGGGATGGTGTTGGGAGGTGGGTAGGAGGAACCAAGAGATGGTGTTGGGAGGTGGGTAGGAGGAACCAAGAAATGGTGTTGGGAGGTGGGTAGAAAGGAACCAAGAGATGGTGTTGGGAGGTGGGTAGAAAGGAACCAAGAGATGGTGTTGGGAGGTGGGTAGGAGGAACCAAGAGGATGGTGTTGGGAGGTGGGTAGGAGGAACCAAAGAGATGGTGTTGGGAGGTGGGTAGAGAGGAAACCAAGAGAATGGTGTTGGGAGGTGGGTAGAAAGGAGAGAAGGTGGGTAGAAAGGAACCAAGAGATGGTGTTCGGGATGTGGGTAGGAGGAACCAAGAGATGGTGTTGGGAGGTGGGTAGAAGGAACCAAGAGATGGTGTTGGGAGGTGGGGAGGAGGGAACCCAAGAGATGGATGATTGTTCGGGATGTGGGTAGGAGGAACCAAGTTAGATGGTGTTGGGAGGTGGATAGTGAGGTGTGGGAAGGTGGGTAAAGGAAACCAAGAGATGGTGCTTTGGGATGGGTTGGTGTAGAAGGAACCAAGAGATGGTGTTGGGAGGTGGGTAGAAGGAACCAAGAGATGGTGTTGGGAGGTGGGTAGAAGGAACGAAGAGATAGTGTTGGAAAGTTGGTAGAAGTAATCAAGAGATGGTGTTCGGAGGTGGGTAGAAGGAACCAAGAGATAGTGTTGGGAGGTGGGTAGAAGGAACCAAGAGATAGTGTTGGGAGGTGGGTAGGATGGGTGGAGAGACAAGGGGTGACTTGGAAGAGCGGAGTACCTGCACCTATTCTCTAAAAGCCCTGATCATGCCCTTAGCCTTAGACCATGTCCTGTTGGGTGTCTGCTGTCTCTATGAATGAGTGTTCACTGAATTTTATGAGTGGCCCTTTGGTGATGCAAGAGGCTGCACTTGAGGCCACAGTGCGAGGTCCTCCCCAAATTCTATCATTAGATATTGATAAGGGGGGAAACCTCATTAAGAAGTGAGGTCCAGAACCAAACCGAACACTCAGCTCATCCCTAGCTAGCAAGACACCAGGTCATGGATGTCCCCGCAATCCAGCGCCATGTGTGTGTGCGCGTGTGTAAGAGAACGCCATTGTGTCGCAGTGCGTGCAGCTGTGGCAGATTGTCTGCTTGCATCTATTAGACTACAAATGTAGAACATGTGTTGGCGGAAGGGAAAGACATCTTTTCCATCTTGGTAGTAATTAACGACATGCAGAAACATCCCGGTGGATCGCCCGCTCGCCCGCTCGCTATGAAAGACACAATAGAATGAGAAAAAAAAATGCATACATATTTGGAATGTTATTTATTTAACAGAAAGGCATGTGGCAGCTGTATATCATCTTCTGTGCCTACCATCTGCAGGAACTTGACTTTAACCCCTTCCTGCGGGCCGTAGATTTTATTTAATTTTTTATTGAAAACTTTTTTTTTTTTTGCTTTTAAGTTTAAATTCAAGATCTGAGGTCTTTTTAACCCCCGATCTCACAATAAAGAGGGCCTGTCATGCTTTTTTTTCTCTATTACAAGGGATGTTTACATTCTATGTAATAGGAATAAAAGTGACCCAATTTTTTATAAAATTTTTTAACCACTTAAGCCCCGGACCATTACGCTTTAACTGACAATTGCGCGGTCGTGCGACGTGTCTTCCAAACAAAATTGGCGTTTCTTTTTTCCCACAAATAGAGCTTTCTTTTGGTGGTATTTGATCACCTCTGTGTTGTTTTTTTTTTTTTTTTTTGCGCTATAAACAAAAATAGAGCGATAATTTTGAAAGAAAATGCAATATTTTTTACTTTTTGCTATAATAAATATCCCCCAAAAAAAGATATACATTTTTTTTTTCCTCAGTTTAGACCGATACGTATTCTTCTACATATTTTAGGTAAAGACAATCGCAATAAGCATTTATTAATTGGTTTGCGCAAAATTTATAGCGTTTACAAAATAGGGGATAGTTTTTATGGCATTTTTATTAATATATATATATATATTATTTTTTTTTACTAGTAATGGCGTTTTTTTTTTTTTTTTTGTGACTGCGACATTATGACGGACACATCGGACACTTTTTTGGGACCATTGTCATTTTCACAGCGATAAGTGCTATAAAAATGCACTGATTACTGTGAAAATGACAATGGCAGTGAAGGGGTTAACTACTCGGGGGCGCTAAGGGGTTAAGAGTGCCCTAAGGGAGTGATTCTTGTCGGGGTGCGTGGCTGTAGGTGTGTAACGTCACTGATCGTTGTTCCCTATATCAGGGAACAGACGATCACTGACACTGCCACACAGAAGAACGGGGAAGGTGTGTTTACACACACATCTCCCCGTTCTTCAGCTCCTGTGACCGATCGCGGACACATCGGACACTATTGACGCTATTTTGCGACCATTGTCATTTATACAGTAAATGACACTGGCAGGGAAGGGGTTAAACTCTAGGGGGTGATGAAGGGGTTAAGTGTGTCCTAGGGAGTGATTCTAACTGTGTGATCGCCGCTCCTGATGACAGGGAGCAGTAGATCAGTGTCCTGTCACTGGGCAGAAAATGTAAATGCTTTGTTTACATAGGCATCTCCCGGGTCTGCCTCTCCGTGACACAATCGCGGGACCGCTGGTGAACATCTAGTTTGCGGTGCCCCGCGGGCGCGGTCACGGATAGCGCGACGGGCGTGCGCCCACCGCGCTTGTTCTTAAAGTAAGGTGACCAGATTTTTAGAATGAAATCCGGGGACATATTTTTTTCTTTAGAAATGGCAACAATCAGCGACTCTCTGCCCGTCGCCGCCCGCCTCACAGCCTCTCCAGTCTTACACTTTGAGCCCCGGCTACTACTGGATGGGGAGCGGAGGAAGATCACTCCACCATGGTAGGCAAGGAGATAGGTAGGTGGCTGTCCAGGATTTGAGCCAAGGCAGAACATGTGAGCGAAGCTGAATGGGCATGTGCCCGAAACTAAAGAAATATTCCCTCCACTCCGACCAGCACATGATCATCAGAAAGGGGCACAGATTATGGGAAAAATACAACCCCCCTATGCTAGTAGGCACGGCAGAGCGGGGGGGGGGGTGTAATTCTATTTTTTTTTATTTTAATTCTGCACTGATTGTCTTTGAAATTGCCCCTGCCCCCTACTTAATCCAATCTGGGGACAAAACCGGGGACAGACTTGGTCCGGGGACAGTGTCCTCAATCAGGGGACTGTCCCCTGAAACTGGGGATGTCTGGTCACCCTATCTTAAAGGGGACGTATAGGTACGGCCATTTGCCCACCGCTGCCATTCTACCGACGTACATTGGTGTTCAGCGGTCGGCAAGTGGTAAGTAGATAAGTCAAGGAAAAACATTTGATCAGCATAAGACATAGTCTTATAACTTTAATTTTTTTTTTTTTTTGGCCCTATTGGCACAGAACAAATGTGAATCTACCTTCACTAGGTGAATTGCTATGCAAATGTTTCATAAATATACCACAATTTGTATGGACACACCTTATCCCTAGGCGTGCGATAAGAAAAGAAAATGATACGTGTTTTCGCCCTCGTCTCGCGCGTTGACTTTATTTCTGACAGCGGTCCCCCTGTAATAGTAATAATAATTATCATCACATAAAGAGGGAGATCATGGCAGTAATTGTCTCCTCGCCTGTCCAGAGCCGTCCCTCTCATGTTGTATGTCTGCTCGGGGGGCCGGAGAGTCCATGAAATACGATGACATATTACCTTGGGATCTCATTCTGCTGTATCAAATCCATTATTATATAATTATTGAATTGTCATGGCAACAGAGCTATCACCCGCCACATTATTTCTGAAAATGCCAAATACAAAGAGTACGCTTTCTAAAGAGCTGTTACAGCGGAGCGCGGCTTTCCGCTCAGCGCCAGAGAGCGAGGTACATCAGAGAGCGCGGCCTGGCCTGGCGTTATCAGGGAGAATATTAACATATAAGGGGCAAGAAACAATGGCGGCACATTATAGAAGAGCAGTCTGCTGTGTGATTGGAAAATGTATGAAGAGGTTTTTATTTTTTATAGTGTAAGCGTGTAACGGTCCCGCGTGTTGTTATTATTATCAGAGATGGGAAACCGCAGCTTACAGAGCGACCGGAAAAATACAACTGTACATGTTTTATATTGTGTGCAGCTGCCTAGAGCTAATGCCGCGTACACACGATCATTTTTTGTGATGAAAAAAAAACGACGTTTTATCTGACGAAACAAAACAACGTTTTTCAAACTTCATTTTCCAAAACGACGTTGCATACACACCATCGTTTTTCCAAAATGCTCTAGCAAAGCGTGGTGACGTACACCACGTTCGACAGCACTCTGTTCCATTAAAGCTCCGTCTCATAACTGGTTTCTGAGCATGCGCGGGTATAAAAACATAGTTTTCAACGTTGTTTTAGCCCACACACCATCACTTTTTATGACACAAAAAATGACATTTTGAAAAACGACACAAAAAATTGATGCATGTTCGAATTTTTTTTTGGTCGTTTTTTTGAAGACCTAAAACAACGTTTTGCCCACACACGATCATTTTAAATGACGTTTTTGAAAACGTTGTTTTTTTTCATCACAAAAAGTGATCGTGTGTATGCGGCATTAGAGGAAGAAACGTTAGAGGGATGTCCATAGTGTGCTTGTATATTGTTTCTTTTACATTCCTCCTTCCCTCCCCTATGACCAGGGCCAGATTAAGAGCACCATGGGGTTGGTGCTGAGGACTATGGTGGGCTTTTTTATATACATAAATAAAATTAAAATACAAATGAAATATTTAAACTAATTAATTTAAATAGAGAGGGGGGGTGAGAGAAAAAAGGGGTTGAAAGAGAGGAAATCAGGGGGGGAGGGGAAAGAGAGAGGGGTGAGAGAGAAAAGGTTTAAGAGAGAGGAGGTCATGGGGGGTGGGAGAAATGAGAGATGGGTGAGAGGAAGGGAAGGGTGAGAAAGAGAGGGGGATTCGGGGGAGGTGAAAGGGAGAGAGAGGGGTGAGAGGGAGAGGAGGGTAAAAGAGAGAGGGGGTGTGAGAGAAAGAAAGAGTGAGAGGAAGGAAAGGTTGAGAGACAGAGGGGAAAGGTGAGAGAAAGAGAGAGGGGGATTGGGGGGGAGGAATGAGAGACGCCAGGGCGGGACTGACGTTTTGACGTCACTTCCGCCCAGCAGAGCTCTGGGGACGGGTGGGGCGATTTTTCCCTCACTCAAATCCCCGCTGAGGAGCCGAACGGGCCCTCTCCCGCCACCGATAACGGCGATCTCACGGCGAATCCGCCGCGGAGACCGCCGTTATCATTAACAGAACCTCCCACAAAAGAGATGGATATCTCGGTTGTGGCAGCAGCTGCTGCCGTTACCGAGATATCCATCTTTCAAAACATGACGTCTTTTTACAATGAGGCCAAGGGCAAGTGGAGGAATTTTTCACTTTTATTGTTTTACTTAAGGCATCATTAAAATTACTGCTTCTGAAAAAAAACTCTATTTACTAAAACAATGTTTGCATTGATCATTGGCGTGCACAAGGGGTGTGCCAGGTGTGCCCGGGGAACACCCTAATCCTGGGGTTGGCAACCCATCAATGGTCGAGCAGGTGACAGCTAAACCACAATCCTTCCTTACCAACCCTCATAACCTGGACAGGAAAAGCGGCGGGGTTGGAATTTAGTTGAACCAATCTGTATCTTCCTCCTGAAAGTAGGCTTCTCCTCCTCTCCCTCTTGTCAACAAAAAGCTGCCACAGGAGGAAAATGCATGGGATCGGTACCAATATATGCCACCCCCACCATCCCTTCTGTCCCTGTTACGTTTCTTTCTATGCTCCATTGCTCCCCCTTCCTCCCATTGTTTCAGGATGGAGAGTGTGTTCCTTATCCTTCAGAAGAGATGGCTCTTGAGTTTTTCCTGAAGGCCCGATGGTTTTCTTTCTTCCATGTGGATATCTGTTGGTAGAGCGTTCCATAACCGTGGTCCCTGGACTGCAAATCTTTGCTCTCCCTTTGATTTGTAAGTAGACTTGGGGGTGCAAACCCTAATGCTATAGGCTGTGCACACCTATGGCATTGAAACATCTCCATCCAGGGCAGTACCCGGGCCCCCATAGCCTTTTTATAAACTTGCATATAAGCCTTTAAATGGGGACCCGTAGACTTCAATGTGGTTTGGGGTTCGGGTCTAAACTGTTGACTGTTTGAGCGTTCTGGTGTGAAACAAACCGGGGGGGGGGGGGGTGTTCGGCCCAACTTTATTCACCCGTCTGAAGTCTGCTCCTTTATTGTCCAATCACAGCATGGGGGCGGGAGATGACCAAGCTGTACTAGTTTACTGCAGTTGAGAAAAGTATGGTCACTGACCTTTCTGTGCTTGTTGAGGGGGAATGTGTAAAACTTAGGATTAGGTGGACAGTAACACAAATCAAAAGTAAAACAGAGTACCGTATATACTTGAGTATAAGCCGAGGCACCTAATTTTACCACAAAAAACTGGGAAACCTTATTGACTTGAGTATAAGCCTAGGGTGTCCATCTGCTTGCCTCACTGTGCCTCACTTTGCCTTAATGGGCCAGATTCAGGTAGATGGGCGCATCTTTATTCTTGCGTAATGTTTCTTATTTACGTTACTCCGCCGAAACTTTAGGAGAAAGTACTGTATTCGCAAAGCACTTGCTCCTAAATTTGTGGCGGCGTAGCGAAAATGGGCCGGCTGAATTCAAATTGGGCGGGTAGGGGGCGTGTAGTATTTAAACTAGGCGCGATCCCGCGGCGAACGCACTGCGCATGCGCCGGCCGTCAATGTATCCCAGTGCGCATGCTCCACATTAGGACGGTGTTTTTTTTTTACGTGAACGTCAATGACGTCAATCCCCATTCATGGACGAGTTACGCAAACGACGTTAAACTTTTTCTATTCGACTCGGTCACGACGGCCATACTTAACATAGGATACGCGTGCTTTTTGTTGCTTTATCTTTACGCCGGGAAACCCCTTACGGAAACGTCGTAAAGTGACTGCGTCGGGCCCGCGTACGTTCGTGAATTGCCGTATCTCGCTGATTTACATATTCTCTGCGTAAAACATCGGGAACGCCCCTAGCGGCCATTTTAAAATTGCAGTTACGATACGACGGCGAAATACAATTACGCCGCTCGTATCTGGACTCAATCCCGGCGTATCTTGTTTTCTGAATACAGAAAACAGATACGCCAGCGTAGGTTAGAAGGTACACGGCTTATCTAGAGATAAGCCGCGTAAATTCTACCTGAATCTGGCCCAATGTGTCCATGTGCATGCCTCACTGTGCCCATGCCTCACTGTGTCCATGTGCATGCCTCACTGTGTCCATGCCTCACTGTGCCCATGCCTCACTGTGTCCATGCCTCACTGTGCCCATGCCTCACTGTGTCCATGACTAGACTGACGTTTAACGTGGGAATCTATGGAAGGGGTGCCCAGCTTTGAAACATTGGTGCTCCCCAGCCGTAGGTCCCCCAGACAAAAGACTTTGCACACTTATAGAGGAGGAGAAATGGGGCTACATGTGTGCCAAGTTTTGGGTCCAGGGGATCTACGACCGGCTGGTACCGGGTCCCCAGATTCACCGGAGAAATTACCGTTTAACATGGGAGTCTATGGAAGGGGTGCCCAGCTTTGAAACATTGGTGCTCCCCAGCCGTAGGTCCTCCAGACAAAAGACTTTGCACACTTATAGAGGAGGAGAAATGGGGCTACATGTGTGCCAGGTTTCGGGTCTATGGGACCTACGACTGGCTGGTACCAGGTCCCCAATTTCACCGGAGAAATTACCTTTTAACATGGGAGTCTATGGAAAGGGTGCCCAGATTTGAAACATCAGTGCTCCCCAGCCGTAGGTTCCCCAGACAACAAACTTTGCACACTTGTAGAATAAGAGGGGGCTACATGTGTGCCAAGTTATTCCCCAAAGTCCAGTAGATCAGGCGCAAAAAGGTGACTTGAGTATAAGCCTAGGGGGGCATTTTTAGCACACAAAAATGTGCTGAAAAACTTGGCTTATACTCGAGTATATCTATAGTATTTGTTTGGAGTTCAGCTTTATTATATCCAAAAAAAAAATGGTGGACATTTCCCTTGCTTTCTGTGGTGGTATGGGCCCACGGGCCACTTACACCTTAATGTTGGGGCATTTTCTGTCACCTCCCCAGTGCCTGAAACGTGAGACTGTTTGAAGCCCAGAATAACACAAGACACTCGCTGAAAACTCCGGAGCAATTTGTCTTTCGGCGCTATTATCCGGATCAGTGCTCAAGAAAACGGGAAGGGGAGCCCTACCGGGACCGAATTAAGCCAGACTATCGTTTTTTATCTTGTTCCTAACACGTCTTTCATCCTTTTCATAATTAAACCATTTATAATTACATTTCACCTCCAAGTTAAAATTCTTGTTCTGTTTGCGAGTAAACAGCTTGAGGGTTATTTGGATCTCCCCAAAGCCTCCCCGGAGAAAGTCGTCTCTCATTTGTTTTCTTTAATTTTTTTTTTTTTTTTTTTTTTTCTGGGTTAATTGTAATTATTACATTACCTCCTCATTCAGCGCTACCTCCCAACCTGCTTTTCTGTCCCAATGACTCCGCTTCCACCCGGAGAGCATTAAGGAGGGGGAGATTATACAAATTATAGGCAGAAATAGAGGCCCTAATGAAAATCTTGTTGGTGAATTACACAGCATTAATCTCCCCGGGGAGAGAGAGGCGACCGATTTTTAATGGGATCCGCCGCGCAGAGGCAGAAAATAATGGCGGCAATTTGTCCGTCTCTTTTCTTAAAGGAAAATTAGAGTGTATTTCTAGGGAAGTGCGTGCGTTTTGAGTCATTGCTGTATCATGGGCCTGAAACCAATTTCTTAGTTTTGAATTGCTTGCTGTTCCATATTTTGATTCCTGTGTCTTATTTGCAGGTTTCTAAATGACCCCTCCCCCCTAGTGGTAATATAGGAGTAGGAGTTGGAAACCTGTCATGAAAAAAAAAGAAAAATTGTTTTTATGAATGGAGCATTCTGACCCAATCTGTCGCAATCTTAGACTCACGCTTCATTTTTTTTTTAAATCAGAACCTCTGTCCGGTTTTTTGAAGTGTCTTTGCCCACCTTGGGGGTATCCAAAATGTGATAGCTGACCCTGGGACAGTAGATGAGTTGGCACCACTCAGCAGGAAAAGGGAAGGAAGGAAGGAAGGAAGGAAGGAAGGGGTAAGTAAGAAGGTAAATGGAAGGAAGGAAGGAAGGAAGGAAGGAAGGAAGGAAGGAAGGAAGGAAGAAGAAACATAGGGCGTGAGAAAGGAAGGAAGGAAGGAAGGAAGGGGTAAGTAAGAAGGTAAATGGAGGGAAGGAAGGAGGAAAAGGAAGAAAAAGGGAGCAAGGGCGGAAGAAGGAAAGGAAGGGAGGAAGAAACATAGGGTGTGAGAAAGGAAGAAAGGGGTAAGTAGGAAGGTAAATGGAAGGAAGAAGGAAAAGGAAGAAAAGCAAAAAGGGAGCAAGGATGAATAAAGGAAGGAAGGGAGGAAAAAACATAGGGTGTGAGAAAGGAAGAAAGGGGTTAAGTAAGAAGGTAAATGGAAGGAAGTAGAAAAAGGAAGAAGGGAGCAAGGACAGAAAAAAGAAAGAAAGGAAGGAAGGGAGGAAGAAGGGGATAGAGGGTGGGAGAGAGGATGAAAGGATAGAAACAAGGGGTGAATGGACAATAAGTGGGAGAGAGGAAAAAAGGAAGAAGGGGGAGAGGAAGAAAGGGAAAAGGGAAAAAAAGGGAAAAAAAGGGAAAAAAAGGGAAAAGGCAAACAGAATGGAAAGAAGAAAGGGAAGAAGAGATCAAATAAGGAATAAAGGAAGGAGAAATAAAAGGAAGGAAGAAGAGAGAAATAAAGAAATGAAGGAGGTCATGGAGAGTGTGGGAAAGAAAAAAAAGAAAGGAATATAATGGTGGTGGGGGAAAGGAAGGAAGGACAGAAGAAATGGGGAAGGAATAAGGGTGAGAGGAATGAAGGAAGAAAGAGTGGGATAGAGGAAGGAAGGAAAGGAAGAAGGAAGGAAGGCAGGAAGAAAAAGAGAAAGGAACAAAGGAGGGGGAGGGAGGTAGAAAAGAAGGGAGGGTGTGAGAGAGGAGGGAAGTAAGAAAGGAATGAAGGAAGGAAAAAAAAAGAAATGAAGGGTGTGAGAAAGGAAGAAGATAAAAGGGAGGCAGGGAGAGAGGAATGAAGGAAGGGAAAAGCAATGAAAGGAGCAGGAAGCAAAGGAGGAAGGAAGGAAATAGAGGGTGGGAAAGAGAATGAAAGGATAGAAAAAGGGGGAAGGGACAATGAGAGGGAGGGATTAAGAATGAAAAAAAAGAAGGAGCGGGAGAGGAAGGAAGAAAGAAAGGAAGGCCGCGAGAGAGGTAGGAAGAAAGGGGAAAGGCAAAAAGAATGGAAAGAAGAAAGCGAGGGAGAGAGAGAAAAGGGAAGGAATAAAGGAAGGATGAAAAGAAGGAAGAAGAGAGAAAGGAAGAAATTAAGAAGGAAAGGTAGGGTGTGGGAGAGAAAAGAAGAAAGGCAGAAATGGGTGGTGGGAAAGAGAAATGAAAGGAAGGACAGAAAAAAAGGGGAAGGAATATGGGTGAGAGGAAGGAAGAAAGAAAGGAAGGGAAGTAGGAAGTACAGGAAAGGGTGAGGGAGGAAGGAAGGAAGGAAGGAATTGAGAGAGGAGAAAAAAGGAATGAAGGAAGATAGGAAGAAACATAGGGTGTGAGATAGGAAGGAAGAACGGGGGAAGGAAGAAGGTATATGAAAGAAAGGAAGAAAAGTAAGAAGTAAGCAAGAACAGAAAGAAGAAATGAAGGAAGAAGGTAATAGAGGGTGGGAGAGAGGATGAAAGGATAGAAAAAAAGGGTGAATGGACAATGGATGGAGGAAAATGAAAAAAATGGAAGAAGGGGGAGAGGAAGAAAGAAAGGGGAAAGGCAAAAATAATGGAAGGAAGAGAGGGAGGACGAGATAATAAAAGGAATAAAGGAAGGATGAAAAAAAATAAGGAAGAAGAGAGAAAGGATGAAATGAAGAAGGAAATGGAGAGTGTGGAAAAGAAAAGAAGAACGGCAGAAAAGGGTGGAAGGAGAGAGAATTAAAGGAAGGATAGAAAAAAATGTAGGAATAAGGATGAGAGGAAGGGAGGAATAAAGGGTGGAAGAAAGGGAAAGGGGGAGGAAGGAAGGAATGGGGAGAGGAAAGAAAGGAAAGAAAGAATAATGCAAAGATTCCCAGCATTACATGGTGCTCTTCTCAACATCAATGAAGACCATTCTGGATGCGGAAGGAAGGAAGGAAGGAAGGAAGGAAGGAAGGAAGGAAGGAAGGAAGGAAGGAAGGAAGGAAGAATGGCTAGAGGATGGAAGGAAGGAATGAAAGAATAATGCAGAGAACAGCACTCCCAGGATTTCATGGTGCTCTTCTCAGCATCAATGAAGACCATTCTAGACTCAGGGAGGAACAGAGGAGGGAGAGAGGAACATAGGAAAGAAGGAAGGAAGGAAGAAGGGATAAAGGAAGGAAGGAAGGAAGGAAGGAAGGAAGGAAGGAAGGAAGGAAGGAAAAAAAACACGTATCATAACCTATTGATATTTATTTTAAAGTATTTAAGCCCTCCTGATATATATATATGTTCTGTGTTAGTGACGCAGAACAAGTCAAGTCATAGTCAAGCCAGAGAGTCAACATGACAGCCAGGGGAGGAGTATTTGCAGAGGAGGGATCAGCAGGGATAGTGGTGCCATCAAGATGAATGGTACAGCGATGCAGTAATACATGTTAATGTGTGATACAACGTGTCGCTGTAACTCGCACACATTACCATGATTCAGAAGTGATGAATCCGACCTCAAAATCAACCTGATTTTGAGGCCATATTCGCCCCTCCCCCATTCCCCCAGTTGTTTGCTGTCATTAATCCAGCGACATGACATCCCTGATTCCACAATGGTCTTCATTGATGCTGAGAGGAGCACCATGTAATCCTGGGGGCGCTGTTCTCTGCATTATTCTCCTCCAATCCCAGGGCGGCCTCAATGACGGACCTCTAAAAGGACTTGTCCTTGACACCCTGGGCTCACCGGAATTGGGTTCAGCAATGCCGAGTTTTTCTCAATTAGAGGATCAGCAGCCGTGAGCAGAGGAGTATGCTGAATGCAGCGGAGTTGGCCTTTAAGAACGGTTGATCTTTATGTATAAATCTTCCATCTTGGCCTAATACGTCCCTTTTGAAGATATTTATACTTCTGGCATTTGCGCCCATTACTATAATCTTGTGAATATTAAAGGCCCAAAAATGTCTGATGTTTTGACACAGCAATGTCACCAATGTGGAACGCCTAAGGCCCCGTACACACGAGGCAATCTATCAGTTCAAATCGACCGATTTGAACAGATCTGTCTGCTGGGATTTTGGTTTGCTCGCGTGACGTGTCGGTGACGTGGCGGTGACGTTGACGCCGCCACGTCACCGCTCCAGGAAGTAAAACACTTCCGCGCATGCGTCAAAATCATTCGGCGCGTGTGCGAGAAGACATGTCTGCTGGTTAGCATACTAACCAGCAGACATGTCGGGCGGACGGGTTCCCAGCCGACAGATTTCAAAGCATGCAGACCGTTTCCAGCAGACAGATTTGATCGTGTGTACGAGGCCTAACGCAACACGTCTTCCTACACGCGTGACCTTGCGTGTGTAGGAAGACGTGTTGCGTTAGACATTCCACATAGGTGACATTGCTGTGTCAAAACATCAGAAATGTTTGTACATTTGTCGTAAAAAAGTGATGGCCTCCAGTTGGCCATTCTGGGACTAGTTCCTCCATAGATGGGGATAGCCTTGTGTCTTCCATGCAGGGCCTGCAGCCAGCACAGAAGATCCAACGGCTTGACAGCTTCTATAGCTGTTAAGTAGACCGGAGCCGAAGAGCCAGCTGATTTCCATTTAATATTTTGCTGCTCCCTCCGAGTGTCAGGGGAGAGCTGCCGGGAGAGGAAGGCAGCTGAGCTCTGTCTGTGTGACTTTGATCTTATCACAGAAGCTGTGACAGGCAGGTAGGGCTGCGTCCTCCAGGGAGCAATATGGAAAGCAACATTGTGAGCATGGAAGCATTGTAACCCCTAAGGCGCTGGAGGGGCAAAAAAAAAAAGAAAAGACAAACCTGACCAATCCCAATCCAGTATCCACCACGGAATGAAGAACGCAAACATGCAATAACTGTCAATAAATTAAAAAATTAAAGAGGAATTTAGCACTATGAATATAAAATCAAAACATAACAATAAAATATAAATAAAATCAAATATAATAAAAAAAAAATATATATATATTGTGACACAAAGTCAGGTAAATCTGTGTGTGTTGTCACAGACGGGAGATACATTTCTGCCTTGTTTAGACAATTCACCAATTACTATCATGTGTCGGCTGCAGAAATAGCCAGAAAGGATTTAAAGGGGTTGTAAAGGTACAAGTTTTTTTACCTTCATGCATCCTATGCATGAAGGTAAAAAAACATCTCACAGCACCGCCCCCCCCCCCCGAGCCCCCGTTGTACTTACCTGACCGTTCGAATCTCCCGGGCGCGTCCACGTCGTCCTCTTCGGTTCCCAGCCTGGCCGTTGATTGGCTAGGCTGGGCGGATTGATAGCAGCGCAGCCATTGGCTAGCGCTGCTGTCAATCAGAGCGGATGACGCGGCGCGCCGGGGGCGGAGCCGAGTGATACAGTCGGCGGCTATGGCCGCCGCTGTATCACGGGAGCGCGCTCGCAAAAGCTTTCCTCCATGCGAGCGCCCTCGCATGAAGAGGGAAAGCTTTTGCGAGGAGGAGCCCAGACAGCCGCCGCGGGACCCCAGAAGACAGCTTTCCGGGCCACTCTGTGCAAAACGAACTGCACAGTGGAGGTAAGTATAACATATTTGTTTTTTTGTTTTTTTAAAAGACCTGACTTTAGTGTCCCTTTAAGGGTGTTGGAAAGCTTCAGCTGTTCAGAATGAGCCCATTAAGGCCTCTATAAGTTATCCAGAGGATGACTACTGATTGCTGCATCCTGAGGCTTTTTGAGTTAAGGAGAGCAGTAAGAAAGACTTCTGAAGAGGTGAGGTGGTTGTTAATTTTTCTGTGTGATAAAAATCAAAAAGACTATCGTTTTTCTGCTGTATAACCAGCAGTGTCTGCCCAGCAGTAGGCTGTGCCAGACTCCAAAGGTAGGTTGCTGTTTGGTGAAGGTAGACGCCCCAAGTGGCCGGGTTTATTTTTTGTTTTTTGTTTATGCTGTTTGGATGCTTGCAGTTGTATCCAGAAATATGGAAGAATAAACAAAACTCTTTGTTTTCAACCGTCTTCGGCTGCCTCTCTGTATAGTTCAGTGTGTAGTGAACCCATCCAGGGGGTCACACAACCCTGCTACTGAGCTAACACCCCTTACAATATATATATATATATATATATATATATATATATATATATATATATATATATATATATATATATATATATATATACATATATTATATGTATATATATGTATATATATATATGTATATATATATATATATATATATATACTGTATATATATATATATATATATATACACACACATATAGGAGCTTCTCTGCTAGGAGAGAGGGAGGAGGAGCTTTTTATAGGTGAGAGAGAGGAGGAGCTTATTTTAGGAAAGAGAGAAAGAGGAGGGGCTTCTCTGCTAGGAGGGAGAGGAGGAGCTTCTTATAGGTGAGATAGAGGAGGAGCTTCTCTGCTAGGAAGGAGAGAAGGAGTTTCTTATAGGTGAGATAGAGGAGGAGCTTCTCTGCTAGGAGGGAGAGGAGGAGCTTCTTATAGGTGAGATAGAGGAGGAGCTTTTCTGCTAGGAGGGAAAGGAGGAGCTTCTTATAGGTGAGATAGAGGAGGAGCTTTTCTGCTAGGAGGGAGAGGAGGAGCTTCTTATAGGTGAGATAGAGGAGGGGTTTTTCTGCTAGGAGGGAGAGGAAGAGCTTCTTATAGGTGAGATAGAGGAGGGGCTTCTCTGCTAGGAGGGAGAGGAGGAGCTTCTTATAGGTGAGATAGAGGAGGAGCTTCTCTGCTAGGAGGGAGAGGAGGAGCTTCTTATAGGTGAGATAGAGGAGGAGCTTCTCTGCTAGGAGGGAGAGGAGGAGCTTCTTATAGGTGAAATCGAGGAGGGGTTTTTCTGCTAGGAGGGAGAGGAAGAGCTTCTTATAGGTGAGATAGAGGAGGGGCTTCTCTGCTAGGAGGGAGAGGAGGAGCTTCTTATAGATGAGATAGAGGAGGAGCTTCTCTGCTAGGAGAGAGAGGAGGAGCTATGCTGCTTTTCTGAGAAATTCAGTAACTATGTTGTTTGATCCATGGCAGTTTGCAAGGACTGCATGCTTGTCGGAAGCCTGTGTATAACTGACTCAGCCAGATAGTTACTTATTTTCTAGGAGAGAAAGTGGAGGGGGCTACGTCCGTCCTCTGAGTAATCCAGCAACTGTGTAGTCTGATCTCTCCTGCTGGTCAGCCTTGTATTTCACACCAGAGCTGTTAAATGTGTTTTGGAAAGCTGCTGTCTCAGCTCAGAGTTCTCCACCTGTTAGTGGTAAGAACAGGATTTGTATATTTTTTTAACATTTGTATATTTAAATGGACCCAGCATTGAACATATTATTTATGGTAGGTCAATCAGAGCGGATGACGCGGCGCGCCGGGGGCGGAGCCGAGTGATACAGTCGGCGGCTATGGCCGCCGCTGTATCACGGGAGCGCGCTCGCAAAAGCTTTCCTCCATGCGAGCGCCCTCGCATGAAGAGGGAAAGCTTTTGCGAGGAGGAGCCCAGACAGCCGCCGCGGGACCCCAGAAGACAGCTTTCCGGGCCACTCTGTGCAAAACGAACTGCACAGTGGAGGTAAGTATAACATATTTGTTTTTTTGTTTTTTTAAAAGACCTGACTTTAGTGTCCCTTTAAGGGTGTTGGAAAGCTTCAGCTGTTCAGAATGAGCCCATTAAGGCCTCTATAAGTTATCCAGAGGATGACTACTGATTGCTGCATCCTGAGGCTTTTTGAGTTAAGGAGAGCAGTAAGAAAGACTTCTGAAGAGGTGAGGTGGTTGTTAATTTTTCTGTGTGATAAAAATCAAAAAGACTATCGTTTTTCTGCTGTATAACCAGCAGTGTCTGCCCAGCAGTAGGCTGTGCCAGACTCCAAAGGTAGGTTGCTGTTTGGTGAAGGTAGACGCCCCAAGTGGCCGGGTTTATTTTTTGTTTTTTGTTTATGCTGTTTGGATGCTTGCAGTTGTATCCAGAAATATGGAAGAATAAACAAAACTCTTTGTTTTCAACCGTCTTCGGCTGCCTCTCTGTATAGTTCAGTGTGTAGTGAACCCATCCAGGGGGTCACACAACCCTGCTACTGAGCTAACACCCCTTACAATATATATATATATATATATATATATATATATATATATATACATATATTATATGTATATATATGTATATATATATATGTATATATATATATATATATATATATATACTGTATATATATATATATATATATACACACACATATAGGAGCTTCTCTGCTAGGAGAGAGGGAGGAGGAGCTTTTTATAGGTGAGAGAGAGGAGGAGCTTATTTTAGGAAAGAGAGAAAGAGGAGGGGCTTCTCTGCTAGGAGGGAGAGGAGGAGCTTCTTATAGGTGAGATAGAGGAGGAGCTTCTCTGCTAGGAGGGAGAGGAGGAGCTTCTTATAGGTGAAATCGAGGAGGGGTTTTTCTGCTAGGAGGGAGAGGAAGAGCTTCTTATAGGTGAGATAGAGGAGGGGCTTCTCTGCTAGGAGGGAGAGGAGGAGCTTCTTATAGATGAGATAGAGGAGGAGCTTCTCTGCTAGGAGAGAGAGGAGGAGCTATGCTGCTTTTCTGAGAAATTCAGTAACTATGTTGTTTGATCCATGGCAGTTTGCAAGGACTGCATGCTTGTCGGAAGCCTGTGTATAACTGACTCAGCCAGATAGTTACTTATTTTCTAGGAGAGAAAGTGGAGGGGGCTACGTCCGTCCTCTGAGTAATCCAGCAACTGTGTAGTCTGATCTCTCCTGCTGGTCAGCCTTGTATTTCACACCAGAGCTGTTAAATGTGTTTTGGAAAGCTGCTGTCTCAGCTCAGAGTTCTCCACCTGTTAGTGGTAAGAACAGGATTT
Organism: Rana kukunoris; assembly: GCA_029574335.1. Lineage (NCBI taxonomy): Eukaryota > Metazoa > Chordata > Amphibia > Anura > Ranidae > Rana > Rana kukunoris. The sequence continues at coordinate 605,541,925 of CM056050.1, forward strand.
GTATATTTTTTTAACATTTGTATATTTAAATGGACCCAGCATTGAACATATTATTTATGGTAGGTTCAGGCACAGAGGCCAGTCCCCTCCCAGCTGCAGGTCTCTAACTTAGTGACTTGATCCAAAGTTGCAATGTTGCAGACTGGCATGGAGAGGAGACTGAGGAAATGCCTATTCCTGCCTGCAGCAGACTGATGACATCATCTCAGCCTTGGCAAAGTCACTTGACTGGAGCTAACGACTGTTTGGTGCCGCATCTCTTGTGCGTAGGGCAGCCTTATACAACAAATGGGCCGACCCTAGATGTGATGCGTGGGAAAGTGTGGGAAATGTGCCCACGCTCCATCGCAGCTGCATGGCGAAAACGGTGCGGTGAGCCGGCTCAGGGACAGGATTCCCCTGGAATTCTTTGTCTGCAGTCGGCTACCACAGTACTTTGCATCTTCCTACAATATTTTCCCTGCTGAGCTAAGAAATGCGAGAACATAAAAGCGGCACCATCAACAGCTGCATAAATGTAGCGATAAAAGGTAATCAACATAAACTGCGACACTTACTGTAAAACGTTCCGTGGTGAAGAGATACGCAGGAAGCGAACGCAGGTTCAGAGGGCCCAAAAATATCAGCTGTGCTACAAAGTGACAATCTTCCCGACTTCTCCTGTCATAGAAATGTATGAGATCCCCGGGGGAAGGAAGATTCGCCTTCTCCCTCCGGAGCTCCGTATTGGCAGGGAGGCACTCCGGTGTTCACGTTGCATGAGGAATAGAGGAAATCTCACCAATAGGGATCAGCAGAGGGATTTTGGCAAAATTGATTTGGCCACAATATTAAAAATAAATAAAAATCAGAGATGAAAACTCTCCCGGGCCATTTCTGCTGAAGCATTCTGTTGTGATGCAATAATGTACAATATAATACGCAATGACGTGGGTTATTGTTGTTTATTACTGCCATTCATAATTAATGGAATGCTATTATGAATGGGCTGCTTTATGAATGGGCTGTAATTCATAATACATGGCATACTATTATTAATGGGCTGTCATTCGTAAAATATGGACTGTTATTATAAATGGACTGTAAATCATATTAAATTATCTGCTATTATGAATTGGTTGGCTGGCTGGCTGGCTGAGGAGGCCAATGAGTGCCCACCCAAATCGCCTATCAGTACCCATCAAAGTGCCAATCAGCGCCTGTACTTCCTCATCAGTGCTGCCGATCAGTGCCCATCAGTGCCACCTATCACTGCCCATCAGTGCCACCTATCACTGCCCATCAGTGCCACCTATTAGTGCCCATCAGTGCCACCTATTAGTGTCCATCAGTGCCACATATTAGTGCTCATCAGTGCCCATAAGTGCCACCAGTGTCCATCAGTGCTGCCTTTTAGTGCCCATCAGTGCCACCTATCAGTGCCACCTATTAGTGCCCATCAGTGCCACCTATCAGTGCCCATCAGTGCCTGATATTAGTGCTCATCAGTGCCACCTATCAGTGCCCATCGGTGCCACCTATCAGTGCCTATCAGTGCCACCTAATAGTGTCCATCAGTGCCACATATTAGTGCTCATCAGTGCTCATAAGTGCCACCAGTGTACATCAGTGCTGCCTATCAGTGTTCATCAGTGCCTTCTATTAGTACCCATCATTCCCACCTATCAGTGCCCATCAGTGCCACCTATTAGTGCCCATCAGTGCTGCCTATCAGTGCCCATCAGTGCCACTGATCAGTGCTCATCAGTGCATATCAGTGCCACCTATTAGTGCCCATCGGTGCCACCTATTAGTGCCCATCAGTGCTGCCTATCAGTGCCCATCAATTCTAAATATTAGTGCCTCCTGATCAATGAAGGAGAAAACAACATTTTATAACAGAAACAAAGAAAAACATTTTTTTTTTTTTCACAAATTTCGGTCCAAAATTCCACCAAAAGAAATCTCTATTTCTGGGAAGAAAATGGTACAAATCTCATCTGTGTACAGCGTTGTATGACCGCGCAATTGTCATTCAAAGTGCGACAGCTCTGAAAGCTGAAAATTGTCACGGGCAGGAAGTGTGTGGGGGGACGGGGACGGGTGACAGTGCCCGGTATTGAAGGGGTTAAATGCCAATTTTGATCTGGGGGTTTAATGATTCGTTTTGCTTCCCCCCCCCCCCGCACCCTCGGGTATCCGGCATTCATCTTCCCTATGTCATGAGTTACTGAATAGGCGGCTGGGGTATTGCACTTTGCACACATCCCATGCATCCTTATGCACACGACAAAAGACGCACACACAGCCTGAACATACATTGTGACAATGTATAACAATGGGAACAATTCCATAGGTGGAGTCACAGCGCCACCCAGCGAACTGGTAGCAGTACTGCATGTGGCCGATAAACAATGTATCTGCAAGGCTTTATTGATGCGAATGTCAAGGATAAGCAAAAAAAAAAAAATATGATATAAAAAAAGACAAGTTCTACGCAAAACCTTTTATACTGTTCAAGGACACTTAGAGTGTAATAAAAGTGTTTTGCATCTATCATAAGTTCTGTACTATTGCAGGTAGCGTTGCGGTATTCAGCACCGGCGTCCTCAGCTTGAACCCCAGCCAGGAGACTACCTGCATGGAGTTTGCATGTTCTCCCAGGGCATAGAGATGATGAGTGGGGGCCGCATCAGATCGCTTTTGGGCATTACCGACCTCTGGTAAGCCTTAGAAAGGCATTAAACGGTGTAGTTCTGCGTGCACGTGGGCGCACGCGCAAGCTGAAAAAAATTAATCACAGCGCCGTCCACATCATTTAAATGATTAAAAAAACGCTACAGATTCAAAACTATTGAAACTTCAAGCAATTAAAACATAGTTTCTTTTAGTCTAGTCCTTTCTTTAACAAAATCTTTTATTATAAAAGCGTTAAACAGGGGAGTTGTGCGAGCACATGGGCGCAGGCGCGTGCTGAAAAATATTGATCACAGCGCCTTCCACATCATTTAAATGATTTTAAAAAGAGCTTCAGATTCAAAACTATTGAAACTTTAAGCAATTACAACATAGTTCATTTTAAAAATCTTTTATTAGAAAAGTGTTAAATGGGGGAGTTCTGCGTGCACGTGGGCACACGTGCACGCGGCAGGTAATATTAATCACAGCATTTAAATGGTTTTAAAACAGCTGCAGATTTAAAACTATTGAAACTTTAAGCAATTACAACATAGTTTATTTTAGTCTAGTCCTTTCTTTTATTATAAAAGCGTTAAACGGGGGATCTCTGCGTGCACGTGGGCGCACGCACGCGCTGAAAAATATTGATCACAGCACCTCCCACATCATTTAAATGATTTAAAAACAGCTACAGATTCTAAACTATTGAAACTTGAAGCAATTAAAACATGGTTTCTTTTAGTCTAGTCATTTCCTTGGCAAAATCTTTTATTAGAAAAATGTTAAACGGGGGAGTTCTGCGTGCACGTGGGCGCACTTGCACTCTGGATAATATTAATCACAGCATTTAAATGGTTTTAAAACAGCTGCAGATTTAAAACTATTGAAACTTTAAGCAATTAAAACATAGTTTCTTTTAGTCTAGTCCTTTATTTATCAAAATCTTTTATTGGAAAAGGGTTAAACAGACGAGTTCCGCGTGCACGTGGGCGCACGTGCGCGCTGAAAAATATTGATCACAGCATCTCCCACATTATGTAAATGATTTAAAAAAAGCTGCAGATTCAAAACTCTTGAAACTTTAAGCAAGTACAACATAGTTTCTTTTAGTCTAGTCCTTTCTTTAACAAAATATTTTATTATAAAAGCGCTAAACAGGGGAGATCTGCATGCACGTGGGCGCACATGCGTGGCAGGTAATATTAATCACAGCATTTAAATGGTTTCAAAACAGCTGCAGATTTAAAACTATTGAAACTTTAAGCAATTACACCATAGTTTATTTTAGTCTTTTCTTTAATAAAATCTTTTATTAGAAAAGCGTTAAACAGAGGAGTTCTGCGTGCACGTGGGCGCAGAAAAATATTGATCACAGCGCCTCCCGCATTATTTAAATGATTTAAAAACAGTTACAGATTCAAAACTATTGAAACTTTAAGCAATTGCAACATATTTTCTTTTAGTCTAGTCTTTTCTTTAACAAAATCTTTTATTAGAAAAGCGTTAAACGGAGGAGTTCTGCGTGCACGTAAGCACATGCGCGTGCTGAAAGAAATTTATCACATCGAATTCCACATCATTTAAATGATTTAAAAAAAGCTACAGATACAAAAACTATTGAAACTTCAAGCAATTACAACATAGTTCCTTTTAGGCTTGTCCTTTCTTTGCCAAAATATTTTATTAGAAAAGTGTTAAATGGGGGAGTTCTGCGTGCACGTGGGCGCACGTGCGCGGCAGGTAATATTAATCACAGCATTTAAAGGGTTTTAAAACAGCTGCAGATCTAAAACTATTGAAACTTTAAGCAATTACAACATAGTTTCTTTTAGTCTAGTCCTTTCTTTTATTATAAAATCGTTAAATGGGGGATCTCTGCGTGCACGTGGGCGCACGTGCGCACTGAAAAATATTGATCACAGCACCTGCCACATCATGTAAATGATTTAAAAAAAGCTGCAGATTCAAAACCCTTGAAACTGTAAGCAAGTTTCTTTTAGTCTAGTCCTTTCTTTAACAAAATCTTTTATTATAAAAGCGTTAAACAGAGGAGTTCTGCGTGCACATGGGCGCACGTGCACGCTGAAAAATATTGATCATAGCGCCTCCCACATCATTTAAAAACAGTTACAGATTTAAAACTATTGAAACTTCAATTACAACATAGTTCCTTTTAGTCTTGTCCTTTCTTGAACAACATCTTTTAACAGTAAAGCATTAAATAAGGGATTTCTGCGTGCACGTGGGTGCACGTGCACGCTTGATTATATAATTCACAGCATTTAAATGGTTTTAAAACAGCTGCAGATTTAAGCAAGTACAACATTGTTTCTTTTAGTCTAGTCCTTTCTTGGATTAAATCTTTTAACAGTAAAGCATTAAACAAGGGATTTTCTGCGTGCACGTGCGCGCCTTGAATAAAATGAATCGCAGCGCCTTCCACATCATTTAAATTATTTAAAAACACTTTTAAAACTCACTTGGAATACTTTCCTCACTTGTAACTTATATTTCACACACAAATTAACACAGCTTGTGTCAGGTCTAATGAAGCGCTCCGGAGCCCCGCGCACGAGCGCGCGAATAGCAATAAATTTGATTAAAGAAGAACTTCAAGGTGATGTGAAGACCTCCCTATACTGCCTTCCGATATTCATTATAATTGCATGCTTCATAGCCGGGGCAAAGTCCGCTCTCCCTGCTCTGGGCTCTGTGTGGAAACAATAGTGCAGAGGGCAGGGATCTGACTTCTTCCTCCCTCTGAAGTATGAAATATTACATCATCTATTGAAAGATGAAGATTAATCTGCTTTATAGTTTGCCTTCCCTGGTTCCTTCTTTCTACACTCTGATAAAAAATTCTAATGAAAAACCTTTCTGCTTTCATTAACGACCTTATTTGTGAGATAGTGATGTCATCACCGGGTCTCTGTGCTGCTCTCTGCAATGCTGGCAGATCATGGCTGGTGGGAGGGGCGGGCAAGATGCTGAGCATAGCTTCCTGAAGACATCCCAGCTCCCTTCTTCTTAATTCACAAACCCCCTCCTTCATGTCACCCCCCCAACGATGTCCTCTGCCCTCCCTTCACATTCCCCCCCAGCAGTGTCCTCTGCCCTCCCTTCACATTACCCCACCCCCCAGCGATGTCCTCTGCCCTCCCTTCATATTAGCCCCCACCAGCAGTGCCCTCTGACCTCCCTTCACATTACCACCCCCCATAATGGTGTCCTCTGACCCCTCTTCACAATACTCCCCTAGCAGTGCCCTCTGCCCTTCCTTAACATTACCCCACCCCCACAATGGTGTCTTCTGACCCCCTTTCACCTTACTACCCCCCACAAAATGTGTCCTATGTTTCCCTTCACATTACCCCCTTGACAGCAGTGTCCTCTGTCCTCTGTCCTCCCTTTACATTACCCCCCCCCCCACAATGGTGTTCTCAGTCCCCCCTTCACATTACACCCCCACCCCTTACATCAGAGTTCACAGAGCTTCCAGTTCCAGTGTAAGTCAAGATTCTACAGACACAGAGGTAAAGGGGAACTCTGTGGATTCAGATCTAAAGGGGAAATCTGTGGCTCCAGATCTAAAGTGGATCTCACAATACCCCCCCCCCCCTACAATGGTGTCCTCTGACACCCTTCACATTACCCCCCACAATGGTGTCTCTGCCCCCTTCACATTCCCACTCCCCACAGCAGTGTCACCCCTCCTCAATGGTGTACTTTGTCCCCCCTTCACATTACCCCCCCCCCACAATGGTGTCTCTGCCCCTCTTCACATTACCCCCCCACAATGGTGTCTCTGCCCCCTTCACATTCCCCCTCCCCACAGCAGTGTCACCCCTCCACAATGGTGTAATTTGTCCCCCCTTCACATTACCCCCCCCCCCACAATGGTGTCTCTGCCCCTCTTCACATTACCCCCCACAATGGTGTCTCTGCCCCCCTTCACATTCCCCCTCCCCACAGAAGTTTCCCCCTCCACAATGGTGTCCTCTGTCCCCCCTTCACATTACCCCCCACAATGGTGTCGCTGCCCCCCCTTCACATTACCCCCCACAATGGTGTCTCTGCCCCCTTCACATTCCCCCTCTCCACAGCAGTTTCCCCCTCCACAATGGTGTCTCTGCCCCCCTTCACATTACCCCCACAATGGTGTCTCTGCCCCCCTTCACATTCCCCCTCCCCACAGCAGTGTCCCCCCTCCACAATGGTGTCCTCTGTCCCCACTTCACATTACCCCCCCCCCACAATGGTGTCTCTGCCCCCCTTCACATTACCCCCCTCAATGGTGTCTCTGCCCCCTTCACATTACCCCCCACAATGGTATCTCTGCCCCCCTTCACATTCCCCCTCCCCACAGAAGCTTCCCCCTCCACAATGGTGTCCTCTGTCCCCCCTTCACATTACCCCCCACAATGGTGTCTCTGCCCCCCCTTCACATTACCCCCCACAATGGTGTCTCTGCCCCCTTCACATTCCCCCTCTCCACAGCAGTTTCCCCCTCCACAATGGTGTCCTCTGCCCCCTTCACATTCCCCCTCTCCACAGCAGTTACCCCCTCCACAATGGTGTCTCTGCCCCCCTTCACATTACCGTCACAATGGTGTCTCTGCCCCCCTTCACATTACCCCCACAATGGTGTCTCTGCACCCCCTTCACATTACCCCCACAATGGTGTCTCTGCATCCCCTTCACATTACCCCCACAATGGTGTCTCTGCCCCCCTTCACATTCCCCCTCCCCACAGCAGTGTCCCCCCTCCACAATGGTGTCCTCTGTACCCACTTCACATTACCCCCCCACAATGGTGTCTCTGTCCCCCTTCACATTACCCCCCTCAATGGTGTCTCTGCCCCCTTCACATTACCCCCCACAATGGTGTCTCTGCCCCCCTTCACATTACCCCCCTCAATGGTGTCTCTGCCCCCTTCACATTACCCCCCACAATGGTGTCTCTGCCCCCTTCAAATTACCCCCCCCCCCCGCAATGGTGTCTCTGCTCCCCTTCACATTACCCCCCACAATGGTGTCTCTGCCCCCCTTCACATTACCCCCCTCAATGGTGTCTCTGCCCCCTTCACATTACCCCCCACAATGGTGTCTCTGCCCCCTTCAAATTACCCCCCCCCCCCCGCAATGGTGTCTCTGCTCCCCTTCACATTACCCCCACAATGGTGTCTCTGCCCCCCCCCTTCACATTACCCCCCACAATGGTGTCTCTGCCCCCCCTTCACATTACCCCAACAATGGTGTCTCTGCCCCTTTAAAATTACCCCCCTCCCCACAGCAGTGTCCTCTGTCCCCCCTTCATGTTCCCCCCCACAATGATGTACTCTTTCCCCGTCACATAACCCCCCACTCCCCACATGTTTATGAAAGGTCCACTTTGAATATTGCCCCGGCCACATCAGCTGGGCACAGTTAGCGCGGCGCCTGAATTCATAACATCGCCATTGTCTTTTCTATTCTAAATGAATTCCATTTCCATTCTTCTGGGGGGCGCCGTGCCGCCGATGAGATATGCGTTTGCCTCGGTCCCCTTCCCGTCACCTCTCCCACTCCAGCTTGCCTCGGTTACGTATTTTTTTAATGAAATCTCGAATACATCATCTCCGATTGCCCTGGGCGAGAGCCCCCCCGGCTATGCAGATCCGCCCGCCGCGTTGCTTTTGCGTCTTCTGCTGTACAAGTGCGTCCCCTGCCGCAAATCTCATTATAGCCTCGCACTTCGCTCGGGGTGGAAAGGATATCGAAATAAATAACTTCTGCGAGTCCCGAAAGTTCCGCGAACTTCCCGATTGGCAACAATTGACGAGTTTAATTCGATCAGGATTTTTTTTTTTCAACTTTGGTATCTTAAAGCGGCGGCCGTGTAATGACAGGTGGCGTGCGGGCGGGGGGGCCACGGGGGGCCTGCGCCCCCAGGCTGACTTCGCTACTAAAAATAATGCAATTATAGACGCCGCAGAGCTTTCTGAAATGGTCTTCTAGTCAGTAAAAAATAATAATAATCACATTCTTCGGCAGACAGCGACCAATATTTAATTGCAAATATTTATGAGATGGAAATATATACACACGCTATGTTACCAAAAGTATTGGGACGCCTGCCTTTACACCAGGGTTTTCACAAATTTGCTTGGAGTCCAGCTAAAAAAGTTAGGTCCCGATGAGCTTGAGCGCAGAAGCGAACGCATATATGAGTAGCGCCCGCATATTAAAACGGTGTTCAAACCGCACATGTGAGGTATCGCTGTGATCGGTAGAGCCAGAGAAATAATTCTAGCACTAGACTTCCTCTATAACTCAAAACATGCAACCTGTAGTATTTTTTAAACGTCGCCTATGGAGATTTTAAAGGGTTAAAGTTTGTCGGTGTTCCACGAGTGGGCGCAATTTTGAAGCGTGACATGTTGAGTATCAATTTACTCGGCGTAACATTATCTTTTGTATTTTTGCCCCCCAAAAAAAGTGCGCTTGTAAGACTGCTGCGCAAATACGGTGTGACAGAAAGTATTGCAACGATCGCTATTTTATTCTTTAGGGTGTTAGAATAAAAAATTATATATATATATATATATATATATATATATATATATATATATATATATATATATATGTTTGGGGGTTCTAATTAGAGGGAAGGAGATGACAGTGAAAACAGTGAAAAACACATTAGAACTGCTGTTTTGTTACTTGTAATACCAACGGCCACCACAAGATGGCGTCAGATCACAGAAGGAAGCTTAGACCTGCAGAAGGCCGCAAAGCCGCAGCCTCAATTACCGTCTGACCCGCCTAAGGACTAAGACTGGGTGCCATTAAAGTTCATGTGCGTGTAAAGTAGGGCTCGACAAAATCTGGGCGCCCGATCGCAATTGCGACAAGAAATTATGACCTGGCGCCTGGGGAAGCTTAGGCCTGCAGAAGGCTGCAAAGCCGCGGCCTCAATTACCGGCCGGCACTGTGCACGATCGCGGCGGACCCATGCCCGCCGGTAATTGAGGGCGCAGCTTTGCGGCCTTTACAGAAGGCCTGCAGAAGGCCGCAAATCCGCGACCCCAATTACCGGCCTGTATATTACTAATTACCCCTGCACTCTGTGTTACATACTCCTGACCTATGCCCTCTGTGTTACATACTCCTGACCTATGCACTCTGTGTTACATACTCCTGACCTATGCACTCTGTGTTACATACTCCTGACCTATGCCCTCTATGTTACATACTCCTGACCTATGCACTCTGTGTTACAAAATCTGGGCGCCCAGTCGCAATTGCGACAAGAAATTGTGACCTGGCGCCTGGGGAAGCTTAGGCCTGCAGAAGGCCGCAAACCCGCGGCCTCAATTACCGGCCGGAACTGTGCATGATCGCGGCGGGCCCATGCCCGCCGGTAATTGAGGGTGCGGCTTTGCGGCCTTCACAGAAGGAAGCTTGGCCCTGCAGAAGGCCGCAAAGCCACGACCTCAATTACCGGCCGGCTCGGGCCCACCGTGATCGCGCCCCGTGCCGGCTGGTAATTGAGGCCACGGCTTTGCAGCCTTCTACAGGCCTAAGCTTCCCCAGGCGCCAGGTCACAATTTCTTGTCGCAATTGCGACCGGGTGCCCGGATTTTGTTGATACCCTGCTTTACACGCACATGAACTTTAATTGCATTCCAGTCTTAGTCCGTAGGGCTCAATATTGAGTTGGCCCACCATTTGCAGCTATAACAGCTTCAACTCTTCTGGGAAGTCTATGGGGATGTTTGATCATTCTTCCTGAAACGCAGTTGTGAGGTCAGGCACTGATGTTGGACAAGAAGGTCTGGCTGGCGGTCTCCGCTCAAATACATCCCAAAGGTGTCCTATCGGGGTTGAGGTTAGGACTCTGTGCAGGCCAGTCAAGTTCCTCCACCCCCAAACTCGCTCATCCATGCCTTTATAGACCGTGCTTTGTGCACTGATTAAACTTTGTTTTTATACAATAGCGGAACGCGTTAGTTTAGTACAAAGGAAGATAAAATCCTTCATCCTCTGTCGGTTCTCTCACTCTTCTTATACAAGGAGGCGTTCTTCGCGGCGTCGTGGGAAGCAATTACCGATTATTTTTAGTTAGAAGGTGTAGGTAGAGCGGTTCCCATGACGTTCCTCTCTCTCTCTCTCTCTCTTTTTCTCTTTTTGTGTTGGAATGTTCTGGATCAAAGTTTTCTTCCAGCAAGAAAGTCAGTAATATTGTCTATTGAAATTCCATTAAAAGGCAAAGAAAAAAACACTAATCGGAGAAGTGTGGAGAAGAGTGGGGAAGAGTGGAGAAGAGTGGGGAAGAGTGGAGGAGAGTGGAGAAGAGTGGAGGAGAGTGGAGAAGAGTGGAGGAGAGTGGAGGAGAGTGGAGGAGAGTGGAGGAGAGTGGAGAAGAGTGGAGGAGAGGAGAGTGGAGTGGAGAAGAGTGGAGAAGAGTGGAGGAGAGTGGAGGAGAGTGGAGTGGAGAAGAGTGGAGGAGAGTGGAGGAGAGTGGAGGAGAGTGGAGTGGAGAAGAGTGGAGAAGAGTGGAGAAGAGTGGAGAAGAGTGGAGGAGAGTGGAGGAGAGTGGAGGAGAGTTGAGGAGAGTGGAGAAGAGGAGTAGAGGAGAGTGGGGGAGAGTGGAGGAGAGTGGAGAAGAGTAGAGGAGAGTGGGGGAGAGTGGAGGAGAGTGGAGGAGAGTGGAGGAGAGTGGAGTGGAGAAGAGTGGAGGAGAGTGGAGAAGAGTAGAGGAGAGTGGAGAAGAGTGGAGAAGAGTAGAGGAGAGTGGAGAAGAGTCTGCGTTCCGAGGAACCTCATTAAAAGTTTAGAAATCTCCAGCTTCGGGAAACATTTCCCGGTCTATCCGGCCTCTACCAGGCGTGAGAAATACAATGTCAGCTGCTGATTGGTGGGACTGATAAACCGCTCACATCTGAACCGGACCGAACCCGGGGAAAAAAGAACCGGACCCAGGATGTGATGGGATATTCATGGTTCTGATTGGCCGTTCAGTGTGAGTGGGGGAGGGGGAAAGAGACACATAAGACTCAATTCACTAAACCACGGGGTTTCCAAACTACGACCCTCCAGTTCAATTGCTCAGGAACTACAATTCCTGTCATTTCTGTGGATGTCACAATGGTTCATGGGTCATGTAGTCCCACAACAGCTGGAGGGCCGTAGTGTGGAGATCCGTCCACCATCATTATTCTAGTCATAGATAGATAGATAGATAGATAGATAGATAGATAGATAGATAGATAGATAGATAGATAGATAGACAGCTAGACAGAGAGATAGATACAGTAGATAGATAGATAGACAGACCGATGGATGAATAGATAGACAGACAGACAGCAAGACAGATAGATAGATAGAAAAAAGAATAATAGATAGATAGATAGATAGATAGATAGATAGATAGATAGATAGACAGACAGACAGACAGATGGATGAATAGATAGACAGACAGATAGATAGATAGATAGATAGATAGATAGATAGATAGATAGATAGATAGATAGATAGATAGATAGATAGATAGATAGATAGAGAGACAGATAAACAGACAGACATATAGACCGATAGACAGACGGATAGATAGAAAGATGGATAGATAGACAGACAGACAGAGAGGCAGACAGACAGACAGACAGACAGATAGATAGATAGATAGATAGATAGATAGATAGATAGACAGATAAACAGACAGACAGATAGACCGACAGACAGACGGATAGATAGAAAGATGGATAGATAGACAGACAGACAGAGAGGCAGACAGACAGACAGACAGATAGATAGATAGATAGATAGATAGATAGATAGATAGATAGATAGATAGATAGATAGATAGATAGATAGATAGATAGATAAATAGATAGATAGATAGATAGACAGACAGACAGCTAGATAGATAGATAGATAGATAGATAGATAGATAGAGAGACAGACAGATAAACAGACAGACAGTCAGACAGATATACAGACAGATAGATCGATAGACAGACAGACAGACAGACAGACAGACATTTGTTTGTCTATGCGGGGAATTGTCTGACATGTGTTGCGGTCTCTTTGTTCCGTGTCTTTGTTGTCCACTTCCAGCGTCCTTCTTGCGGAGGACGGAATAAATAATGCACCATCCGGGAGGCGCAGAGATCAGCCTGTGATTTATACAATTTTTTATGGAACAATGCGGCATTGTTATTCTCTTGTTCCTCAGCTGTATGCCGACAATCGGCGCCGTTCGCTGGAAGTTTATTGACAAGCCGTAGAATAAAAAGAGTTTCTAAAGAGCTGTTTAGATGTGAATTTGTTAAACGTAACACGCGGCTGTCTCACTCGATGGGCTGAGAGCCTTTTATACAAGTGCCTGAGTGGGCCCAAGATGTCCGCCGCGATGTTCTGTTGGATGCCGCGCTACAAATTGGAATGGATAGATAAACAGCCCTTCCAGTGCCTGCCGGCTCTAATAGCTAGACTGGGAGAAAGAGTCAACAATGGCAGAAAAAAAAATGTGTGTTTTCAAGAAGAGCCGACACGTAAAGTTTTATTTCTTGAACCTTTAGTGTTTGTCCTCCGTACGTTTACTTGTTTTACCCTGAAGAACGGGAACACGTTTTTAGATTTTTTGTAAATTTCAACCACCTTCTCCAGATATTATTTTGTATTATAAAGATCTATCTTAGCAGATTACATAAATTTGTTGAATTTGATTTTTCTGAATTTGTTTTGTTTATTAGTTTTTCGAATTGATTTGAAACGTTTTCCAATAAGAATAAAATAGAATAGAAAAATAAAATGAATGAATAATATAGAAAAAAAAAATTCTTTTATAGTCCTTTTTTTTCTATTCTATTTTATTCTCTTTGGAATGGCACGGCTGGGCACAAGCACGTACCTGTACGTCCTCTTTAAGGCCCAGCCGTGGGGTCGCAATCGCGCCACAAGCGGTGCGCTCGCAACCTGGTCCGAAGCTCCGTGACCGCTCTCCCCCGGGACCTGATCTCCGCTGGTGTCCCGCGATCGGTAACTGGAGCTGAAGAACAGGGAGAGGTGAGTGCAAACACACCTTCCCCATTCTTCATTGTGGCAATGTCAGCGATCGTCTGTTCCCTGATATAGGGAAAGACGATCACTGAGGTCACACATCCAGCCCCGCCCCCCTACACTTTGAAACACATATGAGGTCACACTTAACTCCTACAGCGCCCCCTAGTGGTTAACTCCTAAACTGTAATTGTCATTTTCACAGTAATCAGTGCATTTTTATAGCACTTTTCGCTGTGAAAATAAGAATGGTCCCAAAAATGTGTAAAAATTGTCTGATGTGTCTGCCATAATGTCGCAGTCACGAAAAAAATCGCCGATCACCGCCATTAGTAGTAAAAAGAAAATTATTAATAAAAATGCAATAAAACTATCCCCTATTTTGTAAACACTATAAATTTTGTGCAAACCAATCTATAAACGCTTATTGTGATTTTCTTTACCAAAAATATGTAGAAGAATACGTATCGGCCTAAACTGAGGGAAAAAAAATATTTTATTTCTTTTTTGGGGGATATTTATTACAGCAAAAAGTAAAAAATATTGAATTTTTTTTCTAAATAGTCGCTATATTTTTGTTTATAGCGCAAAAAATAATAACCGCAGAGGGGATCAAATACCACCAAAAGAAATCTCTATTTGTGGGAAAAAAAGGACGCCAATTTTGTTTGGTTGCCACGTCGCACGACCGCGCAATTGTCAGTTAAAGCGACGCAGTGCCGAATCGCAAAAAGGGGCAAGGTCCTTAACCTGCATAATGGTCCGGGGCTTAAGTGGTTAACGTGAATAAAAAATGTAAAGAAAAATTTACTGGAAGCGTTTTATGTTCTCCATGTTTAAACAAGTCCATAAAATGTTGATAGATATTTATGGTGAAGGGTCCCCCCAGTCTTCTCCGCACACGTCGGGGGCCCCCGCAGCACATGGAAGCCGCTCCATCCCGACTCGGTCACCTCAGTAATTCTCCGGTATCCTCCAGTCACCTCTCCCTGGAGTTCCCAGAGACGGCAAATGATTTTACAGCCGCACCTGCTCGGAGCGCACAATATATACGGCACACGCCGGGCCTGGTATTTCACATCCGGCAAAGTGCCGGGCCACGGGGCTTAAATCAAAAATCCGTTTATTGAGAGAACGGCGAGATTATTATCGATACGGCCATCTGCGGGGATTGTGGAGAAAGTCAACGTGTAGACGAAGGGATGTCAGCGGAAAGAAATATACGGCGGCCACAAAATGTTCTCTCGCCGATGACGGCGTTCTGAGGACTCCAAGGGCTCGTTTACACTTTGCTTTGGTTATAATACGCATGAAAGCGCCTACCCCTTCAACGTGCATGTTTGATGCTTTGTGATGCTTTTTTGAAGCTTTAACCACTTCCCGCCCGGTCAATAGTATATCGACGTCCAGGAAGTGGTTGTGTTATCCTGACTGGACGTCTATTGACGTCCAGCAGGATAACATGCCGGCGCGCAGCGCGGCGATCGGTGATGCTGGGTGTCAGTCTGACACCCTGCATCTCCGATTTTGGTAAAGAGCTTCCGGCGAAGGCTCTTTACCACGTGATCAGCCGTGTCCAATCACGGCTGATCACGGTGTAAACAGGAAGAGGCGTTGATCGGCTCTTCCTCACTCGCGTCTGATAGACGGGAGTAGTGGAGAGCCGATCGGTGGCTCTCCTGACAGGGGGCTTCGCGCTGATTGTTAATCAGCGCAGCCCCCCCTCAGTTGCCCACACTGGACCACCAGAGAAGCTGCCAGGACCACCAGGGAAGGAAGCAAAAAAAAAACATTAGAAAAATGAGAATAGATGCCAATCAGTGACCACAAATGGGCACTGACTGGCAACATGGGCACTGACTGGCACAATATGGGATAAACAAGTGATGCCCAGCAATGCCATCAGTGCCACCCCTCAGTGTCCATCAGTGCCACCCCTCAGCGCCCATCCATGCCCAGTGCCCACCTATCAGTGCCCATCTGTGCCACCCATAAGTACCCATCAGTGCCACCCATAAGTGCCGCCTATGAGTGCCCATCAGTGCTGCCTATGAGTGCCCATCAGTGCCGCCTATCAGTGCCACCTCATCGGTGCTCATCAGTGCCGCCTCATCAGTGTCCATCAGTGCCGCCATATCAGTGCCCATAATTGAAGAAGAAAACGTATTTATTTACAAAAAAAATCCCTGCTTAGTAGTAACACCCAGATCTGTTGATATAGTCCCAAGGGAGGGGGCGAGCACGCTGACTAACCCCCAGCCAGAACACAGCATCTCCCCACAGGGATGTAGTCCCAAGGGAGGGGGCAAGCACACTGACTAACCCCAGCCAGAATACAGCGTCTCCCCGCAGGGATGTAGTCCTAAGGGAGGAGGCGAGCACGCTGACTAACCCCCAGCCAGAACACAGCGTCTTCCCGCAAGGATGTAGTCCCAAGGGAGGGGGTGAGCATGCTGACTAACCCCCAGTCAGAATACAGCGTCTCCCCGCAGTGATGTAGTCCTAAGGGAGGGGGCGAGCACGCTGACTAACCCCCAGTCAGAACACAGCGTCTCCCTGCAGGGATGTAGGTCCAAGGGAGGGGGCAAGCACGCTAACTAACCCCCAGCCAGAACACAGCGTCTCTCCGCAAGGTGTCGCCGGTGTTGTTCAACATCTATCTTCGTCCTCTTTTTGAAATCATTAGCAGTCAAAAACTGCTCTATCACTCATATGCAGACGATACACAACTGTATTTCCGCATTTGCAATAAAAAGGATCACCACCTCAATCTAGAGACATGCCTCTCTCAGATAGAGGACTGGATGACAAAGAGTTATCTTAAACTCAACGGAGCGAAAACAGAACTTCTCCTGTTTCACGCCAAGCGTAAGAACCTACCTGTAACAACCTGGACCCCCTGCCCATTTTAGGGAAAATCATCACCCCCTGCACCAAAGTCAAAAGTCTCGGGGTCATTTTTGACTCCTATATGACAATGGACGCACAAATAGGGTCAGTAGTCAGCGGATCTCACCATCTGCTACTACGTAGACTCATCCCTTTTATTCCCAAAGAAGACATTGCGGTCGTGGTGGGAGCAATTGTGAACTCCAGATTGGACTATGCAAATGCCCTTTACCTCGGACTCCCAAAGTACCAAATCGCTCGTCTACAAGTCGTTCAGAATACGGCCGCCAGACTTGTGACTGGGAAAAAACCCTGGGAATCCATCTCACCCTCACTGAGAGCCCTTCACTGGCTGCCAGTAAAAGACAGAATTACTTTCAAAGCACTCTGTCTAACGCATAGATGTATCCATGGGAATGCCCCCAATTATTTATGCGAAAAAATAAAAGCTCATAATCCCAATCGCGTTCTGCGATCCACCAATCAAAATCTCCTCCAGATACCGAAAGCCAACTACAGGTCCAAAGGAGATAGAAGATTCGCGGTCCAAGGTCCCAGACTATGGAACGCTCTACCAACCAGCATTCGGTTGGAAGAGAACCACTTAGCATTCAGGAGAAATATCAAGACTCATCTCTTTTGATACCAAAGGAGACAGGAACAACGAGCGCCCAGAGGCGATTTAGTTTGCATGTGCCGCGTTATATAAGTTTTCATTCATTCATTCATTCATTCATTCAAGTATTGTAGTCCTAAGGGAGGGGGCGAGCATGCTGACTAACCCCCAGCCAAAACACAGCTTCTCCCAGCAGGGATGTAGTCCCAAGGGAGGGGGCGAGCCACCAGCCAGAATGGCTCAGATGATGGGGGCAAACTTACTGAGGACTGTCCGTGTGAATCCTGGACAGGTGGCAACCGTACTGGGCGGGTGAACCAGTTTGCTTGGACTGTGAATAGAGTTGAATTCGAAGCTCACCTCTAAAAGCCTGCAGAGCAGCCTCCGATCACTTAAATGGGTCATGGTCGGCAGGCATTGCGCCAGCTGAAAGCGACAGGAGGTACAACCCTTGGCATGTGTACACCCATAGCCACTGCAGCTAAAGGTGATAGCGGTTGAGGGGCGGTAAAGCGCAGCTCAACAGTAGTGTGAATGAGCCCGAAGCCAGAATTCTTAATGGTCTGTTTAGAATCTTGACGCTCGACGTTGTTCCCTTCGTTATTGGCTGTGAGCTGGTAATCCCGCACACGCTGAGCCTTGATGTTCTGCGCAGATCGAGGAAAAGCTGTTTTTGTCTCATAATGTTACAATATCTGATAATCACTGTTATTGAGATGTAACTCAGCTTTATGATTATCACCTTGGTGGGGTACACGGTGATAATCCAGAATTACTCGCCGCACAGCGTGGCGGCGGAAGAAGATGGAGACGCATCGTTGTAAAGGCTCAGCTGTCCTGCTAGAATCCACCTGCATTAAATCAGACCTATTATTTAAATTCACACTCCACATCAATCCATAGGGGGGGGGGTACAAGTCAGCATTATCAATTCATATTATTATTTTAAACAATAAGAAAAACACTCTTTCCAAGCATAAAAAAAATTAAATAAAAAATAGATTGGACCGCTATTTTTTTCTCTTTATAAGATAGTTGTGGTGTATCCACAGTGGCAGAATGGGAAGCTGCCTGGGCTCCAAACTCCAAAAAAAAAAGATAGCACATAGGATTGTACTTACATTCAATGTCCCTGGTGCTGGTGACTGTTGTTTTAGTTGAAACCTGAAGTCCTCTGACCCACTGCGATCTTCTGGCGCTAAAGGTACCGACAGTGTCTGTCTGATAGAGCGGAATTCTGCCTGGTTGGTCTGCACCCAAACAGGAAGGCTTCCAGGAAGGATGGAGGGTCCCTGCACTTTCTTTACTCCCCTGGACACTTTGCCTGATGCTAAGCACTGTCCCTGACAGAAGGGTGACCTGTCCTTACTCTAGCCACTCACAAACCCGGGAGCCAGGGTCTTAAAAAGGCTCTGCCTGACCCAAAATGGCTGCAGGAGTTCCATGTGGTTGTGGCATCCAATTGGATAGCTGCCTCCTGGTGACCATGGGAACCATAGAGGAACTAGGTTCCTCCCAGTGTCCTCCTCCACTTGCATTGCCACTGTGGATGAGAACCACCTGCATTTGAGAAAGTAGACTACACCTGCCTGCAAACCACTGCCCTGACAGACACAATATCTGGAGGGTGAGATCGAAATATGCCTTCACCTTCAACCACACTCTACTTCAGGGATAGGAAACCCTCTGCACTCCAGTTGTGGTCAGGGGCGGCTGGTGCTCAATTTTTTTTTGGGGGGGTGCAAACCAACTGAAAAAAAAAATCAATTGCAGCCTCAATGTGCCCATCAAACGCAGCTTCTGTGCCCATCAATTGCCGCCACTGTGCCCATAAATTGCTGCCACTGTGCCCATCAAACACAGCCACTGTGCCCATCAATTGCTGCCACTGTGATGTCAAATGCAGCCACTGTGCCCATCAATTGCCGCCACTGTGCCGTCAAATGCAGCCACTGTGCCCATCAATTGCCACCAGTTTGCCCCATCAATTGCTGTCAGTTTGCCCCATCAATAGCCACCAGTTTGCCCCATCAAATGCTGCCAGTTTTCCCCATCAAATGCCGCCAGTTTGCCCCATCAAATCCTGACAGTTTGCCCCATCAAATGCCGCCAGTTTGCCCCGTCAAACGCCACCAGTTTTCCCCATCAATTGCTGCCAGTTTTCCCCATTAAATCCTGCCGATTTGCCCCATCAAACGCCGCCAGATTTTCCCCCATCAAACGCCGACAGTTTGCCCCATTAAACGCTGCCAGTTTGCCGCATCAAATGCCGCCAGTTTGTCCCATCAATTGCTGCCAGTTTGCCCCATCAACAGTTACCAGTTTGCCCCATCAAATGCTGCCAGTTTGCCCCATCAAATGCTGCCAGTTTGCCCCATCAAATGCTGCCGGTTTGCCCCATTAAATGCTGCCAGTTTACCCCATCAAATGCCGCCAGTTTGCCCCATCAAACGCCGACAGTTTGCCCCATCAATAACCACCAATTTGTCCCATCAATTGCCACCAGTTTTCCCCATCAATAGCCACCAATTTGCCCCATCAAATGCTGCCAGTTTGCTCCATCAAATGCTGCCAGTTTGGCCAATCAAATGCTGCCAGCTTACCCCATCAATAGCCACCAGTTTGCCCCATTAAATGCTGCCAGTTTGCCCCATCAAATGCGCCAGTTTTCCCCATTAAAAACGCTGCCAGTTTTCCCCAATAAAAACGCTGCCAGTTTTACCCATCAAACGCTGCCAGTTTGCCCCATCAAATGCCGCCAGTTTGCCCCATCAATAGCCGCCAGTTTGCCCCATCAAATGCCGCCAGTTTGCCCTACGGAAGTGCGCCCACTGTTTAACAATTTGGAAGCCTATTAGAGCCGACGGTTCTAATCAGGCACTTCCAAAACACCCCCACCACTGTAATTCAGATGGCCGGTGCTCGGACACATGAATAAGGAGCGGCAGCGGCATGAATCTATTGCAATGCATGAATCTATTGTTGATTGACGGGTGCAGGAGAGAGGGGGCGGCGCTCCTGCTCCCTCACTGGTTGTGGTGAAACTACAAAACCCATCATGCATCTGCCTCTGGGAGTTATGCCTGGTGGCTTTTAGAGTCAGTTCCATAATAAAAGGGCCAAAGGTTGCCAATGCCAAAGGTCCCGAAGGTGCCAAAGGTTCGGCATGCACCCTTAGCATTAACCAACATTCTTTCCCATAATGTTCTCATTTTAACTTTCTTATATGTTAAGTTTTAATTTTCCATTGTTGCTGTGGAGGTGGAATACCCTTCGAAGTCGCTAAAGGAAAAAAAAATGATTTTGGCAAAAACAGGAATTCTTCGTAACGGTGGCAATCTCCTTGCGCAACAAAGAAGCAATTGTGTGGAAATATAATTGAGAGAAATATGTTTAGTGAAAAAGCGTCTTCTGTGTGTCGGCGTCTGCAGCAATCCGATCAATTTACCCGAATGCCATCATATCCGCTGCAGAAGTTTATAGAGCAGTAAAAGTAACTATTGCATTAGAATGGAGTAACAAGAATGGAGGAGAGAGAGGTGCGCCGATGGAAAGCTCAGACGGGAAGCATTACCGTGACAGCCGCGTATCCGTGATTTAGTGAAACCGTTGTACTGTTACTGTATGTCATGGATTTCTGCCACATGTGTCACTATCAACATATCTGAAATGAGGAATAATCCTCTTATTTTTAGGATATCCCCCGAAAGGAGATACAGTAGAACCTCGGATTACGAGCATAATCCGTTCCAGGAGAATGCTCGTAATCCAAAGCACTCGCATATCAAAGCGAGTTTCCCCATTGAAGTCAATGGAAACGAAAATATTTTGTTCCGTATTGACTTCAATGGCATGTAATACCGCATGCGGCCAGAGGTGGCACCGGAGAGCCTCGGACAGGGCTGTCTTAATGAGAGGGCACACCTGGGCACTGCCCAGGGGCCCCAGCTGTATGGGGGTCCCCTTCACTTTCCCCAAAGCCGCTGGTCCTTGAGCCCACACTGCCCTGAAATTGGGGGCCCCATGATGGCACTGAGAGTGATAGATGCAAAGGGGAGGCAGTCTGCCTCCTACCTACATAATGTATGTTTACCTGCACTGTCATCATTGTAGGGGCCCCAGAGCATTACTTTGCCCAGGGGCCCATGATGCTATTAAGATGGCCCTGGCCTCGGAAATGCCCGGAAAGACCCAAGGACACCTCAGCTGACCTCCGCAAACCTCGGAAAGACTCAGTTCCCGAGGTTTGCTGAGGTCAGCCAAGCTGTTCTCGGGCCTTTCCGTGCATTTCTGAACGGCGCCAATTGGCTGCGATCAGATCCGCTCGGCTCCAGCGCCCCCCCCCCCATGGCAGGCCAAATGTGGTACTGCACACCGCTTTGTCCTGAATCCTGCAAATTTTTTGAGACAACACTTGCAAACTGAGTTAGGATTTTTTTTAATACAGTGCTTGTATCGCGAAACGCTTGTTTACCGCGTTACTCACAATCCGAAGGTTCCACTGTATGTGTGAATATCTTCTGATTTCAGAAGGTCCCACAAACTGATTTGGTTGGAGGTCTGGTATGGTTATACTCTCTCATTGGGTCCCAAGACTGATGATGGCCAACAAAAATTACTTATGGGGTATAAAGGACTGATTTGCATGGCTCATTCACATATGGTCTTCTCTCGTTACATCTCTTCCTGGCCACGAGGCAAGCATTCCACAGCTCATGCGGGGCCATTTTCTCTTTGGTCGATGGGTGGGGTAGAAGTTGTTTAGGAGTAGTAGTTAAAAGCCATCTGTTTCTCATCTTCACTCTGGGATGAGATTAACTCTGTCATGCAACTTAGATTACACACCTGCCCAGTTTCTTCTCCACTTCTCCCCGACGCTCCCGAGAGGGTATTGCAGGTCCCTGACCATGCACATGGTGAATGCTGCTCGAATGTGCATCCCACTTAAATGGCTCTCTCCGCACCCACCGTCCCTAACCGACTGGTTCAAACGTCTCCAAAAAACAATGGAGATGGAAGAACTAATCCACCAGGCTAATGATAATCCTACTAAGTTTACCGAAACATGGGCAACCTGGGTCCATTTCACTACAACTGACGAATACAAGACTATTAGACCCTGACGACCCTGGCCAGATACATTCACCTCCCACTGCCCTACCGAGCTGTGGCGGCATTTCCCCTTCCCTATTTTCTCCCCCCAGTGCTATTCCCCCCCCCCCTGTGGCCATGACCCCTACTCCCTCCCTCTATAATACCCTGATTGCTTCTAAGGTCTGCTGTCTACTAACAGACACCACCACTTTACCACCCAGATAAATATTAACGAGACTGGCGTAAGTACCTAAAAGAGAAGTAAGTTGGTCTCCTATATCCTATACCAAGCCGTTTCCCCCGTGACACTGGGGAGACTAAAGCGAACGCTTCGCCCTCTAACAAAGCATCTCACACGGTCGATTGTTCAAGGGGGGCTGTGACTGACGCTTCTCATGGTCTCCCGAACAGGGGACCCCACCCACGAAGTCTCATTCCTTTACACATGTTTCTGTTTATTTTGTTTGTTACCACTAATGGCTACAATTCTGCAGTATCTGGACTCCTTGTTTGTATTTCTATGTGCTACAAGCAAAATATGGCGGCTGCGTCCGCACATGCTCCTTATGTTCACCAACGTGCATTATTGTACTCTTTATCCCTGTTGAAAAATTCAATAAACACTTTGGAAAAAAAAAACTCTGTCATGACTTTCATTCAAGGAAAATTATACTAATGTTATACTGAAATACATATATATATATATATATATATATATATATATATATATATACATACACAAACATCACAACAGGAAAGAAAAGAAATACAATAAGAAAGGAAAGCAATATTTGAGTGGTTAAAAGCGAAAGGTAACATAGACATTTTATTTCACTCTATCACAGTTGTTTTAGTGCGAGATAAAGGAGAAAAAGAAGAAAGAGACACGGGGCCGCCCCCAAAATTCATACCAGACCCTTACTGGTTTCCAGTATGGGTATTAGGAGGGGAATCATAATAAAAAAAAATGGCATTGGGTCCCACTCAAAAATCTCTACATTTACTGGGCCAGGGATGTGGGGAAGATAAATGGAATGGGGGGGGGGGGGTGGTCAGTTGCATGATTGAAAACATGTGGCATGTTATGGTTCAGAAGGAGTGGGGACACGCTTTCTGGTGAGTTCCAGATAACCTGGGCTCACAGGAATGGGGTTGAAGGATTCTGACCATTAGACTGAGGACATCTGATGGCAGAAACAAAATGCTTGCGGGGTAAATCTCTGGATTGAAGGTGAATCTTGCAGCAACAGCTGGTTTTGTTATTTGATCTTTTCATGGGCTGTATATTGTGACATGTCAGGAATGTATTAATGTAGGACGGAGGTTGTTACATGCCATCATTTTATTATACAAATCATCTTGAATTGATAGGCTATAAAATACATGAGCGCGGGATTTTATACTGCGGATGGATTTCCTTCCTGGAGAAGAATTTAAGGAAATCCATTATCCACAAAATGTTCATAGAACATCCCCATAAAACACACACATGCCTTTTATTCCTCCGTATCAAACCTCATCAGTTCCCTGCTGAGCCGGCGCCAATGATTTACACCTCCCCGTGCGGGGAGACGCTCGCTTTTGCATATGAGTTTTTTTTTTGTTTGTTTTGTTTGTCTTTTGCCCAGTCAAGAGAAAAAATACATAAACACAGGAGAGCAGTCTTATGGGAATGTGTTGATTTTTTATATATATATATATATATATATATATATATATATATATATATATATATATATATATATATATATATATATATATATATATATATATATACAGAGAGAGAGAGAGAGAGAGAGAGAGAGAAACAAGTAGATCGGTTTAATGTTGTTTTTTATTTTTTTTTATTTTTTTATATCAATGTGTAATAAAAAGAAAAACTTTGTATAGTTTGTATTTATTATGTGTGCAGTCAGACATTTTGAAGCATAGCATACTTCCTTACTGTTATGCCTCGTTTCCACTGAGCGGCTCGGTTCAGTACGCTATTTTGGGTGTTTCCATTATGAAAGCGTGCCGTAAAACCGAACCGTACCGCACCAGCAAGGGTCTTGCTTCAGATGAGGGACTAGAGAGAGTGGAACGGTTCAGTTGGGGCGGACCTACAAATACATCTCACTGATTGGTGGATGCGCTAGGGATTTTTTCTAAACCCTGAATGGTCCCTCGCGGTCCGATTTGCAGTGGAAACGCTCTTGCGAATAGACCGGTCCCATCGGAACCGCTCCAAAATTACTGACCCGAACCGATCCGTGCAGTGGAAACAAGGCACAATTCAACCCCACACAGTGGTTGCGCTTTACAGCTCCTTCTCACAATGTAAGTCTATGAGCCGGCTGAAACCCAAAACAATGCACTCCCTATGAGGCGGCTGCTTTATCTCCACAGTTTTTAACAGTGTCGGGACAAGGTCATCTAGAGCCAAGGGCAAACGTTCCAAAATGCACCCCCGCCTTCCCCCCACACACAAGATGTATAAATATATGCCAACAAAAGTCACCCCCCAAAAAAATAAAAAATCTGACACTATCCCTTCCTGTAACCCTAACATTATCCCTTCCTGTAACCCTAACATTATCCCTTCCTGTAACGCTAACACTACCCATCACTGTAACCCTAACACTATCCTTCCCTGTAATCCTAACAGTATCCCTCCCTTTAACCCTTACACTATCCCTCCCTCTAATCTTAACAGTAACCCTTACACCATCCTTCCAGGTAACCCTAACACTACCCATTCCTGTATATCTAACACTACCCATTCCTGTATATCTAACACTACCTATTCCTGTATATCTAACACTGCCCATTCCTGTAAATCTAACACTAACCCTTCCTGCGACCCTGACACGATCCCTTCCGGTAAATCTAAGGCCCCGTACACACGAGCAGACAGATTTGTTCAAATCGGTCGGACAGACCGATTTGAACAAATCTGTCTGCTGGGATGTATTGGTTTGATCGTGTACACACGTTCAAACCAAAATCCCCGCCGGTAGACGGCGCGCTAACGTGACGGTGACGTGGCGGTGACGTTGACGCCGCCACATCACCACACCAGGAAGTGAATTACTTCCGCGCATGCGCCGAATCCATTCGACGCATGTGCGAGAAGATATGTCTGCTGGTTAGCGCACTAACCAGCAGACATATCAGGCGGACGGATTCCCAGCCGACAGATTTTAAAGCATGCTTTAAAATCTGTCGGCTGGTCAAATCTGTCGGCTCGCCCGTACACACGATCGAATCTGTCTGCTGGGACGGTCGGGCCGACCGTTTACAGCAGATAGATTTGATCGTGTGTACGCGGCCTAACACTATCCCTCCCTGTAACCCTAACACTATCCCTCCCTGTAACCCTAACACTATCCCTTCCTGTAACCCTAACACTATCCCTTCCTGTAACCCTAACACTATCCCTTCCTGTAACCATAACACTATCCCTTCCTGTAACCCTAACACTATCCCTTCCTGTAACCCTAACACTATCCCTTCCTGTAACCCTAACACTATCCCTTCCTGTAACCATAACACTATCCCTTCCTGTAACCCTAACACTATCCCTTCCTGTAACCCTAACACTATCCCTTCCTGTAACCCTTACACTATCCCTTCCTGTAAATCTAACAAGATCCCTTCCTGTAACCATAACACTATCCCTTCCTGTAAATCTAACAAGATCCCTTCCTGTAAATCTAACAAGATCCCTTCCTGTAAATCTAACACTATCCCTTCCTGTAAATCTAACATGATCCCTTCCTGTAAATCTAACACGATCCCTCCCTGTAAATCTAACACGATCCCTCCCTGTAAATCTCACACGATCCCTTCCTGTAAATCTAACACGATCCCTTCCTGTAAATCTAACACGATCCCCTCCTGTAAATCTAACACTATACCCTCCTGTAAATCTAACACGATCCCTTCCTGTAAATCTAACACAATCCCTTCTTGTAAATCTAACACTATCCCTTCCTGTAAATCTAACACGATCCCTTCCTGTAAATCTAACAAGATCCCTTCCTGTAAATCTAACACTATCCCTTCCTGTAAATCTAACACTATCCCTTCCTGTAAATCTAACACTATCCCTTGCTGTAAATCTAACACTAACACTATCCCTCCTGTAAATCTAACCAGACCCCTTCCTGTAAATCTAGCACTATCCCTTCCTGTAAATCTAACACGATCCCCTCCTGTAAATCTAACACAATCCCTTCCTGTAAATCTAACACTAACCCTTCCTGTAAAACTAACACTATCCCTTCCTGTAAATCTAACACTATCCTTTCCTGTAAATCTAACACTATCCCTTCCTGTAAATCTAACACTATCCCTTCCTGTAAATCTAACACTATCCTTTCCTGTAAATCTAACACTATCCCTTCCTGTAAATCTAACACTATCCCTTCCTGTAAATCTAACACTATCCCTTCCTGTAAATCTAACACTAACCCTTCCTGTAAAACTAACACTATCCCTTCTTGTAAATCTAACACTATCCCTTCCTGTAAATCTAACACGATCCCTTCCTGTAAATCTAACACTATCCCTTCCTGTAACCCTCATTCTCCTGTAGTGATAACACTCCCCCCCCCCCTGCACCGGGATTCTATTGGCCGTTCCACACACCACCCTGCCGGCTCTAACAGATATATTAGTCTCTACTCTCCTGCGTGGTCTCAGGGGTGTCCTTTGTGGTATATCTCCTTTATTACGCTCCATTTCCTTTGCCTGATCCGCACACCAAGCAAGGAGTCTTAATTCAAATTGCTCTTCTCACGGCGCTACCTCCGATTTAAATGGCCTTCAAAAAAAAAAAGAAAGAAAATAAGGAAAAAAGAGAAATTCCAGGCAGACAAAAGTCAATGTTTGCACAAGGGACGCTGTGCCGGGCTTTTTGTAATATATTCCTCTAATCAAAGACTTGCGTCGGCGGTGCTATGATAATTTGTCACCTTGTTGCTCCCATAAATTATCACCTGAATACGCCGATTCATTATCCATCTGTGTAACACCTTCTTTTTTTTATTATTATTATACCCGACTATTCCCAAATTCCTTTTCTCTGCGCGGAGAAAACATCAAACGATAAAAGGTACTCAGACTTTGCCGCGGTGAAAGGCTGCAAAAAAAAATAAAAAATTCTTGAAATGTGACATTCAGAGCCCGAGAAAGATGAGAAAAATCCTGACAAGACGCTTTTTTATGTTCTTTTCTTGTCACCTCCGCGCCATTTTCCTATCACTTAGGCTGGATTTTTTTTCAAAGTTCACTAATTTGTCTGGCTGCTCCGGATTCCACGCTACAAAAACTTCATCAAAGGAACATTTGTTTTAAAGCAAATATGCTAAGAAAAGCAACAGTTTAATGTAATTCGCCCCTCCCCCTCCAAACCTATCCTCCGACGCCTTCGTTATTGTACCATTCACCAGCCGGAATAAAACCGCTGTACAGCCATGGCCAAAAGTTCTGAGAATGACATAAATAAAATATTGTGGCAGAGCGTTGCCCTGCCAGGGTTCAAGAGGAGGGTGTGACCCAGAATTCTCAACTGGATGGGTTGAGGGTTGAGGGTTGAGGGTAGGGTTAAGGGTAGAGCTGAGGGTAGGGTTGAGGGTAGGGTTGAGGGTTAAGGGTAGGGTTGAGGGTAGGGCTGAGGGTTAAGGGTAGGGTTGAGGGTAGGGCTGAGGGTAGGTTTGAGGGTAGGGTTGAGTGTTGAGTTGAGGGTTGAGGGTAGAGTTGAGGGTTGAGGGTAGGGCTGAGGGTAGGGTTGAGGGTTAAGGGTAGGGTTGAGGGTAGGGTTGAGGGTAGGGTTGAGTGTTGAGTTGAGGGTTGAGGGTAGGGTTGCCACCTTTTTTTTCCAAGTCAAACTCGAACACTTTAGCGAGAAGAAGACTTTTGGAGGACGGCCTGGTGTCACGAAGGGCAGCAAAGAAGCTCCTTCTCTCCAGGAAAAACCTTGGGGGCAGACTGATATTCTGCAGAAGGTACAGGGATTGGACTGCTGAGGACTGGGGGGAAGGCATTTTCTCTGATGTGCTGTGTCCTGAGCCCCAACAGTGCCAATCAGTGCTCATAAATGTTTCCTATCAGTGTCCATCAGTGCTATCTATCAGTGTCCATCAGTGCCGAATATCAGTGCTGCCTATCGATGCTGCCTATCTGAGCTGCCCATCGGAGCTGCCCATCAGTGCCAAATATCAGTGCTGCTTATCAGTGCCGTCTATCAGTGCTATCAGTGTTGTCTATCAGTGTCCATCAGTGCCAAATATCAGTCCTGCCTATCAATGCTGCCTATCAGTGTCCATCAGTACCGCCTTTAGTGCCAAATATCAGTGCTACCTATCAGTGCCACCTATCAGTGCTGACTATCAGTGTCCATCAGTGCCGCCTTTAGTGCTACCTATCAGTGTTCATCAGTGCTGCCTTCAGCGGCAAATATCAGTGCTGCCTATCAGTCTGTTTATCAGTGCCCATCAGTGCCGCCTTCAGTGCTGCCTATCAGTGTACATCATTGCTGCTGTCAGTGCCGTCTATTAGTGATGCCTATCAGTGCTGACTATCAGTGTCCATCAGTGCCGCCTTCAGTGCTGCCTATCAGTGTCCATCAGTGCCGCCTTCAGTGCCAAATATCAGTGCTGCCTATTAGTGCTGTCTATCAGTGTCCATCAGTGCCGCCTTCAGTGCCAAATATCAGTGCTGACTATTAGTGCTGTCTATCAGTGTCCATCATTGCCGCCTTCAGTGCCAAATATCAGTGCCACCTATCAGTGCCAAATATCAGTGCTGACTATGAGTGTCCATCAGTACCGCCTTAAGTGCTGCCTATCAGTGCCAAATATCAGGGCCACCTATCAGTGCCAAATATCAGTGCTGACTATCAGTGCCGTCTTAAGTGCCGCCTTAAGTGCAGCCTATTAGTTTGGCCCCAACAGTGCAGCCTCATCAGTGCCCATCAGTGAAGGTGAAAAATTACTTATTTGCAAAAACATGGAACAGAAGCTAAAAAAAAACTTTAAAAAAAAAAAAAAAACATTTAAACCTCAGTCTTTTTTTGTTTGTATAGCAAAAAATAAAATAACCCCAGAGGTGATTAAATGCCACCAAAAGAAAGCTCTATTTGTGTGAAAGAAAAACAATAAAAATGTCATATGGGTGCAGTGTAGCATGACCGCGCAATTGTCATTTAAAGAGTAAGAGTGCCGAAAGCTGAAAATTGGCCTGGGCAGGAAGGGGGTGAGAGTGCTCAATATGGGGGTGGTTAAGCATAAAGATTTTTTTTCTTCTTTTCTTTTTATTAGCTTCACTTTTTTTTTTTTTTTAAAGAGTATTTATGCACTTTAAGAAATTTGGAGATATTGGGCCAGATTCAGGTAGATGGGCGAATCTTTATTTTGGAGTAACGTTTCTCATTTACGTTACTCCGCCGAAACTTTAGGAGCAAGTACTGTATTCACAAAGCACTTGCTCCTAAAGTTGCGGCGGCGTAGCAAAAATGAGCCGGCGGAATTCAAATTGGGCGGGTAGGGGGCGTGTAGTATTATAACTAGGCGCGATCCCGTGGCGAACGTACTGCGCATGCGTCGACTGTCAGTGCGCATGCTCCAAATTCTGTCAGTGAACGTCAATGACGTCAATCCCCATTCACGGACGTTTTACGCAAACGACTCAAATTTTTTTTTTTTCGACTCGATGACGGCGGCCATACTTAACATAGGATACTCCACTAGGGGGCTGCTTTATCTTTACGCCGCGTATCTCTTATGGAAACGTCGGAAAGTCACTGCGTCGGGCCCGAATACGATCGTGAATTGCCGATTCTCGCTGATTAACATATTCTCAGCGTTAATCAGCGGGAACGCCCCCAGCGCCATTTTTAAAATTGCAGTTCCGATACGACGGCGAAATACAATTACGCCGCTCGTATAGGAACTCAAACCCGGCGTTTCTTGTTTTCTGCTTACTGAAAACAGAAACGCCGGCTCAAAGTGAGAGTTAGGCTGGAGTATCACTGATACTCCAGAGTAACTCTACCTGAATCTGGCCCATAGAGGATTATCTGATGGTTAGATTGGAGTCTGGAACCCAAAAAAATAATATTTTCTGTTACAAGTAGACATGTGCGGTTTGTTTCATTCCGAATTAAAATTCGGGCAAATTTTTCCAGAAATTCGGATGTATCCGAATTTCTGAATTAGAATAGTGCCAAAAAAAAAAAATCCAAAATAACGAAAAAATAATTTGGATGAAATGTGTCTTCTAATCGTTCTCGAATAGTTATTATATGTGAATTCTAAAACGTTTCGAATAGTTTTTGAATTTTCAAAGACAAGAAAATTGAATAGAAAATAAAGGAATAGACTAAGGGGAAAAAATATATACATATAGATATATCTAAATACACAATATACATAAACACAGAATACACATATAGGGCCAGATTCAGGAACACTTGCGCTGGAGTATTTCGATATGCGCCGCGTAACTGTGATGATGCGCCGTCGTTTCTATGTGCCCGTACCCACCAAACTAGATGCGCCCAATAACGGGTCATTTGCGACTGGCGGAACGTTCCGACGCCAGAGTATCGTCAGCGCTTAATTTCGTTGGGCGCATCAGTCGCGCCTATTGATTTCCCCTGCAAATATGCAAATGAGGGATTTTTCACAATTCACGAACGGATTAGCACCATACGCTGGCTACATGCGCCGCGCGTATCTCGTCCGTCCGGCGCAAAGTTATTTCTACAAATAGCTGCTTTATCTTTACTCCAGATGGCCACAGGTCAGCAGGAGAGCAGCTACAGCAGCGTTACCGACGATAAGAGCTAGCTGAGCACCCCCACTTGCAGGACAACACCTCTGTCCATGCTTGTCTGTCAAATTTTACAGCCATGGAGGAAGACATCATAGGTCTCCATAGCCGAGATGACGGCTGACAGCTCCTGGCCATTAAAGTTCAGCTTTCTCCTGTGTGTTTGCGGGGAACGGGAGCAGCCATCTCAAAACAAAAGTAACATCACTGCGGGGAGGGGGAGCAGGATATACTTTAGTGCCGAAATGGCGCTTCTACGGGCGCATTTAAACGCCCAACGGAAGGCATTGCGCTGACGTTTCCCGTGAAGTGGTGCCGACGGAAGTTGTGAGCATGCGCACAAAGGGGGCGAGTGGAGCCGCACTCACTGCGCATGCTCCGTGGTTGATGCGCTGAACGTAAGCCTCTGCGCTGGGCTCCGCCCATCATTTACATATGATCACACCCACTTCCACTTGCGTCGGGTTACGCCAGCGCATTATCGTTACTCTGGCGCAAGTTTACGCGCAACTGCTATGTGAATTACAGGACTTGCGCTGAAAGGGTCTTCAGAGTAACGTAAATGAGAAGCGTTACTCTGGAGCAAAGATGCTCTCATCTACCTGAATCTGGCCCATACAGTGCACACTGAAAAGGTACTGGAGAGGCGGGGCAGCAATAATCTTGGGATTTTTAGACCAAAAGGATGTCAGTAAGGGACATTTCAGTGACAGATGTAAAAACCATGATGGGACCCCCTAGTGGCATGGTGCCCTCGGGCAGTGCCCAAGAGCCCAAATGGTCAATCCGCCCCTGGCGTCATCATACGTTACTTCCACACAATGCTATTAAAGGTTTTTTTTTTTTTTTTTTTATTACATTTTTTTTTTTTTTGTATTATTGCATTTTAGTGTAAATGTGAGATCTGAGGTAGACGCTATAGAGGGATATGCTTTGTTCATATTTCATGTCTGAGGTTTACAACCACTTTATTTGTTACAGTAATTATAAAATGAAATAGTAAAGCTTTAAAATTATGTTTGTACTAATATTTTCTTTTTCTGCTGTTTTGCAGGTAAGTGGACGTCCTTCTGCCTCTCTTCTTGTGTTCTGGATCTTCTGATATCTGGTATTGAAGATGTCACTTGTCCTGACTAAAACTTTGATGAAATTCTGTGGCTCAGTGTGGATAATTGTCACCTAGACAAAAGGAGAGCGCTCTTTATACCATCCGTTGTCATGTCCTGGTCTGTTACATTTTACTAATTACTGTGGCTTTGTGGAAACAGAAAAATAGATCTCAAGGTATCCAAGTTGGGGTATCTGAAATGGATTGGATACATATGAAGGTCTAAAAAGCCAACAACATCCATATTTGTACTGCATTATCTGCTTTTTATGACTCCGATGAGGAGCATATTTATTTCTTATGATCGTCATCGCCATCTAGTGGCCATAATGAGGCATGATCACTAGGTGGCGCTGACTATCATAGGAAATAAGTATGTTCTTTAGCGCCATCTAGTGACCGTAATGTGATATTATCCGTTTTTACACATTTGGGGCCAGATTCAGGTAGAGTTACTCTGGAGTATCAGTGATACTCCATCCTAACTCTCACTTTGAGCCGGCGTTTCTGTTTTCTGTAAGCAGAAAACATGAAACGCTGGGTTGGAGTTCCTATACGAGCGGCGTAATTGTATTTCGCCGTCGTATCGGAACTGCAATTTTAAAAATGGCGCTCGGGGCGTTCCCGCTGATTAACACCGAGAATATGTTAATCAGCGAGAATCGGAAATTCACGATCGTTCTCGGGCCCGACGCAGTGACTTTCCGACATTTCCGTAAGCGATACGCGGCGCAAAGAAAAACATGACCCCTAGGTGGAGTATCCTATGTTAAGTATAGCCGTCGTCATCGCGTCGAATTTAAAAATGTTCACGTCGTTTGCGTAAAACGTCAGTGAATGGGAATTGACGTCATTGACGTTCCCTGACAGAATTTGGAGCATGCGCACTGACAGTCGACGCATGCGCAGTACGTTCGCCGCGGGATTGCGCATAGTTAACATAATACACGCCCCCTACCCGCCCAATTTGAATAACGCCGGCTCATTTTCGCAATGCCGCGGCAACTTTAGGAGCAAGTTCTATGTGAATAACAGTACTTGCTCTTAAAGTTTCGGCGGAGTAACGTAAATGAGAAACGTTACTCCAACATAAAGATCCGCCCATCTACCTGAATCTGGCCCTTGGAGTGCAGAGAATATTATGGGAACATTTGATGTTGCCCCATTTGCACAGGATGAATGTATATGCAGTTTCAATAGACAAACGGCTTTGAAATTTATTTTTGTATTTTCGAATTTTTGAATTTCCGGATTTCAGAATTTCGGATTTTCGGATATTTGGATTTTCGAAATTCCGAATTTCAGAAAATTTGGAATTTCGAAAATTCGGATGTTCAAATATCCGGATTTCGAAACTTCGAAAATCTGAAAATTAAAAAAATTCGAAATTTCGAAATTGCAAAATCGAAAATAAAAAATATGAAAATCTAAAATCCGAAAATGTTAAATCTCCGAATACCGAATTTTGATAATTTTCCTTTCATTTGGAAATTCGGGACATTCGAAAAATTTGTTTTTTTTTCCATTTTCGTTTTATTCTTTTTCAGAAATTTGAAATTCCGAATTTTAGAATTCCAAATTTCCGAAAAAGGCCAAAAAAAAAACAATGAAACAATTTTTTTTTTTTTCGAATACCCATACTTCTCTTTTAATAAGCAGTTGGTTGGTTGCTAGGATGCAGGGTAGTCCTAGCAACCAATCACCAGCTTGCAACTCCCACCCTCCATACAGACCTGCCGTACCTTCCGCCTTTCGATCCATCTATGTAAGGTAGGACAGTAGGGGGGAAGTCAACGTTAAACGGTGACTAAGGACACCAGTGTGAAGGGGGGGTGGATTATATTGTGGGGGGGCTGAGGATTGTAATGCCGGGGGACTGAGGACTGCAATGTGGGGGGGGGGGGCTCAACTTGTGTGCACATGCATGATTGAGCAGGACTGAGCTCAACTGGTGGGTAGTAGTGGGGGGGGGGCAGGTCAACTTTGGCATCGGGGCCCACAAGCGTCAAGCTACGCCTCAGTACTGTAGCTACAGTATGTGGTTTATATATATTCACTTTTCAATGATTCAATTTAGGAGAAGATTTCTCTTTAAGTCTTAAAAGCTTCCAAAATAAAGCAAGAATCAGATAGAGCAGAAGTTATTTGGATGAAATGAGATGCGATTTGAGCATTTTGCATCTGGGTCAAGTCTTAAAAAGGGGAAAATAAAATGTTTTCTTCAAAAGAATAGAAAAATAAAAAGGAACACGAAAGTATTCGCAGCTAATCTGACCTTGAATCGGTGATGTGACGACGGTTCAGCTTTCAACCTTTACCTGAGCGAATCTCACCGTTTCCCTTCTCATTGGCTTCCAATCCAATTTAAATAAAATGAATTTCAGTCGGCGGCGCCGTGTATTTTCAGGGTTCGCGCAATTAAATGTATGAATATAAATCGTAATGTGATTACAGGCGGCTGTTCCGCCGACGCTGGCGGTAATACTGCCATTCTATTTCTGCATTATTGAGCAGCCAGAGCGGCGAAAAAACAAAAAAAAGGAAGAGCGCCGCGCCCCTCCCCCCCCCCCCCGACGTACGGCGCGGAACGCTTTTTACAATCTCGCTCCTTCCCTCATTTAACGCTGCATTTGAGCGCTGGAATAAGTCGCAATGAACTCAAAAGGAAAGATTATGATCAAAAAGCCATAAAATGTTACTTTCTAAATCTTTATAAAGTGGGTAGCTGTCTGTTGGGAGAATAATAAACGCACCATCGCTACAGTAACACGATATGAATAAATATGTTTAGCTGTTCTGGAGGGTTTCTGTGCAGCTGTGTGTTAAATGGTCTCGTTAGCTGAAGAACAGTTAAAAACAAAACAAAAAAGAAAAGAAATAAAAAAAAAAACATATGGGCCGGATTCACGTTGACAGGCGCATCTTTGTGCGGGCGTAGCGTATCTACTTTACGCTACGCCGGCGCAACGTTGAGAGGCAAGCATGCTATTCACAAAGAATATGCGCTCAACGTTGCGCCGGAGTAGCGTATAGTTGTCGGCGTAAGCCGACGTAAGTCAAAGTAGGTGGAAGTGGGCGTGATATATTATAATGAAGCGTGACCCCATGCAAATGATGGGCTGAGCTTCAAAAAAACGAACTGCGCATGCATCGTCTCTTGGACGCATCCCGGTGTGCATGCTCACAGTCACGTCGAAATAGCTGCCTAAGATACGTCAATACACCGCCTACGACATGAACGTAACCTACGCACAGCCCTATTCACGTAGTACTACGTAAACAACGTAACATACGACGGCTGTTCCGATGTCCATACCTTTAAATGGGTTGCGCTACCTATATGGTGGAATAACTTTACGCCGGACGTAACCCTTACGAAAACCGCATATCTTTTCCACCTGGCGCATCTACCTTTGTGAATCAGCGTATCTTACTCATTCGCATATTTAACATGGGAACGCCGAATGCGTCCAGCGTAACTATGCACCCAAGATACTCTGGCGTAGGCAAGTTACGTCGGGCGGCTGATGCCTTGTTTTACGGCGTATCTAGGGGTAAAAGTATGACGGCGCACATTTGTACTTACGACGGTGTGTCTCTAGATACGCCAGCGTAAACCTTACGTTAATCCGGCCCATAGTGCTCTCTGACAAGCTTCATACCGCAAGGGATTCCAAGCTTCCAGGAAATATCTCTTTTGGATTCGTTCAGAGGTGCTTCCTCACCACCTGATTGAACCCTTTAAACGCTGCACTACGACTACACTGTCCACTACACTACACTAATTGCTACAAAACCCACTACACTAACCACTGGTGGAGCATTGTAGGGCACTAGTGACCATGCTGGGGAGGATGGAAACCCAGTCTGGAGGTGTAGCACCTGTGGTGCGGGAGGATGTGGGGCTGGCCTAGGCCAGGCCTTGTCTTTGGAAAGGACGTGGAGAGCCAGGACCATCAGTGTTCCCAGTCTTCCATCAAAGTCCCCGCTCGTCGGACACATTGGGGTGGAGGGTTGGCGGCGGCTGATTTCCTATTTGTGTTCAGTGTTGGTGTCCAATCACTGCAGCCAATAGGCTTCAGTGTACAAGAGAAATTTATATCTGTACACTAAAGAGAGAAGCCGATTTGTCGCCCCTCTCCTCTCCGCTGAACACAAAGGGAAACAACACTCGTGGCGACGGCCATCTTTGTGTAGCCCAAAACGTTCCAGATTTTCCCGGGACAAATGCAAAATCCCGGGATTTTAATCAGGACAATCTGGATGAGGGTCTGAAAATCTGGATAGTCCCGGGAATATCGGGGCTGTTGGTAAGTATGCTGTGTCACAATATAGGAGTTGAGCTTTAAAGGCCAGCTCTAGTCACCGTAGTGTCCTCTCTAATTCAGGCCAAAGGTGTTATTTTGGGTTGAGATGCAGGCCAGTCAAGATCCTCCACCCCAAACTAGCTCACCCATGTCTTTATGGGCCTTGCTTTGTGCACTTCTGCGCAATCATGTTGGAACACGAAGGGTCCATCCCCAAAGTTGGAGCATGAAAATGTCCAACGTGTCTTGGTATGCTGACGCCTTAAGATTTCCCTTCACTGGAACTAAGGGGCCAACCCCAACCCCTGAAAAACAACCCTACACCATAATCCCCCCTCCACCAAATGATTTGGACCAGTGCACAAAGCAAGGTCCATAAAGACATGGATGAGTGAGTATGAGGTGAAGGAACTTGACTGGTTCTGACCTCAACCCGATAGAACACTTTTGGGATGAATTAGAGCGGAGACTGTGAGCCAGGCCTTCTTGTGCAACATCAGTGCCTGACCTCACAAATGCTCTTCTGGAAGAATGGTCAAACATTCCCATAGACACACTCCTAAACCTTGTGGACGGCCTTCCCAGAAGAGTTAAAGCTGTTATAGCTGCAAAGAGTGGGGCCAACTTAATATTGAACCCTGCGGACTAAGGCCCCATACACACGAGCAGACAGATTTGTTCAAATCTGTCCGTCCGACAGATTTGAACAAATCTGTCTGCTGGGATTTTGGTTTGCTCGCGTGTACACACGAGCAAACCAAAATCCCCGCCAGCAGAGAGCGCGCTGACGTGTCGGTGACGTGGCGGTGACGTTGACGCCGCCACGTCACCGCACCAGTAGGTAAAACACTTCCGCGCATGCGCCGAATCCATTCTGCGGCGGTGCGGCGGCGGTGCGGGACGACATGTCTGCTGGTAAGTGTACTAACCAGCAGACATGTCGGGCGGACGGATTCCCACCCGATAGATTTCAAAGCATGCTTTGAAATCTGTCGGGTGGCCAAATCCGTCGGCTCGGCCGTACACACGATCGAATCTGTCTGCTGAAACGGTCCAGCGGACCGTTTCCAGCGGACAGATTTGATCGTGTGTACGAGGCCTTAGACTGGGAAGCCAATAAATTTCATGTGCATGTAAAGGCCGGCGTCCTAATACTATTGGCAATACACATTAACTGGATTCTATGGCTATAGCACAGTCGTGGTGTTGTTTGAATAGGATTAGCTGGACGTCAGTTGATGTTACTTGCTAGTACATTTTCTGAGTTAATCTTTACCACATTTCAGTCTTACACATATAGCATATTGTTATGGTAAAAAGCATCAGATGTAATTTTTACTTGACTCGTTCATTAGAGGTGTTAATTGCTGTAGGTGTTAATTATCATTAACAAGTGTCTAGGTAGCAGTAAGCGTGTTAGCCTTTATGTGTGTCTAGAATCTACATTTCCACCAGCTCAGGCATTAACGTCTGTTACAGGATGAAAATCTTATTAATGCCTTTCTATAAACAAGCACATTAAATAAAAAAGAATGTGATATCTATAAAGCAAAGTTCCACGTTGGTTCTAAAATGGAATTACAGGCATAATAAAAATGTGTTACATACACAATGGGGGCTATTTACTAAAGGCAAATCCACTTTGCACTACAAGTGCAAACTACAAGGGCAACGTGCACTTTAAATTGCACTGAAAGTGCACTTGGAAGTGCGGTCGCTGTAGATCTGAGGGGGGCATGGAGGCAAGGAAAATTAAAAAACAGCTTGCACATGATTGGATGATAAAATCAGCAGAGCTTCCCCTCATTTCAGATCTAGCCCTCAGATTTACAGCGACTGCACTTCCAAGTGCACTTGGAAATGAAGTTGCTGTCATTAAAGTTCATGCACTTGTAGTGCAAAGTGGATTTGCCTTTCATAAATAACCCCCCATATTAGCAAAAGTATTGGAACACCTGCCTTTACACACACATGAACTTTAATGACATCCCAGGATGAGGACGAAAAGCGCAGGTTCACTTCTCTTCTGGA
Source organism: Rana kukunoris (assembly GCA_029574335.1). Classification (NCBI taxonomy): domain Eukaryota; kingdom Metazoa; phylum Chordata; class Amphibia; order Anura; family Ranidae; genus Rana; species Rana kukunoris. The sequence goes on from CM056050.1 coordinate 605,580,488, forward strand.
CATCTTCCCAAATGGGCACCTGGTGGAGTGTCCCTCTTAACAGATGCTGTCAATTCGGCTGGTACCCACTCTGTCTACGTCAAGGGTGTCAAACTCAATTTCATTGAGGGCCGCATCAGCATTATGATTGCCCTCAAAAGGGACGGTTGTATCTGTAAGATTAGATGTCCAGCGAATCCCCTCCCCTTACATCACAGTGCACCCCCTTACCTTATGCTGCTGCTGGGAAGAAACTGGAAGTATTGCTTGAAAGCAGAAAATAAGGGTCTGGAGGAGTACCAGAGGAGGGCTGGAGCTCTTTGGCAGCTGCAGAAGAGGTGCAAGGGCAGGCCTTGTGTTTAACACCTGTGGACTCTACGTGGTTGGAAACCGTGAGTGCACCCGGTTGGACAGCCTGCTCTTTAAGTTTGTTGTGAATCGTTGTTGCATTACTTCAATACAAGTGGCTATTGCACCTGACTGTGTGACTTATTGCCTTCAAACCACGCTGTGCCAAACCTAAAAGCCAGGGCCTTAAAAAGGCTCTGCCTGACCCAAGATGGTCGTCAGAGTCACAGAGGAAACCATAAAGGAACCATGTTCCTCCTTACCTTCTCCACAACTGCAGTGCCCCTGTGGATAGCGCTACCTGAATTGGTTAAAGTAGACTGCATCTGCCTAAAGGTACACCTACTCTACAGCATACATTAGCAGTGGGGGAGGAGGGAGCAGGTCTGAATCCATGCCCTGTCTGACCCTGCCGGACCGGTGCACTCACATTTTCCAAAGCAACCTCTCCATAATCTACTGACTTGCCAAAAGCATGCCAAACCTGGGAGCCAGGGTCTTAAAAAGGCTCCGCCTGACCCAATATGGTCACCAAAGTCACATTGGGGGGCAGCATTTAATTGGATCGCTTCCCCAGTGACAGAGGAACCTATAGAGGTACCATGTTCCTTGTTACTTTCTCCCCAACTGCAGTTCCCCTGTGGATAGCGCTACCTGCAGTGGAGAAAGTAGACTGCCTACAGGTAAACCTACTCTACAGCATACATTCGCATTGGGGGAGGATAGAGAAAGTCTGCATCCATGCCCTGCCTGACCCTGCCTGAGCGATGCACTCACATTTTCCAACTACGTGAATGATCTGATTCCAGCTGGACTGATGGCATCTGTAGAGAAGGAGTAGAATGCGACTTGGCCATCTTTCATCCAATTGGGAAGGTGTCCAGAAGAGATGCGATCCTACACTTTACCTCCTAATCAGGAATCTTTCCCTAGTACTAGTACTGTCCCTCACAAGCAGGGAACCTCTCCATACTCAACAGCGTGCCAAACTTGGGAGCCAGGCTCTTAACTACTTGCCGACCAGCCGCCGCAGTTATACGTCGGCAGGTTGGCACGGCTGGGCGAGATCACGTAGCTATACGTCATCTAACCTTTCAGCCAATAGGGGGGTGCGATTGCTCGTTACAGAGCGTGAACCGGGAGCTGTGGGTGTAAACCCACAGCTCCCGGTGCTGTCAGGGGGGGAAATGCCTGATCGTCTGTTCATACCAGGGAACCCAGGAAACATACTTAACCCCTTCCTCGCCCCCTAGTGTTAACACCTTCCCTGCCAGTGTCATTTTTATAGTAATCAATGCATTTTTATAGCACTGATCGCTATAAAAATGCCAATGATCCCAAAAATGTGTCAAAAGTGTCCGAAGTGTCTGTCATAATGTCGCAGTATTGATAAAAATCGCTGATCGCTGTCATTACTAGTAAAAAAAAAATATTAATAAAAATGCCATAAAACTATCCCCTATTTTGTAAACGCTATAACTTTTGCGCAAACCAATCACTAAACGCTTATTGTGATTTTTTTTTTACAAAAAATATGTAGAAGAATACGTATCGGCCTAAACTGAGGAAAACAATATTTTTTCTATATATTTTTGGGGGATATTTATTATAGCAAAAAGTAAAAAATATTCAGGTGATCAAATACCACCAAAAGAAAGCTCTGTGGAAAAAAAGGACGCCAATTTTGTCAGTTAAAGTGTCGCAGTGCCGAATCTTAAAAAGTGGCCCGGTCATTGAGCAGCAATACGGTCCGGGGCTGAAGTGGATAAAAAGGCTCCGCCTGACCCATTATGGTCACGAGAGTCATATCGGAGGGCAACATCCAATGTGATCGATTCCCCAGTAACAGAGGAAACCATAAAGGAACCATGTTCCTCCTTAATTTCTCCCCAACTGCAGTGCCCCTGCGGATAGCGCTACCTGCAGTGGAGAAAGAAGACTGCACCTGTCTACAGGTATACCAACTCTATGGTATACATTAGCAGTGGGGGAGGAGGGATCAGGTTGAATCCATGCCCTGAGCACTGGAGGAACCTCTCCTGGTGCTGAATAGGGAATATACATATTGTAACAATCACTCTTATAAAAAATTCTTTGTAACCTTGTTTTCTGTAAAGTGTACCCGTACATTTTTGATCATTTTAATAGCACCCCACCAGCTGCTTTTACTTAATTTGCGGTCTGCTCCATTCGGCTCTTGAGAACAGAGCATGTGCCCAAAACATGACTTGGAGCTTACATACAGAAAGCACCAACATTGGGTGGAAAAGAAATGAGTCACATGATCGCCCCACTGCCCATACCCAGAAGTATGGATAATTTCTTTCACTCCTGGTGGGGGATGAAAGTTAAAATGGTTATAAACCCAAAAACATAATTGTAATATATTGCAACTTACCAATCCTTACATGATGGCCACTCATGCTGTAGAATTCCTTTAAATAGAATGCACATGCTGTATATAACGACAGCTCTGATAATTACTGTTACTGTTGCCTCTTAGTTATATCGGCTGCTGATATTGTTGGCAGAGGAAAACGGTTCACACCTACTTCGCCACTCTGCCCACCAACAATGCCCGCCAACCACGCCATTTCTTAGTACAATAGCCCTGCTGAATCTTTAATACGCTCTCCTGGCCTTCAACCTCACAACCGCCTCCACTCGTGTCATTTACGAAGGGACTTCAATCTCCGGTGTCGTCGCATGCCTGCGACTCTAATCCTTTATGTTCCCTTATAGCACATTACAGCCTGACGGGAACGACCTTTATAATCACATTAATGAAACTGAAATATGCTGTTTTCGATGCTGCGGCATTTGTGCGCTCCACTCGCTGCGGAGGTCATTAGCACAATGTGAAAACTGGCAGCCCCATTACCTCCGAGCTCATTTCTTGCTGCGCCTAACGGGGCTCTGGAGTTTTACTTATTTATTTGCTTGTTTTTTTTTTTTTAAGTAGTTTGGGAAAAGATTATAGAGAGTCGGTTGCACCTGTGGGAGAAGCTTGGCATTCTCTGACTTCCTGGTGCCGAGGAACGAATGTGTGAAAATCGGTTCCAGCACTCGCCAGTGATCTGTTTTGCAGGTTGAAAGATATTCGTAGCATTTATTTCTGACTGTGGGCAGGCTATGAACATTCATGGATTTACATATTCATAATCATTTAAAATAAATCCTCACTGACCTCAGTAGCTGCAGATACTGTGGAGTAAATCACCCCCAAAGTTCACTAGAGAAGCAGGGAGGTAATTAAAAACAGGTCTCGTGACACTCTGTTTTTTACCTCTTCCTGTGCACCAGCTCTGTGACGACATTAACCTCATGTATTGAGTGCAAAATGCAGCAGAAAGGAAGGTGCACTTTAACGCCCACAGGCCACACATATGCATCCGTGGGTGGCAGAGCTTTCTGTGCTGAGAACACACTCACTTCATACTCCAACAAGTGACTGGGCTGTCAAAGACAACTCTTGATTGGTATGGTAACCAGCAGTGTTGTTCATCTTCCTTTAAAAAAGTAACTAGTTACAATTACAAGTTACTTGCCCGAAAAAGTAAGTGAGTTAGTGACTCAGTTACTTTATTGGCAAAGTAACTAGTTACTCGGAAAAGTAACTGAGATTTTTTTTATATTCTACAATGCAATTACGTTCTATAACATCTTTAATGTCAAAGATGTTTATATTAACTGATTGAAGAATAAAAACACTATATACAGTATTTTAGAACATTTCGTACTGTGTACAATTATTAATATCATCATCACACTTCACCTGCCCAGGCAGCAATACTGTACAATATAGATTCAGTGTGCATTGTGAGTGACACTGCTGCAGTGCACACTGAATCTATATTGTACAGTATTGATGCCTGGGCAGGTGGAGTGTGATGATGATGATGATGATGATGACGATGAAGATATTAATAATTGTACACAGTATTGCATTTGCTGGGCCTGCCATATACTGTACTGTACACTATACTGTATAACTGCACTACAAAATTCATTTACAAACATGTTATTACTAATAACATTTTAAAATATGCATTATTTGTAAAGGAATTTTGTAGTGCAGTTATACAGTATAGTGTACAGTACAGTATATGGCAGGCCCAGCAAATGCAATACTGTGTACAATTATTAATATCATCATCACACTTCACCTGCCCAGGCAGCAATACTGTACAATATAGATTCAGTGTGCACTGCAGAAGTGTCACTCACACTGAATCTATATTGTACAGTATTGCTGCCTGAGCAGGTGAAGTGTGATGATGCTGGGCCTGCCTGGGCATGTGGAGCGGTCCGGTGGAGTGTCCTGTCACCTGGCCCCCCCCCACTCCCAATTCGATGCTGCTCGCCTCGGCTCCTCATCTGTACAGGGCCACGGCCCACGGTCGGTCGGTCGGTGCACTGCTGGCGCGGTGAGTGTCCCCGGAGTCTGGACCGTTGGTGATGGAGTGGAGCCTGCGCGGCGGCGGGGGAGATGTCAGCGGCTGAGGTGACGGTGAGGAGGTGAGCCAGACTCACTCCCTCCCGACCCGTCACACTACACTGCTGGAAGACTTCAAGCACGTGCATGCGCCAGCGTCACGACGTCGACGACATGTCGACACATGACCCGGAACTGGCCTGTGACCCAATCACAGGCCAGCTCCATCCTGCCCTGACAGAGAGTCTGCCCGGACTGCCCCCCCCCCCGCGCGCTTAATGTAACTCGGTAACGCCGCCAATGTAATGGCAACGGCGTTGCTGATGGGGTAATAGTAATCAGGTAGATTACTAGTTACCCCTTGGAGGGCAATCGTTACGTAACGGCGTTTATTTAAACGCCGTTACTTACAACACTGGTAACCAGTGGGACTGCTTCCCAATCATGTGACCACTTGACCAGCCAATCACAGTGGTCACATGATCGGTTGATTCTCTTGCCCTCCAGGCGTAAAAAAAAACCTGTTAAAGGGATGCCGGGTGGGAAGAGGTTAAAGTAGACCGCTCATAAAAAAACAAAGGGCCAGATTCAGAAAGAGTTACGATGGCGTATCAGTAGATATGCCGTTGTACCTCCGAATCCGCGCCGTCGTATCTTTAAGCGTATGCTCAAACTAATATACGCCTAAATGTTGCTAAGATACGACCGGCGTAAGTCTCCTACGTCGTCGTATCTTAGCTGCCTATTTACGCTGGCCGCTAGGGGCGTGTACGCTGATTTACGCCTAGATTATGTAAATCAGCAAGATACGCCTATTCACGAACGTACGCAGTAAAATACACCGTTTACGTAGGCCGTTTTCAGTGTTAAGTATGGACGTCGGAACAGCCGTCGAATTTCACGTCGTTTGCGTTGTATGCGTAAGTCGATTCAGAATAGGGCTGGGCATAGGTTACGTTCACGTCGAAAGCATTAAATCGTTGCGGCATAATTTGGAGCATGCGCACTGGAATATGTCCACGGACGGCGCATGCGCCGTTCGTTAAAAGCGTCAATTACGTGGGGTCACGATTAATTTCTTAAAACATGCCCACCACTTCCACATATGAATTAGGCTTGCTTACGCCGGCACATTTACGCTACGCCGCCGTAACTTAGGACGCAAGTGCTTTGTGAATACTGCACTTGCCTTACTAAGTTGCGGCGGCGTAGCGTAAATACGATACGCTACGCCCGCTCAAAGTCACGACGCCCTCCTTGAACCTGGCTAAAAGTCTGCTTATTTATTTACACCCTCCTCATGCCAATTATACTTTACTGCCAGCTTCCACACATGTGCCTATTACCCCAAATCCCACAAGAAGGGGTTCCTGCATTGTGCCGTAGCATCATCTTGTTAAATATGTGCTACACCAGGATTTGACAAATTTGCTTGGAATCTAGGAGCCAGCTAGAGAAGTTAGGAGCCAAAAAACGCACCCTGTCCCGCCAAGCTCGCGTGCAGAATCGAACACATACGTCAGTAGCGCCCACATATGTAAAAAGTATTCAAACCACACATGTGAGGTATCGCCGTGATTGGTAGAGTGAGAGCAATAATTCTAGCCCTAGACCTCCTCTGTAACTGAAAACATGCAACCTGTAAAAAATGTTAAACGTCGCCTATGGAGATTTTAAAGGGTAATGCGGCGTACACAGGACCGAGGTTCTCGCTGGAAACCAGCGAGAACCTCGCTGGAAGCTGCATTCCAGCGAGGACCTCGGCCGTGTGTACGCTTTTGGCTCTCCCCGCCCGTCGGGAATCCCATCGAGCGAAAAGAGAGCACGCTCTCTTTTTGCTCAACGGCCCGCCTGGATGAATGGCTGGTTGCCATTCCCGACAGGCGGGTCGCCGATTGCGACGGCCGGCAGAGAACCTCGACGGGCGGAACGATGTGTTCTGCCCGTCGAGGTTCTCTGCCGTGTGTACGCGGCCTAAAAGTTTGCCGCCATTCCAAGAGCGAATGCAATTTTAAAGCGCGACATGTTGGGTATCAATTTGATTGGTGTAATAGAATCTTTCACAATATAAAAAAAAAAAAAATATTGGGCTAACTTTACTGTTGTCTTATTTTTTAATTTAAAAAAGTGTATTTTTTCCCCAAAAAAGTGCGCTTGTAAGACCACTGCGCAAATAGGGTGTGACAAAGTATTGCAATGACCGCCATTTTATTCTCTAGGGTGTTAGAATAAAAAATATATAATGTTTGGGGGTTCTAATTATAGGGAAGGAGATGGCAGTGAAAACATTAGAACTGCTGACGCCAGATGGCGCCAGATCCCAGACGAAGCTGAGGCCTGCAGAAGGCCGCAAAGCCGCGGCCTCATTTACGGGCCAGTAATTGAGGCCGTGTCTTTGCGGCCTTCTACAGGCTTAAGCTTCCCCAGGCGCCAGGCCCGGATTTTGTTGAGGCCTGGGCTACTCCATATCTCTCTGGAAGTATGGTGAGGTGTGGTGGAGGTATGAATGAATACGTGGATCTTGCTTTGTGGTGCTATGGCTAGCAGGTTGCCAACTCATTGTTGGGAGGGGGAGAAAAATGAGCTGAGCTTATGAAATTAAATTGAAAATACTTTCTGTTGTGGAATTTGGGGATGAATTACTCCATAGAGCTTGCAGCTGCACAGGTTAATAAAGTGCTTTAAAGTGAATTTACTGTCAGTAAACAATGTGTACAAATTTGAATGTCCATAGCCGGACCACAGGTCTTCTTTATCTTGGAAAATGGGGGTTTGCCTGACACTTACCATGATGCACAATGCCTGATCCAGGCCTTTTATTGCACTGAAACTTCAATAGGTAGACAGTAACATATGAGACCAACTGCTCAATTTCAAGATGAGGCTAATGTTTCCTTTGGACTGAGCACCTGCTCCTCTAGATGAGTCAGGTTTATCTGGACTGAGAAAGTTCTCCTTGAGGTAACCCAGATTTCTCCTGGCTAAGAACCAGCTCTTAGATGTGACACATCCGCTTGGTTGTTATCCCGAAGGAGCGGGAGGGGAAATCCATGCAGAACAAATTATTTTCCTTTCCATCGACTTCAATGGGGAAACTCGCTTTGATATGCGAGTACTTTGGATTACAAGTGTAGCACTACAAGAGCTGCTGGTTTGTTTTGGGTGGCATGTTACCTCCGCCGTCTTAGGGGTGTAGGGTGAAAGCAGCAGTAACGGAATGTCCAAGACAGGTGTCTTTTTCTGTGCGCTTTATTACCCAGCCAGGTAAAAACAATAAAACTTGTGGTGAAGAGTAAAGATGTAGTAGGAGAAACAGCAGACTCAGCCGTAACAAATAGGAAACAGTCCTGCTTCCAACAACACTTTGTTTTTTTCGCCACTCTAGCCAGAGTGGTTGTAGTGTACCTGGCCTCTCTCACTAACCTGGCAGCCAGAGTATCACCCGGGAACATTAAGTGAAAAAGTCTCTGCCACAGACCCTCCTTAGAATTGAGAAGGCAGAGATAATCCTCCTTGATAGTCTCTGTGCCTGGATCTCCTTCAGATAGTTTGTAGTTAGGTTCCCGACTGATAGGTGACCAACGTCCAGCCTTTTGGTGTCCGGTTAACTTGATCCCCGGTGGATTGTCGAGACCCTATTGGATCGCCAGCCAGCTTCCTCTCAAGGGAACAATGCTTGGGATCTTCTTCTCAGGATGGGGACCCAGTCGATCACTGGGGCCCAGCCACACCTCAAATGTTCCGGACCATTGTGGTCCCGGAACCAGTAACACCGCGTGACATGCGCACCCTGGCCTGGTAGGGCATTTCGCCGGGGTGCCATGATGTGGTTGCCACACTGGAAGAAGACCCAGACCAATGGCATCTGTCGCATAACTACCCTCCCCCAGCATGCACAGCGAGGAAACCCCCCCCTGATAGGCTGCTGGGAAAGAGCACCCAAAACTCGACTCCACTGCTGCCACCTGTCGTCCTGGGGGGATATCAGCACCCCAGAGATGACAAAATGAGCCCACAGCACAGCCAAGCTGAGGCAGAGACCCAAATTCAAACAAATCAGCCTGGTCAGAGCTAACTAACTCTCTGACCCCCTCTAAATTTAAATTAGCACCAGGTCTTAGAAGTAACCAGGCGCTACACAAGCATTCTCCTGGAACAGATTATACTTGTAATCCGAGGTTCCACTATATAAGGCAAATTGAATGTAAGGTGAGGTTCCAATGTTGCAACGGGAAACCTGTTCTCAGGCCCAAACAAACCAAACAATTGCTTGGGGCCCCCGAGCTGGCCAGGGGCCCCAGCAGGGAGGACCCTTGCCGCACCGCTGCTTCCTCCTGCAGTCCGGTCGGCCGTGTACCATAACCGCGCGGTACAGGAGATTCAGTTTCCTGTTCCCAGGCCGGACTGACAAGAAGTGCACACACTGAGGGCCAGATCCACAAAGAATTACGCTGGCGTATCTACAGATACGCCGACATAATTCCAATTTCCCGCCGGCGTATCTTTGTTTTGTATCCAGAAAACAAGATACGCTGGACTTACGCTAAGAAACGACTGGTGTAATGTTATTACACCGTTGTCTCTAAGGTGCATATTTACGCTGGACGCTAGGGGCGCTTCCGTTTATTTCCAGCATAAAATATGCAAATGAGCGAGATACGCAAATCCACGAACGTCCACGGCCGGCGCATTCCCTTCACGTAAACGTATCTCCGGTGTGAAGCTACCCCTGCTATATGGAGGCACGGCCAATGTTAAGTATGGATGTCGGCCCAGCATCGAATTTTCCGTCGTTCACGTCGTTTGCGAATAGGAAATTGCGTAAGTTACGTACACGTCGTTTTCACTGACTATTTGCGACTTGATTTCACGAATGCGCACTGGGATACGTCCACGGCCGGTGCATGCGCAGTTAAAAAAATACGTTGTTTGCGTTGGGTCATTGATAATTTTAATAATACGTGCCCGCCTATAACTCATTTGAATTACACCAGCGAACGCCGGACCATTTATGCTACACCCCCGTAAGTTATAGCGCAATTTCTTTGAGGATAAGGATTTTGCCGCTGCAACTTACAGCGGTGTAGAGTAAATGGGACACGCCGCGCGGGTGGGGGAGGTATGTGGATCTGGCCCTAAGTGTTCACTTCCTTTCAGTCCGGCCCCTGGGAACAGCAAACTGAATCTCCTGCCATGCGGACACCAACATATGCCGGCGTGTGAGGCTCTGCGGCCCTGCCTGTTCTGATGACAACTTGATGCAATAAATGACCGGTTCTCTTTAAAGGTTTTCCTGTAAATTTCTTTCAGAGCCCCCACAAGAGCTGCCATTTGGGTGCTTGGAAGAGGCAGGAGAAGTGGAGTGTCAGCTTTGATGCTCCACTGCCCCAGAAGGTGTTATAATCTCAGCTACATCTGCAGGTCTATATCTTTTTATAGCACCTCTAAATACTCTCCAATTGCAATCGCGCAGTCATGGAAATAGCAATATAAAGGCTGTAAACATAACAAGCCTCATGAGCCAAAGGATGTCTTTACTGCACCTGTGGTGGGACTAAAAAGTCTAAAGGCCCGTACACACCATCCAATTAGGGTGACCACATTTCCAAACTGCCATTCAGGGACCCCCCCCCCACCCCCTAAAAAAAAACATGATGTTTTATACTTTTTTGTGACCCTATAGATTTTACTGGTTCATCCTGGGACAGTTCTTCATTGGTTGTGGGTTTAGGGTGACCACGTGTCCCAGATTGCCCGGGTACCTTAACCACTTCCCTACGGCCGTACGAGTATATACGGCCGCAGGGTGGCTCTAAATTTCCTCGTTCCCAGCGCGCGCTCCAGAGCGCGCAGCGGGGAACTTGTGTACTGGCCAATCACAGATCGCCGCGAACGGCCAATCAGAGTGGCCGTTTGCGATGCGATCTGATGGGCCAATGAGAGATGATCTCATATGTAAACATATGAGATCATCTCTCATTGCCGGCTCTCACAATGACAGCGTCCTGTCATAGAGAGAGCATACCGATCTGTGTTCCTAGTACATAGGGACACAGATCGGTCACCCCCCCCCTCCCCCCACAGTTAGAACACAATGCAGGAAACACATTAACCCCTTCCTCACCCCCTAGTGTTAACCCCTTCCCTGCCAGTCACATTTATACAGTAATTAGTGCATATTTATAGCACCGATCGCAGTATAAATGTGAATGGTGCCAAAAATGTGTCAAAAGTGTCCGATGTGTCCGCCATAACGTTGCAGTCGCAATAAAAATCGCAGATCCCCGCCATTACTAGTAAAAAAATAAAATAATAAAAAATAACAATTCTGTCCCTTATTTTGTAGGCGCTATAACTTTTGCGCAAACCAGTCGCTTATTGCGATTTTTTTTTTTTTTTTTTTTTAACCAAAAATATGTAGAAGAATACATATCGCCCTAAACTGAATTTTTTTTTAAATTGGGCTATTTTTTATAGCAACAAGTAAAAAATATTGTATTTTTTTTCAAAATTGTCGTCCTTTTTTGTTTATAGCGCAAAAAATAAAAATCGCAGAGGTGACCAAATACCACCAAAAGAAAGCTCTACTTGTGGGGAAAAAAGGACGCCAATTTTGTTTGGGAGCCATATCGTACGACCACGCAATTGTCAGTTAAAGCGACGCAGTGCCGCAAGCTGAAATTACATGCCCAGTAAGGAAGTGGTTAATACAGGACAATACAGTGTCCCGGAATGAAACTGACACAGCTACCCCCCCCCCCCCCCCGGGCCATTCTGCTGCCCCTAAAAAATGGCGACACATCACCGCTTTACTCACTGACAGTACTTGTCCTGGCCGGGAATGCCTGGAGGAGGACAATCCCCGCCCCCTGCCTGTGATTGGAGAAATCATAAATCCCGCCTCCTGTGTCCAATCACTGTGCTGTGATTCGTTACACCACAGGCTGATTTCTCGGAAGGGAGGGTGTCCCTGAATGGTAGTCTGGAAATGTGGTCACCCTATGGGGGTTGCGGTCACATCTTCAGCTCTGAGGGGTTCATGGTGGGACCTGTTTTTGGGGTCGCATAATATCTAAAGATGTGACCCCCCAAATTTGAAGGACTAACTACAACAACCAGCCTGAGATCTAAGGGTGTGATCCCATAGATTTCACAGGTTTATGCTAAGACCTGTAGTTCTTCACTATTTGGGGGGTGGGGGGGTCACACTCTTAGATATCAGGGGTTCATGCTGGGATCTGTAGTCCTTAACTTTGGGGAGGTCACCTCCCCCCAAAGTGAAGAACTGCCTGTCCCAGCATGAACCCCTGATATCTAAGGGTGTGACCCCCCCCCCCCAATTTGAAACTCCAAGCACGAACCTGTGATATCTAGAGTGTGATCCCATAGATTTTCACAGATCTATGCTGGGACCTGTAGTTCTTCACTATTTGGGGGGGGGTGTCACATCTTCAGCTCTGAGGGGTTCATGCTGTGTCAGTTTCATTCCGGGACACTGTATTGTCCCAGAGTGAAGGTGCCTGGGACAGCCCTGCAGAATGCGGGACTGTCCCGGGCAATCCGGGACACGTGGTCAACCTAGATCAGTGATGGTGAACCTTGGCACCCCAGATGTTTTGGAACTACATTTCCCATAATGCTCAGCTATAATGCAGAGTACATGAGCATCATGGGAAATGTAGTTCCAAAACATCTGGGGTGCCAAGGTTCTCCATCACTGACCTAGATCCAATTTTACTGCAATAATTGTCTGACGATTGTGTTGTGTCGCATGATCCGACCGTGTGTATGCTCCATCAGACAATTGTTGGCTGAATTAACGACAACAAGTGTTGGCTGTCCATGTTCACCAACTCTCTGGCAATAAATCTGTTTATTCGATCATGTGTACACAAGTCCGTCCAACTAGAATCCAAAGTACAAACACGCATGCTCGGAACCAATGCTAAACTTCAGACAACAATAGCAGAAGTTGTCCTAAGGGTGGCGGCAAAAAAACAGGTGGTTTGGTGTATGTTGGCTGAAAATGTTGTGACGCATGTATGCATAACAAGTTCATGGGCCACGCCTTTTGGACCAAAATCCACGGAAAAGTCAGATGGAAGTTCGATCGTGTGTATGAGGCTTTAGAATGGATTGGACATTTGGTTGTATTGTGAAGACATGCTGGGATTTGGAGTACCACATCGAGTATGTCAGGCTGGCACTTAAGGTCCATACACACGATCTGACTTTTTGACAACAGTGTCCAACGGACCTGTTTGATCAGACAATCCGACCGATTGTACGCTCCATCAGACAAACTTTTTCGCTTTTTCATCGGACAAATGCTCGTGTGAGATCAGACAAACTTTCCGGGAAAAAAATGCCCTATGTCGGATCAGACAACAAAACAATAGCAGAAGTTGCCCACAGGGTGGCGGTAAAGAGCTGAAAAAACATGTGATTTGGTGAAAGTTGGCTGAAAAAGTTCTGTCGTGTGTATGCATACCAAGTTTACGGCCAGCGCTCCCTTCGGAGCAAAATCCACGGAAAAGTCAGTTGGAAGTCCGAGCGTGTGTATGAGGCTTTAGAGTCCCTGTCCTGGGCTGAAGACTTTAACCACTTAAGGACCGCCGCACGACGATATACGTTGACAGAATGGCACAGCTGGGCACAAGGGCATACATGTACGTCCCCTTTAAGAACCCAGCCGTGGGTCCAAAACACCGTGACCGCGGGACCCGCAGACCCGATTGCCATCGGTGTCCCGCGATTGGGTCACAGGAGCTGAAGAACGAGGACAGGTGAGTGTAAACACACCTTCCCCGTTCTTCTCTGTGGCTCCTCACTGATCGTCTGTTCCCTGTAATAGGAAATGACGATCAGTGACGTCATACGTCCAGCCCCACCCCCCTACAGTAAGAAACACACATTAGGTCACACTTAACCCCTACAACGCCCCCCTAGTGGTTAACCCCTTAACTTACATTGACATTTTTACAGTAATCAGTGCATTTTTATAGCACTTTCCGTTGTGAAAATGGTCCCAAAAATGTGTCAAAAGTGTTCCGATGTGTCCGCCATAATGTTGCAGTCACAAAAAAAAAAAAACACACCGTGGGCTTTCTCTATAAAAAGAAGGAGTCTTGCACCCCAGGAATTTCAGGTTTAGAGGTGCTTTTTATTTAGAGGGATGGCTATCCTGTAGGCTCTGTGCAGTTTTTTTTTTCGTGCTGTTATTTACACGGGTCACTTTTTTTTGTTTTACAAGGTGTCACGGAAGGTCCCCGCATCCGGACCGAATGCTTCCATCAAATACTGCTTCCCATAGTCACGACATAGATACCAGATACTTAAGCTGCCTTGAAACACACAACGAGACGAGACTTGTATGTGTGCTAAGTATGGAATGCTTTAATGGTACATCTCTTGGTTTATATCTAGTTACAAGCTTGTGAGTAATCAAAGGAACAATGGAACTCTCCGCCCCCTCCTTACACAGAGGGGGCTTCAAGGTAGACACTTTGGCACCAGTCTAAAGAAGCCACATTCCTTTATCAATAGAATTCAATTAACCTTTAGAATAATACTCAATCACAGATAATCTTATCAGTAGCTAGACATTTCGGCACCGCAAAGCTTGACAAGTTCCCCTGACCATAATTGACATGCTAATTCAATACACCTGACAAGCGACTGCTAACTTGTAGTACAATACACAAAAGAGAGTCAATTAGCTGGAGAAGAGGACATTAGAATTTAGCAGTGAAAGAGTCACTCTACAATTAACCCTTTGAGTTCAGAATTAACAAACTTAAAATAGCCCTACAGATATCTCAGAATATAATGTGGATAATCCATACCTAATAATCCTATCTCAGGTAGTCCAAGATATCATTCTTCCATTTATCCTATGGCCCTAGTGGTCATAGGATGATTTTAGACATAGGAGAATCTGAGTCTGTCACACAAGGGTTTGACTTGACAAAGCACCTCACCAAGGAGCTTTTTTTAAAAAAAACAAAAATGCCTAATAGGCCTAATCACTGTCAATTGAGTTTTAGGATGTTGGTGGATCATGGTGGATCATGGTGGATCATGGTGGATCATGATGGATCATGGCCAAAGACCCTCCTCATAATTGGCTACTGTTTTTTTTTAGCTGTTTGGATGCGGTCCTGCATTCATCGCAAATCTGACTACCTGGAATCCTAATATTATTTTCTTCATGTCTCTCTATCAGTGTAGCTTTGAAGTAAAAGAAAGATACATAACGCGACTCGTTCCTCTTTGTGAGTCACCGCGTTGTTCTCCGGGGTTGGTGTAACTTTGTATCGCAGTCTTTGAACCTACCAGCCATATCATTAAATGCCATTGACTCACCTTGCCGGCGCCTCGAGCTGTTTGAAATTTCACGTTCCTACTGGATAAGAAAAGCCGTGGGAAAGCGGCGGAGGAACGATGAGCTGCCTAACTGTGCCGATGGATTTGCTGCACCCTATTTATCATTTATCCTCCTTGTTCGCAAATGTACAGTAAATGCAAATATATACCATTTGCCAGAGTCGTCCCAGACTGATCATTATTCAATTCAGCACAAGACGAAAAAAAAATCATCAGAGAGAGCGATAGACGCATCATTAACATATGCCGCCTTATGTGCCGTAGACAATGTTATTCTGTCATCGTGTGATCTCTGCTTGGCCTTTTCTACACAGCAGGTGACTGCGCCGCATTAAGGCTCGTTCATGCCAGGTGTGCTGAGACACCTTGAGCAATGCAGTCTCAGCGTGAGAAGGCCAAAATACCAAGATAAAATAAATAGCTCATTAAAGGATAAAATAACAAAACCAACTTCAGCTGCCATAACCTTCAATCCCCTGCAATACCCCTTTCTGCCACTAGGTGTCCTTAGTCTCAAGTCCAGCATCATTCTAACCACTTCCTCTTAGCCCAGGTCAACCTGGATCCACCCTCAGTCTGTGATTGGACAGGGGACTGCAAAAGTATGATACCAGGTCATGACTGGGTACTGAATAATAATAATTAAAAAAAAAATGGATGTGTCCTGAAGGGTTATACCTGGTCTTCCAGTCTCGACACATCTGCATACACGTGGAGCACCACAATATTCTTTATTCTGACATGTGCACAGATGTGTCCTGAAGGGTTCTTCCTGGTCTTCTGGTTTTCGACACATCATGCATACACGTGCAGCACCACCATATTCATTATTCTGGCACATGTGCAGATGAGTCCTGAAGAGATGTACCTGACCTTCTAGTCCTGACACATCTGCATGCACATGTAGCACTGCCATATTTGTTATTCTGGCACATGCACAGATGTGTCCTGAAGGATTTTTACCTGGTATTCTGGTTTTCGACTCATTTGCATGCACGTGCAGCACCACCATATTCGTTATTCTGGCAAATGTGCCCTGAAGGGTTTTACCTGGCCTTCCAGTCCTTGCACATTTGTATGCACATGCAGCACCACCATACACCTTATTCTGGCAAGTGAGTAGATTTGTCCTGAAGGGTTCTACCTGGTCTTCTGGTTTTCGACACATCTGCATACACGTGCAGCAGCACCATATTCATTTTTCTGGCACATGTGCAGATGTGTATTGAAGGGTTCTACCTGGCCTTCCAGTCTTGGCACATCTGCATGAACAAGCACTACCAATATATTTATTATTCTTACACATACGCAGATGTGTCCTGAAGAGTTCTACCTGGTCTTTCAGTCTTGGCACATCTGCATGCACGTGCAGCACCACCATAAGCAGATGTCAAAAATGTTAAAAAGTGTAAAAAAAAATCTAAAACAAATAATGCATTATTTTCTAAAAGCACCCCCACATCCCCAATTGCCCCGGTGGACAAGTGGTTAAAAAAAATGGCTGGATTTACAGAATAGAACAGCTCTCCACTGAACTTTCTGTACAATCTCTTTATGTATGGGGTAAAGGTGAATAAATGCAGTTGGGTTGGTTTTCCCTTCTTGTATAAATCTGACATGCACACCGCCACGCTTTGTCCGCAGGATGTCAACTGCGGCTTCGTTTTGACTTTCTCTTGAACATCTTTTCCCTCTTTATTGCGGCGGTTTGCTGGTGGTGACAGATAGACTGTTTTCTGGTGGCCCCCGGGTGCCCTGGAAAACCAGCTTGTGGTTTCAGGACTGTAATCAGGCGGAGGGCGGTAATTGGTAGTTTGCCGCGTGCGTTGCTCTCCTCTGCTGAGCAGTTCTTATTTAGCTCACCGCATGGACGTTTAACTGGCACAGCTGTCTGTGTGTTCTAGACCTCTATCAGTCCACCCTGGGGAGCCCCGCTCTGACACTTGTCACCCTCTGTTTATCAGCTTGCAGTCAATATGGAGGAGCATGCAGATGGAGCAGTCAGTGTCAGGATAACATCGCTCTGCAGCCTCAAAAAAAACTCCCTTTCAAAGTAATAATCCAGTAATCCAGTAATCCCTTCTCTGTAAACTATATATACTGATAATATTTAATGTGTACGTTCACCTTTACCAAAAAACACCCTATGCTGTCCCATATGGTTATAGCGGGATAGTGTGCTAAACCTACCTTCCACCCATGGCTGCCTTTCTGTTTAAAGAAGGTAGTCCAAAATTGCATCTAAAAGAATCTTATTTAAATCCTCTTCGGCCTGTGATGGCTCCATCACAAGTTAGTGTAGGGAGGAAGCAGCTGCTGGGACCAGTGCCCCCTAGTGTCATAGGAAGCCTCCAAAGCCACTGGGACCAGTGCACCCTAGTGTCATAGGAAGGGCACCAAAGCAACTGGGACCAGCGCCATCTAGTGTCATAGGAAGGGCTCCAAAGCCACTGGGACCAGTGCCTCGTAGTGTCATAGGAAAGGCACCAAATCCACTGGGACCAGTGCCTCCTAGTGTCATAGGAAGGGTTCCAAAGCCACTGGGACCAGTGCCCCCTAGTGTCATAGGATGGGTTCCAAAGCCACTGGGACCAGTGCCCCCTAGTGTCATAGGAAGGGCACCAAAGAAACTGGGACCAGTGCCATCTAGTGTCATAGGAAGGGCTCCAAAGCAACTGGGACCAGCGCCAACTAGTGTCATAGGAAGGGATCCAAAGCCACTGGGAATAGCGCCCCCCTAGTGTCATAGGAAGGGCTCCAAAGCCACTGGGACCAGTGCCCCCTAGTATCATAGGAAGGGCTCCAAAGCCATTGGGACCAGTGCCCCTTAGTGTCATAGGAAGAGCTCCAAAGCCACTGGGACCAGTGCCCCCTAGTGTCATAGGAAGGGCACCAAAGCCATTGGGACCAGTGCCCCCTAGTGTCATAGGAAGGGCTCCAAAGCAACTGGGACCAGCGCCATCTAGTGTCATAGGAAGGGCTCCAAAGCCACTGGGACCAGCGCCCCCTAATATCATAGGAAGGGCACCAAAGCCACTGGGACCAGTGCCCCCTAGTATCATAGGAAAGGCTCCAAAGCCACTGGGAACAGCGCACCCTAGTGTTATAAGTAGGGCTCCAAAGCCACTGGAACCAGCGTAGCCTAGTGTCATAGAAAGGGCACCAAAGCCACTGGGACCAGCCCCCCTAGTGTCATAGGAAGGGCACCAAAGCCACTGGGACCAGTGCCTCCTAGTGTCATAGAAAGGGCACCAAAGCCACTGGAACCAGCGCACCCTAGTGCCATAGGAAGGGCACCAAAGCCACTGGGACCAGTGCCCCTAGTGTCATAGGAAGGGCACCAAATCCACTGGGACCAGCGCCCCCTAGTGCCATAGGGAGGGCTCCTAAGACACTGGGACCAGTGCCCCTAGTGTCATAGGAAGGGCACCAAAGCCACTGGAACCAGTGCCCTCTAGTGTCATAGTAAGGGCTCCAAATCCACTGGGACCAGTGCCCCTAGTGTCATAGTAAGGGCTCCAAATCCACTGAGACCAGTGCCCCTAGTGTCAAAGAAAGGGCTCCAAAGCCACTGGGACCAGCGCCCCCTAGTGCCATAGGAAGGGCTCCTAAGCCACTGGGACCAGCGCCCCCTAGTGCCATAGGAAGGGCTCCTAAGCCACTGGGACCAGTGCCCCCTAGTGTCATAGGAAGGGCTCCTAAGCCACTGGGACCAGTGCCCACTGGTGGCATAGGTAGGGCACAAAAGCCATTGGGATCAGCACCCAGTGTCGGGGCAAGGTCATCTAGAGCCCAGGGTGAGCATGCCAAACCTCACCCCCCCCCCCCAAATGTATGAGCATTATGTGTCAACAAAAATCCCCCCTACAAAAACACTGAGCAATATTCTGAATGCTTACATGCTAAGCATAATTTCACCCTCCTCCCAGTACAAACACCCCCCTTACTGAATTCCCCCTCTCACCACAAATCTTTGCCCCCCATTCCCCAATTTCCCACAGCTCAAATGCCCCCCCCCACCCCCCCCCCCCCAAAAATGACCCTCCTAACACAAATCCTATACCACAAAAATATCTCCTCCTACTACACATCTCCCCAACCCCCCCCCCCCCAGCACCACACTTCAAATCCCTTCCTCCCAGCAGAAATTCCCCCCAAATCCCACCTCTCTTAACACAAATCCCCTTAAATCACCACTCCTAGCACCCCCCAAATGTTCCCTCCTGGAACAATACTTACCCTTGCCGCTCCCCAACTTCCCCCTTCCAACACAAATCCCCCCTCCAATCTCCTTGTAGCACCCCCAACCTCACTTGATACCTTAGTGCCCAGGGCAGCCTCCCCTCCTGCCCATCTCTTCTGCCGACTCTGCCAGCGCCCCCCTAGTGCCATATGAAGGGGGCACCAAAGCTATTGGGACCAATGTCCCCTAGTGCCATAGGAGGTCGTTCCATAGCAATTGGGACCAGCACTCCCTATTTCCATTGGAGGTGGCACCAAAGCTATTGGGACCAGCACTCCCTAGTGCCATAGGAAGAGGTACAAAAGCTATGGGGACCAGCTCCCCCTAATGCCTTAGGAGGGAGTTCCATAGCCATTGGGACCAGCACTCCCTATTGCCATGGGAGGGGGCACCAAAGCTATTGGGACCAGCTCCCCCTAGTGCCATAGGAGGGAGTTTCATAGCCATTGGGACTAGCACTCCCTATTGCCATTGGAAGGGGCACCGAAGCCATTGCGACCAGCACTCCCTAGTGCCATAGGAGGGTGCACCAAAGCTATTGGGACCAGCCCCCCCCAATGCAGGGGTGGCCAACCAGTGGCCCGCGGAGCCCTCTGATGTGGCCCGCGGAGCCCTTTGATGTGGCCCGTGACTTCCTGCTCTAGAATGGTGGGTTGGCAAGCCTAGGTCGCAGGTTGCCGACCCGTCATACCACAGCATCAGTGTTGTGAATGAAGCTTGTGGTAGAGGAAGAAAGCGGCTGTGGAGCAGAGCCCCATAAGCCGATGCTTCCTCTACAGTGCCGGCTTTTGCCACAGGTGGAGTCTATGGCAAAGTTCAGCTAACCAGCAGGATAGACACAGGTGCACTACGCTACACCCGCTGTGTGGGTAAACTGCAGCACATCAGTGTGAAAACAGTCTTAGGCCGTGTACACACGACCGAGGTTCTCGCTGGAAACCAGCGAGAACCTCGCTGGAAGCTGCATTCCAGCGAGGACCTCGGCCGTGTGTACACTCTCGGCGAGCTTCCCGTCGGGAAGCCCGTCGAGCAAATGGCTGGTTGCCATTCCCGACGGGCGGGTCGCCGATTTCGACGGCCGGCAGGGAACCTCGACGGGCGGAACGATGTGTTCTGCCCGTCGAGGTTCTCTGCCGTGTGTACACGGCCTGAGGCACCTTTCACACGATCAGCCCAACCAAATAGGACCCTCATTTCACCGCTTTAGAGCGACAGATGTCCGTTTACGCCCACCTACCTCCAATCTGAAAAACAGAAGGGAATTCACCCCCTTTCATCTAGGCAGATCGGAGGGCCTATAGAGTAGCCGTGACCTGTCATCTGCCCGCTCCGCTCATTGTGGCCCGCGAATGGTTACCAAGTTGCTTAAGTGGCCCTCACTCTTCAAAAAGTTGGGCACCCCTGTCCTAATGCCATAGGAGGGAGTTCGGAACCAGCACTCCCTATTGCCATGGGAAGGGGCACCGAAGCCATTGGGACCAGCACCCTCTAATGCCATAGGAGGGAGTGCTGAAGCCATTGGGACCAGCACCCCCCCCCTCCCTATTGCCATAGGAGGGGGCACCAAAGCTATTGGGACCAGCAACCCCTAATGCCATAGGAAGGAGTGCCATAGCCATTGGGACCAGCACCCCCTAGTGCCAAAGGAGATTAGCTACATTTCCACAATTCTAACACGATTGGCTGAAGGCCTATAGGATCAAAGGGTAAAAAGTCCTGTCTCTCTTTCCTCTGCTTCTGACGTTTATGGACCTTATTCGGCTTAATAGCTCCACTGGAAGCTTCTAAAACAAGTTGTTATGAACGCATAAAATAAAAGGCAGTAATAAAATAATAACAATATAAGAATATTAAAAGCTCCACTGACTTTCCTGTCCCCGCTGTACAGTGATTTGCATGTGAATGTCCGGGGTCACACAGCCAAGAGGCCGGAATTGGATTTTATGAGCAAGCGGTAAAATACAATCAGCACCTCGGACAGGTCCAATTCACGAGCAAAGCTTTGTTTGGGGGGAGGGGGGGGGGGGCGAGCGGTCTAAAATGTGGTTATCTGACTAATGACTTCATTCAGTCTTCTTGTCACACATGTATGAGCAGCATCTAGCAAATTTCTTTTTGGATCTGTGGGTTGGGAGAAGGGAGCCCGGTCCCTTCATGCATGACAAGTCCTAATTTAAATTCGAATAATTCATTCTAAAAAGAGAGCCTTGCTAGGGACTTTCAGGCACAATGAATGGGATTAAAAAAAAAAGGAAGTTGGCTTTTTAAAGCGAGAGGCATTCAGAGACGCAGAAACTCGCCCAAGGTCATAAAGTTGGCAGCGACCCGCCGGCCATTGTCTCCCACTTGGAGGAAAGTACTGTATCACGAGTTCTCAAGCAAAAGTACTTCTTTTGGATGGAACGTTCCATCGGTAACCGTTGCGCCCAAACCAAATATTTCGTAGCTTGATGTGGTTAACCACTTCCATACCGGGGGGGCACTTATACACCTTCCCGCCCAGACCAATTTTTAGCTTTCAGCGCTGTTGCATTTTGAATGACAATTGCGCAGTCATGCTACACTGTACCCAAACTACATTTTTAAAATTTTGTACCCACAAATAGAGCTTTCTTTTGGTGGTATTTGAGCACCTCTGGGATTTTTATTTTCTGCAAAAAATAAATAAAAAAATTACCGAAAATTATAAAACATTGTAAATAAGTATGTTTTCTCCTTCACTGATGGGCACTGATGGTAATGCACTGATAAGGCAGCACTGATGGGGCACCGATGAGGTAGCACTGATGTGGTGGCATTGTTGGGCACTGATGATGGGCACTAATATGCGGCACTGATGGGCGGCACGGATGGGCACTGATAGGTGGCACGCATAGGCGGCACGCATGGGCACGGATAGGTGGCACAGATGGGCACGGATAGGTGGCACAGATAGGCGGCACGGATGGGCACGGATAGACAGTATGGATGGGCACTGATAGGTGGCATGGTCGGGCACTGATAGGTGGCACGGATGGGCATAGATGGGCACTGCAAGGTGGCACTAACGTATGTGTTGTACTAATGGATGCCAATCAGTGTCAAACAATGCCTGCCAATCAGTGATGCCCATTGTGGGCACTAATTGGCATCCATTGCAGGCACTGATTGGCATCCATTATTTGTGTCATCCTTGGTGGTCTAGGGTGGCATACCTTTGTTTTACAGTGGTCCATTTTTACAGTGTTTTACAGTGTTTTACAGTGGTCCAGTGGGCATCCCTGGTGGTCCAGTGGGAATCCTCGGGGGGGCTGTGCTGATAATCGATCAGCACAAACCCCCCCTGTCAGAGGAGCAGCCGATCGGCTCTCCTCTACTCGCGTCTGACAGATGAGAGTGAGGAAAAGCTGATTACCGGCTTTTCCTGTTTACATCGTGATCAGCCGTGATTGGACGGAGACTCTTTACCTAGATCGGTGTTGCGGGGTGTCATCGGCTCAATATCCTGAGGACGTCATATGACGTCCACTCAAGATATTGAAACCACTTTGCCGACGTCAATTTGTCATTAGCGGGCGGCAAGTGGTTAAAGAGGAAGCTCCCTAAAATTGTATTTACAATCACTAATAACTGTCCCGGTGTGAATATTAAAAACCACATACAGTGGAATCTCGGATTACGAGCAGAATCCGTTCCAGGAGAATGCTCGTAATCCAAAACACTTGCATATCAACGCTGCAATACCGCATGCGGCCAGAGCCGGGGGGCGCCGGAGATCCCTGTAAATGGCCGAAAAGGTCCGAGGACACCTCGGCTGACCTTAACAAACCTCAGAAAGACTTAATTCCCGAGATTTGCAGAGGTCAGCCGAGCTGTCCTCTGGCCTTTCCATGCTTTACCGAACTGCATCAGCGTCGTTCGGCTCTGCTCGGCTCTGGCGCCCCCCCTCCACCTCAGGCCAAACGTGATACACACCGCTTTGGAAAGAATCGTGCTCGTGTTGCGAGACAACACTCGCAAACCGAGTTACAATTTTTAAAAATACAGCGCTCGTATTGTGAAATGCTTGTTAACCACGTTACTCGCAATTCAAGGTTCCACTGTACTTGCTAGTCCATGGAGTCTGAGAGTCAGAAATTGTTAATTGCTCAAGGAACCCCTAGAGGAACCTCTGGAGGAACTCTAAGGTTCCATGGGACCCTGGTTGAGATATATAATATATATGGAGTCCAGCATTTTCTTCCTTCCTTCCAGGCCAGAGTTCTTTGTTGCTTTGCTGCCATTCTGGATCATGGCCTCATGAATGTACAGATACACTATATTGCCAAAAAAAGAGGGAGGTGACAGTGATGCTACTACCTGTGAGTCATCCAGCCCTGCCCTGAGCCATTCCCAACCCAGAATGAAAACAAATAAACCTAGCCACCAGCTGGGCCTGCCTAAATGTTCCTACCTCTAGCACCTACCTAACTAGAAGGTGCTACACTTACATCAGGGCCCCATTCTATCTTACATCAGGGCCTCATCATAGTCCTACACTATATTACCAAAAGTATTGGGGCGCCGGCCTTTACACGCACATGAACTTTAATGGCATCCCAGTCTTAGCCCGTAGGGTTCAACATTGAGTTTTTTTTATATATTTTTGGGGGATATTTATTATAGCAAAAAGTAAAAAATATAGTTTTTTTTTCAAAATAGTCGCTCTATTTTTGTTTATAGCGCAAAAAATAAAAACCGCAGAGGTGATCAAATACCACCAAAAGAAAGCTCTATTTGTGGGAAAAAAAAGGATGCCAATTTTGTTTGGGAGCCACGTCGCACGACCGCGCAATTGTCAGTTAAAGCGACGCAGTGCCGAACCACCAAAAGTGGCCCGGTCATTTAGCAACAAAATGGTTTGGGGCTTAACCACTTGCTTACTGGGCACATATACCCCCCTCCTGCCCAGGTGAAATTTCAGCTTCCGGCACTGCGTCGTTTTAACTGACAATTGCGCGGTCGTGCGACGTGGCTCTCAAACAAAATTGACGTCCTTCTTTCCCCACAAGTAGAGCTTTCTTTTGGTGGTATTTGATCACCTGTGTGTTTTTTTTTTTTTTTGCGCTATAAACAAAAAAGAGCGACAATTTTGAAAAAAACAAACAATATTTTTTACTTAATAAATATCCCAATTAAAAAAGCAAAACATATTTTTTTTCTCAGTTTAGGGCGATGCGTATTCTTCTACATATTTTTGGTAAAAAAAAAAAAAAAAAAAATCGCAATAAGCGACTGGTTTGCGCAAAAGTTATAGCGCCTACAAAATAGGGGACAG
Organism: Rana kukunoris; assembly: GCA_029574335.1. Taxonomy (NCBI): domain Eukaryota; kingdom Metazoa; phylum Chordata; class Amphibia; order Anura; family Ranidae; genus Rana; species Rana kukunoris. The sequence continues at coordinate 605,605,175 of CM056050.1, forward strand.
AATTTTTTTTTTTACTAGAAATGGTGGCGATCTGCGATTTTTATTGGGACTGAGACATTATGGCAGACACGTCGGACACTTTTGACACATTTTTGGCGCCATTCACATTTATACTGCGATCAGTGCTATAAATATGCACTAATTACTGTATAAATGTGACTGGCATTGAAGGGGTTAACACTAGGGGGTGAGGAAGGGGTTAAATGTATTCCCTACATAGTGTTCTAACTGTGTGTGGAGGGGGGGTGACTGAGGGAGGTGACTGATCTGTGTCCCTATGTACAAGCGACACAGATCGGTCTCCTCTCTCCATGACAGGACGCTGTCTCTGTGTGAGCCGACAATGAGAGATGATCTCATATGTTTACATTTGAGATCATCTCTCATTGGCCGCATAGATCGCATTGCAAACAGCCACTCTGATCTGTAATTGGCTGTGTCCAAGGGACACGGCCAACACATAATTTTCCCGATGCGCGCTCGGGAGCACGCGCGGGGAACGAGGAAAGGGGCGGACATCAATTGACGTTGTGTTGGATATTCAGGTCCGCGCTGCAGCCATCATTCGGCTATAGCGCGGGCCTCAAGTAGTTAAAGGGGTTGTAAAGGTACAATTTTTTTCCCTAAATAGCTTCCTTTACCTTAGTGCAGTCCTCCTTCACTTACCTCATCCTTCCATTTTGCTTTTAAATGTCCTTATTTCTTCTGAGAAATCCTCACTTTCTGTTCTTCTGTCTGTAACTCCACACAGTAATGCAAGGCTTTCTCCCTGGTGTAGAGTGTCGTGCTCGCCCTCTCCCTTGGACAACAGGAGAGTCAGGACGCTCTCTACATTGCAGATAGAGAAAGGAGCTGTGTGTTAGTGGGCGTCCTGACTCTCCTGTATTCCAAGGGAGGGGGCGAGCATGACACTCCACACCAGGGAGAAAGCCTCGCATTACTGTGTGGAGTTACAGACAGAAGAACAGGAAGTGAGGATTTCTCAGAAGAAATAAGGACATTTAAAAGCAAAATGGAAGGACGAGGTAAGTGAAGGAGGACTGCACTAAGGTAAAGGAAGCTATTTATGAAAAAAAAATTACCTTTACAACCCCTTTATGTGGTTAACAAGATCTTTGAACAAGAAAGATTGCTGCTTTGCGTTTATCTGTCTGCCTCAGCCTATACCTATTCTTTAAAATCTACCTTTACCTTTGTAAGAAAACATTAACCTGATTGCAAGCTCTTGTGCCCCAACCGCCTCGCCTTACAGACACAGCCTACAGACAGACCACATTATCCCTTCCAATGTATCATTACAGGCGATGAGGATAATTGAAAACAAGACGGCTTGTCCCCGAGCGCCTTGAGCAGACGATAAAGCGAGAAACCGCTCGGCGATGTAACAGCTCTTCTCTCCGGTCCTTCCACTTATTTCCTTGATCTAATATACATTATTCACCAGCAGTGCAATGCACAGACGTAGACATACAAGGCGCACAGGGGCCGTACATCCGGCTGTGCGAGAAAATTACTCTGCGCTCGCTCAACTCCTAGTAATTAAAGAGAGAGAACACTTTCTGAATATCTGTCTCATTCTTGGGTAAAGGAAGACCCAGGAGTCCTTCAGAAAAAGCCCCATGGATGTCAGAGGAGGGCTTCGGGCCGAATTCACCATTTAAACAAAAAAAATGTTTTGTGCCGCCGCTATAAACATATCATTCACGATTTATTGGATGTCTTTCAAGGGACGGCGGCGTCAAATTCGACATTTATTTCATTCACATGAGAACCGTGCCACATGTAAATTGCCTATATCACTTGTAGATCTTGCATAGCTCCCAACTGTCCCTGATTTCGAGGGGCTGTCCCTCATTCAAGAATAAAGTCCCTCTGTCCCTCTTTCGTCCTCATGTGTCCCACATTTTGGTCTGATCTATATAGTTGTATATAAATTGTGCTACGTATCTATTAGGGTTGTCCCGATACCGATACCGAGTATTTGCGGGAGTACTTGTACTCCCGCAAATACCCCCGATACCTAAATAGAATATTTCCCCCCCCCTGCCGCCGCATACCGCATACCGCATACCGCCACGTTAATCCCTGTGCAATAGAGCGCGCATTACAAGTATTCGTTTGTATACTTGTAATGCCCGCATCGCCATGTATAGACACTCCCCCTTGCTCGGGATTGGACGGATCTGCCCAATCCCGAGAAGGGGAGTGTCTATACATGGCGCGACAGGCATTACAATACCAATAAAAGCTTGTAATGCAGGGGAATTAACGCGGCGGTATGCGGCGGCATCATATCAGGTATGGGGGACATACATGGCTGCAATATGGGGGACATACATGGCTGCAATATGTGGGGGACATACATGGCTGCAATATGTGGGGGACATACATGGCTGCAATATGTGGGGGACATACATGGTTGCAATATGTGGGGGACATACATGCCTGCAATATGTGGGGGACATACATGGCTGCAATATGTGGGGGACATACATGGCTGCAATATGTGGGAGACATACATGGCTGCAATATGTGGGGGACATGGCTGCAATATGTGTGGGGGGACATGGCTGCAATATGTGTGGGGGGGGGCATGGCTGCAATATGTGGGAGACATGGCTGCATTTGTGAGGGACATGGCTGCATTTGGGGACACATTTAAAAAAAGTATCGGTATTCGGTATCGGCGACTACTTGAAAAAAAGTACCGGTACTTGTACTCGGTCCTAAAAAAAAGGTATCGGGACAACCCAAGTATCTATTAAAAAAGTGTTTCCCAGTGCTAAACCTTTCATCTGATTTTTTAATTGTTGCATTCATAAATTCCAAGAGCCAATGTAAAGGAATAGTAGTGGTAAAAAAAAAGCACTTGTGGGTTTAACCAATTGTTACAATTCTCTTTTAAGGGGGCGTTGCAGGGGGGTGTGTCCTATGCCTACATACTTTTGCTAATTGGTGTCCCTCATTCTCATCTCTGAGAGTTGGGACTCGAGGTACGATCTTGAGGTCGATTTACGAAAAGGCAGGTAGGTTGTTCACTTTGCAAGGGGATTTGCCCCAGAGCTCTAAGTGAACGTGGTGAAATGTATCTTTTCAAAGAGAAAGATTTGGTTTTTCATTGCACATGATTGGTTGATAGACGTCAACAGAGCTTAATTCACTAAGGTTATGGAAAAACTTCCCCTGCAAAGTGTAACTTCCCATGCAAAGTGAACAGTCTCTTTTCCTTTAGTAAATCAACGCTCTTAGGTTCAGGTAACCCTTTCTTTCTGAAACTTGAAGCAGACTTTCTCAAATGTTTCAGCTTGGAGTAACCCTTAAAGCCCCACTCTGGGATTAATGTCTTCCTTTCCTCTGTTCCCCACTCCCTCCCAACCCCCTCTATTTGATTGCTGGAGCAAACAAAAAATTCCCTACATGACCATTCTTACTTACCTTATCTTAAGGTCATGTGATGCCGCAGCCCGAGTCCTCTTCTCCTGCCTTGCCTTTAAATTGTCTTGTCTTCTCTTCTCTTCTCAAGCCTTTCCTTCTCTTGCCTTTTCTTCTCATGCCTTGCCTTGTCTTCTCTTCTTCTCCCTTGCCTTCTCTTCCCCAGCCTTGCCTTGCCTTGTTTTCTCTTGTCTTCTCTTCTGCCTTGCCTTCTTGTCTCTTCTCCTGCCTTGCCTTGCCTTGTCTTCTCTTGCCGTCTCTTCTCCTGTCTTGCCTTTCCTTGTCTTGTCTTGTCGTGTCTTGCCCTCTCTTCCCCTGCATATCCTTCTCTTGCCTTCTCTTCTCATGCCTTGTCTTGTCTTCTCCTTCTTTGCCTTCTCTTCTCCAGCCTTGCCTTGCCCTGTCTTCTCTTCTCCTGCCTTGCCTTTTCTTGCCTTCTCTTCTCCTGCCTTGCCTTTTAATTGTCTTCTCTTGTCTTCTCTTCTCCAGCCTTTCCTTCTCTTGCCTTCTCTTCTCATGCCTTGCCTTGCTTTGTCTTCTCTTCTCCTTCCTTGCCTTCTCTTCTCCTGCCTTGCCTTTTCTTGCCTTCTCTTCTCCTGCCTTGCCTTTTAATTGTCTTCTCTTGTCTTCTCTTTTCCAGCCTTTCCTTCTCTTGCCTTCTCTTCTCGTGCCTTGCCTTGCCTTGCCTTCTCTTCTCCTTCCTTGCCTTCTCTTCTCTTCTCCTGTCTTGCCTTGTCTTCTCTCCTCCTGCCTTGCTTTGCTTTATTGTCTCTTCTCCTGCCTTGCATTGTCTTCTATTGTCTTATTTTCTCCTGACGTTCCTTCTCTTGCCTTCTCTCCTCATGCCTTGCCTTCTCTTCTCTTCTTCTCCTGCCTTGCCTTGCCTTGTCTTCTCTTCTCCTGCCTTGCTTTGCTTTATTGTCTCTTCTCCTGCCTTGCATTGTCTTCTATTGTCTTCACTTCTCCTGCCTTTCCTTCTCTTGCCTTCTCTTCTCATGCCTTGCCTTGTCTTCTCTTCTCCTGCCTTGCCTTCTCTTCTCAAGCCTTGCCTTGTCTTTTCTTTTCCTGCCTTTCCCTTTCTTGCCTTCTCTTCTCCTGCCTTGCCTTGTCTTCTCTTCTCCTGCCTTGCCTTCTCTTCTCATGCCTTGCCTTGTCTTCTCTTCTCCTGCCTTGCCTTCTCTTGCCTTCTCTTCTCATGCCGTTACTTGTCTTCTCTTCTCCTGCCTTGCCTTCTCTTCTCATGCCTTGCCTTGTATTTTCTTCTCTTCTCCTGCCTTTGCCTTATCTTCTCTTCTTTTCTCATCTCGCGTGGGCCCGTCTTCAGGTATTTACATCATTATCTGCATAACGTGGACACTTCCTATTGGATGTCAAGCGGTCAGGTCCTTCCAGGATCCAGAAGAGAATGATATCACCACAGGGCGATAGTAGGGAACAGTAGCAACGTAGATCTCGTAGGGGGCATTGCAGCACTGAATTTGCGGTTCCTCCCACCCCAATCGAGCTGCGGCAAGTAATGTTCAGGTCTCAGAAAACCCCTGTTGAAAATTATTATATCTGTAACAGACACAACCAGGACTGGGACTTTTGGAGGGAACTGCAGGCTAGCCTTTTTGCCTACGGACTATGGGCCCTGGTGTTTGAGGGGGGCCATTTTTTTGGGGGGAGGTGGGGGACCTTTGGAGCAATTTTACCTTTAATTTATGTCCATGTCTCCCCGAAACCCACAGACTCTGAGAACTGGGGGACCCGGACACAGATTTGGCAGTGTAGAGAATCAATAGTCCAAACCAGCATTGAATGCTTCAGTGTTATGTGTTTACTGTTAGGTGTCTTTCTCCCATCGTATATTTCCCATTGTGTGCCTCCTAGGTGTGAATACCCATTGTTAATTGAGTCACTTATTGTTTCTGTCTGTTGGCTAATCCTCCTGGAGATTCCTACAGGATGTGATTAGGCTTGTGTCAACTTTACCTTGTTACCTAACCATTGTGGGATGTTTACCCCAGTTCTAATACAAGGGATGTTTAGTTTCCCTGTAAAATGAATAAAAGTGATTTAAAAAAAAAAAGAAACCTTAAAGGGACAGTGTAAAAAAAAAAATAAGAATAAAACTGTAAGCGCCCCTATCCATTTTTTTTTTGTCAATAAAAAGTGCCAGAAAAGACCTGGGTCCTTAAGTTTGTATGTCTAGATTTCAGCTTGAAATCTAGACATAAATGCATAATGCAAGCTAAAATGAATCACACTAACTACTTGCCGACCAGCCGCTGCTGTTATACGGCGGCAGGTTGGCTCCCCTGCGCGAGGTCACGTAGATCTACGCCACCTCGCGAATCGGCCACTAGGGGAGCGTGCGTGCCCCCCGCTCGTCCCTGATCCCGCCGCGCGTGCCCGGCGGGTGCTTTTACCGCCAGGTACCCGCGACCGCTCGTTACAAAGCGAGAAACGGGAGCTGCGTGTGTGTAAACACACAGCTCCCAGTCCTGTCAGGGGGGGAAATGACCCATCGTCTGTTCATACAATGTATAAACAGGGATCTGTCATTTCCCCATGTCAGTCCCATCCCCCCTTCAGTTAGAACACACCCAGGGAACATGATTAACCCCTTCCTCGCCCCCTAGTGTTAACCCCTTCACTGCCAGTGGCATTTTTATAGTAATCAATGCATTTTTATAGCACTGAACACTATAAAAATACCAATGGTCCCAAAAATGTGTCAAAAGTGTCCGCCATAATGTCGCAGTACCGATAAAAATCGATGATCGCCGCCATTACTAGTAAAAAAAAATATATTAATAAAAATGGCATAAAACTATCCCCTTTTTTTTCTAAACGCTATAACTTTTGCACAAACCAATCAATAAACGTTTATTGCGATTTTTTTTAACAAAAAATATGTAGAAGAATACGTATCGGCCTAAACTGAGGAAAAAAATAGTTTTTTATATATTTTTGGGGGATATTTATTAAAGCAAAAAGTAAAAAATATTCATTTTTTTCAAAATTGTCACTCTATTTTAGTGTTGAGCGGAATACGCCATATTCGATTTCGCGATATTGCGCGAATATATAGAAGAATATTCGCGAATATTCGCTAATATCGAATATTCGTGATATTTAATCCAAAAAAATTTTGCGAAATTTCGCTAAAGCGAAAATGATTGCGAAATTCTCATAAACGGAGATCATTTCCTGTATTACTAAACTAATATGCAATAAACATTAACTCTACACTAACTCTACTTAAAAGAAAGGAGAATAAGGGGGAAAAGAAGGGCGGAGAAGATAATCGCGCAATATTCCTATTGCGTGATTATCTTCTCCGCCCTTCTTTTGCATCAGAGCCAATCAGAATAACTCGAATATTCGGCAAAAGGAATATCGCGCAATATTCCTTTTGCCGAATATTCGAGTTATTCTGATTGGCTCTGATGCAAAAGAAGGGCGGAGAAGATAATCGCGCAATATTTCGTTTGTCGAATATTCGAGTTATTCTGATTGGCTCTGATGCAAAAGAAGGGCCGAGTAGCTGATGCGATTCTTTTATGTTGCCGAAAATTCGCAATGCGAATTTTCGGCAACATAAAAGAATCGCATCAGCTACTCGGCCCAGGGTCTCTCTCTAATCATACCAGCAATGCTTTTAGACGTCGATGGAGATGACTAGGATGTGATCTGTTTTAAAAATAAATTTGAAAAAATACGAATATTCGCCATAGCGAATATTCGCCGCAATATTCGAGTTATTCGCGAATACTCGAATATGCAATATTCGTAGCGAATATTCGCAATGCGAATATTCGCGAGCAACACTACTCTATTTTTGTTTATAGCACAAAACCTAAAAACCGCAGAGGTGATCAAATACCACCAAAAGAAAGCTCTATTTGTGGGAAAAAAAGGACGCCAATTTTGTTTGGGAGCCACGTCGCACGACCGCGCAATTGTCAGTTAAATCGGTGCAGTGCCGAATCTCGAAAAGTAGCCCGGTCATTGACCAGCAATATGGTCCGGGGCTGAAGTGATTAAATAGTCCCTAAAACATATTAATAGCTCCCCCAATCATTCCAGAAATCATTGAAAACACTGGCCTTATATCCTCCAGCTCATGTTGTGGCCGTATCCATCATACAGTACCTGCCGCCGAGAATGTGGGCTCCCAGATTCCGATAAGCCCCCCGCCCGCAGACCCCGACAACCAACGGCCAGGGTTGTCGGGAAGAGGCCCTGTCCTATTCAACATGGGGACAGGGTGCTCTGGGGTGGGGGGGCCGCAGTGCGCCCCCCTGCCCCAGAGCACCTGACCCCCCTATGTTGAGGGCATGCGACCCGGTACGGCTCAGGAGGGGGGCCGTTCGTTTTTTCGGCGTGGGGGGGGGGGGGTCTCCTGACAACCCATACCAGACCTAAGGGCCTGGTATGCTCCCGGGGGGGGGGGGGGGGGGGGGGGGGGGGGGGGGGGGGGGGGCGGGGGGGGAACCCATGCTGTTTTTTTATTTAAAATTTGACGTGGAGTTCCCCCTCAGGATTCATACCAAACGCAGCGTGTAGAAATGGCGGGAATCCAAGTCGGATCCCCGTTGCTTCTATGACGGCTTTGTCCCCATCGCGGCAAGCAGGCTCGGTGCTGGCTCCCGCGAGAAAGGGAGCAAGATTGACACAATATCGCGGTCACCTACTGTATGTGTGGGCATGTGAAGCCCAGTTTCTTTTTACTTCCTGGTTTTCAGGGGAGAGAAGTGCATGCTGGGTGATTTTTTTTAGGCACAGTAATGCCCAGAGACTCCTGGGAAATGAGTGTCATCATTTCCCAGGAGGCAATGGGGTCTTAGGACAGGAAGTTGAACCACCTAGGACCAGGAACTAGGCAGGTTACGAAATGTGCCTAGTAACAGCCAGATAGAAGTGAGTAAAAAAGTTTTTTTTTTATTTATTTTTTACATTAAAGGCAAGCTGTTAATAGAAAGTTCATTTTTAGGGTGGAACTCTGCTTACCTTTGTGCACGATAGCAAGTTGGGTTAATTCACGTACGTTAATGTAATTTGTAGTATAAATGAGCCATAGGGGTTTACTATTTTTTTTTAAAGGCATATTTATATATATATATATATATATACACACAGCATATATAAATTTAAAGCACTTGTAAATATTTGGTAAAGTTAGTTGAATATTTTGGCTAAACTTGCAGAGCTTTTGGCGAGTTGTATAGCAGTCACAAGGGAGTGTGAAGGACAGTAAGGTGATCCAAGGATTCGGATCCAACAAAACTGTATGGCTTCTGTCAGTGTCTACAATGAGCGTCCAGAAGAATAATTTATCTGGCCGCAAGGCTGTTTTCTGTTGGCTATAAACAAAGTTAATAAAGCACTGCTCATTGTACTGTATGTTACCCCTGCAAGGCTCTTTATTACTGACACTAAGTTGCACTACGCATGCAAAATATTGTATGGAGTACTGCTGCCATCTGCTGGCCAAATACAATATTACACGGCACTATCCAAGGCTATGGTTTCTGAAATGTGACTGTGAACTGTTTGCGTAAAAACAACCATTAAAAACATTTCTCCATAATCACAATAAAGAAAATAGGCATAAAACAAGTATACATTCCTTTTACAAACTAACAAAGATAGCCACTGTCCCAATTTATAACTAGCTTTTAGGGCTCCTTCAGATATGTTTTTTTTTTTTTACCACCCCTCAACCACCTATCTGAACAAGGGCACGTAGTTTGCTCAGGGCTGTACAGGTGCCACTGGTGTGATAATTTTCAGGAAAAAATTCCATGTAACATTTAGGTGCATGAGGCCACGTTGCAACTGCCATGTTACTGTGTGCAATGCTCGGTAGGCATGGGCGGACTGACTATTTGTGGACTCGGGCACATCAGGGTTGCCAGCCTCAGTGAAAGCACGGGCAGTATGTAAAAATCTGTGTTTTTCTTTTAAATCCCAAGATTATAGCTGCCCCGCCTCTCCAGTACCTTTTCAGTGTGTGTATGTTTATTCTGTGTGTGTATACTGTGCATGTTTACTGTATGTGTGTGTGTATACTGTGTGGCCCCATAATATATTGCCTGGGGGCACCATAATCTCCTTTTGCCTGGGGGCCCCATAATCTCCTATTGCCCGGGGGCCCATAATCTCCTATTGCCCGGGGGCCCTATAATCTCCTGTAGCGCCCCCTTGCTTTCAGCATGGGCACTACGCTAAAGTTAGTTGGACTGGGAGAGTTATATTTTGCTCCCAGTCATGATTTACCTAAATTGTGACCTCTGTTATTCCGGAAAGGTCCACTGGGTCAGTCTGCATTCTAGGGATGTGGTATCATCTCTGGTCGGCAGTTGGCACCAGAGGGGTTTCTGGCAGAGCAAGTCTTCCCCAGCAGCCAATTGGAGGAGTTCCTTCCTCGCGAGGCATGCTGGGGACGGATATATCTGCGACAGGGGTCATGTGTTCTAAAATCTTCACGGGGTCCCGGTTCCAGGTGTGGCATCCACCTTTAGGGTGCGTGCATCCATGGACCCCGCCGGCGTGGCCCTCCTGGCCAAGCTTACAGGCTTCACCGAGCCTCAACCGGAGGCGAAAGGGGACTCAAGTGACTTACTGGGTTCCCAGTGCTATTAAAAGGATCCCAGGCTGGGTGCCGTGCGATTGGGGGATCGGCTCGAGGGGAACCTGGAGGCAGGTTGTCCACAGGGCCTGAACGAACCATTCGGGGATCTGGTGACCGGGATGCTGACAGGTACGCTTTACTGTCTCCCGGTGACCTGTGCTAGAGTCTACTGGGAGGATTCGCTCTGTTCATTCACCTAATCTCGTCCAAAGTAATTTGCCTGTGGCAGAGGTAAGGTGACCAGACTTTTAAAATGAAATCCGGGGACATATTTTTTCTTTACTAGTAATGGCAACAATCAGCGACTCTCTGCCCGTCGCCGCCCACCTCACAGCCTCTCGAGTCTTACTCTTCAAGCCCCGGCTACTACTGGATGGAGAGCGGAGGAAGATCACTCCGCTAGGGAAGGCAAGGAGACAGGCAGGTGGCTGGCCAGGATTTGACCCAAGGCAGAAAACATGCGAGCGAAACTGAATGGGCATGCGCCCGAAACTGAAGAAATATTCCTTCCGCTCCGACCAGCACATGATCATCAAAAAGGGGCACAGATATGGGAAAAATACACCCCCCTATGCTAGTAGGCACGGCGGAGCGGGGGGGGGGGGTGTAATTCAAATGTTTTTATTTTAATTCTGCACTGATTGTCTTTGAAATTGCCCCTGCCCCCTATTAAATCCAATCTGGGGACAAAACCAGGGACAGACTTAGTCCGGGGACAGTGTCTTCAATCAGGGGACTGTCCCCTGAAACTGGGGATGTCTGGTCACCCTAGGCAGAGGCCCTGGAGCCAGGTCTGTGTGAGAGGCCTGTTCCTCCCAGACATCTAAAGTGACACCTCGGCTGCCAGGTTAGAGAAAGAAAACCTGTCTGTGGGCACTTCACCCACTCAGGCAGGAGTGGCAACGAGTTTACAAATTGGTACTACTAAGGGCAGGCTTGCCTGTTCGTATCCAGGCCTGACACCGCAAGTTCCCCTCTCTTTTTTTTCATCAACCTTTTTCCTTCCTAACTGAAGTTGATGTTGGCTGTGTTGGCCTGGAAATAAAGCCTTGGAAAAACCTTTATTGACTGTCTGGACCTCCGCTCACTACTTTGTTCCTGCATCACACCCCTAGACAACGCTAGGGTAACTTAATTTGCCCATCCCAACAATCAATCAGCGGCTCCTTCTGGGGTAGAGCTACATTCCTATTGTCCGGGGGCCCTATAATCTCCTATTGCCGGGGGCCCCATGAGTTGTTAGTCCGCCCCTGTCGTAGGTCACCATTTTCAGGGTTACAACAGGTGGAGAGGAGAGGACATATTGCCTCCTTTCTGCCTGTCAAACACCTCTGCAAAGAATTCCATCACAGATCGCTTCAGAGAGCAGGCAAGAGCCAACACACCTGAAAATGTCCCCAAAGAGTAAGTGGCTGATCGGAGGGATTTGAACAGAGCAACATAAACATTTTATTCCCAGCAAACAACAAAAAACAAACAAAAACTGTCCAACAATTTGCGTTAAATACAGAGATTGTAGCTCCACAGCATTTTGCAGGTTTGTCCCGGACACATTCATTCCAGGTCAATACAGTGTCCCTGGCACAGACACCCCCGCGCCTATCTGGTGCCCCCAAAAAAAGCCGCCACATCACCGCTTTACTCACTGACAGTACTTGTCCTGGTCGGGAATGCCTGGAGGAGCACAATCCCGCCCCTTGCTTGTGATTGGAGAAATCATAAATCCCGCCTCTTGTGTCCAATCACTGTGCTGTGATTTGTTACAGCACAAGCTGATTTTTGGGAAGGGTAGTTTGGAAATGTGGTCACCCTACTTGTCAATGCCCCTCTGTGTAGTGTGGTCCTAACTAACTCCCATGCAGTCCGTTGGCAACAGCACTTGAAAGACCAACTTCAAAGAACAAGGTGGACCTCTCCTTGCTCCTCATCTGCTGGGATCTCCAACCCCACTATACCTCCAGTCCTCTCAGAAACCTGCCCTGAGAGGAATGAAGGTATAGCAATAAGTGTCCCAAGTACTTGCGGCCAATCTGCTAGCAGTACACCACTATCTGATTTTAGCAGGCAAGTTTCCCTACCCCAGTTGCTAAACTGTAGAAAGAAGTACTCTCCCAGCCATACACATGCCCAGCAGTTGAATGTTAGCTTGGCTAAATTGCTAGCACTGCAACTGCTGCCTTTCAGCTGGTAGACTCTTCCCCCTTTCGTGAATTTGTGGAATGTGCTGTACCACAGTGGCAGGTTCCAAAAGCCATTTATATTTTTACAGAAGGCGATTCTGGCTCTCTACCAGCATGTGGAAGGCAATGTCTTGGCCTTACTGGACAGGGTGGTCAGTGGTAAGAATGAATGAATGAATGAATGAATGAAAACTTGTATAGCGCGGCACATGCGAACTGAATCGCCTCTGGGCGCTTGTTGTTCCTGTCTCCCTTGATATCAAAAGAGAAAAGTCTTGACCTTTTTCCTAAATGCTAGGTGGTTCTCCTCCAACCGAATGCTGGTTGGTAACGCGTTCCATAGTCTGGGACCTTGGACCGCGAATCTTCTTTCTCCTTTGGACTTGAAGTTGGCTTTCGGAACCTGGAGTAGGTTCTGATTCGTAGATCGCAAAACGCGATTGGGATTATGCGCTTTTATTATTTCGCATAAATAAAGGGGGGCATTCCCATGGACACATCTATGCGTAAGACAGAGTGCTTTAAAAGTTATTCTGTCTTTGACTGGCAGCCAATGAAGGGCTCTCAGTGATGGTGAAATGGATTCCCAGGGTTTTTTCCCAGTCACAAGTCTGGCGGCCGTATTCTGAACGACTTGCAGACGAGCGATTTGGTACTTGGGGAGGCCGAGGTAAAGGGCATTTGCATAATCCAGCCTGGAGTTTACAATTGTTCCCACCACGACCGCTAAATCTTCTTTAGGGATGAACGGAGTGAGTCTGCGTAGTAGGCGCAGTAGATGGTGAGATCCGCTGACTACTGACCCTATTTGTGCGTCCATTGTCATAAAGGAGTCAAAAATGACCCCTAGGCTTTTGACTTTGGCGCTAGGGGAGATGAGCTTGCCCAAAATAGGCGGGGGGGTCCACACTGTTGAAAGTTGATTCCTGCGCTTGGCGTGAAACAGGAGAAGTTCAGTAAGGTGCATATTACTGCTGACTCATGGTCGAGCAGGCATGGACAGGGACGTTACCTTTCTTTCATGGAGCACTAGGTAACTCTGGAAAGGATGCAGTACATGGTTCAGTATTGTTGGAGCTTTTTCTGCCACCACACCTTCAAAATGCTACTGGTGATTCTGCCACACCTCTCTCCTCCACCCCCTCCTCTTCTTCTTCCTCTATGGCCTCTTCCTCTGCAGATTTGCCCTCTGAACCAGGGGTGCTCCGTAGGCGTTCAAGGGGCTATGCAGGTACGCAGGCAAAGAGATGCCATGCGGTGCTTGAGTTGGTCTGCTTAGGGGACAGGAGCCACACTGGGGTAGAGATTCTGTCAGCTCTGCAGGGGCAGACTCAGAGGTGGTTGACGCCATGCCAGCTTCAGCCAGTAATGGTTGTATGTGACAATGGCACCAACCTCCTCTCTGCCCTTCGACAGGGACACTTGATCCATGTTCTATGTTTGGCTCACGTCCTGAATTTGGTGGTGCACTGGTTCTTGAGCAGGTACCCGGGCTTACAGGATGTCTTGAGGCAGGCCAGAAAAGTCTGTGGTCATTTCCGCTGGTCATATTATGCCACTGCTCGGCTGGCTGACATTCAAAGGGAATGCAACCTGCCTACCAACCGCCATATTTGTGACATGCCCACCAGGTGGAACTCAACGTTGGCAATGCTGCAGCGGCTGCACACGCAGCAGAGGGCCATCAATGAGTACCTGTGCCAATATGGCAGCAAAACTGGGTCAGGGGAGCTTGGATTTTTTTCGCCACGCCAGTGGGTCATGATCAGGGATGCATGCACTGTCCTGTCACCATTTGAGGAGGTCAGTGACACTGTCCCTCTTGTCTCCCCTGCGTGGAATAATGGAAAGGGTACTTGAGGCAGAACAGAGGGAGGAAGAGGAGGACTTCCTTGCCTCTCAAGGCCCCCTTCATCCAGATAGTGTTCCTGCGGGCCTGCCGATCACACAGGATGAAGAGATGAGGAGGAGGATTGTGCCAGCATGGACATGGACGATAACACTCAGCAGCAGTCTTCACGGGATCATTTTTAGTCCCCAGAAACCCAAGGAGTTGTACGTGGCTGGGAGGAGGTAGTTGCAGATCATGTGATCCTTAGTGATCCAGAGGACTCAGAATCGAATGTCTCTGCAAACTTATGCTGCATGGCCTCCCTGATACTGCAAAGCCTGCGAAAGGACCCTCGTATTCGTGGTATCAAGGAGAGGGATCATTACTGGCTGGCAACCCTTCTTGATCCACGTTGCAAGGGTAAGGTTGCAGAAAAAGCGAGGAGGAACCTAAAGGAAGCTTCCTCTGCTCTGTTACATGGACAGCAGTTAACCTGGAGCGATGGCATGGGTGCCCAACCATCCCCCCCCCCCCACCACCACCATTTGCTTCCTGTACATTACACCAGCCGCACAGACCGCAGGACTCTGTGGGGTGGGAAAGGAAGCTTTTATTGCAGCTGGAAGGATCTGCAGCACCTTTCTTAAAGTGGCACCTGGGGCAGATTCCCCCCTACACCCCCCCCCCCCTGGTTTCGGTCCTAAATGGTACAGCAGGCACATATCAGGAATATGAAATGTTGGAGTAACAAAAACTTTAAGCTAGTTATTTTGTATTATTGTATTATACATGAGGAAGGGCTGAACATGTTGAGATCTATTTATGAAAGATGTGTTGGACGAATGTCAAATACATTTGTGCAAACTGTGCGAATCCCGCGCAAATATCAATATTAGGGTAATCCCTATGATTGGTAATTCCATCTCGTGGCCAGAAATGTTGTATATTTTCTCATTGAGGTATTTCAGAAAATGATACCGCATTTTGGCCACTAGATGGAGCCGATAATCATAGGAGTTCCTCGTAGGAGGACATAGGAATGCTGCATTTTTGAACGATAGATAGTTATAGAAGATGCAGGAAATAGTTACATAGAGATGGAAGGAAGGAAGATATGGGGTAGAAAAATAGATAGATAGATAGATAGATAGATAGATAGATAGATAGATAGATAGATAGATAGATAGATAGATAGATAAATAGATATTCACTGCACACTATCTATCTATCTATCTATCTATCTATCTATCTATCTATCTATCTATCTATCTATCTATCTATCTATCTATCTATCTATCTATCTATCTATTTATCTATCTTGTCTGGGGAGAAGCTTAGGTTTCTTCAAACTGGACCACCAGTCCCATTTAATTTTTGATTCCCTTTCAATCTTTAGGAAGATCCGTGTCAACCAACCACAAAACAAAAAACACACGACCAATCCCGATGGTACATCTTGCCTGGAGATGCCCCATCTCTTTACTAGGGATGAGCCAAACTACCCTTGGTTTGGTTTGAGCATTTTATTGCCGAACTTTAAAGAAGTTTGGATGTTAAACTTGAACCTCGAATCATACATACTAGGAGGAGTAAAACTGGGGAGATCCATAGTGGAGAAGGACCATGCTGTGGGACCACCGGACTCGATGTCCGCCGGTGTCCCACGATCATGTGTCACGGATCTGCAGAACGGGGGGATGTCTGTGAAAACAAAGCATCTCCCTGTTCTGCCTAGTGAAAGGACACTGATCATCTGTTCCCTGTGATCTGTTCACTGTCATGTCACAGTAAGCCCAGCCCCCACACAGTTAGAATCACTCCCTAGGACACACTTAACCACTTCCTCGCCCCCTAGAGGTTAACCCCATTCCCTGCCAGTGTTATTTACACAGTAATTAGTGCATTTTTATAGCACTGATCGCTGTATAAATGACAATGGTCCCAAAATAGCGTCAAAAGTGTCTGATGTGGCCAATTATGTCGCAGTCACGATAAAAATCGCTGATCGCCGCCATTAAAAAAATATATTTATAAATAAAAAGGCCATAAAACAATCCCCTTTTTTTGCACAAACCAATCAATAAACGCTTATTGCGATTTTGTTTTTACCAAAAATATGTAGAAGAATACGTATCGGACTAAACTGAAGAAAAAAAAAGTTTTTTTATATATTTTGGGGATATTATAGAAAAAAGTAAAAAATATTGCTTTTTTTTGAAAATTGTAACTCTTTCTTTGTTTAGAGCGCAAAAAAGAAACACAGAGGTGATGAAATACCACCAAAAGAAAGATCTATTTGTGGGGGAAAAAGGACGTCAATTTTGTTTGGGTGCCACGTCGCATGACCGCGCAATTGTCAGTTAGAGCGACGCAGTGCCGAATCGCAAAAAGTGGCCCTGTCATTGGGCAGCCAAATCCTCTGGTGCTGAAGTGGTTAAAAATAAATAAAAAGGTTCCCTTTAGAAGGGCTTTCCCCCATAATTATTTTCCTAATCTCTCCCTAATCAACGGGGGGGGGGGGGGGGGGAGAGAGGGGGGTCTGTCCTTATTATCTTACTCCCACACTGCAGGCTCACAAAATTTATGGCACAGTGCCACCTTCAGGTTGGAGGCTGAACTGCAGCCTCCATCTTATCACAAGCCTCTACCTCACAGAATTACGTAGTGTCCTTCTATTTATAGAAAACTTAGTCAAGATGGCTGATCAAATCTTGCAGGTTTTTAGTATCCAATAGGATTGGCCGTCTTTCCCCAAGATGGCTGCCCAGAGCCCAAAGCGGGAGACAATTAGTATTTAAAGGGCTCCTGCCAGCCCCGAAGAAATAGCACAGTGCCACTTTCAGGTTGGTGGTTATCCTGCAGCCTCCACCTGCCCAAGAAATAGCACAGTGCCACCTTCGGGTTGGAGGCTATACTGCAGCCTCCATCTGCCCACAAGCCTCTACCTCACAGAATTACGTAGTATCCTTCCATTTATAGAAAACGTAGTCAAGATGGGTGACCAAATCTCGCAGGTTTTCAGTATCCAAAAGGGATCGGCCGTCCTTCCCCAAAATGGCTGCCCCGGAGCCCAAAGCATGAGACAATATGGCCCGGATTCACATACATCGGCGCATATTTATGCATATTTAATATACGCTACGCCGACGCAGTGCAGAGAGGCAAGCACTTGCTCCCACTTGCTCCCAAATCTATACTGGATTTTGAAACGCGTAAGTCGTCGTTAGTGTAGGTGGGCGTGAGCAATGCAAATGAGGCGTGACCCCATGCAAATGATGGGCCGAGTGCCAGACAAGTACTTAAAACCAACGGCGCATTCGCCGTCCCGTTGACGTATCCCAGTGCGCAGGCTCACAATCACGTCGAAACTACTGGCTAAGATACATCAAATCACTGCCTACGACTGAACGAACCTACGTACGCCAGCCCTATTCACGTACAACGTAAACGACGTAAAATTCTACAGCATTCGTTCCCTGGTCCATACCTTTGCATGGGTTGCACCTCCAATATGGGGAATAACTTTACGCCGGACGTACGACTTACGCCAAACGCGTATATTATGCGCCAGGCGCAAGTACGTTTGTGAATCGCCATATCTCCCTCATTTGCATATTTGCATTGAAAATCAATGGAAGCGACACATGCGTCCAGCGTAAATATGCGCCCACTATACGCCGACGTAGGAAAGTTACGTCAGGCGGCTGAAGCCTATTTTTCGACGTATCGAGCTTTGTGGGTCGGCGCATAGATATGACGGCGCACATTTGTACTTACATCGGCATATCTGGAGATACATCGGCGTAAGTGCTTTGTGAATCCGGCCTTAGTATTTAACCACTTGCCGTCCGCCAATGACAGATTGACGGCGGCAAAGTGGTTGCTTAATCCTGACTGGACGTCATATGACGTCCTCAGGATATTGAGCCACTGCGCGCCCCCGGGGGGCACGCATCGCGGCGATCGTTGTTGCAGCAGGTGTCAGTCTGACACCCCGCAACACCGAGCTAGGTAAAGTGTCTCTCACGAAGACACTTTACCACGTGATCAGCCGTGTTCAATCACGGCTGATCATGATGTAAACAGGAAAAGCCGGTAATCGGCTTTTCTTCACTCGCGTCTGTCAGACGCGAGTAGAGGAGAGCCGATCGGCTGCTCCTCTGACAGGGGGGGTTTGTGCAGATCGATTATCAGCACAGCCCCCCCCCTGAGGATGCCCACTGGACCACCAGGGATTCCACTAGATCACCAGGGATTTAAAACAAAGGAATGCCGCCCTAGACCACCAGGGATGACACATAATGGATGCCAATCAGTGCCCACAATGGGCATCACTGATTGGCAGGCATTGTTTGGCACTGATTGGCATCCATTAGTACAACACATTAGTTAGTGCCCATCTATGCCCATCCATACCGCCTATCAGTGCCCATCCATGCTGCCTATTAGTGCCCATCCATGCCGCCTATCCCTGCCCATTCGTGCCGCCTATCCCTGCCCATCTGTGCTGCCTATACGTGCCACCTATCCGTGCCGCCTATCAGTGCCCATCCGTGCCGCCCATCAGTGCCGCATATTGGTGCCCATCATCAATGGCACCACATCAGTGCCACCTCATCGGTGCCCATCAGTGCCACCTTATCAGTGCCAGTCAGTGCAGTACCATCAATGTTTTATAATGGAAACAAAAAAAAAACGTGTTTTTTTCTAAATTTTCGGTCATTTTTTTTTTTTTTTGCAGAAAATAAAAATTGCAGAGGTGATCAAATACCACCAAAGTAAAGCTCTATTTGTGGGTACAAAATGATAAAAATGTAGTTTGGGTACAGTGTAGCATGACTGCGCAATTGTCATTCAAAGTGCAACAGCACTGAAAGCTAAAAATTGGTGTGGGCGGGAAGGTATATAAGTGCCCCCCCGGTATGGAAGTGGTTAAAGGGCTTCTGCCACCTTCAGGTTGGAGGCTATACTGCAGCCTCCACCTGCCCACATTCATTCACTCCAGAACACATCATTGGATAGTGACAGAAGTGAACATTGTCTGAGCAACGTGTATTGACAAGACCACTTTAGTAACCACCAATGGCACATGTGACAGGGGTGATAATCCACAGTTGTGAGAGAGAGTAAGAGTCTTGTCCCCCCCCCCCACCACCCCCAATAGCCCAGTGCCAGAACAAGGTCTTTTATGGCAGGATTGCCACAGAGTATAGCTCACTGTTGTCACCGCCAGAAAGCCGCCCTAGGAAATACCATGCAGGAGTTGACAAGGAATAGCTGCAAAGAGGCTGCAGGAGATCCACGGCACACAACAAATAATGAAAAAAAAAAAGTGAAAACAAACATTTTAATTCAATAAATGGCCATTATTTATGATGTGTAGTGCTCTGCCTGACTTAATGTATTCTAATTAAGGGTTTACATCTACTTTACGTGATTTTATAGCAGCCCTTGCTTTGCTAATTATGACCAATTCTGACAGTTCCCCTCCCCCCCAACTCCCCCCCCCCCTGCAGAATTAATAGACCCAATCCTCCTCCGTATTAATATCTTCCAGAATAAAATCTGGATCCAGCCTATTTACAAAACGGGTCAATTGAATATGACACATCGAGTCAATCAACGCGACGCAAAGATATTTTATTTTTTTGTGTGAGCGGCTTATCGAGCAGTATTTATTTAAAATGTCATGATAATAGCACCAGAGGGAAGCCGGAGACGGATATTTTAATATATACGCGGCGCATTGATTTATTTCTGTAGGCTGGGACGCTGTCTGCAGCAATCTCAGGTTTGGGTGGGTGCTATAATGATATGTACCAGCAGATGGCGGTGTGTGGGCCCTTAGCATGTTATATTGCACCTGCATTGTGGGATCTCTGCCTTGCTGCAGCAGATGGGAAGGTGGAGGAGATTTTTTTTTTTTACATTTCGAGCCGTTATTTCCACATTTATATAAAATGGAATTTTGGACTTTATTTTTAAAATGTTCTCTCTTCGCTGTTATTATATTTTGTTTGCTGTATTTTATATTCGTTCTCTAAGTTTCCTGTTGTGATATTTGCAGGGCCGGTGCAAGGATTTCTGCCTACACAAGCGAAGCTCCATTTTGGCGCCCCCCCCCCCAACGGCCGGCCCACCTCCCTTGCAAAAATGTTTCTTTCATTACATGCCAGACGGTGCCCCATTACATGCCAGACGGTAGCCCCATTACATGACCAGACTGTGCACCATTACATGACCAGACGGTTGCCCCATTACATGACCAGACTGTGCCCCATTACATGACCAGACCTGTGCCCCATTACATGCCAGACTGTGCCCCATTACATGCCAGGACTGTGCCCCATTACATAACCAGCAGTGCCCATTACATGCCAGACTGTGCCCATTACATGACCAGACTGTGCCCCATTTACATGCCAGACTGTTGCCCCCGATTACATGCAGGACGACTGTGCCCCATTACATAACCAGACAGTGGCCCATTACATAACCAGATGTGCCCCATTACATAACCAGACTGTGCCATTACATGCCAGACCGTGCCCCCATTACATGACCAGACGTGCCCCATTAACATGACCAGACGTGCCCCCCATTAACATGACCAGACCGTTGCACCCATTACATGACCAGACCGTGCCCCATTACATGACCAGGACCGTACCCCATTACATGACCAGACTGTGCCCATTACATGACCTGACCGGTGCCCATTACATAACCAGACGTTGCCCCATTACATGACCAGACTGTGCCCCATTACATGCCAGACTGTGCCCATTACATGCCAGACTGGTGCCCCATTACATGCCAGACTGTGCCCCATTACATGTCCAGACTGTGCCCCCATTACAATGCCAGACCTGCCCCATTACATGTCAGACTGTGCCCCATTACATGCCAGACCTGCCCCCATTACATGCCCAGACCTGCCCCCATTACATGCCAGACCTGTCCCATTACATGCCAGACCTGCCCCCATTACATGCCAGACCTGCCCCATTACATGCCAGACCTGTTCCCATTACATGCCAGCTGCCCAATGCCCATTACATGTCAGACTGTGCCCCATTACATGCCAGACCTGCCTCCATTACATGCCAGACCTGCCCCACCAGACCGTCCGTTGCCCTTACCTTATTCCATGCGAATCGCGGCTGTACGATTTTTCAAAAGCCGCGCTTTCGACGTCTTCTGTTCCGTGATAGGCGGAACATTCAGCTTCCCATGAGGCACTGTGTTCAGTGCTCGCCTATCACGGAGGCTCTCTCGTCCGAGGACGAGAGGGCCTCCGTGATAGGCGGACACCAAACCAGGCGAGAGAGCGCCTCTGTGATAGGCGGACACTGAACACAGTGCCTCCTGGGAAGCTGATTGTTTCCGCCTATCACGGAACAGAAGACGTCGAGGCGCGGCTTTTGAAAAATCGTGTACGGCAGCGATTCTGGTAATTTTTTCGCCCCATACCAGGCTGCGGACCTGCCCGCCCCCAAGCGGCCGCTTGGTCCGCCTGGTGGTTGTGCCGGCCCTGGATATTTGAGGAGCCTAAGGAGATATCTACTGCTGATCCTCCTATCATCAGTATTAAACATAAAACAGAAAAAATGTCTCTCTGTGAACAAAGTCTGACACCTAGTGGCAAGATGAAACAAATCAGAGAGGCGCTCAGAAGGATTTTTTTTGGAATAGGTGATCGTTATGATCACCTATTCCAAAAAATTCCTCTGAGCGCCTCTCTGATTTTGTTTCATCTTGCCACTAGGTGTCAGACTTTGTGGACTTCTGGGCTAAGCCCTACCAACTGCCGTCCAATGAGGGGTACTTATTAGCCTCCCATTGAGCACATAGCTGGTGGCAATCCCTAGCAATTGTCATTCAGGGGTCCATAGAACCCGAGGGTTCCTCAAAACCAGGGATCTCCAAACCACAGCCTTCCAGCTGTTGTGAAACTACATGTCCCATGAGGCATTGTAAAACTCTGACATTCACAGACATGACAGACATAAAGTCCAATAATAAATATATCAAAAAGGAAAAGATTGGTAAAAAATCCATTTAATAAAAATTCAACAGTTATAAGGAAATACTTTCCAGATAGTTTGGTGTGCAGTTAATGCAAGACTGTAAGGCTAGATTGCCATACACACAGTGTGCAAAAGTATAAGTTTCACTTGACAGTCACTTCTTAATTCATGCGTTTTAAACATCCTGGGTTCAGTACCCATGCCATCGTATAGAGAAAAATGTCAACAGTACCTTTGGGACAGGTGGCAAGCTTGTGTAGTAATGTAAAAATGGTCATCCGATCTTTGGTAGGTGCCTGGCCTCAGGTAATCCACATTACCGGCGTGTCACTGCGGGGCAGCAGAAGGAAGCGGAACGTCCGACAAATCCTGCAGCGGGGACACAGCGCAATGAGGTCTGGAGAGGCATGTGCTCGTTCCGTTCGATCGCGTTGACGTCACAGTCTGAGACGCCGTTCCACGTTCAGAACCGAGGAGCAAGGATGTACTCGACGCCCTCTACTGGAAGATCCGCAAGACTGCAAGCTCCCAATGCAACACAGTGGACAAATGTCAGCGGGAAATAAAGCACTGTAGCTGGTCTTGCAAAAATGGAAGTTTAGGAACCCTCATGAATCAGAGGACCTGTCATTGGGCAGCCAAATCCTCTGGTGCTGAAGTGGTTAAAAATAAATAAAAAGGTTCCCTTTAGAAGGGCTTTCCCCCATAATTATTTTCCTAATCTCTCCCTAATCAACGGGGGGGGGGGGGGGTGAGAGGGGGGGTCTGTCCTTATCTTACTCCCACACTGCAGGCTCACAAAATTTATGGCACAGTGCCACCTTCAGGTTGGAGGCTGAACTGCAGCCTCCATCTTATCACAAGCCTCTACCTCACAGAATTACGTAGTGTCCTTCTATTTATAGAAAACTTAGTCAAGATGGCTGATCAAATCTTGCAGGTTTTTAGTATCAAAGGATTGGCCGTTCTTTCCCAAGATGGCTGCCCAGAGCCCAAAGCGGGAGACAATTAGTATTTAAAGGGCTCCTGCAGCCCCGAAGAAATAGCACAGTGCCACTTTCAGGTTGGTGGTTATCCTGCAGCCTCCACCTGCCCAAGAAATAGCACAGTGCCACCTTCGGGTTGGAGGCTATACTGCAGCCTCCATCTGCCCACAAGCCTCTACCTCACAGAATTACGTAGTATCCTTCCATTTATAGAAAACGTAGTCAAGATGGGTGACCAAATCTCGCAGGTTTTCAGTATCCAAAAGGGATCGGCCGTCCTTCCCCAAAATGGCTGCCCCGGAGCCCAAAGCATGAGACAATATGGCCCGGATTCACATACATCGGCGCATATTTATGCATATTTAATATACGCTACGCCGACGCAGTGCAGAGAGGCAAGCACTTGCTCCCACTTGCTCCCAAATCTACGCTGGATTTTGAACGCGTAAGTCGTCGTTAGTGTAGGTGGGCGTGAGCAATGCAAATGAGGCGTGACCCCATGCAAATGATGGGCCGAGTGCCAGACAAGTACTTAAAACCAACGGCGCATTCGCCGTCCCGTTGACGTATCCCAGTGCGCAGGCTCACAATCACGTCGAAACTACTGGCTAAGATACATCAAATCACTGCCTACGACGTGAACGTAACCTACGCCCAGCCCTATTCACGTACAACGTAAACGACGTAAAATTCTACAGCATTCGTTCCCTGGTCCATACCTTTGCATGGGTTGCACCTCCAATATGGGGAATAACTTTACGCCGGACGTACGACTTACGCCAAACGCGTATATTATGCGCCAGGCGCAAGTACGTTTGTGAATCGCCATATCTCCCTCATTTGCATTATGTGCGCATTGAAAAATCAATGGAAGCGACACATGCGTCCAGCGTAAATATGCGCCCACTATACGCCGACGTAGGAAAGTTACGTCAGGCGGCTGAAGCCTATTTTTCGACGTATCGAGCTTTGTGGGTCGGCGCATAGATATGACGGCGCACATTTGTACTTACATCGGCATATCTGGAGATACATCGGCGTAAGTGCTTTGTGAATCCGGCCTTAGTATTTAACCACTTGCCGTCCGCCAATGACAGATTGACGGCGGCAAAGTGGTTGCTTAATCCTGACTGGACGTCATATGACGTCCTCAGGATATTGAGCCACTGCGCGCCCCCGGGGGCACGCATCGCGGCGATCGTTGTTGCAGGGTGTCAGTCTGACACCCCGCAACACCGAGCTAGGTAAAGTGTCTCTCACGAAGACACTTTACCACGTGATCAGCCGTGTTCAATCACGGCTGATCATGATGTAAACAGGAAAAGCCGGTAATCGGCTTTTCTTCACTCGCGTCTGTCAGACGCGAGTAGAGGAGAGCCGATCGGCTGCTCCTCTGACAGGGGGGGTTTGTGCAGATCGATTATCAGCACAGCCCCCCCCCTGAGGATGCCCACTGGACCACCAGGGATTCCACTAGATCACCAGGGATTTAAAACAAAGGAATGCCGCCCTAGACCACCAGGGATGACACATAATGGATGCCAATCAGTGCCCACAATGGGCATCACTGATTGGCAGGCATTGTTTGGCACTGATTGGCATCCATTAGTACAACACATTAGTTAGTGCCCATCTATGCCCATCCATACCGCCTATCAGTGCCCATCCATGCTGCCTATTAGTGCCCATCCATGCCGCCTATCCCTGCCCATTCGTGCCGCCTATCCCTGCCCATCTGTGCTGCCTATACGTGCCACCTATCCGTGCCGCCTATCAGTGCCCATCCGTGCCGCCCATCAGTGCCGCATATTGGTGCCCATCATCAATGGCACCACATCAGTGCCACCTCATCGGTGCCCATCAGTGCCACCTTATCAGTGCCAGTCAGTGCAGTACCATCAATGTTTTATAATGGAAACAAAAAAAAAACGTGTTTTTTTCTAAATTTTCGGTCATTTTTTTTTTTTTTTGCAGAAAATAAAAATTGCAGAGGTGATCAAATACCACCAAAGTAAAGCTCTATTTGTGGGTACAAAATGATAAAAATGTAGTTTGGGTACAGTGTGTAGCATGACTGCGCAATTGTCATTCAAAGTGCAACAGCACTGAAAGCTAAAAATTGGTGTGGGCGGGAAGGTATATAAGTGCCCCCCCGGTATGGAAGTGGTTAAAGGGCTTCTGCCACCTTCAGGTTGGAGGCTATACTGCAGCCTCCACCTGCCCACATTCATTCACTCCAGAACACATCATTGGATAGTGACAGAAGTGAACATTGTCTGAGCAACGTGTATTGACAAGACCACTTTAGTAACCACCAATGGCACATGTGACAGGGGTGATAATCCACAGTTGTGAGAGAGAGTAAGAGTCTTGTCCCCCCCCCCCACCACCCCCAATAGCCCAGTGCCAGAACAAGGTCTTTTATGGCAGGATTGCCACAGAGTATAGCTCACTGTTGTCACCCGCCAGAAAGCCGCCCTAGGAAATACCATGCAGGAGTTGACAAGGAATAGCTGCAAAGAGGCTGCAGGAGATCCACGGCACACAACAAATAATGAAAAAAAAAAAGTGAAAACAAACATTTTAATTCAATAAATGGCCATTATTTATGATGTGTAGTGCTCTGCCTGACTTAATGTATTC
The DNA here is from genome assembly GCA_029574335.1 of Rana kukunoris. Classification (NCBI taxonomy): domain Eukaryota; kingdom Metazoa; phylum Chordata; class Amphibia; order Anura; family Ranidae; genus Rana; species Rana kukunoris. Next base: position 605,630,899 of record CM056050.1, read on the forward strand.
TAATTAAGGGTTTACATCTACTTTACGTGATTTTATAGCAGCCCTTGCTTTGCTAATTATGACCAATTCTGACAGTTCCCCTCCCCCCCAACTCCCCCCCCCCCCCTGCAGAATTAATAGACCCAATCCTCCTCCGTATTAATATCTTCCAGAATAAAATCTGGATCCAGCCTATTTACAAAACGGGTCAATTGAATATGACACATCGAGTCAATCAACGCGACGCAAAGATATTTTATTTTTTTATGTGAGCGGCTTATCGAGCAGTATTTAAAATGTCATGATAATAGCACCCAGAGGGAAGCCGGAGACGGATATTTAATATATACGCGGCATTGATTTATTTCTGTAGGCTGGGACGCTGTCTGCAGCAATTCTCAGGTTTGGGTGGGTGCTATAATGATATTGTACCAGCAGATGGCGGTGTGGCCCTTAGCATGTTATATTGCACCTGCATTGTGGGATCTCTGCCTTGCTGCAGCAGATGGGAAGGTGGAGGAGATTTTTTTTTTTACATTTCGAGCCGTTATTTCAACATTTATATAAAAATGGAATTTGGACTTTATTTTTAAAATGTTCTCTTTCGCTGTTATATATTTTGTTCGCTGTATTTTATATTCGTTCTCTAAGTTTCCTGTTGTGATATTTGCAGGGCCGGTGCAAGGATTTCTGCCTACACAAGCGAAGCTCCATTTTGGCGCCCCCCCCCCCAACGGCCACCCACCTCCCTTGCAAAAATGTTTCTTTCATTACATGCCAGACGGTGCCCCATTACATGCCAGACGGTGCCCCATTACATGACCAGACTGTGCCCCATTACATGACCAGACGGTGCCCCATTACATGACCAGACTGTGCCCCATTACATGACCAGACTGTGCCCCATTACATGCCAGACTGTGCCCCATTACATGCCAGACTGTGCCCCATTACATAACCAGCAGTGCCCCATTACATGCCAGACTGTGCCCCATTACATGACCAGACTGTGCCCCATTACATGCCAGACTGTGCCCCATTACATGCCAGACTGTGCCCCCATTACATAACCAGACGTGGCCCATTACATAACCAGATGTGCCCCATTACATAACCAGACGTGCCCCATTACATGCCAGACCGTGCCCCATTACATGACCAGACGTGCCCCATTACATGACCAGACGTGCCCCCATTACATGACCAGACCGTGCCCCATTACATGACCAGACCGTGCCCCATTACATGACCAGACCGTACCCCATTACATGACCAGACTGTGCCCCATTACATGACCAGACCGTGCCCCATTACATAACCAGACGTGCCCCATTACATGACCAGACTGTGCCCCATTACATGCCAGACTGTGCCCCATTACATGCCAGACTGTGCCCCATTACATGCCAGACTGTGCCCCATTACATGCCAGACTGTGCCCCATTACATGCCAGACCTGCCCCATTACATGTCAGACTGTGCCCCATTACATGCCAGACCTGCCCCCATTACATGCCAGACCTGCCCCCATTACATGCCAGACCTGTCCCCATTACATGCCAGACCTGCCCCCATTACATGCCAGACCTGCCCCCATTACATGCCAGACCTGTCCCCATTACATGCCAGACCTGCCCCATTACATGTCAGACTGTGCCCCATTACATGCCAGACCTGCCCCCATTACATGCCAGACCTGCCCCACCAGACCGTCCGTGCCCTTACCTTATTCCATGCGAATCGCGGCTGTACGATTTTTCAAAAGCCGCGCTTTCGACGTCTTCTGTTCCGTGATAGGCGGAACATTCAGCTTCCCATGAGGCACTGTGTTCAGTGCTCGCCTATCACGGAGGCTCTCTCGTCCGAGGACGAGAGGGCCTCCGTGATAGGCGGACACCAAACCAGGACGAGAGAGCGCCTCTGTGATAGGCGGACACTGAACACAGTGCCTCCTGGGAAGCTGATTGTTTCCGCCTATCACGGAACAGAAGACGTCGGAGGCGCGGCTTTTGAAAAATCGTACGGCAGCGATTCTGGTAATTTTTTCGCCCCATACCAGGCTGCGGACCTGCCCGCCCCCAAGCGGCCGCTTGGTCCGCCTGGTGGTTGTGCCGGCCCTGGATATTTGAGGAGCCTAAGGAGAATCTCTGCTTGATCCTATCATCAGTATTAAACATAAAACAGAAAAATGTCTCTCTGTGAACAAAGTCTGACACCTAGTGGCAAGATGAAACCAAATCAGAGAGGCGCTCAGAGGATTTTTTTTGGAATAGGTGATCGTTATGATCACCTATTCCAAAAAAATTCCTCTGAGCGCCTCTCTGATTTTGTTTCATCTTGCCACTAGGTGTCAGACTTTGTGGACTTCTGGGCTAAGCCCTACCAACTGCCGTCCAATGAGGGGTACTTATTAGCCTCCCATTGAGCACATAGCTGGTGGCAATCCCTAGCAATTGTCATTCAGGGGTCCATAGAACCCGAGGGTTCCTCAAAACCAGGGATCTCCAAACCACAGCCTTCCAGCTGTTGTGAAACTACATGTCCCATGAGGCATTGTAAAACTCTGACATTCACAGACATGACTAGGCATGGTGGGAATTGTAGTCCTCCAGATACTGTGCCTACAGCCACGGAGGGGCTTTTCTCTCCCCATTCCCCCTGCCCCAACAGTTGGAAGCAAAGAGGAGGACAGAACTCATCCTCCAGACCCTGTGCTTGCAGCCACGGAGAGGCTTGTCTCTGCTTTCTTCCTCTGCCCCAACAGTTGGAAGCAGAGAGGAGGACAGAACTCCTTCTCCAGATCCTGTGCGTGCAGCCATGTAGAGGCTTGTCTCTACCCCCTCCTCCCATCCCAGCAATCAGCCGCATAGAGGAAGACAGAGCTCCTCCTCCAGATCCTGTGCTTGCAGCCACTGAGAGGCTTTTCTGTCCCTGCTTCCCCTGGCCCAACAGTTGGAGAACAGGTCAGATAAAGTCCAATAATAAATATATCAAAAAGGAAAAGATTGGTAAAAAATCCATTTAATAAAAATTCAACAGTTATAAGGAAATACTTTCCAGATAGTTTGGTGTGCAGTTAAATGCAAGACTGTAAGGCTAGATTGCCATACACACAGTGTGCAAAAGTAATAAGTTTCACTGACAGTCACTTCTTAATTCATGCGTTTAAACATCCTGGGTTCAGTACCCATGCCATCGTATAGAGAAAAATGTCAACAGTACCTTTGGGACAGGTGGCAAGCTTGTAGTAATGTAAAAATGGTCATCCGATCTTTGGTAGGTGCCTGGCCTCAGGTAATCCACATTACCGGCGTGTCACTGCGGGGCAGAGAAGGCGGAACCGTCCGACAAATCCTGCAGCCGGGGACACAGCGCAATGAGGTCTGGAGAGGCATGTGCTCGTTCCGTTCGATCGCGTTGACGTCACACGTCTGAGACGCCGTTCCACGTTCAGAACCGAGGAGCAAGGATGTACTCGACGCCCTCTACTGGAAGATCCGCAGACTGCAAGCTCCCAATGCAACACAGTGACAAATGTCAGCGGGAAATAAAAAAGCACTGTAGCTGGTCTTGCAAAAATGGAAGTTTAGGAACCCTCATGAATCAGAGGACCAGGATGAGGGGAATAGTGTGGTTTTAAGAGCCTTGACGACGCGTTTCGCGCTTTCTAGCGCTTTTTCAAAGTGACTTTGAAAAAAGCGCTAGAAAGCGCGAAACGCATGAATTAAGAAGTGACTGTAAGTGAAACGTATTACATTTGCACACTGTGTGTATGGCAATCTAGCCTTACAGTCTTGCATTTAACTGCACACCGAACTACCTGGAAAGTATTTCCTTATAACTGTTGAATTTTTATTAAATGGATTTTTTACCAATCTTTTCCTTTTTGATATATTTATTATTGCACTTTATCTGACTTTTAGATATCCATGAGCGCTGATTTGTTTTGAAGTTTTTTCTGCGTGTTGGGTACTTCCGGGTACTGTGAATCCTGCAGCTCTGGACAATCCACCCTATACCTTACATACAAACTATATCAGGGTTATCTTTATCCACACTTAGCGCCAGTGATTTTTTTTGTGTATAAGTTGGAGAACAGAACTCCTCTTTAAGACCCTGTTTTTGCAGCCATGTAGAGGCTTGTCTCTGCCCTCTCCCCCCGTCCCAGCAGTCAGCAGCAGAGAGGAAGACAGAGCTCCTCCTCCAGATCCTGCGCTTGCAGCCACAGAGAGGCTTATCTTTTTCCTCTCTCCCATCCCAACAGTTGGCAGCAGAGAGGAGGACATAACTCCTCCTCCAGATCCTGTGGTTGCAGCCACAGAGAGGCTCACCCCCCCCGGATGAGAAGTAATAGGAAGATGTGGAGAATAAGGAGGCCTTAAAATGAAAAGGATGAGTGGGGGAGGAGAAGGAGGAGCAGGAGTATTTGTAAGAGACATTTGAAGAATAGAAGGAGAGGATGAGGGTAAGGAGTAAAGTAGAAGGAGAAGTATAATGAAAAGGAGGAGGTGGAGGAATAGGATGAATAGTTGAAAGTGGATAATGAGAAATAGTAAGAGGATGACGTGGAAAGAGATGGGTGAGGAAATGGAGTATATGAGGTGGCGAAGTAGGAGGAGCATAAGAAGGAGGAGGATTAGAAGGAGGAGGATGAAAAGAAGGAGGAGCATGAGAAGGAGGAGGATTAGAAGGAGGAGGATGAGAAGAAGGAGGAGGATGAGAAGGAGGAGGATTAGAAGGAGGAGGATGAGAAGAAGGAGGAGCATGAGAAGGAGGAGGATTAGAAGGAGGAGGATTAGAAGGAGGAGGATGCGAAGAAGGAGGAGCATGAGAAGGAGGAGGATTAGAAGGAGGAGGATTAGAAGGAGGAGGATGAGAAGAAGGAGGAGCATGAGAAGGAGGAGGAGCATGAGAAGGAGGAGGAGCATGAGAAGGAGGAGGATTAGAAGGAGGAGGATGAGAAGAAGGAGGAGGATGAGAAGGAGGAGGATTAGAAGAAGGAGGATTAGAAGGAGGAGCATGAGAAGGAGGAGGATTAGAAGGAGGAGGATGAGAAGGAGGAGGATGAGAAGGAGGAGGATGAGAAGGAGGAGGATGAGAAGGAGGAGGATTAGAAGGAGGAGGATTAGAAGGAGGAGGATTAGAAGGAGGAGGATGAGAAGAAGGTGGAGCATGAGAAGGAGGAGGATTAGAAGGAGGAGGATTAGAAGGAGGAGGATTAGAAGGAGGAGGATGAGAAGAAGGTGGAGCATGAGAAGGAGGAGGATTAGAAGGAGGAGGATTAGAAGGAGGAGGATGAGAAGAAGGAGGAGCATGAGAAGGAGGAGGATTAGAAGGAGGAGGATTAGAAGGAGGAGGATGAGAAGGAGGATGATTAGAAGGAGGAGGATTAGAAGGAGGAGGATTAGAAGGAGGATGAGAAGAAGGTGGAGCATGAGAAGGAGGAGGATGAGAAGGAGGATGATTAGAAGGAGGAGGATTAGAAGGAGGAGGATTAGAAGGAGGATGAGAAGAAGGTGGAGCATGAGAAGGAGGAGGATTAGAAGGAGGATGATTAGAAGGAGGAGGATGAGAAGGAGGAGGATTAGAAGGAGGAGGATTAGAAGGAGGAGGATTAGAAGGTATAGGAGAAGAAAAAGGAGCAGCAGCAGGAGGAGGATGAGGAGAAGTCATAGGTAGATGTGGAGAAGAAGATGAGGCGCAGTAGTAGGAGGAATAGTAGAAGGAGAAGGAACATGAGAAGAATAAGGAGTAGGATGATGAGGAAGAGGAGTAGGCATAATAGGAGAAGAAAGACTAGAAGGTGGAATAGTAGGAGGAAAAGAAAGAGTTGGAGTAGTAGGAGAATAAGAAGGATAAAAATGAAAAGGATGAGGGGGGGGGGAACAGGTGTATTTGTAAGAGAAGTTGGAAGAGTAGAAGGATGAGAGTAAGGAGTAAAGTATAAGGAGGCGCTGGTAGGGTGCATTTGATGGGCACTGGTGAGGCTGCATTTGATGGGTGCTGGTGAGGCTGCATTTGATGGGTGCTGGTGAGGCTGCATTGATGGGCGCTGGTGAGGCTGCATTTGATGGGCACTGGTGAGGCTGCATTTGCTGGATGCTGGTGAGGCTGCATTTGATGAGTTCTGGTGAGGCTGCATTTGATGGGCGCTGGTGAGGCTGCAATTGATGGGCGCTGGTGAGGCTGCATTTGATGGGCGCTGGTGAGGCTGCATTTGATGGGCGCTGTTGGGCTGAATTTGATGGGCACTTCATTGATAAGGTGGGGTGTACATGGGCAGGGCAAAGGGGTCAGGGGTGGAGCCAGGGAGGGGCAGCAAAATAAGGTTTTGCCTAGGGTGTCAAAAATCCTCGCCGTCCTTTGGAGAAAAGTGGAAAAGACAGAAGCCGGCAATATATTTTCCTCGCCACTTTCCGGCGCGAGTCGTTAGCGGCGTTCCATTTGATTGCCCAGCCTGACATATTTGTAGAATGAATACAATTAGAAGGTGGACATATGGCGCAGGCGGACTCACCACCTATCCCGAGGTTCCACCAGAGACATCAAATCACCGCACAAAGGGGATCTTTTTCTTCTTATTGATGGATCATTAAACGCTCCTTTCGGTAATTAACGCGGGACGGCGGGATTGGGAAAACATCTTTTTTTTCTCTCCCTTTCAAGCCACAGAGCCATTTTGAATGAAGATGAGATAAACGTCTTCTGTATGGCGAGAGATCTGCAGCGCGGGGTTCGCGGTCCATTCGTCACTCCGCAGCTGACTCCTCGCTGCACCTGTGCGCAGTAAATCCTCACCCAATAAACAAGGGACTTCATTGTTTCCGGCGTCTCGGGACTTCCTGGTCCGCCAAGAGGGTTTTTTTTTTTTTTTTTTAAGGGATTTCTACTTAAAAAAATGTAAATTAAGTTGGAAACCTAAACCCCCCTCCCCCACTCCTTAAAGTGCGACTCCAACCAAACTTTGTTCTTCTCGTTCCAGGTAAGGTGTGGAAGGGGCGGAGACTCGGTCAGGGTGATATTGCTGTGTGTGTCCCCGCTGGGGAGATTTACTCTGATTGTCACCATTGTCATCGGGACAGAAAATGATGATAACGCCAAAATGCAATGGTTGTCACCAGACCAGGAATAGAGGGAAAAGGGGGATGCAAACTCTGATGTAAGGGGGACTCTAATATGGATACTGATGTAAGGGGGACACTGATAGGGATCCTGGTGTAAGGGGGACTCTGCTGAGGACCATGATGTTACATCAGTGTCTCCATCAGAGATTTTACCTTACATCAGTGTCCCCATCAGAGTCTCCCATACATTTGTGTCCGCATCAGAGTCTCCCATACATCAGTGTCCCCATCAGAGTCTCCCATACATCAGTGTCCCCATCAGAGTCTCCCATACATCAGTGTCCCCATCAGAGTCTCCCATACATCAGTGGCCCCATCAGACATTTTACCTTACATCAGGGTCCCCATCAGAGCCCCCCATACATCAGTGTCCCCATCAGAGTTCCCCATACATTTGTGTCCCCATCAGAGTCTCCCATACATCAGTGTCCCCATCAGAGTCTCCCATACATCAGTGTCCCCATCAGACATTTTACCTTACATCAGGGTCCCCATCAGAGCCCCCCATACATCAGTGTCCCCATCAGAGTCTCCCCATCAGACATTTTACTTTACATCACTGTCCCCATCAGAGTCTCCCTTACATCAGTGTCCCTATCAGAGCCCCCCATACATCAGTGTCCCCATCAGAGTTCCCAGTACATCAGTGTCCCCATCAGAGTCTCCCTTACATCAGTGTCCCTATCAGATTTCCTCCCATACATCAGTGTCCCCCATCAGAGCCCCCCATACATCAGTGTCCCCATCAGAGTTCCCCTTTCACCAGAGTGCCCCTATCAGAGTTCCCCTTACATCAGTGTCCCCATCAGAGTTCCCCTTACATCAGTGCCCCCATCAGAATTCCCTTTACATCAGTGTCCCCATCAGAGTCCTCTGTACATCATGTACAGAGGACTCTGATGGGGACACTGATGTAAAGGGAATTCTGATGGGGGCACTGATGTAAGGGGAACTCTGATGGGCACACTGATGTAAGGAGGACCCTGATGGGGACCCTGATGTTGGGGAGGTGGATCTGATGGGGACACTGATGTAAGGGGAACTCTGATCGGGACATTGATGTATGGGGGGCTCTGATGGGGACCCTGATGTAAGGGGAACTCTGATCGGGACATTGATGTATGGGGGGCTCTGATGGGGACCCTGATGTAAGGAGAACTCTGATGGGGACCATGAAGTAAGGGGAACTCTGATGGGGACACTGATGTAAGGAGGGCCCTGATGTTGGGGGAGGTGGATCTGATAGGGACACTGATGTACAGGGGACTCTGATGGGGACCCTGATGTAAGGGGAACTCTGATGGGGACATTGATGTAAGGGGAACTCTGATGGGGACCATGAAATAAGGGGAACTCTGATGGGGACACTGATGTAAGGAGGACCCTGATGGGGACCCTGATGTTGGGGGAGGTGGATCTGATGGGGACACTGATGTACAGGGGACTCGGATGGGGACACTGATGTATGGGGGACTCTGATGGGGACACTGATGTATGGGGGGCTCTGATTGGGACACTGATGTATCGGGGGCTCTGATTGGGACACTGATGTAAGGGAGACTATGATGGGGACACTGATGTATGGGGGGCTCTGATGGGGACACTGATGTATGGGGGGCTCTGATTGGGACACTGATGTATGGGGGGCTCTGATTGGGACACTGATGTAAGGGAGACTCTGATGGGGACACTGATGTATGGGGGGCTCTGATGAAGACACTGATGTATGGGGGCTCTGATGGGGACACTAATGTAAAGAGGACTCTGATGGGGACCCTGATGTTGGGGGAGGTGGATCTGATGGGGAATCTGATGTAAGGGGAACTCTGATGGGGCATCTGATGTATGGGGGGATCTGATGGGGACCCTGATGTATGGGGGGATCTGATGGGGACACTGATGTATGGGGAACTCTGATGGGGACCCTGATGTAATGGGGACACTGATGTAAGGGGGATCTGATGGGGACCCTGATGTATGGGGGGATCTGATGGGGACCCTGATGTATGGGGGGATCTGATGGGGACCCTGCTGTAAGGGGAACTCTGATGGGGACCCTGATGTATGGGGGGATCTGTTGGGGACTCTGATGTAAGAGGGGACATTAATGTAAGGAGGACTCTGATGGGGACCCTACTATTGGGGAGGGGGGCTCTGATAGGCTAGCATAGAGAAGCACAGAGACCCAGTGATAATATCTTTGGGTCCAAAAGAAGGTTTGCAAGGAAAATGTAAATGTTTTATTATAAATTGTCACATTGATGAGGAGGTGGGGTGGGGGGGGGGGGGAGGGAGCAAGGCAGAATATACGGAGAATTAAACTTTAACTTTAATGTGGATCACCTTTCGCCATTAATGACCAATTACAGCCCGGGGTCGGTAAGCGTCGGTCATTAAATGTATCCGGAGCCTCTCACCCATCAATCACCTGGTGAGGGGGCGAGACGCTGACACGTGCGGGATACATCGCCGCTGTTTTTTGCTAGGTTGGCAAAACGTGGGAAATTGGCAGCATACATATTAAATGATTGTGACATCCGCACACGTCTGTGAAATAAAGCTCGCCGCGCCGCGACGCTTTCTCACGCCGTTTTGTTATGCAGATCTGTTTTAAAGAAAACTCCAATTATTTCGGGCCGGGGGCCGCCGGCTGGATCGGCTCATTTATAAAAAGGAAATTCAAGAGACGGCACCCGGACGACGGCGGGCCCCTCGGTGAGCTGAAGACGGCGCTCCTCCGGGGGTGACTGCGGGTCGGGAAGCTGAACCCAAAGCCCAGGGCATTCTGCAGGCTTTTCTTCCTCCGGATTCTGTGCCGTTCAGTTGGCATTTCTGAGAACTTTAGAGGGCGGGGCCGGGGACGGAACGATGGTTGGCGATCAGACGATCGGCTTGAATCTGCAACGTTCAAAAACAGTGTTAATCTACTGCGACTAAAAAACAAGAATTGCCCCGATTCCCACATCATGTAAAGCTGAACTCCGCCCACAAAACCCTTATTTGATGATCTTGGTCATAGAACCCAATACTTGTTTGTACCGTGCTGGGGAGAATGTCTACCCCACCCTGCATGTCCTAAGGCTAAGCATGATGTATATATTAAGGCTGCACTGATACCAGTATCTGTGCCGATAATAAGCAGTCATGCTCATCATGGCCACCTCATCAGTGCCCATAAGTGCCGGTCAGTGCAACCTCATCAGTGCTGCCTCATCAGGGCCACCTTATCAGTGCCCATCAATGACGCCTCATCAGTGCCAGTCAGTGCAGCCTCATCAGTGCCAGACAGTGCCCCCTCATCAGTGCCCACCAGTGCCGCCTCATCAGTGCCCATCAGTGCTGCCTCATCAGTGCCACCTCATCAGTGCCCATCAATGAAGCCTCATCAGTGCCAGTCAGTGCAGCCTCATCAGTGCCCATCAGTGTCGGCTCAGCAGTGCCACCTCACCAGTGCCCATCAGTGCTGCTTCATCAGTGCCTATGAGTGCTGCCTCATCAGTGGCAGTCAGTGCAGCCTCATCAGTGCCAGGCAGTGCCACTCCATCAGTGCCCATAAGTGCCGGTCAGTGCAGCCTCATCAGTGCCGGTCAGTGCTGCCTCATCAGTGCCAGTCAGTGCCACCTCATCAGTGCCAGTTGGTGCAGCCTCATCAGCTATGACTAAGCACCAACATATGGTGTGAAACGCGTCAACTGTATTTCCCTGTCTTTGCCACATGTGGGGTGACTGTATTGGACTTTATCTGCTTTAACCGCTTCAATACTAGGCTTTTATACCACCTCCATACCGGGCCTATTCTGACACTTCTCTCCTACATGTAATAATCATCATTCTTTTGCTAGAAAATTACACAGTACCCCCAAACATTATATATGTTTTTTTTAGCAGACACCCTAGGGAATAAAATGACGGTCATTCCAAAGTTTTATCTTGCACGGTATTTACGCAATTATTTTTCAAACGCTTTTTTTTGTAAAAAAAATGTTTTATGAATTAAAAAATAACAAAACACTAAAGTTAGCCCAATTTTTTTGTATTATGTGAAAGATTATGTTACACGAGTAAAAATAGAGACCCAACATGTCACGCTTTAATTATGCGCACACTCATGGAATGGCGCCAAACTTCGGTACTTAAAAATCTCCATAGGCAACGCTTTATTTATTTTTTACAGGTTACAGTTTTAGATTATACAGAGGAGATCTACTAGTGCTAGATTAGTTGCTGGCACTCTAACGCACGCGGCGATACCTCACATGTGTGGTTTAAAAACGGCGTTTACATATGTCGGCGGGACTTGCGTGTGCGTTCGCTTCTGCACGCGAGCTAGCGGGACAGGGGGCGTTTTCATTTTTTTTTATCTTTTATTATTTTTTTTACTTATATTTTATTTATTTTTTCCACTTTTTTTTTCATTTTTTTTTTTTTCCCCACTTTTATTCCTATTACAAGGAATGTAAACATCCCTTGTAATAGGAAATGTGTGTGACACAGGTCCTCTTTATGGAGAGATGTGGGGTCAATAAGACCTCACATCTCACCTCCAGGCTGGAAACCATGAGATCGGTGAAAAAAAATTCACCGATCTCATGAATGGTGACTTACAGCCGCAATCGCGGCTTTTGTTTACATACGGGGACCCGGGCGTGACGTCATCAGATCGCGCCCGGGTCCTCCGACGGTCATAGAGATGACTGGTGACCATCTGGTCACCAGTCATCTCTATGCTTCCTGCCGCCGCCGACGATTCGTTCTCCGGGCCCGAAGGTACAGGTAAGCCCGGAGAAGCACCGGATGGCGGCGGAGGGGGGGATGTTCCCTCCGCGGCCTGTAAGAACGATCAAGCGGTGGAACCGCCGCTATGATCGTTCTTACTTTGTGCAGAATCGCCGGCTGAAGAGATGGATATCTGGATGATGCCTCTGGCTGCAGGCATCATCCAGATATTCGCCTGCAATACCCAGGCCGTCAATTGACGGCCACTTAGGATGGTAAATCCCATCCCAGGCCGTCAATTGTCTATGGCTGGGTATTGAAGTGGTTAAAGATGCCTTAAACGGTGTGCGGCCATCCAGGACTGTTCTTTTTCTCATGCAGCCTCATCAGTGCCAGTCAGTGCAGCCTCATTAGTGCCCATCAGTGCCGCTTCATCAGTGCCCATCAGTGCCACCTCATCAATGCCCATCAGTGTCACCTCATCAGTGCCCATCATTTCCACCTCATCAGTGTCACCTCATCAGTGCCGCCTCATCGGTGCCGCATATTGGTGCCCCCTCATCAGTGCCGCCTCATTAGTACTGGTCAGCGAAGGAGAAAACTTAATTGTTTACAACATTTTGTAACAGAACTTTTCATTTCTTTCTACATTTTCGGTCTTTTTTTATTTGTTTAGCAAAACCCCACACTATAGAGGGATGTGCTTTGTTCATATTTCATGTCTAAGGTTTACAAAGGCGCGCCCCCCCCCCCACCACCCTTAGTAATCAATTTGAGAGAGGGCACTATGATTCCTACATCAGCTCTACCAAATTGAAGTAGATATGATTTTTCTCTACAGTTCACTAAAAGCCTTAAAATGCGTCTAAATAAAGGACATTTTTAGCTCAATAAAACACTTTTCCGCCCTGAAAGACAGCGACCCGAAGTGAAAAATAGCAAAGCAGCAAATGAACATTCACCTTCTATATTTCTGGAAATGGACTCTATAGAGCCGGCCGCTGGATTTAGCTTTTCAATAAATGTGAGGTGTCCTCAACGTGTAATCATGTGGGGTCCTCCTGAACAGGGGGAAGGAAAACAGAGCGGTCAGGGTCTCTGTGCCGTTCTCTAAATTAGTACTCCGCCCCGGCATGAAGCCGAGTTTTATGTCTGCCAGGAACCAACTTGGTAAAAGTTCAGGAACCAACTTGGTAAAGGTTCAGGAACCCACTTGGTAAAGTTCAAGAACCAAGTTAGTAAAAGTTCAGAAACCAACTTGGTAGAGGTCCAGGAACCAACTTGGTAGAGGTCCAGGAACCAACTTGGTGAAGGTCCAGGAACCATCTTGGTAGAGGTCCAGGAACCAACTTGGTAAAAGTTCAGGAACCAACTTAGTAAAGGTCCAGGAACCAACTTGGTGAAGGTTCAAGAATCAACTTGGTAGAGATCCAGGAACCAACTGGGTAGAGGTCCAGGAACCAACTTGGTAGAGGTCCAGGAACCAACTTGGTAGAGGTCCAGGAACCAACTTGGTAGCGGTCCAGTAACCAACTTGGTAGCGGTCCAGGAACCAACTTGGTAGCGGTCCAGGAACCAACTTGGTGAAGGTTCAGGAACCAACTTGGTGAAGGTTCAGGAATCAACTTGGTAGAGGTCCTGGAACCAACTTGGTAGAGGTAAAGGAACCAACTTGGTGAAGGTCCAGGAACCAACTTGGTAAAGGTTCAGGAACCAACTTGGTGAAGGTCCAGGAACCAACTTGGTAAAGGTTCAGGAACCAACTTGGTAAAGGTTCAGGAACCAACTTGGTAGAGGTTCAGGAACAAACTTGGAAAAGGTTCAGGAACCAACTTGTTAGAGGTCCAGGAACCAACTTGGTAGAGGTCCAGGAACCAACTTGGTAGAGGTCCAGGAACCAACTTGGTAGAGGTCCAGGAACCAACTTGGTAGAGGTCCAGGAACCAACTTGGTAGGGGTCCAGGAACCAACTTGGTAGAGGTCCAGGAACCAACTTGGTAGAGGTCCAGGAACCAACTTGGTAGAGGTTCAGGAACAAACTTGGAAAAGGTCCAAGAACCAACTTGGTAGAGGTTCAGGAACCAACTTGGTAGAGGTCCAGGAACCAACTTGGTAAAAGTTCAGAAACCAACTTAGTAAAGGTCCAGGAACCAACTTGGTGAAGGTTCAGGAAACAACTTGGTAGAGGTTCAGGAACCAACTTGGTAGAGGTTCAGGATCCAACTTGGTAGCAGTCCAGGAACCAACTTGGTAGGGGTTCAGGAACCAACTTGGTAGAGGTCCAGGAACCAACTTGGTAGAGGTCCAGGAACCAACTTGGTAGAGGTCCAGGAACCAACTTGGTAGAGGTTCAGGAACAAACTTGGAAAAGGTCCAGGAACCAACTTGGTAGAGGTTCAGGAACCAACTTGGTAGAGGTCCAGGAACCAACTTGGTAAAAGTTCAGGAACCAACTTAGTAAAGGTCCAGGAACCAACTTGGTGAAGGTTCAGGAACCAACTTGGTAGAGGTTCAGGAACCAACTTGGTAGCAGTCCAGGAACCAACTTGGTAGAGGTTCAGGAACCAACTTGGTAGCAGTCCAGGAACCAACTTGGTAGAGGTTCAGGAACCAACTTAGTGGCGGTCCAGGAACCAACTTAGTAGCGGTCCAGGAACCAACTTGGTAGCGGTCGGAACCAACTTGGTAGAGGTCCAGGAACCAACTTGGTATCAGGACAACCCTAATAATAGCAACAACAAAAATAATAATAATAATAATATACATTTCATAATAACAATAATATATATACAGTATATACATGGGCGTCCGCTGAAATTTTTTCAGAGGGGGGGCGCTTCGGCAGTGGTGATACACAGTCGCATTTAACCCTTTCTTAAAATGCTAACGGGGTTAAAAGCGCCTGCTAGTGGTCGAATAGCACAGCTAAAACGGTAAAGCGCCGCTTTTTAGTGTCGCTTTACCAATAACGTGGTTAGCTGGCAGTGTGAAATAGCTCTTGAGAGAATTCAGTTTCACTCCATGCCCATATAAATATAGCCTAGAGAATGTACAGACCCCCCTTCAGCACAGACCCCTCCATTTAGGACAGGCCCCTCTTCAGCACAGACTCCTCCATTCTACAGAGACTCCTCAAATCAGCACAGATGGACCCCTCTTCAGCACAGACTCCCCCATTCCGCACAGACCCCTCCATTCAGCACAGATGGACCCCCCTTCAGCACAGACTTCCCCATTCCGCACAGACCCCTCTATTCAGCACAGACCCCCCTTCAGTACAAATGGATCCCCCTCCCCCATCACATTCAGTACCTCAGATCAGCCATCAGCGCGGCACAGGCAAAGCAGGTTCCCTCCCCCTGTGTACACATAACCAATGGAGGGGGAGCGGCTTCACTCTGCTCGCTGTGCCTGTGTGACATCCGGACTGAGACCGCTCAGACAACCCGCGGCCGCTAGACTTTTCAACACCTTCTCGATTTTCCGGGGGGGTCAATTGCCCCCCTTGCCCCATGGGGGGCAATTATATATACACAAAGAAAGGGTTGGGGGGAGGGCAGACCCTAGACCTGAATATCTAGAGTTGGTGATGCTATTCTGTGGTTATACATTTATATCTGACCAACGGATACTGTTTGCCGCCCCTCCAAAAAAAATCCACGTGCCGCCACTGGCCAGGAAGTAGATGGAGACCCTAGATGATGCCTGAACAAAGACGTTACCATCCTTCTGGGTAAAAAAGCAGATAAAGGCGTTGTCGGGAGGGGGGTGGTAATGTGGTCTTTAACCAATTGATAACCGAGCCTGTTTTTCAGATTCAGTGTTTACGAGACTAAAACAGTTTTTTTTTTTTGCTAGAAAATTACTTAAAACCCCCAAACATTATATATATTTTTTTCTAACACCCTAGAGAATAAAATGGCAGTCATTGCAATACTTTTTCTCACACCGTATTTAGGCAGCGGTCTTACAAGCACACTTTTTTTTTGGAAAAAAATCACTTTTTTGAATTTAAAAAATAAGACAACAATAAATTTGGCCCAATTTTTTTATATATTGTGAAAGATAATGTTACGCCGAGTAAAATGATACCCAACATGTCACGCTTAAAAATTGCGCCCGCTCGTGTCATGGCGTCAAACTTTTACCCTTAAAAATCTCGATAGGCGACGTTTAAAAAAATTCTACAGGTTGCATTTTTTGAGATACAGAGGAGGTCTAGGGCTAGAATTATTACTCTCGCTCTAATGATCGCGGCGATACCTCACATGTGTGGTTTGAACACCGTTTTCATATGCGGGCGCTACTCGCATATGCGTTCGCTTCTGTGCGGGAGCTCGTCGGGACGGGGTGTTTTGAAAAAATTTTTTTGGTTTTCTTATTTATTTTAATTTCGTTTTTAATTTTTTACACTGAAATAAATAAAAGATTGATCACTTTTATTCCTATTACAAGGAATGTAAACATCCCTTGTAATAGAAAAAAAACATGACAGGTCCTCTTGAATATGAGATCTGGGGTCAAAAAGTCCTCACATCTCATATTTAGGCTTAAATGCAAAAAAAGAACAAAGATATTAAACTCATTTTTTCAAATGACAGAAAAAAAAAATGTTTCTTTAAGACGCTGGGCGGGACTGACGTTTTGACGTCACTTCCGCCCAGCAGAGCTATGGGGACGGGTGAGGGCGATTTTTCCCTCACTCGCATCCCCGCTGAGGAGCCGAACTAACCCGATCGCCGTTATCGGTGGCTTGAGAGGGCCCCCCCCCCGGCGATCTTGCAGTGAATCCGCCGCGGAGACCGCCGTTATCGTGTACAGAACCGCCCCATGAAGAGATGGATATCTCGGCTGTGGCAGCAGCTGCTGGCGTTACCGAGACATCCATCTTTAAAAACAGGACGTATTTTAACAATGGGGCGGTTACCAAGTGGTTAAGAGAAGTTATGAATACCTAGGCGCAACTGCACTTGCAAAGCGCACAGTCTATTGGCCTTTAGTAAGTCCACCCCATTACGTTTCATGATGCTTGGTCTTCTTAGGCCTCGTACACACGAGGCAATAGATTTGTTCAAAACGGTCTGTCCGACCGATTTGAACAAATCTGTCTCTTTGGATTTTGGTTTGCTCGCGTGTACACACGAGCAAACCAAAATCCCCGCCAGCAGACAGCGCGCTGACGTGTCGGTGACGTGGCGGTGACGTTGACGCCGCCACGTCACCGCACCAGGAAGTAAAACACTTCCGCGCATGCGCCGAATCCATTCGGCGCCGGTGCGAGACGACATGTCTGCTGGTAAGTGTACTAACCAGCAGACATGTCGGGCGGACGGGTTCCCACCCGATAGATTTCAAAGCATGCTTTGAAATCTGTCGGGTGGCCAAATCCGTCGGCTCGCCCGTACACACGATCCAATCTGTCTGCTGGGACGGTCTAGCAGACCGTTTCCAGCAGACAGATTTGATCGTGTGTAGGCGGCCTTAGAGTCTTTAGACATTTTGGAATAAAACACGCCTGTTATGACTCAGACAATTCCGCCGGCTGATCGGAAGACGTGGGATTATCTGATTGACTATTTTAGTGTTTAAAATGATCCCAACCTGTTGGATGCCGAAAGGATGAGGCGTAAATTGCACGAGCCGTGTATTTTCAGTCCTCCAAACGTCGACCCCTTCAAAAGGCGACGTTGAACCATACGGTGAAATTCTAGTCTTTGTGACTTTGTAATCATCTTCGCCTCACAGCTTCCACTCAAAACTGTCGTCACACTTAAAAGCGTCTGTGCCGTTATCATGAGATGGAACCAGTGACCCGCTCACTGCCCCCGCCGACAGTCTCAACATTTGAATAGCGGCTTTGAAAATACGAGCTGAAAACTCTTGATTTAACTTCGAGAGCCAAAGAGGAGAAAAAAAAAAACATTCATGCCCGCTGTTCCACGACCTCCAGGGCTGATTTACATTTACGCGTCGCCGTAACGTGCATGTTTCCGTAACGCGTGGCAGTGCACGTTACATGGGGTGATGTCATGACGTGCCTGACACTTGCTTGTTCCACCTGCTAGGTGGGACACATTGTGACACCATTTACATTAGAACCTTGGATTATGAGCATAATCCGTTCCAGGAGAATGCTTGTAATCCAAAGCACTCGCATATCAAAGCGAATTTCCCCATAGAAGTCAATGGAAACAAAGATTATTTGTTCCGCATTGACTTCTATGGCATGCAATACCGCATGTGGCTAAAGGTGGGGGGGGGGAGCGCCTGAGAGCCTCGGAAATACTCAGGGACAGCTCGGCTGATCTGGGAAAGGTTCAGAAACACTCAGGAATGGAATATTTCTCAACCATTTTACCCCAGCGGAACACTTTGAAAAATGTCTTAGATCTTTGGGAACCCCTGGTAATATTAGTCCATCAGGTGTCATTGGGAAAAGGCTCTTTTATGTTGGTGGTGGTAAGTCTGCAGAATGCTACCCCTAGAGGGATGGCTAGGATGACACCCTTGCAGGCATGGCACTGGGTCTGCCAAGTGGCATTGGGCCTGGAGCTATGCAGGCACAATGAGAAGAGAGGACAGTTATCCACATCTCAAGAAACCTCCAGCCAACCCTGGAGGAACCCTATGGTTCCACAGAACCCTGGTTGAGAATGACTGCTTTACATCTTCACCAGGCTTGGAAAAGTATTGCAGGGGCAACTGTTGGAAGCTGTTCCTATTGATATAGGCACGCCACCAAAACTACTCCTAAGAGCCCCTTCCCGACACAAAGTGCATAATTATGCTCTCAGGAGTCAAGGTACTAAGATTTGTGCAATGGCAGCTGGTGGGAACCAAGTTCCTATTGATGTAGGGATGCTCCCAGAACTACATCTCCCAAGAGCCCTTTTCTAACACACAGGGCCAGATTCTCTAAGAAATTCGCCGGCATAGCGTAAGCCATTTACACTACGCCGCCGCATCGTACTAGAGCAAGTGCCGTATTCCCTAAGCACTTGCTCCGTAGTTTGCGTTGGCGTAGCGAAAATGGCCCAGCGTAAGCCCGCGTAATTCAAATGGGGCGGCTTGTATTTAAATTAGGCGTCGAACGCACTGCGCATGCGCCGGCCGAGGGAAATGCCCAGTGCGCATGCTCCAGCTCACGTCGGAAAGCGCCGTTGAAACCGACGTCAAAACGACGTGATCGTCACTATGCAATGCCCTATTCGCGAACGAGTTAGTAAAACGACGTAAGCGACGGAAAAAGCCGACGCTGACCCCATACTTAACATGGCATCCGACGGCACCCGACGGCATCCGACGGTACTTCGTAAGGTTACTCCTCATTGAAGCAGGGGTAACCTTACGAGTTCGTAAACGACGTACGGGACAGCGGGGCGGCGTAAAAGCGATCGGGAATCGGCGTAGTAGCCTCATTTGCATAGGCAAATGAGAAAACAACGTAAAGGCCACCTAGTGGCCGGAGTTGTCATTACAACTACTATCCGCAAGTGTAATGGTATTACACTTGTCGGATGTTCAAGCGTATCTATGCCAAAGTGATGCTAAGCATCACTCTCATAGATACGAGGCCAAAAAAAAAACGGCGATACGACATGGTATCTGAGATACTCCGTCGTAGCGCCTCTGAGAATCTGGCCCACAGTGTGTAGAAAGACTCTTGGAAGTCAAAATAGCAATATGTTTGCAACCGCAGCTGGTGGTAGCTAAGTTCCTACTGATATTGGAAGTAGGACACACCCAGAACTGCTTCTTCCAAGAGCCCTTTCCCAACACACAGCATGTAGACAGGCTCTTGGGAGTCAAAGTAGCAAGATTCAACAACTGGTAGGAGCTAGGTTCCTATTAATGTAAGGATGCTCCTCGAACTACATCTCCCAAGAGCATTTTCCTACACACTGTCATGACCTCTGCCTGGACCTGAAAACTCTCTTGCACGCTACAACCCCTGCCTGGACCTGATTACTCTCCTGCCTGCCACCTGCCATGACCTCTGACTGTACCTGAAAACTCTCTTGCCTGCCACAACCTCTGCCTGGACCTGATTACCCTCCTGCCTGCCACCTGCCATGACCTCTGACTGTACCTGAAAACTCTCTTGCCTGCCACAACCTCTGCCTGGACCTGATTACCCTCTTGCCTGCTACCTGCCATGACCTCTGACTGTACCTGAAACTCTCTTGCCTGCCACAATCCCTGCCTGGACCTGATTACTCTCCTGCCTGCCACCTGCCACGATCTCTAACCAGACCCTGCTTCTTGTCTACTGCATTGGAAACAGTCTGCACACCATAGTCATTCTGTCCCGGCAACCTCTTGGTGGGACAATCCTGAGGGTCATGAACTGGTGTCTATGTTTGGCAACAGTGGCTTTCACCTGACACAACCTGGACCTGACTAAGTTCCTGCTTGCTGCCTGCCACGACCCCCTCCCTGGATCTGACTGCTCTCCTGCCTGCCACCTGCCACAACCCCTGCCTGGACCTGATTACTATCCTGCCTGCCATCTGCCATGACCTCTGCCTGGACCTGAAAACTCTCTTGCCTGCCACAACCCCTTCCTGGACCTGATTACTCTCCTGCCTACCACCTGCCATGACTTCTGACTGGACCTGAAAACTCTCTTGCCTGTCACAACCCCTTCCTGGACTTGCCTGCCTGCCACCTGCCATGACCTCTGTGGGACCTGACAACTCTCTTGCCTGCCACAACCTCTGCCTGGACCTGATTACTCTCCTGCCTGCCACCCGCCATGACTTCTGACTGGACTTGACTACTCTCTTGTTTACCACCTGCCACAACCTTTACATGGACCCTGCTACCCATGTACTGCATTTCAAACAGTCTCTGCACCATAAGCCTTCTGTTCAGCAACTCCTTGGTGGGGCGATCCAGAGGGTCATGAACTGGTGCCAGTTTTCTGCACCAGTGCTTTCCACCTTCCACAACCTCTGCCTGAACCTGACTATGTTCTTGTCTGCTTCATGCCATTAACCCATGCCTGGATCTGATTGCTCATATGCCTGCCATGATTTCTGTATGGACCTGGCTATTCTCTCATTTACCTCTGCCTTGAACCTGCTCCTTGTCTACTGTCTGCAACGCAAACAGTCTCTGCAGCATACTCCTTACAGTATGTCCCCGCCACCCCATGGTGGGGCGATCCTGAGGGGCATGAACTGGTGCCAGTTTTCAGTAAAGAAAATAGGGGACCACTAGGATTACCATCAACTTTGGTGAAGACCAAGTGGTATTTAGGTTCTGCACTTTGGGTGAGCACTAGTGGCAGGAGGCACCATCACCTGAGAAAATTATTTCTCATAATGGCAAAATCAATAATAATCCAATAAGTAGAAAAATGTAATTAAATATTTGCCCGTAATTACATCTTAAAGGGATATGTCACATTTGATAAACGTTTCACGTCATAACTCATTTGCTTCATCTTAGACCTTGTTTATTTTTAACCTAATTGCCGGTAGCTCAATAGCTTTAGACATCCTCATCGTTAAGGGGGATCCTGTAGAGCAGTGGTCTAAAACTGGCGGCCCTCCAGCTATTGCAAAACTACAAGTCCCATGAGGCATTGCAAGGCTGACAGTTACAAGCATGATTCCCACAGGCAGAGAAATGATGGGGCCAGAGGCGGTTCTAGGCTTTTTGAGGCTTTAGGCAAAACTTGACATGGGGCCCCACTCACACCCATGATGGGGAAAAATTATTCAAGAACAAGAGCCTCTTACCCACAACCCTGGCCGGTGGTTGTGGGGGTCAGTGGGCAGGGGGCTTATCAAAATCTTAGTTTTAACAAGGTGGCCCCCAGATCCTAAAAACGAAGGGCTCTTTCACACGGGGCGGATCAGTAATGATCCGCCCCGTGCACCTCCGTTTGCTCAGCCGGGATCGCTCCGTTGATCTCCGCTGAGCTACCGGATGACAGGGCGGTTCCCACACACTGTGCAGGGACCGCCCTGTCATTTCTCCGCTCTCTCCTATGGGAGGATCGGATGAACACGGACCGTATGTCCGTGATCATCCGATCCGATCCGCCAGACGGAAGGAAAAGTAGGCTTTTCCTCTGTCATACTTTGGTGGATCGGAGCGTGTTGGATGTCAGCGGACATGTCTCCGCTGACATCCGCGGCTCCATAGAGGAGCACGGAGCATCCGTTCAGGTCCGCAAAAAAAACTGGCAGGCGGATCTGAACGGACGCTTCATGTGAAAGAGCCCTAAGGGGTGGAAACCACCTGGTGTACCCGCCCCCTTCTGATGTCATTGACTGAGGGCATGCTGGGTCATTGACATCACAGGGGGTGGTGTCACCGATATTCACTTGTTGTTAGGGATGCTGGCGGCCCCGCTCCTGAGTCACTGCTCTTAATGCTGCCTGAGCACAGCAGTGTTAAGGTCCCCTGTCCCTCAAAACTGGGGAAATGCATTGGGTGAGTGTGAGGCCTTAGGCAACCGTCTAATTAAAGAGCTACCTCTGGATGGGGCTTGTAGTTTCGCAACAGCTGGAGGGCCACCAGTTTGAGACCCCCTGCTGTAGAGACTATATTTCCCATAATGCATAACATCTTCCCCCCGGTTGTGAATTTGTTCCTAAGAGTTTGGACAGCTGTTTTATAGCTTAATATGATCTTCTCTAGGGGGGGATTTGATAATGCCCGGCCATGTCAAGTTCTTCCCCGAAAACAAGATTTAAATCTTAGGAATTTAGCTGTTCTGGAGAACGGTGAAAATCAGAAGAAAGAAGATTTTTTTTTTTCTAACTTATCGATTCCCCCAGCTGTAGCCATTGACAGTCAGAAGTCCGCCGAGGAATGATAACCGGGGCAAGCAATTAAAACATGTAAGATCCTTTATGGACCCTCTCGTGTTGTTTGGGAGATTTAAAATGTGATTACATCTCATGAAGCATATGGCCGCTCGCCCGCTGTTTTCTACAAATTGTAGACGGGCCTCCCAGGAAAGGAAGGAGATGTCTGAAATACATTATTTCTCAGCTAACATCTCTCTGTCTGGAGACTGACTGCGTTCGCTAAACACGAGGCTTAAATGGAGGACCCAGCTGTCTTATTTCTGTGTTTATTTATGAAGTTCTTCGATGATTATGAAGTCAAATTGAGCTCAAATAGATAAAATGCACCTCATTTTACTGCAGGAAGACTTTACTTCTTCTGCTTGCTCTCCATTTGTGTCTTCTATTTGATTGCCTCATCATGACTCTCTCTACAGTATATCTATATATGTGTATTCCAGATATGAATATGTTTGCACAGTTCCCTTGATTCACCTTCGACCAATGCAGGGCCATCTTAAAGTGGCCCTGCATTGTCACAATGTAGAGTATAGGATTTCCTATATCATTTTTGCCCAGTCTTGCCACACAGAGTTTATCCAGCTCTGAGCAATCCTCTTTTATTGTTCAGTGAAAATTAACAGACTTCCAGATAAAAACCTGTCTAAATAAAAAGTCCTTTCCTCTCTCCTTGCTTTAAGTGACAGGTTATTTACATATCTAGCTTGGACAACTTTGGTCCGAAGGACGAGGGACTGATGGGCCGTACACATGGTCAGTTTGGACCGGTGAAACTGGACTTAAAGGGTCACTAAAGGATTTTTTTTTTTTAGCTAAATAGCTTCCTTTACCTTACTGCAGTACTGGTTTCATGTCCTTATTGTTCGTTTTTGCTTTGAAGTTGCTGTAATCCTGCTCTGTTCTCCACACTTCCCGCTTGTCTGTTTCCTTATAACCACCATACTGGGAGATCTCTCACGGTGGTCTAAGCTGTCATTACTGTGTGTCTAAAACTTCCCAGAACCAATCAGATTCATTTTAAAAACAAAACACTGCCCTGGATTTGTTTGTTTTTGTTCTGTGTTTCTATTTCTACTTTGCAGAAACATGAAGCCAGTTCAAAAGTGAAACTAACCTGCAGGCACATTATATGATTGATTTTTATCTATTTTTAATCATTTTGAAAAGGAATCAGTTAACTTTTATGTCTCTATACCCTGTAAACAGTCATTTCAGCAAAAAAAATGTTTTCCTTTAGTGACCCTTTAAGTCCATTCTCATCCGTTTGTACTCGGCCTAAGAGCTGTGAAAATGTGGAACAGACTCCGTCCAGAGGTGGTTCTGGCCGGCTCAGTAGATTGCTTTAAAAAAGGCCTGGATTCTTACCTACATGTACATAATATAACTGAGTACTAACATTTATAGGTAAAGTTGATCCAGGGAAAATCGGATTGTCTTTAGGGGGATCAGGAAGGATTATTGGCCACTGCTGTAGCAAATTGTATCACCCTCTGCTGGGGTTTTTCACTTTCCTCTGGATCAACTGTGGGTAGAGAATTGTGTAAATGGTTTTGTACAGGTTTTTTTGGTTGACGTATGTTTCTGGGTCCTCCAGTTCCCAGAGTCGGTGTGTTTTGGGGAGACATAGACTTGACTCCAAAATACAATTACTCCAAAAGGTCCCCCAGGTACACACCTCTCAAAGAATAGAGTCTCCCCAAACGCAAGGGCCCATAGTCAGTAGGCAAGAGTCTAGCCTACAGTCCCCTTCAAAAGCCTCTTTCTCGGTTGGGTTCCTCTCACTGCCGATCAGTATTTCTCATTACCTCCTGATTGGAACTGAGTGCAGAGTCTTACCGTTTGCTGTTTATGTATTCTCACCACCAGGTTCATATAAAAAAATTATAAGTATGGGACTTTTAGTGAGGCAGGCTTTAAATATAGAGTATAACCATTTATTGACAAAGGTTTAACCACTTTAGCCCCGGACCATATTGCTGCCCAATGACCAGAGCACTTTTTGTGATTCGGCACTGCGTCGCTTTAACTGACAATTGCGCCGTGGCTCCCAAACAAAATTGGCGCCCTTTTTTTCCTACAAATAGAGCTTTCTTTTGGTGGTATTTGATCACCTCTGCGGTTTTTATTTGTTGCGCTATAAACAAAAATAGAGCGACTATTTTGAAAAAGATGCAATATTTTTTACTTTTTTCTGTAATAAATATCCCCCAAAAATGTATAACAAAACGTTTTTTTCCTCAGCTTAGGCCGATACGTATTCTTCTACATATTTTTCGTTAAAAAAATTGCAATTAGCGTTTATTGATTGGTTTGCGCAAAAGTTATAGCGTTTACGGAGAGCCTCGGAAACGGCCAAATGGGCCCGAGGACACCTTGGCTGACCTCTGCAAACCTCAGAAAGACTTTGTTCTCGAGATTTGCCAAGCTCAGCCAAGCTGTCCTCTGGCCTTTCCATGCATTTCCGAAGGGCGCCGATCGACGAAGTTCGGCTCTGCTCGTCTCCGGCCCCGCCCCACCTCAGGCCAAACACAGTACTGCACACTGCTTTGGCCTGAATCGTTCTCGTTTTGTAAGACAACACTCGCTAACCAAGTTACGATTTTTAAAAATACAGTGCTCGTATTGTGAAAATGCTCATTAACCGCGTTACTCGCAATCCGAGGTTACACTGTAAACTGAACTTGAAAAATAGTACATAAATCCGACCATAAAATAAAACATTGGTAACATAACATGGGAGAAAATATGCAAAATACATAAGTGTGATGGAATAAAACCATATTGTACAGATATAAGGTGTCAATATGACCAATTGTAAAAATGGGGACTCCATTCTTTGAAGTTCGACGCATTTCATCGATAATCTGACTCATCAGGAGTGGATGCTAAGGTGTCTGTAAAAAATATGAAATGGTCGAAATAGGAACCCATGTTGTGGGAAAGTTATATACAAAAGATGTGTAGATGGTCTAATACACAAACTTACATCCCATGGAAAGTTCGACCTGAGTGATACTGGTCCATGTGTGGTGAGTCCTACGCAAACTTTCCAGAGCCTTCAGTTTTGCAGATTTGGTGTCACTGCCCCTTTCCATTACTTACTTTCCCTTTGGACTGCCACCCTGGTGACACTCGCCCTGTGCCCTTCTCCCCTACCTAAATACCTACTGTAACGGGAGTCACTTTTGGGCACAGATTGAGCCAGGAAATAAGGGACATATGTTGGATTGTTTTAGCATGGAACAGTAATCCACAATATATTCCTTAATGTCTAGAATAACTAATTACAACCGGTCAATAGAATGACTCATTCAATGTGGGGAGACATACTGTTGAGGTGTTAATTGAGTCTGGCTCCTAAGATATTTTATTGTGCTATGCTAATTGGCACTGTATTGTGTGAAAGTTCTATTGATGATAGATGTGTTGGGGGTTGGCAGTCTGAAAGGTCACATGTCTGACTTTTTAGCTGAAGCGGATTAGCATGTCAATTACGTCTACAAAGGAATGTGTATTGTGTAGCAGGTGAGAATAGCTCATCGCAGAGTCAGAATGTCTGTGTGGATTGAGGGGGACTCGTTAGGAACCATTGTTTGATGTTGTGGGTGGAGTCTGCATTGTTCATTTGATTAATGCAGCATTATTTTTGTGTATATAAAAGCCTGCCATCTCAATAAAGATTGTCTATTCGTTTGGAACCAGAGAACAGAGCTGTGTCTCGTTATTCTGGGGAAAATCCAATGGGTCCAGTCTGCTGGATTGTGGAGTGTTGGAAGCTGTCTTGGGTTGGTGGAATGGAATATCGTAAACGGCGTTAACCCCTGGCTGTTACACATACCTCCCCCATCCATAAGCCGACAGCTACCCCCATTGAAAGCCTGATCTCAGCTATCAGCTAAGGTAGGCACAAGGCAAAGTAATGACACGCTTACCCTAGCTGAACCGAAATCTTGATTTTGTTCTTTTGCAGGAAAATCTAAGTGAAGGAAATATCTGCTGTTGCTATTTACCTGCAGGCCCTCGCTCCTTTCTAGCCCGCTCAATTTGCTCATTAGCTTCCCTATACATGATAATAATATCTGTTTTAAAAGCATCAGAGATTTAAGACTCACATCAGCATCTGTCTGGGGCTCCATCAGGGAGAAGCGGGACTCAGCTTTAAAATTTAAGTAGGTCAGCACTGTATTTATCTCTTCTGCTGTGTATAAAAATATACATGAATCATGTTAGGCCAATTACAGCCTTTATGATGTTCAAAGCTCTTTTGCTGCCTTTATAGCGGAGTTCCACACTAGGAATGACTGGTTAGATCTTGAGCTTAGCAATCGCCACGTCGATTTTCCAAAAGAGCGTTCTGCAAATTAGACAAGGCTGAAACATTAACCAATTTGTGGCGGGCAGGCTTACCCCACCCCTTCATGGCCAGAGGGGGGCTCAAAGCTGAATGCCAGGCAAAACCGCTAAAAATCCTATTCAAAGTAAACCTGCGGCCAGGTATTGAACGTTCAATTATTGACATATTCTCAAGAATTAGCTGGACTGATGGATTGATCAATACCATATGTAGCACCCTAGTATTTAGGCAGTTTTGCTAATAAATTTTGTTTGCCAGGAGGTAATTATCCCAGTTAATTGTTAGAGAGGAATCAATTGATCTTCTAACTCTGAAGTTGCTGCACCTTTTCTCTTCTGTCACTAGGTGGCACTGTGGCTGGTAAAATTAGATAGACAAGGTCTTAGCAAGGTCAGGTTAAGAATGGATGGGTATCTCAGACAATTGGCAGGGGTTTCTTTAGTCCCTTTGCATGCATGCTGGAAGAGCCTAATAATTTGGGTGGAGTCAGGTGATCGGGGGGTTTTGTGCCACCTGGACAGCTGTCTGGGTGGATGTGGGCTATGTCGCCCCAGGCTACTAGGCCGGAAGCCTGAGGCCTATCCCAGGGACACCTGGCTGCTAGGCTGCCTGAGTCCTATCCAGGAGCAGGAGAAGCAGCATAGGGTTGGGACTGCAGGATTGGAGTCCAACCAAGTTCAGAAGGTTCAGCCAGACGGAGAAATAGTTGTGGTCGGAACAGGGGTGTATTTAGGTTTTGTGCTGCCCTAGGCCTGACTTAACTTGTGCAACCCCTAATTTAAATATGACACACCCCTTCCTGTCAAGGCCACACCCCTTGCGGTTTAAGACCCACCCTGAAATTTTCAAGTGGGGACACTAGTTCTGATGGCCTGGGGGGGGGGGGGCAATGGATTCTCTTATTTTGCATAGATTTCCTCTCACTTCCTGTTTGGCTATGGGACATGAAGTGAAGGGAAATCTCTGCAATGGGACAGGGATGGTAAAAAAAATTGAAGCGACGCCCCCCCACAGTTGCAGAATGCCAACCGCCCACATACTGGAAGCAGTGCGGCCGATTTATGGGGGCGCTAAACTAATTTGCCTAACAGTGTAGCGAAAGCCGGCAGGGACACTGTCCGTGCTGCCCCCCTGCAAAGTGCTGCCCTAGGCCTGGGCCTTGTTGGCCTAGGCCAGGATACAGCATTAAGTCGGAAGTAGAAGGGAAGCTGTCGCCACTAAGGGACCATCCATTTTACTACCGGAGACTACAGTGAGTACCATATATACTTGAGTATTAGCCGACCCAAATATAAGCCGAGGCACCTAATTTTACCACAAAAAAAATGGAAACATGTATTGACTCAAGTATAAGCCTAGGGTAGGTAATGCAGCAGCTACTGTAAGAGGAAAAGAGGGTCAACAATGCCCATTTGCAGCTTCACTCTGCCCATCACAAGCCTCACTGTGTCCATTGCAAGCCTCACTGTGCCCATCGCATGCCTCACTGACTGTGCCCATTGCATGCCTCACTGACTGTGCCCATTGCATGCCTCATTGTGCCCATTGCAAGCCTCACTGTGCCCTTCGCAGCCTCACTGTGTCCATTGCATGCCTCACTGTGCCTATTGCATGCCCCACTGTGCCCATTGCAGTCTCACTGTGCCCATTGCAGCCTCTCTGTGCCGATCTGCATACATGATCAGCCAGTGTCATGCAGTTAGATGGCCGCCATCCATCCAGTGTACAAAAGCCGCACCTCCTCCTCATCCTCTTCCGTGATAGGCGGAACACTCAGTTTCCCAGCAGTGAGTAATTGTTCAGTGTTCCGCCTATCATGGACATCCTCTCGTCCTCGTCCGTGATAGGCGGAACACTGAATCACTGCTGGGAAACTGAGTGTTCCCCTATCACGGAGGAGGAAGAGGCACGGCTTTTTTACAATGGATAGCTGCTGTCTGAGCATGACACGGGCTGATCAGTTATGCAGATGGACCCAGACACGGGTATAAGCCGAGGGGGGCATTTTCAGCCCAAAAAATGTGCTAAAAAACTCGGCTTATACTCAAGTATGTATGGTAAGCTTGAGCCAGTACCAGAGCAGTCCTCACTAACCAGAGACGGTGAAGAAGTGGGAAAGCATCATCAAGTGCCAAGCCAGGGACCCAGCAGGATAGCGGGGGTGACACTTGAGGAGTACACAGCAGGATAGCTGTGGAAGAGCTCAGAAGATCCGGTGATGACTGGGATCTGAAAGTCTAGTGTGAGACTTAGCGCTCAGTGAGTGAAGATCAACAGTGGGATACTGAGAGATAAGAAACGGACTGTTCTGTGTCACCAAGAGTTATGTACAACTACCTTTCATTGACCATTACAAGTTTAGTTGCCATAGGAGACAGAGGTCCTACCTATACAGAAGTGTTTTCCGAGTGGAGGCCTTCCACTGTATAGCTGTCTACCTATAGAAGTCTCGGAGTCTGCCAGATAGCATTGCATCTACTCAAGGGTGTCCTGGCCCTAACCTTCTCTCCCACAGTTCTGTTAAGAGACAATAAATCTCTTATTCGCATTCAAAAAGTGACTGGCGGCCATCATTTCTCTTGCATTACACCCACCATGCTTGGTAACCCTCTTTACAATGAAAGATGTCAGCTCTCCTGGTACACATACTTATAATTTTTCTTCTCAAATACTGACTTGGCTTCCTTGCAATGGATTTCATTGGCCAAAGCAGCCCTTTAACCACTTAAGGACCGCCTCCTGCACATTTACGTCAGCAGAATGGCACGGCTGGGCACAGGCACGTACCTGTACGTCCCTTTTAGGTGCCCAGCTCTGTGACCGCGCCCGTGGAACCCGATCACCACCGGTGTCCCGCGATCGGTCACAGGAGCTGAAGAACGGGGAGAGGTGAGTGTAAACACACCTTCCCCGTTCTTCACAGTGGCAATGTCAGTGATCGTCTGTTCCCTGATATAGGGAAAGGCCATCAGTGATGTCACACGTCCAGCCCCGCCCCCCATACAGTTAGAAACACATATGAGGTCACACATAAACCCTATAACCCCCCCTAGTGGTTAACTCCTAAACTGTAAGGCCTCGTACACACGAGGGGATATGTCCGCTGAAAACGGTCCGATGGACCGTTTCAGCAGACATCTCCGCTCGTGTGTATGGGCTAGCGGACAGATTTCTCCACCTGGCAGATTTCAAAGCATGCTTTGAAATCTATCCGGTGGGAATCTGTCTGCCTGACATGTCTGCTGGTTAGTACACTTACCAGCAGACATGTCGTCCACCACCGCCGCCTCGCCGCCGCCGAATGGATTCGGCGCATGCGCGGAAGTGTTTAACTTCCTGGTGCGGTGACGTGGCGGTGACGTGGCGGCGTCAACGTCACCGCCACGTCACCGCGCCGTCCGGCGGCCGGGAATTTGATCCGATGGTGTGTACACGCCATCGGATCAAACTCCCGATCGGACATTACCGATGGAAATGGTCCGCGGACCGTTTTCATCGGATATGTCCGATCGTGTGTACGAGGCCTAATTGTCATTTTCAGATTTTTATAGCATTTTTTGCTGTGAAAAAGACAATGGTCCCAAAAATGTGTCAAAATTGTCCGATGTGTCCGCCATAATGTCGCAGTCACGAAAAAAATCACTGATCGCTGCCATTAGTAGTAAAAAAAACAATATTAATAAACTATCCCCTATTTTGTAAACACTATAAATTTTGCGCAAACCTATCATTAAACGCTTATTGCGATTTTTTTTTACCAAAAATATGTAGAAGAATACGTATCGCCCTAAACTGAGAAAAAAAATGTATATCTTTTTTGGGGGGATATTTATTACAGTAAAAGTAAACAATATAGATTTTTTTTTTCAAAATTGTAGCTCTATTTTTGTTTATAGCGAAAAAAATAAAAACTGCAGAGGTGATCAAATGCCACCAAAAGAAAGCTCTATTTGTGGGGAAAAAAGGACGCCAATCTTGTTGGCACGACCACGCAATTGTCAGTTAAAGCAACGCAGTGCCGAATCGCAAAAACTGGCCAGGTCCTTTACCTGCATAATGGTCCGGGGCTTAAGTAGTTAATGAACCACCATAACAATAAATGTCAGTAGCCAAATAAAAAGTACCAAACATAAGTAGACAAGTATTGGAAAGACGCAAATTAGACAAAACGGAGAGCAATGAACTTAAATAAAATCTCAGCAAAGTAAAAAAAAAAAAAAACTTATTTTTTATGAAGTTCCTCCAAACCAGAAGAGTCTCCAAAACCCACAAAAATAATGACATTAAAATGTTATGCGATTCATGCTTGAGGTCAGATCCACCATTATACCAGGCGGAACAATTCCACAGATAAATAAAAGAATCAAATCTCCAGAGTCTTCATTTATTTTAATATGCAATTTCTCTACCAAATGTGAGACAAATATGCAAATTCCCCTCCGCTGGTAATTTATTTAAAGATAAAAACATTTTTTTCTTTCTTTCTTTTTTTTTTTCTACGTCTTGGAAGAGAGTGCGGAGGGGCAGAGGGCGGATGGGGTGACGGTACAGAACACGGGGCTCAATTAAATATTAGCAAGAGAGGAGTTTAAAAATATCATATACGATAAGAGGAGAAGGTTAGGAAAACAACTAAATACACCGAGAGGGAGAGGTGAAGATCAGATACACAGTAAAAAAAAAAAAAATCCCCGTAATGTGTCTAATAGGTTATTTCCTATGATAGTCAACTCACTGTGACCTTCTTTACACAACACATTGGGCTAGATTCAGGATGGAGAGCGGATCTTTGTGCGGGCGTAACATATGTCATTTAGGTTAAGCCGCCGCAACTTTTCCAGGCAAGTGCTTTATTCACAAAGCACTTGCCTGTAAAGTTGTGGCGGCGTAGCGTAAATGGCCCGTCGTAGTTCAAATTGGGCCGGCAGGGGGCGTATATTTTTTAAATTAAGCGCGATCCCGCGCTGAACGTACTGCGCATGTGCCGGCCGTGAATGTATCCCAGTGCGCATGCTCCAAATCACGTCGCAAATTGTCAATGAAAACGACGTAAACGTAACTTACGCCCAGCCCCATTCTGAATCAACTTACGCAAACGACGTAAACGACGTCTGTCCCGACGTCCATACTTAACATTGGCTGCTCCTCACTATAGCAGGGGTAACTTTACGCCAGGCGTAAGCCTAACGTAAACGACGCAAGTAGATACGCCGGCCGGGCGTACGTTCGTGAATCGGCTCATTAATTTGCATATTTTAGACGGGAACGCCACCTAGCGGCCAGCGTAAATATGAAACTAAGATACGACGGTGTAAGTGACTTACGCAGGTCGTATCTTAGCAATATTTAAGCGTATCTCATTTAGAGCATACGCTTAAAGTTGCACTGGCTCAGATTAGGACTTACTGATACGCCCGTCGTAAGTGTTCCTGAATCTAGCCCATTGTGACCCTATATACAGCTTACCAGGGATGAGCCCACGTTTGACTCCAACATCGGGTGTTTGTTCTTAAACAAACTGAACTTATGGGGCGTTTGCAGGAAATTTGAGCGCTGGGGAACACCTCATAATGCACTGTGAGGTCACTGTGCATTGCTGTATGCATGATGATTGGCCAAGGCCTGCACCTAACCTGCATGCTTTGGCCAATCACATACAATGTACCCGATACTCATTTACGTAGGGAGAGTTGGATCTGGTAGCCCTAGAGTGACCACATTTCCAAACTACCATTCAGGGACATACTCCCTTCCCAAAAATCAGCTTGTGCTGTAACGAATCACAGCACAGTGATTGGACACAAGAGGCGGGATTTATGATTTCTCCAATCACAAGCAGGGGGTGGGGACTGTGCTCCTCCAGGCATTCCCGGCCAGGACAAGTACTGTCAGTGAGTAAAGCGGTGATGTGGCGGCCTTTTTTGGGGGCATCAGATTGGCCCGGGGGGTGGCTGTGTCAGTTTCATTCCGGGACACTGTATTGTCCTGGAATAATTGTGCCCGGGACAGACCTGCAAAATGCGGGACTGTCCGGGGGAATCCGGGACACGTAGTCACCCTAGGTAGCCCCCTTGTTAAAGGGGGCTTCCAGATTCTTATAAGCCCCCCACCCACAGACCCCTACAACCACTCAGCAAGGGTTGTGGGGATAAGGCCCTTGACCCCATCAACATGTGGCCTGGTTGAGGGCATGTGGCCTGGTATGGTTCAGGATAGAGGGGGTCTCTTGTCGCCCCCCCTCTTTTCCTGAGGTCTACCAGGTTGCGTGCTCGGGTAAGGATTTGGTATGGATTTGCACTGAGAACCGAGCCACCGAACATCGCCGATGGCTTGGTTTCCACAGATCCCCGAGAGAAGAGCTGCTGACTGTCAGTCAATGTCTCTCCTCTCTGCTTGTCCACGCTCATTGAAACACTGAGCTGCGGAGGGGCGGTGAGTGGCCATCTCAGCGTCTTGCTGAGACTGCCATCAATCAAGGCAGCTGGCGGATCCAGACTTGGGTGTCGGGATGACTCGACTGATGGTAGTGAAGTCAGCAGAGAGTGGACTTCAGACCGTTCCCTGCTGAAAACGGGTCACAGGAATGCAAAATGAATTGCACTCATGTGAACCCAGAGGAGAAGCCCAGCCTAAAAAGCTCAGGCTGGACTTTTCCTTTAATGATTATTGATTGGCCAGCAAACTCACCTGACCTAAACCCCATAGAGAATCTGTGGGGTATTATCAAGAGGAAGATGAGAGACACCAGACCCAACAATGTAGATAATCTGAAGGGCGCTATCAAAGCAACCTGGACTTCCATAACACCTCATGAGTGCCGCAGGTTGATCTCCTCCATGCCACGCCACATTGATGGAGTAATTCATGCAAAAAGAGCCCCGACCAAGTATTGAGTGCATATTATACTGTGCATGGACAGACTTTGTGAGTAAGCCAACACTTCTGTATTAAAAATCCTATTTTAATTAGTCTGTAATATTCAAATTTTCCGAGATACAGAATTTGATACAGAATTTGGGGTTTTCACTAACTGTAATCATCAAAATTAAAAGAAAGAAATGCCTGCAATATATAACTCTGTGTGTAACACATCTATATCCGAATAAGGACCGCCGCACGCACTTTTACATCGACAGAATGGCACGGACAGGCAAATGGGCGCACAGGAACATCCCCTTTAATTTGCTGCCATGTGGGTGCGCTCGCGACCCTGTCGCAAGCTCAGTGATCGTGCCCACGGGACCTGCGGACTCGATGTCCGCCGGTGTCCCGAGATCGTGTCAGTGTAAACACAACATCTCCCTGTTCTTCCTAGTGATCGTCTGTTCCCTGTCATCGGGAGTAGCGATAGGTGACATGTCACTCGTAGCCACGCGCCCTACCAGTTAGAATCTCTCCCTAGGACACACTTAACCCCTTCAGCGCCCCCTAGTGGTTAACCCCCTCACTGCCAGTGTCATTTTCACAGTAATCAGTCCTTTTTTATAGCACTGATCGCTGTAAAAATGACAGTGGTCTCAAACTGGTGTCAAAAATGTCCGATGTGTCCGCCATAATGTTGCAGTCACGATAAAAATCACTGATCGCCGCCATTACTAATAAAAGAAAATTATTAATAAAAATGCCATAAAACTATCCCCTATTTTGTAGATGTTATGGGCTAGATTCAGGAAAGAGATATGACGGCGTATCTCCAGATACGCCGTCGTATCTCTGCGTCTGAGCCCTCCTATCTATGCGACTGGTTCGTAGAATCAGTAACGCATAGATTTCTATTAGATCCGACTGGCGTAAGTCTCTTACGTCGTCGTATCTAACTTGCATATTTACCCTGGACGCTAGGTGGCGTTCCCGTCTAAAATATGCAAATGAGCCTAATACGCCAATTCCCGAACGTGCGCCCGGCCGGCATTTTTGTTACGTCGTTTGCGTAAGCGTAGGTCCAGCATAATGTTACCCCTGCTGTATGAGGCACAGCCAATGTTAAGTATGGACGGCGTGCCGGCGTACTTTTTTTTCCGTCATTTACGTAAAACGTTCGCGAATAGGGCTTTGCGTAAGTGACGTTCACGTTGTTTTCATTGAGTATTTGCGTCATGATTTGGAGCATGTGCACTGGGATAAATTCACGGCCGACGCATGCGCAGTACGTTTGGCACGGGATCGCGCGTAATTTAAATAATACATGCCCCCTACCCGCCCAATTTGACTTACGACGGGCCATTTACGATACGCTGCCGCAACTTTACAGGCAAGTGCTTTGTGAATACAGCACTTGCCCGTAAAAGTTGTGGCGGCGTAGTGTAAACAGCATACACTACACCGGAGAGGAGATACGCCGCTCCTACCTGAATCTGGCCCTATAACTTTTGCGCAAACCAATCAATAAACGCTTATTGCGATTTTTTTACTAAAAATATGTAGAAGAATACGTTTTTATAGCACTGATCAGTGTATAAATGACAATGGTTCCAAAAGTGTCCGATGTGTCACGATAAAAATCGCAAGTCGCAAGTTGTGGGAGAAAAATGTCAATTTTGTTTGGGAGCCACGTCGCACGACAGTTAAAGCAATTGTCAGTTAAAGCGACGCAGTGCTGAATCGCAAAAAGTGACCCGGTCTTTGGCCAGCCAAATAGTCCGGGGCTGAAGTGGATATGCAATATAGGACTTTCACTTTTTTAATTGAACTAATGAAATTTTATGAGATTCACCTGTATATATATATATATATTTATTTTTTAACTAGAATGTACATTTTCTTACCGGTTTCTCAATATGTAAACCTCGTTTTATGTGTCTGGATTTCTTTTTTTAAATGCCTACATGTAGCAAAGAACACAAAGACAGCTGAGCTATGGAGGAATATGGTAAAGGGTGGCTAAAAAAAGGAAACCTTTCTCTGTAAATGCTCAAAGGAAAAATGTTCTGAGACTTCGACTGGAGTGAAGATGCCACCGCAGAGACGCTGCGCGGTGACAGAGAGGTTTTTTTATTTTTTTTTGGCCCACGCACAATCCTTCTGTCCCTCCGTGCTAATTTCCCCGGGGACGATCCGCCGAGGTGCTCCTGCTGTGCTACATGGTGACTGTTGGCGCTCAAGTAGCCAATTAAGCGTAGGTCAGCGAGACAGGTCCGTCTACTGGCAGTCCTCATTTCCAGCATCTGCAGAGAGAGGAATAATCTCATCTCTCTCATGACTTCAGAGCTGTACAGACAGTCAGACAAAGTCAACTTTCCTCACCAAGTTGGGAAATGCACCTACCTTTATTTAAAGGAAAGCGTTCCTGTATCATCAATGAGTACGCAATCTCAGTTACTGTTATAATATTTACATTTCATTGTTGAAATGATTTTCAAATTTGTACCTATAAGTTGTTCCGTGTTCAAGAGGAATGCTGTGATTGGGAGGGGGTATGTGCCAGAGGCAGACTGTGATTGGTAGGGGTGTGTGCCAGAGGGAGGCTGTGATTGGGAGGGGTGTGTGCCAGAGGCAGGCTGTGATTGGGAGGGGTGTGTGCCAGAGGCAGGCTGTAATTGGGAGGGGTGTGTGCCACAGGCAGGTTTTGATTGGAAGAGGGTGTGCCAGAGGCAGGCCGTGATTGGGAGGGGGTGTTTGCCGAAGGCAGCCTGTGATTGGGAGAGGGTGTGTGCCAGAGGCAGGCTGTGATTGGGAGGGGTGTGTGCCAGAGGCAGGCTGTAATTGGGAGGGGTGTGTGCCACAGGCAGGTTTTGATTGGGAGGGGGTGTGCCAGAGGCAGGCCGTGATTGGGAGGGGGTATGTGCCAAAGGCAGCCTGTGATTGGGAGAGGGTGTGTGCCAGAGGCAGGCTGTAATTGGGGGGTGTGTGCCAGAGGCAGGCTGTGATTGGGAGGGGTGTGTGCCAGAGGGAGGCTGTGATTGGAAGGGTGTGTGTGCCGCAGGCAGGCTGTGATTGGGAGGGGTGTGTACCAGAGGCAGGCTGTGATTGGGAGGGGTGTGTGCCAGAGGCAGGCTGTAATTGGGGGGTGTGTGCCAGAGGCAGGCTGTGATTGGGAGGGGTGTGTGCCAGAGGGAGGCTGTGATTGGAAGGGTGTGTGTGCCGCAGGCAGGCTGTGATTGGGAGGGGTTGTGTGCCAGAGGTAGGCTGTGATTGGAATGAGGTGTGTTTGCATAGTTGTGCGCACAGGGTGTACCAGGTGTGCCTGGGCACACCCTACTGACCCTGTACTAGGTAAATCCATCTTTCTGCTTGGCTGCAAAGGGACTAGGGAATCTCTGTCCTCAGTCCCTTTCTCTAATCTGAAATGTGAGACATCAGGGGGTCTGTTTAGACCCCGCATATTTCACCAATGCCCAACAATGGTGCACCTAAAAAAATTGTAATAACACTTATAAAAAATAAATATTGTAAAATAAATATTGTAAACAATTATAAAGTAATATTAAAAATATATCAAAATGAATTATTGACACCGTCCACTGCTCCACTGACACCAGCCTCTGCCTTACTGACATCGTTCACTGCTCTACCAACATTGCCCATTGGCCTACTGCCCTATATCTATATACACACACGCATGTGTGTTTGAGCTTTGGGGGTGCACACCCTAATACAATAGTCTGCGCACACCTATGTACAGACAGATTTTACTGTTGTGGGTTTAGAAAACATTTTCAATTACATAATTGAAAAGACAGCTTCAGTCTAGATGGAGACTACAGGGATTGTATGCATCAGGCAGAGAAGGAGGAGGCGAGAGGGAGATCCCTGCTGAGTATATAAACATGTCTGTATGCTTTCATTTCACCTAGTAATACACATGTACAATGCACTTTTCCTCCAACAGCTCTGATCATGCCCCCCCCCCCCCCCCGTTCAACACTCTCGAGTCAACCAGACTTAAAGGTCATCTCCGTCCAAATGTTATTATTTCACTTTAGTAAAATTGATGACAACCTCCATCAATTATGAAAGATTAACACTGAGGGTGAAAAAAATTGGGAGTTTTCCCAAAAATTTTGGTGAAAATGACTGGGGTCAAAGGAGGGGGGGGGTGTGGTCATGTGATCAATGTCAATCTCCTTCGAACCTTCTGAATCGTGTCCAATTAGAAAGATGAGATTCGAATTGGTCGTTGTGGCCAGGTGGTTGTGCGAACCAATTTCTGCTCACCATTGCCAGCATTAAGGTGCCTACAGGCTCTGGGGCTGGTGTTGCACTTAAACCAACGGCTCTATTTGCCGTTGCTTTAGTTGTACTGTGCCGTTCCCGCGCTCATGCACGGGAGTGACGTCATCGCGGCCATCGGGAGTGACGTCATCGCGGCCATGGCCAATCACAGCGCCGGAGCCCCAATATACGTAAGTCACTGTGGGACAATATGTTGGCGGCCGGAGGGGGAGCATACTAGCTGATTATGCCTTTGTCTTGCAGGGTTTTTTTTTTTTTCTTTTTTTTTCGGAGTGTTTACTTCATCTTTAAAGGGCTTTTAATGGTTAAGAGCATCGGATACAGCCAATGCGTTTCGGGGAAAAAGCCTCTCCCTTGTTCAGGGCTTGAGCTGTCAATGTTTACAGTGCCTACAATTTCATCAGGAGACATCAGTCTTCTTCAAGACTTAACTCAGGTCCTTTAGTGCAATCCGAAGTAATTTTACAATCATGGACTGCTCAAACCCTGAACAAGGGGGAGGGGGGCCTTTCCCCCCAAAAGGTGTATATAACCACTTGCTAACTGTATAACTTAGATATATGGCGGAAAGCCAGCCCTGCTGCGCCAGATGACATACCTAGTGTATAACTAAAAAATTTGGGGTAGGGGTGTGCCCGTGCACCGACGGCGACTCGCTTCCACTGTCATTAGACACAGTAGAAGCCTATCGGTGGGAGCCATGTACTCAATGTCCACTGGCACCCCGCTTCTAATTTCAAATTTTCGAATTGACGATTTTTTTTAAATTGACGAATTTTTCAAATTTACAAATTTTTCAAATTTGCTAATTTTCTAATTTATAAATTTCCGGATTTTCAAATTCATGAATTTTTTAATTTACAAGTTTTCTAATTTACAAATATTTGAATATTCAAATTTACAAATATTCAAAGCAAATTTGTCGAATTTCTTTAAAAAAAAATACAATTTGGAACGAAACGATTTGCACATGTCTAGTGAACATCTAAACCAGTGATGGAGGTTCTTGGCACCCCAGATGTTTTGGAACTCCATTTCCCATGATGCCCATGCACTCTGCAGTGTAGATGAGCATCATGGGAAATGGAGTTCCAAAAACATCTGGGGTGCCAAGGTTCTCCATCACTGACCTAAACCATCAATGTTATCTAAACCATCAAAGGGAAATGTAGTTCCAAAACATCTGGGGTGCCAAGGTTCTCCATCACTGACCTAAACCATCAATGTTATCTAAACCATCAAAGGGAAATGTAGTTCCAAAAC
The DNA here is from genome assembly GCA_029574335.1 of Rana kukunoris. Lineage (NCBI taxonomy): Eukaryota > Metazoa > Chordata > Amphibia > Anura > Ranidae > Rana > Rana kukunoris. The sequence goes on from CM056050.1 coordinate 605,670,333, forward strand.
ATCTGGGGTGCCAAGGTTCTCCATCACTGACCTAAACCATCAATGTTATCTAAACCATCAAAGGGAAATGTAGTTCCAAAACATCTGGGGTGCCAAGGTTCTCCATCACTGACCTAAACCATCAATGTTATCTAAACCATTAAAGGGAAATGTAGTTCCAAAACATCTGGGGTGCCAAGGTTCTCCATCACTGACCTAAACCATCAATGTTATCTAAACCATCAAAAGGAAATGTAGTTCCAAAACATCTGGTGTGTCAAGGTTCTCCATCACTGACCTAAACCATCAATGATCCCAGGTATTCTTGGCACCCCAGATGTTTTGGAACTCCATTTCCCATGATGCCCATGCACTCTGCAGTGTAGTTGAGCATCATGGGAAATGGAGTTCCTAAAACATCTGGGGTGCCAAGGTTCTCCATCACTGGCCTAAACCATCAATGTTGGGTGATGTAAGGTGATCCCAGGTTTAGATTGTCATAGATACTGTTTGCTGACTGGCTCTCATCGAAATCCCTTTACTAAATAGCAGTAAATTTAATTAAATTGGGCAAACCAAAAAAACAATGGCTAAGTGGGGTTATTCTTCCAAAAAAGCAGTGAATGGTAATTTTATGTAACTATGCCCTCAGTGTAGCCCTTTGCTGGGCTAACATCTAATTTGACCTCAGCAGGGTCCACATAAAAAAAAAAAAAAGAAAAGAGAGACAAAGATATTTCATAAGACTTGTATGTCACGATGCCTTCAAAGAAAAAGCACAGATATGGGAAGAGAGGACAAAAAAAAAAAAAGAGTTTACCACATAGTGACCGCCGCACGCACTTTTAGGTCGACACATGGCATATGGGCGTACCTGTACGTCCCTTTAAATTTGCCACCCAGCGCCCGCCACGTGCCTTGTGAGTGCGCCCGTGTGTCCCGGGAACTCAATGTTCCCGGGCGGCCCGTGATTGCAGTCAGCAAAGGCAAAACAGGGGGATGCCTTTGTAAACAAGACATTCCCCTGTTCTGCCTAGTGACATGTCACTGATCTTCTGTTCATGTACATGTCACGTATAGCTCCTCCCAATAACAGTTAGAATCACTCCCTAGGACAAACTTAGCACATTCAGCACCACCTAGTGGTTAAACCCTGTCCGCCATAATGTCACAGTCACGATAAAAATCGCTGTTCGCCGCCATTACTAGTAATTTTTTTTTTATAATAAACCACCTAGTGTTTAACCCCTTCAATACCAGTGTAATTTTCACAGTAATCAGTGCATTTTTATAGCACTGATCGCTGTATAAATGACAGTGGTCCCCAAAATTTGTCAAAAGTGTCCGATGTGTCCACCATAATGTCGCAGTCACGACAAAACTCGCTGCTCGCCGCCATTACTAGTGAAAAAACAATTATAATAAAAATGCCATAAAACGATCCCCTATTTTGTAGATACTATGGGCCAGATTCAGGTAGATCGGCGTAATGTTATGCGGGCGTAGCGTATCTCAGATACGATACGCCGCCGTAAATTAGAGAGACAAGTGCTCTATACACAAAGCTAATTTACAGCGGCGTAGCGTAAATGGGCCGGCGTAAGCTCGCCGAATTTAAATGTGTTTGATGTGGGCGTGTTTTATTTAAAATAAGTGTGACCCCACGTAAATGACGTTTTTTTTAAACTGCGCATGCGCCAGCCGTGAACGTATCCCAGTGCGCATGCTCCAAATGACGTCGCAAAGAGTCATTAAAAACGATGTGGACGTAATTTACGTCCAGCCCCATTCACGGACGAGTTACGCAAACAATGTAAAATTTGAAAAATTAGACGCGGTCCCGACATCCATACTTAACATTGGCTGCGCCATCTTTTTGGTGGAATATATTTATGCCTGAAAACGCCTTACGTAAACGGCGTATCTGTACTGCGACGGCTTGGCGTACATTTGTGAATCGGCGTATCTAGCTAATTTACATATTTGACGCGGAAATCGACGGGAGCGCCACCTAGCGGCCAGCGTAAATATGCAACTAAGATACAACAGCGTAGGAGACTTACGCCGGTCGTATCTTAGCAAGATTTAAGCGTATCGGCTCAGATTCTGAGTTACGATGGCGTATCTACAGATACGCCGGCGTAACTCTACGTGAATCTGGCCCTATAACTTTTGCGCAAACCAATCAATATATGCTTATTGCGATTTTTTTTTTTTACCAAACGTATCAGTGTAAACTGAGGATTTTTTTTTTTTTAACCACTTAAGCCCCGGACCAATATGCTGCTAAATGCCCAAAGGCGTTTTTACAATTCGGGAATGCGTCGCTTTAACAGACAATTGCGCGGTCGTGCGACGTGGCTCCCAAATAAAATTGGCGTCCTTTTTCCCCACAAATAGAGCTTTCTTTAGGTGGTATTTGATCACCTCTGCGGTTTTTATTTGTTGCGCTATAAACAAAAGTAGAGCGACAATTTTGAAAAAAATTCAATATTTTTTTACTTTTTGCTATAATAAATATCCCCCAAAAACATATATAAAAATGTTTTTTTTCCTCAGTGTAGGCCGATACGTATTCTTCTACCTATTTTTGGTAAAAAAAAATCGCAATAAGCGTTTATCGATTGGTTTGTGCAAAATTTATAGGGCCAGATTCAGATAGAATTAGACTATCGTAGAGTATCAGAAATACACTACGCTGCCGTTTTTTACCTGGCTCTACGTGGAATCCAGGTAGATTTTGTCCAGTAAACGACGGCGGCGTAGTGTATTTCTCCCGTCGCAATCCATCTGCGTGAGTAGGGGGCGTGAATCATTTAAAATAGGCGCGTTCCCGCGGCGATCGAACTGCGCATGCTCCGTTCGCAAATTTCCCGCCGTGCATTGCGCGAAATCACGTCGTTACGTCATTTTTTCTTGAGTAGCGTCGTTTACGGAGATTCCTATTCCCGAACGAGTTACGTAAAAAATAAATAAAAAAAATTAAATTCGACGCGGGAACGACGGCCATACTTAACATGGGCTACGCACCGTTAGACCAGCAAAAAGCTGGTCTAACAGTACGTAAAAAAAAACAGACGTAAGCGATTGCGAAGACCGCTCGTATCTTCGTGGATCGCCGTAAAAACTCATTTGCATATCCCGACGCATCAAAACGACGCGAACTCCTCCCAGCGGCCGCAAAAATATCACAGCGTAGATCCGAAGGCTTACGAAGACGTAAGCCTCTCGGATCGAAGCCCGAAGCCGCCGTATCATGGTTTGAGGATTCAAACTAGTGATACGGCGCGCAAAATTTGAAATTACTCCTGTCTAACACCAGTTAGACAGGCGTAATTGCTCTGTGAATCTGGGCCATAGTGTTTACAAAATAGGGGATAGTTTTATTGCATTTTTTTTTTTACTACTAATGGCGCCGATCAGCGTTTTTTTTCATGACTGCGACATTATGGCGGACACTTCGGACAATTTTGACACATTTTTGGGACCATTGTAATTTTCACAGCAAAAAATGCATTGAAATTGCATTGTTTATTGTGAAAATGACAGTTGCCGTTTGGGAGTTAAACACAAGGGGGAGCTGTAGGATTTAGGGTTCACCTAATTTGTGTTTACAACTGTAGGGGGGTGTGGCTGTAGGTCTGACGTCATCGATCGAGTCTCCCTATCCCGTTCTTCAGCTCCGGGGAGTGATCGCGGGCGGCTAGAAACGAATAGCCGCGCCCTCGTCCCGGATCGCTCCCCGCGGGTTTCCGACCGCCGCATATAGTGGGGGGGGTCCCGATCGGACCCCTGACCCGCGCCATGGCAGGCACGTATATATACATGCATCTGCCTTAACGTGCCCTTCTGCCGACGTATATCTACATGCGGCGGTTGGGAAGTGGTTAAATTGGGAATATTTATTATAGCTAAAAGTACAAAATATTGCTTTTCTTTTCTCGCTCTATTTTTGTTCATAGCGTAACAAAAATTAAAATACCACCAAAAGAAAGCTCTATTTGTGGGAAAAAAAGACGTCAATTTTGTTTGGGAGCCACGTCGCACGGCCGCGCAATTACCGGTTGAAGAGACGCAGTGCCGAATCACAAAAAGTGGCCTGGGCTTTGGTCAGCCAATTGGTCCGGGGCTTAAGTGGCGTAGAAGATAATTCAGCAGCTGCTTGCTGTGATGTCGGAACATCTTCTGTTGGTGGTGCATGCGGTGTACATCGTGTTCCTTTTGCTCGCTGTTCCTTCTTCATCCCGGCTCTGCACCAGTCGGATAATTGTGCACCGTGCTTTCCGGGTGCTAAGCCCAGCCAAAGCCTCGGATACCTCCGACCTCTGTAATGTGGGCTCCTGGTGAGCAGAAGATCCAGAGAATTCACAACACCGAAGGCCGGCTCTGCGTGAATCTCAATGTCTTCTTGTGTTTCTTGGACACAAACACTGAAAACTGCAAATCATCAGCTGAAGCCGACATTTAACTAAATAGCTGGTAGGAGTTTGTCACGGTTAACTGGACTCGCTCTGCAATGCTGAAGATGTCTTGCAGCTTCCTTTTTATAACATAGGGAAGACACACGACAAGCGTGATAAAGGTGCTGGCTCCCCGGATAAATTGCAATATGGGAAAGACTCCCCCAATGGGGTATTGTCGCAGCAAATTACACAAATTCAAAGCAGTAGAAAAAAAAAATAATAATTATTGAAAGATAATAATATAGGGCCAGATTCAGATACAAAAATGTATCTTTCCGGCGGCGTAGCGTTTCCTCTTTACACTACGCCGCCGCAAATATTATGGGCAAGTGCCTTATTCAGAAAGCACTTGCTCCATAATATGCGGCGGCGTAGCGTAAAGTGCACGGCGTAAGGCCGCGCAATTCAAATTTCTGAAGTGGGGGCATTATTCATGTAAATGAATCATGACCCCACGTAATTGACGTTTTTTTTGGACGGCGCATGCGCCGTCCGTGGACGTTCCCAGTGCGCATGCGCAAAATCACTTTTTTTCTCAATGTAAACGACGTGACCGTAACTAACGTCGAACCCCATTCCCGAACGATTTACGCAAACGACGTAACCGACGTTCAATTCGACGCGGTCCCAACGTCCATACTTAACATTGGCTGCGCCTGCTATAGCAGGGGTAACCTTACGCCGCTATAACGCTAATGCAAACGACGTAAACTATGACGCGCCGTGAATCAAGTACGCTCGTGAATCTGCGTAAGTAGCTAATTTGCATAATTTACGCGAAGCGCCACCTAGTGGCCAGCGTAAATATGCAACTTAAGATACGACAGTGTAAGCGAATTACGCCGCTCGTATATTAGCAGAATTCCGGCGTATCTTCTTTTCTGAATAGCAAAAAAAGATACGCCGGCTATTCTTAGTATTTACGCAGCTTATCTATAGATACGCTGGCGTAAATGCTTTTTGAATCTGGCCCATAGAATAGACATACAGTGCCTGCCGCCGAGAATGTGTTTATAGCACGACAGCATCGCACTGATTCTCGGCGACAGGCTGCCGACATCTCGCACTCGCTGGAATACTGTAGTAAAAGCACATTCCAGCGAGTGCGTCATAGAAGCGACGGGGATCCGACGCGGATTCCCGCCAATTCTACACGTGGGCGGAGTTTGTTATGAATCCTGAGAAGGAAGTCCCCGCCGGATTTTAAATAAAAATCCGGCATGAGTTCCCCCCTCAGGAGCATAACGGGCCCTTAGGTCTGGTATGGGTTGTAAGGAGACCCCCCTACGCCGAAAAAACGGCGTGGGGGTCCCCCCCACAATCCATACCAGACCCGTATCCAAAGCACGCCGGCCGGCCGGTCAGGAGGGGAGTGGGGGGCGAGCGAGCGCCCCCCCCCCCCCCCTCCTGAGCCGTACCGGGCAGCATGCCCTCAACATGGGGGGGGGTCAGGTGCTCTGGGGCAGGGGGCGCACTGCGGCCCCCCACCCCAGAGCACCCTGTCCCCATGTTGATGAGGACAGGGCCCCTTCCCGACAACCCTGGCCGTTGGTTGTCGGGGTATGCGGGCGGGAGGCTTATCGGAATCTGGAAGCCCCCTTTAATAAGGGGGCCCTCAGATATCGGCCCCCCCACCCTAAGTGAATGAGTATGGGGTACATTGTACCCCTACCCATTCACCTGCAAGAAAAGTGTAAACACAAATAAACCACACAGTGTATTGAAATATTTTATTAGTTGGCCGCCGGGGGGGGGGGGTGTGTATGATCGCTTTTATAAAAGCGCCCCCCTCCAGCGGGCTTCTGCGGGGGGGTGGGTGCCGCTGTTCTTCACCGCCGTCTGGTTCTCTTCCGCCGCCGGGGGGGGGCGCTTTGATAAAAGCGCCCACCACTCGGCGGGCTTCCTTCGACATCTTCGGCGGCGGGGGGGTCTTCTCCCACTCTCCGGGGTCTTCTCCCACTCTCCGGGGTCTTCTCCGGCTCTCCGGGGGTCTTCTCCAGCCATAACAGCGGAAGGAAGCGTCGCGTCAACATCTGGAGAAGAGAAGAAGAAGAAGACGTCACAGAAGAGGGGACTCGCCGCCGCCAGTAATTGAGCTAACACGAAGATAGCGGCGGCGAGTCCTGAAGAAGAAGAAGACCCCCGGAGAGCCAGAGAAGACCCCCAGAGAGCCGGAGAAGACCCCGGAGAGTGGGAGAAGACCCCGGAGAGTGGGAGAAGACCCCCCCGCCGCCGAAGATGACGAAGGAAGCCCGCCGGGTGGTGGGCGCTTTTATCAAAGCGCCCCCCCGGCGGCGGAAGAGAACCAGACGGCGGTGAAGAACAGCGGCACCCACCCCCCCCGCAGAAGCCCGCCGGAGGGGGGCGCTTTTATAAAAGCGATCATACACACCCCCCCCCCCCCGGCGGCCAACTATTAAAATATTTCAATACACTGTGTACAATGTACCCCATACTCATTCACTTAGGGTGGGGGGCCGGTATCTGAGGGCCCCCTTATTAAAGGGGGCTTCCAGATTCCAATAAGCCTCCCCCCCGCATACCCCGACAACCAACGGCCAGGGTTGTCGGGAAGGGGCCCTGTCCTCATCAACATGGGGACAGGGTGCTCTGGGGTGGGGGGCCGCAGTGCGCCCCCTGTCCCAGAGCACCTGACCCCCCCATGTTGAGGGCATGCTGCCCGGTACGGCTCAGGAGGGGGGGGGCGCTCGCTTGCCCCGCACTCCCCTCCTGACCGGCCGGCCGGCGTGCTTTGGATACGGGTCTGGTATGGATTGTGGGGGGGACCCCCACGCCATTTTTTTGGCGTAGGGGGGTCTCCTTACAACCCATACCAGACCTAAGGGCCCGTTATGCTCCTGAGGGGGGAACCCATGCCGGATTTTTATTTAAAATCCGGCGGGGGCTTCCTTCTCAGGATTCATAACAAACTCCGCCCACGTGTAGAATTGGCGGGAATCCGCGTCGGATCCCCGTCGCTTCTATGACGGCTTTGTCTCCATCGCGGCAAGCCAGCTCGGCGCTGGCTCCCGCGATGGGGCTCGCAAGTGCTCAATCTCGCCGAGAAAGGGAGCGAGATTGACACAATATCGCTGTCAACCACTGTATAGACATTTAAAATATGAGCTCTGGTAGGGGGGGGGTTAACACTATTAAAATTTTACAAACATATGTAAACATACAAATCGTTTCATACGACATACAAAGGGGCACAGCATTATATTAAAATGTCTGGTGTGCAAAATTCCCAACGCGTGTCGACCTGCATGGTCTTCCTCAGGGGGTTGATTTGCTGTCAATATATATATATATATATATATATATATATATACATATATATATATATGTTGTTTACACTTATCAATATAATTTCATAAAACAATTTACATTATGTTGTCAAAGCAATAAAGTTTTTTTTAGTAAAAAAAATGTTTTATTTTTATTTTTATTTTTTATTTTTTTATAAGTGGGAGCTGTGGTGGCTCAACGTGATTGGCACTGCGCTGACAAGCCTTTTACCTCTGCAGCCAAGGGTTCGGATTCCGGTCTCGGCTACATGTGAATTGAGTTTGGTGGTCTCAGCCCGGCTCCCGGTGGGTATGCTATGCAAGATACGCCTGTGCTTAGTATGCCCACCCACCCCCCCCACCCCAAAAAAAAACACCACACTTTCACGCACACGAAATTGGTTTAACACACACGCACTTTGGCCATGCGGTCTCCTAAAATAAAGAGAGGCGAAGGACCTACAGGGCTGGCTGGGTGGGCTAGACCCCCTCACTCCCTCATAGGGGGAGTCCCTCTGCCCCATTGGGGTCCTGTTGGGCCCCAGTCGGGCTCCCAAGTGGAGCAGGTAGGGCGGGGTGAGTGGGAGGCCCCCCCTCACACCCGCCATTGCCACCGGGGGCATGGAGAAGGATGGCGATTGCCTCCGGGGGGAGGGTCTGCCTACTCCCAACTCCTGCAGTCCAGCTCTCTCGATTTCGAGCATGCATAGGATTTGAGTCCGTGTCGGAATTGGATACACGTGGTCGGAATTTCCGACAAGGTCTTTTGTTGTCGGAAAAATTGAGAACCAGCTCTCAATCATTTGTTGTCGGCAAGTCCGACAGCAAATGTCGCCTTGGAGCCTACACACGGTCGGAATATCCGACCAAAAGCTCACATCGAACATGTGTTGTCGGAAATTCCGATTGTGTGTACGCGGCATCAGATCCAAGTTGTAAAAAAGACAGTGAGTTTTGGTAATCCTTTGTTAGGCCCCCATGCAGGCTGGGCATTTAGCTCCGGTGCATGGTGTTCTGCTCAGGCTCAGAAGCACGTGATTAGAGCCAGAGGCATATATAGGCTTTAAAAAAGCCCAGTTGTGTGACAATAGCAAATTAATATTCGCGATTGTCTTCCTGATACTACTCCCAGGCCAATCAGGAAACAGGTCCTGAGACCCGTCACCCCGATTGGCTGAGAGAAGAAGCGTTCCAATTCTCAGCTAAAGAGGAGGAGGGTGTAGACCCAGGGAAGCCGCTGTGAAGCACCAGGAGTAGGAGACGCTGCCCGGAGGAAGCACTGGTTGCGACCTAGATGGGGTGAGGGGCTCTCCCTTTCCTGACCTGCTGGATTGCATGCTTGTATAAGGTTCTGATATCGATTTTGGGAGGAAGGGAACCCACGCCATTCATGTTTGCCGCCCTGTTTGCTGCCCCCCAAAAAATATACCAGCAGCCACTACTGGCTGGAGAGTCTATTGATGCTGGCTGCTGGGGAATCTAGTGTTCCTGGAGGATATCTATCTCATGTTGCTGGGGGATAATCTTTGTTGGAAGAGATCTACTGTTGAGGGAGAACCTATTGTTGCTGGCTGCTCCAAGGGATGGTGCTCGGAGGTGGGTAGGGGGTGGAACCAAGGAATGGTGCTCGGAGGCGGGTAGGGGTGGAACCAAGAGAGGGTGCTTGGAGGTGGGTAGGGGTGCAACCAAGGGATGGTGCTCAGAGGTGGGTAGGGGTGGAACCAAGAGACGGTGCTTCAAGGTGGGTAGGGGTGGAATCAAGGGATGGTGCTCGGAGGTGATTAGGAGGTGGAACAAAGGAACGGTGCTCGGAGGTGGGTAGGGGTGGAACCAAGAGAGGGTGCTTGGAGGTGGGTATTGGGTGGAACCAAGAGACGATACTTGGAGGTGGGTAGGGGGTGGAACCAGGGAACGGTCCTCGAAGGTGGGTAGGGGTGGAACCAAGAGATGGTGCTTGGAGGTGGGTAATGGGTGGAACCAAGAAACAGTGCTTGGAGGTGGGTAGGGGGTGGAACCAAAGAACTGTGCTTGGAGGTGGGTAGGGGTGGAACCAAGAAACGGTGCTTGGAGGTGGGTAGGGGGTGGAACCAAGGAACGGTGCTCAGAGGAGGGTAGGGGTGGAACCAAGAGCCGGTGCTCGGAGGTGGGTAGGGGGTGGAACCAAGGAACGGTGCTCTGAGTTGGGTAGGGGGCAAAGACAAAATGTGGCTTGGAAGGAGGACAGTTCCTGCACCTGTCACTGAGATAAAAAAAGCCCTGTGTATACTGCTCTGTGCCCTTTCTCCAGCTGCTCATGCATGGTCAATCACTTGCTTTCTAGCAGCTAAAAGGAAGTTGCATATACACAGTATAATGGTGAAGCCCACTGCCTGCCACAGACCTGGAGCATATGATGAGGGGGCATTCCACCTCCTCCACCAGCACCACCCCTGCACCCAGGGTAGCTTCCCCTCCTGCCCACCCCTTGTGCTAGCCCTGCATTTGGATGTTACCCACGGCGTGTTGCTTGTAAATGCAATCTGCTTGGGAATGTCCACTCCTCCAGACTGACATCTACCCATTATTAATTATGGATATGACTGCTTGCTTTATGGCGTAGGGCTCTTTAGAGGAGTACTAAGCCAGGGGGCTGTGATGCTTCCAGGAAGTTACATACAGTACCCTGCCTACCCCTCCCACCAGCCATGATCTGCCTGCATTGCATAGAGAAAAAAGACTTAGGGCCAGATTCTCAGAGGCGTTACGATGGAGTATCTCAGATACCCCGTCGTATCGCCTTTTTTTTGTCCTCGTATCTATGCGAGTGATGCTTAGCATCACTTTTGCATAGATACGCTTCTACATCCGACAAGTGTAAAAGCATTACACTTTCGGATCGTAGGTGTAATGACAACTCCGGCCATTAGGTGGCCTTCACGTTGTTTTTTCATTTGCATATGCAAATGAGGCTAGTACGGCGATTCCCGAACGCTTTTACGCCGCCCCGTCGTCTCGTACGTCGTTTACGGACTCGTAAGGTTACCCCAGCTTCTATGTGAAGTAACCTTTACGAAGTTCCGTCGGATGCCGTCGGGTGCCGTCGGACGCCATGTTAAGTATGGCGTCGGGTCAGCGTCGTCTTTTTCCGTCGCTTACGTCGTTTTACTAACTCGTTCGCGAATAGGGACTTGCGTAAATGACGCTTGCGTCGTTTTGACGTCGGTTTCAATGACGCTTCCCGACGTGAGCTGGAGCATGCGCACTGGTCTTTTTCCCCGGCCGGCGCATGCGCAGTTCGTTCGACGCGGGGGCGCGCTTAATTTAAATACAAGCCGCCCCATTTGAATTGCGCGGGTTTACGCTTGGCGATTTACGAGACGCCGGCGAAAACTACGGAGCAAGTGCTTTGAGAATAAAGCACTTGCTCTAGTACGCAGCGGCGGAGTAGTGTAAATGGCTTACGCTACGCCGCCGAAAATATATGAGAATCTGGCCCTTAGATGATACCACTAGATATAAAGTGGAAATCTAATTTTATTACGATGTTGATGAGGGGGGAAGGAACCAAGGAAGGCAACAATAAACTAAACTCTGCATGCAAGTAATTGTAGCTTTAGACCATATGTAAGGGTAAGAGGATGCAATCCCACCCCTAGACACTCTAAAAGCCCTACTAAGTCTACCTAGAAGAGCAATCGGTATTAATAGATTTCTACAAAACAGCAATGCTGGATGGCACTGGCGGTTCGCTGATTGATTATACTTGTAGCCTTGAATTATCTTTCCTGTCCTATAACACAGCCACATGTACTTCAGAGCGCCGTATAATCAAGGTAATGTACTTTATCAAATACCTGAAATGTAGAAGCTGAGGAACTGCATAGCTGTGTCTTCAAACAAGCAGAAATCAATTTAAGCTCCTTAAACAACTCCCCCACCCCCACCCTAGTATTATTTATCCACCAATCATTCAACCCTACAAGAGGCATCTTACCATTTTAAATTCAATGCAAGGACTTTTTTTTTTTGGGGGGGGGGGGAGAAAAACAACACGAAGATCATGTTAATCCGCAGTGAAGTACAGGAGGAGATAATATAGGTATTGCCGGTATACATCACAGTTTCCTACAGAAAGCCGCTCCTTTGTGTGGCTCCAATGGATTAATAAAGCCTATAGATTAGCCATAGATCTGGAGGACAGATTAATGTACGGATGCCCCCCCCCCCCAACCATAGCACGTATTGGCAGAAAGATTAATGTAAACACTTACACTAAACAGACAGATTGGCTTCCGAACAGTCCAGACTGGAGTACAGTGAATTATACATCTCCATGTGAAGCTAGTTATTGACGTAAATGATGTCAGTCAATAGTGCGGTCTCTATTAATGGCCGTTTCATGCTTCATACCATTAATGGAGTTTGTTTAATCTTCTGATTCATTCTAGACTTTGAGAAAAAGAATTACGACATGATTTAAGTCAATTTCAAGAACTCATCCAGGCACCGTCTGCATCCAGGCCAGCTACAGAATGGAACGCCATTGTGATGCCATTCAATTGCATTGCGATATTGCAGGGAACGGTTGATGAGGTTCCTACAGTTTTTTTTTTTTCGTTTTGCATTGGATAGGGGTGTGTCAAAGTTGAAGTGCAGAAGCTGAAACCATGAATCAGACCAAGACAGAAGTACAGTTAAATCATAGTTGTTTAATAATAATAATAAAAAGATAAACTTAGGGCCAGATTCAGGTAGAGTTAGGCTGGCGGATCAATGGATTCGCCAGCCTAACTGTCACTTTAAGCCAGCGTTTCTGTTTTCTGTAACCAGAAAACAAGAAACGCCGGGTTGGAGTTCCGATGCGATCGGCGTAATTGAATTTCGCCATCGCATCGTTACTTCAACTTAAAAATGGCGCCGGGGGCGTTCCCGCCGATTTACGCTCAAAAAATATGTTAATGAGCGGGAATCGGCAATTCACGATCTTTTTCGGGCGCGACGCAGTGACTTTCCGACGTTTCCGGAAGCGATACGCTGCGTAAAGATAAAGCAGCCCCCTAGTGGAATATCCTATGTTAGGTATAGGCGTCGTCATCGCGTCGGAAAAAAAACAAATCGCGTCGTTTGCGTAAAACATTCATGAATGGGGACATGACGTCATTGACGTTCACTGACAGAACTTGGAGCATGCGCACTGGGATGCATTGACACTCGACGCATGCGCAGTACGTTCGCCGCGGGATCGCGCGTAGTTTGAATACTACACGCCCCGTACCCTCCCAATTTGAATTCCGCTGTCTCATTTGCGATGCGCTGCCGCAACTTTAGGAGCAAGTGCTTCATGAATAACAGCACTTGCTCCTAAAATTTCTGCAGCGTAACGTAAATGAGATGCGTTACTCCAGAGCAAAGATGCTCTGCTCTACCTGAATCTGGCCCATAGTCGAGACATAGCCAGAGTTCGAGAACTGGATCGGATAGTCAGCCAAGTCAAATGTCAGAGAGCCAGAGATAAACGTAGTAGAAGAGCAAGCGGCATCTGGAACCAGAAGGGATGTCAGCCGAGCAAAGTCTTCAACGGGAACGCAGGATGTTGACCAAAGCGAAGGCAGAGATCATCTGGGCTGGACGGCTTAATTAGGCAGGACTGACGAGCAGGATCATCAACAGGTGAGTCACTGTGGAGAGATAGGAGCTGGCAATTAGCCGACAGCTGATCGACCAGCTCAGAGAAGGAAGGGCTGAGCCCAGCTCTGACAGAATCTTTCCATTTCCATCAGGGCAGCCATCAGAAATTTTAGGGCCACTAACACAGCTTTAGATGCCCCCTCCACCGGTGCCTAATCTCAAACATTCCCCAGGGCCTGCCCACTGGCAGTCCCACCAAGTCCTTCAGTGCACCCACTTTTATTTTAATACTCCTACAACTTAATATATCCTCCATCCCATGTCTTCTTCCTTCTCCATCCCATGTCCTCTTCCTCCTCCACTCCCATCTCCTACATCCCCTGTCCTCCTCCTTCTCCATTCCATGTACTTGTCCTTCTGTTCCAGTCTCATCTCCCCATCCCATGTCCTCCTCCTCCTCCATCCCATGTCCTCCTGCTCCTCCAGTCCCATCTCCTCCATTCCACATCCTCCTCCTTCTGAAGTCCTATCTCACTCATCCCATGTCTTCTTCCTCCAGTCCCATCTCCTCTATCCCTTGTCTTCCTTCTCCAGTCCCATCTCCTCCATCACATTTCCTCCTTCAGTCCCATCTCCTCCATCATATGTTCTCCTCCAGCCCCATCTCCTTCATCCCATGTCCTCCTTCAGTCCCATCTCCTCCATCAAATGTTCTCCTCCAGCCCCATCTCCTCCATCCCATGTCCTTCTCCAGTCCTATCATCTCCATCCCTTTTCTTCCTTCTCCAGTCCCATCTCCTCAATCCCATATCCTTCACCTCCAATCCCATCTTCTCCATCCCATGTATTCCTTCAGTCCTATCTCCTACATCCCATGCCCTCTTCCTTCTCCAGTCCCATCTCCTTCATTCCATGTCCTCCTTCTCCCCCAGTCCCATCTTCTCCATCCCACATCCTCCTCCATCCCTTGTCTTCCTTCTCCAGTCCAATCTCCTCAATCCCATATCCTTCTCCTCCAGTCTCATCTTCTCCATCCCATGTTTTCCTCCAGTCCTATCTCCTCCATCCCATGTCCTCTTACTCCAGTCCCACCTCCTCCACCCCATGTACTCTTCCAGTCCCATTTCTTCTATCCCATGCCCTCCTCCTCCAGTTCCATTTTCCCCCACCGTGTATGCCCCCCTCCCCCTGATGGCAGCCCTGGGTTTATGGACTTTACCCCCCTGGTGGCGTCCCTAGTTGCCATTAACCAACTCCAGTACAGGCAAATGTTGACATTCCTCACCTACATGAAGTAAATATCTTTTTTTTTTTGCTAGAAAAATAATTAAGACAACCAAACATTATACATATATATTAATTTTAGGCAGATACCCTAGAAAAATTAAACAACTGGTGTTGCATGTAAAAGTAATGCAGCAGGTCTTTAGCAGCTTGGATTACTTTTAGGGCTCATTTACAGTTGCTTCGGCTTCAACAAGGCTTCAGACAGGCTTTGTTAACCACTTAAGGACCGGGTCACGACCATAAACGTTAACAGAATGGCATGGACAGGCAAATAGACATAAATATACGTCACTTTACATTTGCCGCCCTGTGGGCCCCTGCCGCAAGCTCTGTGATCGTGCCCGCGGGTCCTGCAGACTCGATGTTCGCCAGTGTCCCGCGATCGTGTTACGGAGCGGCAGAACGGGGGGATGTCAGTGTAAAAAAAGCATCACCCTGTTCTGCCTAGTGACAGGACACTGATCTACTGCTCCCTGTCTTCGGGAGCAGCCATCAGTGACGTGTCACTCGTACCCACGCCCCCTAACAGTTAGAATCACTCCCTAGGACACACTTAACCTCTTCCTTGCCCCCTAGTGGTTAACGCCTTCACTGCCAGTGTCATTTACACAGTAATTAGTGCATTTTTATAGCACCGATCGCTGTATAAATGTGAATGGTCCCAAAATAGTGTCCGAAGTGTCCACCATAATGTCGCAGTCACGATAAAAATCACCATTACTAGTAAAAAAATATATATTAATAAAAATGCTATAAAATGATTCCCTATTTTGTAGACGCTTTAAATTTTGGGCAAGCCAATCAAACGCTTTTTGCGATTTTTTTATTTTACCAAAAATATGTAGAAGAATACATATCGGTCTAAACTGAGGACATTTTTTTTTTTTTATAGATTTTTTGGGGATACTTATTATAGCAAAAAGTAAAAAATATTGCTTTTTTGTTTTCAAAATTGTCGCTCTATTTTTGTTTATAGCGCAAAATATAAAAACCGCAGATGTGATCAAATACCACCAAAAGAAAGCTCTATTTGTGGGAAAAAAATCGCAAATCGCAAAAATTGCTCTGGTCTTTGGCCAGCCTAATGGTCCGGGGCTGAAGTGGTTAAGTTCCAGCCCTGCCCCTGCTAGGCGAGGACACCATGGAAAGAAATTGAAAATGTTGCTGGGCGGGAGGCCAGAAGGGCTAGCAATTGGTCTTCTATATTCTCTGTGGTTGGACCATCAAGAATGTACAGTGATGCCCTGTACACACGGCCCAGAATCTCGCCAGGAAAAAAACGTCATCTTTCCTGACGAGATTCTTGGCAAGAATCTCTTGCCGCCCGAGTCTACAGACACTCCATTGAAAAGAACCGCGGTTCTTTTGAATGGCAAGAACGCGGTGACGTCATCGCGTAGGACGAGTATACGTTCATCACATTCGATGCCGTCGCCGCCATCTTGTTGCACGCTACCTATGCCTAGGAAGCTACCGAGCATGCGTCAAGGTCATTTTGAGCATGCGCAGGTTTCCACGGCAACAGGTAAGTATACACGCTCTCGGGTTTCACGGCAGGAAAACACTGCCAATAATCACAACGAGAAAATAGAGAACATGTTCTAGATTTTAGGTAGTTTTCTTGACGAGAAACCTGAAAGCCTCGTACACACTCTCGGTGTACTCGGCAAGAAAGCTCTGCCAGCAGTTTCCTTGCTGGTTCTTGCCGAGTAAATCAAGCGTGTGTACGAGGCTTTACAAGACTTATCAAGATATTACTTCCTGGTTTCTGGCCTAGGCCAAAATGATGTCATGTATCCCAGGAGTCTTCAGGATGGGGGAGGGGCACCAGGATCTGACAATGCCGGAGGTGTCAGATCCTGAACACTCTTCAACAAACTTAGCTCTTCAGTCTAGTGGAGTTTGGTGGCTGGGCAGGTAGACAGTCAACTTTTTTTTTTTACCTTTCCAGGAATACCTTTAAAAAAAAGGGACAAAGTCACATTTAAAAGCAGAATAAACTTTTTGCGGTCCCCAGTCTGCATCGATAACACATTCAGGCCGTGTCGCCTGCACGGACATCTCTTGCAGATCTCGGCTGTGAAATTCTACTTCAAATTGATGATCTTTTCCGCGGGTCACACATTACATTCATAAACGCCTCCGGCTGGCCTCCGTAAGCGGGGATAAGAGTAACGGAAACCAACTCGTCTGCATGGAGCCGCCTGATAAATTGCATTTTATGGATTCATTTTCCCCAGTAAATCTGCACTCGTTTTTCTCTATTTCCCTTCGAAGCTCTACGTTTCCCTTCCTCGCCACCATTACGGTCTGCGCTATTACCAGGCACTCCTTGAAACTCACAGATCTTTTTCTTGTTTTCCTAATATGTGGCTGTTTAATTGTTGGTGACTCAATATATACAGCGGTGTTCATAAGTTTACACCCCCTGGCAGAATTTTTGACTTCTTGGCCATTTTTTAGAGAATATAAATGATAACACAAAAACTTTTCTCTCACTCATGGTTAGTGTTTGGCTGAGGCCATTTATTATCAATCAATTGTGTTTACTCTTTTTTAAATCATAATGACAACGTAAATTGTTCGGGAATGGGGCTCGACGTGAGAAAAAGCGACGTGATTTCGCGCATTGCGCCTGCGCCGTCCAAAAAAAAGGTAAATTTACATGAATCACACCCCCACTTCAGCAATTTGAATTGTGCGGCCTTATGCCAAGCACTTTACGCTACGCCACCGCATATTATGGAGCAAGTGCTTTCTGAATAAGGCACTTGCCCATAATATTTGCGGCGGCGTAGTGTAAAGAGGAAACGATACGCCGCCGAAAAGATACATTTTTGTATCTGAATCTGGCCCGTAGCTTTTTGGCCACAACCATAAACACTACATTTGAGAAGAAGTCAACAAGGCCTATGATGAAAGGTCCACCATTCCTACTGTGAAACACGGAGGTGGATCGCTGATGTTTTGGGGGATGTGTGAGCTACAAAGGCACAGAAAATCAGGTCAAAATTGATGGCAAGATGAATGCAGAATGTTATAAAAAAATACTGGAGGAACCTTTCCTTCATCAGCCAGGAAGCTGCGCATCGGACGTACTTGGACATTCCAACATGACAATGATCCAAAACACAAGGCCAAGTCGACCGGTGATTGGCTACAGCAGAATAAAGTGAAATGCACACAAGGAAAGGCTCCTCAATACTTATGCAATAAAATAAAACTCTACACCCCCCATCGCACTCTCCGATTGTCTAACCAAAACCTCCTCTACATCCCCATGTACAACTACAAATCTAAGGGAGAACAAAGATTTGCAGTCCAAGGACCACGGCTATGAAACGCTCTACCAACGGCCATCCGCATGAAAGAAAACCATCGGGCCTTCAGGAAAAATATAAGGATAAGGAAGACAACGGATGGAACAAGCGCCTTGAGGCGATTTAGTTCACATGTGTAGCGCTATACAAGTTATTCACTCGCTCACTTAAGGTTCTGGAGTGGCCATCTCAGTCTCCTGACCTCAATATCATTGAGCCCCTCTGGGGAGATCTCAAATGTGCCGTTCAACGAAGACAGCCCAAGAATTTACATGAGCTGGATGCATCACGGGACCTGGAGTTTCACAGGGAGAGGGAAGAGTGCAGCAGACAACTCTGGATACATAAATAAAGGGGGAGTCAAGTTCCTTTTTAACCCCAGTGACTCCTAAAGTCACAGCTCGGACTCCACAATGAGGGGTAGCCAACCAGGGGAACTACCTCAGGCCACATCCATACCCTAAGCTACACCACCAGTGATTATCTAACTGCATTGCATAGAGAAGCACATAGACCAACTGATGACAGCACTGATTCTAAAACAAGATATTTAACCACTCCCGTCCATGTGATGTACCGGTATGTCACTGGATGGGAAGGGGGATATCTAAGTCATTGCTGCAGCGATCAAGATATATTTTATTTTCAGCAAGCGATTCCCTTCACTGTAAAAGTAATCCTAGCTGCTAAAGAGCTGCTTGATTACTTACAGGCGGTGGAAGGGAGTCTCCCCCATCTGGGAGCCCAGTAAGGATGAGACCAGTGGCATCTGTTCCTGCGATACAGTGAGAGGAACTGATGTCATCTCTCCCATTGTGTGACATCAGAAACAGGAAGACACAAGGATTTTTCACTTCCAGTTTGGTTTGTTGTTTACAAACAGTTACTGGTTTGTACAAGTATCTCAGTAAGCGAATCTGGTTGTGGTCAGAGGAGAGATCTAGGGTCTAAGAGACCCCAGATCTCTCCATAGAGAGGACCTGTCACAGCCCATGCTATAGGACAGTGGTCTCCAAACTGCGGCCTTTGCTTGGTTTTATTTGGCTCTTGGGGCACTATTCTAGTCGCAAGTGCAACCATCTTCTTCAACTTCCTCCATTGTCAACTTGACTATGAGGGGTGTCAACTGTTTACAAAGAGCGCATGCAAACTAGAGTATAAATGCACTATAGGTAGCGCATATGCACCATTTTGAACATATGGAAGAGTGGCTTAATGCAGTGATAAAGTTTCACATCTGTGTGGTCACTGTCGCAGGCGCAGCACTATGAAGTGCCTTTATGCGCTGTGGCATTAGAAGCATTTTGATTTCTCTGATCTTTTAGTCCAAACAAGACTATCTGTTACTCTATAATTCCTCTAACGCCGTTCTATGGAAGCAGTAGGTTTAACCACTTTGCAACCGCCCTATACCGAAAGTACGGCTATAGGGCGGTTGCTTGATTCTAAGTGGCCGTTAATTAACGGCCTTTTAGAATCGCGCTCCCGCGCGCCCCCTGAGGCGCGCACACGGTAACATCCGTGACCGCCGGGTCCAGAGGACCCGGCGCATCACGGATCACGGTAAATCGCCGCTGATAGCGGCGGTTTACCACGTGATCGCGCCGTCCAATGACGGCGCGATCACTTGTCAACAAAGCGGCGTCATGTGCTGGCGCGGGTTCCTCCCTCCTCTCTCTGTACCGATCGGTACAGTGTGAGAGGAGAGGGGAGGGAGCGGATGGCAGCGGCAGTGCTGCGGGCTGGATCTGTGACAAATGTAGTCACAGATCCATCCATCCCTCCCTCCCTGCTCAGCCATCCCTGCTGCAATACTCTGCAATACTCGGCAATACCTCAGCTGGGCATACTCTGCAATACTCGGGCAATACTCTGGCAATACTCTGGGCATTCTGGGCAATACTCTGGGCATACTCTGGGCATACTCTGCAATACTCGGGCAATACTCTGGGCATACTCTGGGCAATACTCTGGGCATACTCTGGGCATACTCTGCAATACTCTGGGCATACTCTGGGCAATACTCTGGGCAATACTCTGGGCAATACTCTGGCAATACTCTGGGCATACTCTGGGCATAATCTGGCAATACTCTGGCAATACTCTGGGCATACTCTGGCAATACTCTGGGCATACTCTGCAATACTCTGCAATACTCTGGGCATACTCTGCAATACTCTGGGCATACCCTGGCAATACTCTGGGCATACTCTGGGCATACTCTGCAATACTCTGGCAATACTCTGGCAATACTCTGGGCAATACTCTGGGCATACTCCGCAATACTCTGGGCATACTCTGCAATACTCTGGGCATACTCTGCAATACTCTGGGCATACTCTGGGCATACTCTGGCCATACTCTGGGCATACTCCGCAATACTCTGGGCATACTCCGCAATACTCTGGGCATACAGCGCCCCTGTCCCCGTGAGCTTGCATGCAGAAGCGAACGCATACGCAAGTCCCGCCCACATATAAAAACGGTGTTCAAACCACACATGTGAGGTATCTTTATATCATGTTTTGGGGTTTTATGTAATTTTCTAGCAAATAAATGATGATTTTTACATGTAGGAGAGAAATGTCAGAATTGGCCTGGGTGCTCCCTGCATGTTGGGCCTCTGTATGTGGCCTCACTGTGTAAAAGTCTCACACATGGGGTATCGCCATACTCGGGAGGAATAGCAGAATGTGTTTTGGGGTGTAATTTGTGGTATGCATATGCTGTGTGTGAGAAATAACCTAATAATATGAAAATTTGATGGAAAAAAAAAATCTTGATTTTGCAAAGAATTGTGGGAAAAAATGACAACTTTAAAAAACTCACCAGGCCTCTTTCTAAATAACTTGGAATGTCTTCTTTCCAAAAAGGGGTAATTTGGGGGGTATTTGTACTTTTCTGGCATGTTGGGGTCTCAAGAAATGAGAGAGGCTGTCAGTACATTAGGTGTGATGAAATTCATCAATTTTCAGTAATTGGTACCATAGTTTGTAGACCCCATAACTTTCACCCAGACTAAATAATATCCAACATTTTATTTATTTTTTTACCAAAGATATGTAGCAGTATACATTTTAGGCCAAATTTATGAAGAAAAATTACTTTTTTGCAAAATTTTATAATAGAAATGAAGAAAAATTATAATTTTTTGCTAAATTTTCGTTCTTTTTTCATTTATAGCAAAAAAAAAAAAAAAAAAAACGCAGAGGTGATCAAATACCACCAAAAGAAAGCTCTATTTGTGGGAAAAAAAGGACAAAAATTTCATTTGGTTACAGTGTTGTATGACCGAGTTATTGTCATTCAAACTGTGAGAGCACCGAAAGATTAAAATTGGTCTGGTTATTAAGGGTGTTTAAGTGCCCAGTGGTCAAGTGGTTAAAGAGCACACCAAACTCTTGAGATAACTTCTTTATTAACTTCAGCTTTTCTTCATATATAACACTGACAATTTCACAGCAGATAGTCCATGTACAAACACGTGTTGAATAAAGTATAACACATAGCGTTTCAACTTTTCAATCTTGTCATTCTACATAAAATGATATATTTCTCTCTTCAGTATCAGTACTCTCACTTTAAGTTATTGAAACACTTTGGGCCAGATTTAGAAAGACTGGCTTAACTTTGTGCGGGCGTAGCGTATCTCATATACACTATGCCGACGTAACTTAGAGAGGCAGGTACCGTATTCACAAAGAACTTGCGTCCTAAGTTACAGCGGCGTAGTGTAAATAGGCCGGCGTAAGCCCGCGTAATTCAAAGTAGGCTGGTAGTGGGCGTGTTGTATGGTAATGAATCGTGACCCCACGTAAATGACGCACCTAACGAACGACGCATGCGCTGTCCCTGGACGTATCCCAGTGCGCATGCTCAAAATCACGTCGCAAATAGTCAATGCTTTCGACGTGAACGTAACCTATGCCCAGCCCCATTCTAAATCGGCTTACACAAACGACGTGAAATTCGACGGCTGTTCCGACGTCCATACTTAACATTGGCTGCGCCATCTTTTTGGTGGTTTATCTTTACGCCTGAAAAACGCCTTACGTAAACGGCGTAGCTTACTGCGACGGGCGTACGTACGTTCGTGAATCGGCGTATCTTGCTCATTTGCATATTTAACATGGGAACGCCGAATGTGTCCAGCGTAACTATGCGCCCATGATATGCCGGCGTAGGCAAGTTACGTCGGACGGCCGAAGCCATGTTTTTCGGCGTATCTTGCTTTCTGAATCGGCGTAAAGATGCGACGGCGCACATTTGTACTTACGTTGGCGTATCTCGAGATACGCCGGCGTAAACCTTTCTGAATATAGCCCTTTATGATCTCTCTGAGGCTTAATCAATAGTTTTACTTGCTCTGTATTGCTGTTTGCAGTTTGACCATTTGCTGCGATGTTTGGAATTGAAATTTTCTGTTTGTTTGGTGGAACTACAAGTGAACACATAACTAGTTGCTTTACAGTTCTAATCACACTATTACCAATAGGAACATATATAACTGTATTGAATACCTATTTTGGCCACTTGCTTCCATAAAACAGAACTCTGACTGGTGTGTGTCTTTTCAGTTCCTCTCTCTCTCTCTCTGGTGTAATGAATTCTAGCAGTGTGCTGGGAATTTTCCAGACAGAATGAGGCCGCGTACACACGACCGAGAAACTCGTCGGGCGAAACACATAGTTTTCCCCGTCGAGTTCCTTGTTCGGCAGTCAAAAAACTTTTCAAGCGGGGGCGTGGCTTGCGCGCGCATGAAGATGGACGCTTGAGCCGTGAGCTCCGCTGACCCGACCGGACCAAAGCGACGAAACAGGGCGACCATCGCCGCAGCTGCCACATAGTGTCTGCCCGATCACCCTCCCATCACTCCGCCGCAACGATGTCCCGCAAGAGGGTTCAGGAAAAGGGGCTGAAGCGGCTGGAGGCCTTCTCCTTCCAGCCGCGCCGCAGAGGCCAAGATGGCGCCGACGGAGCGGCAAGCAGGCAATCGCTGTCCTACGGAGACTCCCCGGACCTGCATCCACAACATCCAAGATCAGGACTCCACTCTCATGTGCCCCAGGACGACTCCCCTGCTACCCCGATAACGCAGAGCCCCGCGAAGTCGAGGATGCGACTGGACGCCTCCAACCAGGCCTCAGACACAGTGAGTACAGGCCTACACAACCCTTCTGCAATCTCCTCACTGCAATCCTCCATAGCTCAATTCCCAACATCTGGCCAACCAGTGCTGGACACCACTATGAAGGACATGCTCATGTCACTACAATCTTCCCTTATGACCAATCTATCATCACTGATTAACAGATTCTCATTAGAAATGAAACACATGGACAATAGGGTACAGTTTATAGAAAGCAAGATGGAGGAATGCACGGAGACGGTTAATGATCTGGTGGATGCATGTAATGATCAGAAAGAGGACTCCCTCTGGATCAAAGCAAAACTCGCAGATTTAGAGGACAGGTCCAGACGCAATAATGTCAAAATGCGTGGGGTCCCTGAATCAGTCCAACCTAAAGACCTGCACAACTTTGCCGCCACGCTATTTTCCACTATGCTGCCAGACCTCTCCCCGATCGAATTAACGATCGATCGCATACACCGCATCCCCAAACCGCGCCACCTTGAGGCAGACGTCCCCCGCGATGTTCTACTTCGTGTACACTTCTACCAGGCAAAAGAACAGATCCTTATGAAAGCCAGAGAACTATCTCCGCTCCCAGCTCCATACTCTGACATCCAACTATATGCCGACCTGTCCCAGTACACGCTGCAATTGAGGAGACAACTGAAAACCATAACCAAAGCCATGCATAACCACAAGATTGTCTACAAATGGCGCCATCCAGCGACCATTCTGGTCACGCACAATGGCGTGCCACACACCATCTCCACACTGGAAGGAGGAATGAAGCTGCTACACTCATGGGGCATCCTGCCTGACCCCTCTCCTAACCACCCAGGCCCTCATGGCCCTCCTAATCCGTTCACGTTCGGGTCTGATCGGGAGAAAAAGAAGACCACCCACCGTTGATCAACCAGCCCTATACTACTACTACATACAACGTATGACCTGGTCCGGTCCGGCTATGCGATTGTACACCTGCTCGCTGAACTTTCCCCATTACTAGTCAGCTGCTCTTATGAGCGGTTCTTGCTGACGAATTTGTGCTTGTTTTATTTTTCTTTGTTCTGCAGTTATAGACTTTTTTTTCTTATCCTCCTATCCCCCATTGCTCATATTGTTACACGCAAGTTGATATTCCATTGGTGCAGTAACCAGGCTTGGACTGCCCTGGGACTTTTTTTTTTTTTTTTTTTTGTAATCTCATTAAAATTCTGTACTAATACATTTTATTTCCTAGAAGGCTCAACATCTGAAAATCTCCTTGTACAGAAGCACGTCTACCCCCCATCACAGCCACCACCACCTTCTGCCATCTGGACTATTGCATCACCATCCACAATTGTGAGTAACTACACCCACGCCACACCACCACCCACCCACAATGGGGATCACTGTTCTTTCCCTCAATGCTAAAGGGCTGAATCACCCTGTAAAACGCTCCTCTCTTTGGAAATCCGCACTCGACTATAAATGTGATGTATTGTGTGTCCAAGAGACACACTTTGCTACGGGGGCCTCCCCCAAATGCCAACATAGGCAATTCCCCCATGTTTTCCAGTCATCCTTCTCTAAAAAACAACGAGGAGTTATGATTGCCGTCAAGAACACTGTTATTTTTCAACTATTGACCTCGGTTATCGACCCGGACGGGCGATACATTATCCTGGTCTGCATCCTCAATAACGTCACCTACACCCTGGTCTCGATCTACTCCCCGAACCATGGCCAAATGCCTTTTCTCAGAAAAACCTTGCGAGCGGCCCGCAAAGTACAACAAGGCCATTTGATGATCTGTGGCGACTTCAATATGGTACCAAATCCCGTAATGGACTCCACTGCTGGCAACAAACGCTGTTCTTCACCTCTAGAAACTTTCATTAATGCTAATGACTTGTATGATGTTTGGAGGTGCTGTCATGCGAGTGAAAGAGATTACACGTTCCTTTCGCCGCGTCACAACACCTACTCACGTATCGATTTGTTTATGACTGACAGCCGATTGCTACACAAAATTTTAGACTCCTCTATACATGCCACCACCTGGTCGGACCACGCTCCTGTTAGCATTACTGTCACCGATGACGCTCGTCATCCTAATTCCTATATTTGGAGGGTTAACAACCACCTACTTCAAACACCATGCTACTCCAACTCCATTAAACAGAAATTGGAAGATTACTTCTCCCTTAATCAGGGGTCAGTGTCCGACCCGCTGGTGGTATGGAACGCTCACAAGGCGGTCATCAGAGGTTCATTTCTCCAAATGGGGGCTAGAGCTAAAAAAAAAAGAACCCAACGCATAGACGAACTGACGAATGAGATAACCGTGACTGAATCCCTAAATAAACTAAATCCCTCCCCACTCTTACAATCTAAGATATTCTCCCTCCGCCAGGAATTGAGGACACTCCTTCTTGATAAACATGTTAACGCTTATAAGATGTTTAAATCCACCTTATACTCGACGGGCAATAAGGCAGGCAAAGCGATGGCTCAAAGGGTTAAAGGTCACAGGGCTAAAACAAAAATCCCTTACATACAGCATCCTCACACTAACGAAAAGCTCCTCAAACCCCAAGAAATAGCAAACGCCTTTAGTGCGTATTATGCGGACCTGTATAACTTAGCAGCGGACCCGACTACAGCCCAACCCTCTCCTGAGATGATCCATGACTTTCTAGATCCCCTAAATCTCCCTTCTATAACTCCCCAACAGCTGGCAGACCTAAACTCCCCCTTCTCAATCACTGAAATCATATCAGCCATAAAAACACTGCCCAACTCTAAATCACCAGGCCCCGACGGCTTCACCGGGGAATACTACAAACAGTTTAAAGACATTCTAGCTCCTACACTATGCCAAGTTTTCAACTCAGCTGCGACATCCTCGTCGTTCCCTCCCGAAATGCTCAAAGCCTTGGTGGTGACCCTACCCAAACCGGGAAAGGAACCCACCACCCCGAAAAACTTTCGTCCCATCTCCTTACTTAACCTCGATGTAAAATTATTTGCAAAAATGATTGCCAAAAGATTAGAAGATTTACTCCCAATCCTTATCTCCCCGAATCAATCAGGATTCACTAAAGGTCGGCAGGCCTCTGATGCCACAAGACGGATGATTAACATCATTCACCATGTAGAAACCACTAAAACCCCAGCACTACTACTATCCCTAGACGCCGAAAAGGCCTTTGACAGGGTCCACTGGGATTATATCTCAGCGGTCCTGTCAAAATTTGGCATTAAAGGTACAATCCGTGATGCTATAATGGCCCTGTACTCCAATCCCACTGCGCAGGTCTTCTCTGCAGATGCCCTCTCCGCACCTCTACAAATCTCCAACGGTACAAGGCAGGGATGTCCACTATCACCCATTATTTTCAACCTTGTCATGGAACCCCTGGCAGAAAGAATTCGGTCTAACCCGGCCATATCTGGCATTCCCCTAGCAGATCAAGAACACAAAATAAGCCTGTTCGCGGACGACGTGATCCTTATGGTCACAAACCCTACCCGCTCTATCCCTGAGATCCAGAAGACGCTAGCCTGGTTCGGCGATGTCTCTTATTACAAGGTCAATGAAGCCAAATCTTACATACTGGACCTAGGTTTAGATACACCCACTAGTCAACAAATCAAACTCCAATTCCCATATGCTTGGGCAGATCACAGTTTGACTTATCTGGGCATCCAACTGACTAAATCCACCAAATCGTTATTCGCGTCTAATTATCTACCGTTAAGATTACAACTACAGGCTGATCTTACCAGGCTGGCGTCCTTCGAGTTCTCATGGATGGGCCGACTAGCGGCGTTCAAAATGTTCCACCTACCCCAAATATTGTACTTGTTTAGAACTATCCCTATCCCTATCCCACTCAACTACTTCAAATCTCTTCAGACAATCTTGTCCAAATTTGTTTGGAAAGGTAAAAAAGCTAGATGCGGCCACTCCCAACTAATTAAGCACCGTTTAGCTGGGGGCTTGGGATACGTCGATTTCCAGGACTATTATATGGCCTCTATTTTAGTACAATCAAAAGATTGGTTTACAAACCCCTCCCCATCCACAACATGGGGACAGATGGAAGCATCATTCATCCCGGGAAAAAACATACAGGCCTGGCTGTTCGCGTCATTATTAGGCAAAACTCACTTCGCTCAGATGTCACCCCCCATAGTAGCATCCATCAAAACCTGGTCCAAGTTCTCTAAACTTACGAGCACTCACCCCAACCTAGCGACCTGGCCCATTCCTATTGACACGTTGAGACATCTCATTGAATCCTCTTCCTACACGGGATGGAAACACAAAGGTATTGCATACGTCTCAGACCTTATTGCCGAGGGTAAAACTAAAACATTCCCCATGCTCTTAAAAGAATACCTTCTCCCACAAACTGATAGGTATCTGTACATTCGCACCCAACACTGCCTTGCCAAGCTCAAATCTCTCTCGTGGAAGATCCCTCAGATAGCTTGGATCTTCTTTAAATCCCCCACAACTAGAAAGAAGGGAATATCCTTGTTCTACAACATTCTGCACCAAAAGACTACCTTTACCAGCTCAGCAGCCCTTGCACGCTGGGAAAAAGATCTAGGACAAACCTTCTCGCTTCTCAAATGGGAGAAGGCCTGTTTATCCACCTACAAAGCCACATGTTGCTCCTCTCTATGGGAACTCGCATTCAAACTAACTCACCGGTGGTATCTGACCCCCGACAGAATGTCTAAGTTTAGCGCAACGCTGTCCGCCCCCTGCTGGAGGAACTGTGGACAGAGTGGTGATTTGATACACACATTCTGGAAATGCCCCAAACTCAAACGTTACTGGCACTCTGTCTTTAACCTTATATCTGCAGTCACTGACATTTCACTAGAAGAATGCCCATCAATGGCTCTTCTATCCCTAGACATCGACCGGCTCCCTAACCCGATGCGGTACATCATAGTACATATACTCCTGGCAGCCCGCCTTAGCATCACAAGGAAGTGGAAGGACCCTGACCCTCCCACGGTGGTAGATGTTATCCACACCACACAGGAACATTTCATTTACGAGACGACTCTAGCTCTGAAACAGGGGGACAGACTGATGCAGCTCCACTTATGGCAACAGTGGAAGGACTGGACGGAATCTCCTTCCTTTGTCAAAATGTTTAACCTGTAACGTTGATAAATGTCCTACTCGCCCTCCTGACTAACTACCCAACCTATGACCCCCAAACGGGACCTGGTGGGGTGGAATACTCGAGCACAGTCTTGCTCCCTTAGAGGGGTGCTTGAGTGGTTCTGCCCTTCACACGCCCCCCGATGTTGCACGGTAAGAAACAATATAAGCTTTAATATGAAACTTCACCGCTTCAATAATTCCAAATGTTACCTGGATGGTAGATATATGAATGTTGCTGCACTACTAAGGTTACCAATGTTACAATGACAATCTCTATGTTCCTATTTGTTGCATACTATGTCTATATTGTAAAGCGTTTAGACCGCTTGCTAACTGTTTACATTACTCTGTTTTATGTGAAAATTGACAATAAAAACTATATTTGAAAAAAAAAAAAAAACTTTTCAAGCCAAATTTTCCCATTGCCCATCGAGGAAATAGAGAACATGCTCTCTTTTTGGCTCGACAAGTTCCTCGGCGGGTTTCTTCCCGAAAAGTGTACACACGACCGGTTTCCTCGGTAGAATACGTCTCCCATCGAGTTTCTTGCTAAATTCTGCCGAGGAAACCGGTTGCGTGTACGCAGCCTCAGTGT
The DNA here is from genome assembly GCA_029574335.1 of Rana kukunoris. Taxonomy (NCBI): domain Eukaryota; kingdom Metazoa; phylum Chordata; class Amphibia; order Anura; family Ranidae; genus Rana; species Rana kukunoris. Next base: position 605,699,181 of record CM056050.1, read on the forward strand.
AAGGCTGGCTGTGATTGGCCAAGACTCTTGCTCAGTGTGAAATTGGCTGTGATTGGCCAAGACTCCTACTGAATTACAAAAGCTTAACTCTTTTTCAGGTTTCAATTCTGCTGAGTCTTGAGCTTACCTTACAGTCACACAACAAACCTTAAAAGGCATATTTTCTCTTTTGCTTCTGTAAACACAATATACAACTGTTATATGACACCCATATATAAAGTCACAGTAAATAACTCTGCTTTTATCTCTCAAATAAGATCATATGAATTGTTTTAAGGTTATTAGCGGGTCTAGCTGTATATGTGTCTTGGATATGCAGTAATATCTGGCAGCTTACCTTCCTATCCATGTGTTATCATCTCTCCTCCCTGTATGGCTCCACCCCTGGCCATATCAGCAACTCTATATTAACCAGTGCACTGCAGGTCTGCCTTGCTTATCAACATTGTTTGTTAAGCATTGTGTTTCTGCTTGCCGTGTGCTATGTTTATCTCTGTGTATCAATCTTGTCCCCGACTACTCCAGTTTGCTTGTGACCCTGACCTTTGGCCTGTCCTTTGTTTATCCTGTCTGCTTGTCACCCTGACCTTGGCTTACTCCTCACTATCTCTCGTATCCTAAATGGCTGCTTCCCCTCTCTACCCTATGCCTTACAGAGCGTGAGCTGGGGAACTCTGGGGGCCGCGACCTGGATTCAGTTGCAGCTAAGGCCATCCCCACCACTAGAGACTCTGGTGAAAACCTGCTGGATCTTTGACTCCATGCCCCGGTGAATCTTGGGCTCAAGCTTCCTGTGGGATCTTTGTTTGTGCTCCAGTGGACCTACCTCCCATTTCCACTCTGTGTTCCACCCGCAGCAGTCTGCTATAGGGTTCACTACCTTGTGGTGCACTCCTGACTCCAACGGGGTGCCTCTGTCATCTGGCCACAGGTGACCTGACAATATGCATGTAAGTCAGAGGCGGACTGACAACTCATGGGGCCCCCGGGCAATAGAAGATTATGGGGCCCCTGAGCTTACTGATGGCCACCACGCCAGGAGGCAGTACAGAGGCGGGGCAGCTAAAATCTCAGGATTTTCACATCAAAAGCATATTGGTTTCGGACAAATCAGGGACAGATGTAAAAAAAACACAGATTTGTATATACTGTCCCTGGTTTTACTGAGCCTGGCAACCCTGATGGGGCCCACTAGTGGCATAGGCCCCTCGGGCAGTTGCCGAGTGACTCAATGGTCAGTCCGCCCCTGATATAAGTCATATTAGCAACCTAGGACAGGTCTTAGCTGACCAGCTACAGTCACTCCTTCCATATTAGGCTGTGAACTTTTTAGACTACCCTTTTATTGTTTGGGAATGTTGAAGTTGTAGGAAGAAAGAAAAAAAATAATTGCAAATTTGATTTAAAAAAAAAAAAAGAAAAACATGCACCTACGTCAACTAAGGCTGCGTACACACAAGGAGACATGTCCGATGAGATAGGTCCGACAGACCATTTTCATCGGACATGTCTCCTGGGATATTTTGGTCTGATGTGTCCACACACCATCAGACCAAAATCCCTGCGGACAGAGAACCCGGTGACGTGACGGTGACGCGGCGACGTGCGCAAACAAGGAAGTACAATGCTTCCACGCATGCGTCAAATCAATTTGACACATGCGCGGGATTTCGGTCCGCTGGTTAGGCGTACTAACCAGCGGACATGTCCGACGGACAGGTTTCCACCAGACAAGTTTCTAAGCATGCTTAGAAACTTTTGTCTGCTGGAAACCTGTCCGCTAGGCTGTACACAGGATTGGACATGTCCGTGGAAACTGGTCTGCGGACCATTTTTATCGGACATGTCTCCTCGTGTGTACGCAGCCTAAGAATTTAGTAATTTGCCTGGGATTCTGTTTTAAGTATTTTTTTTTTTAATCTTTTTTGCTTTGTATGGCTGTGTCAGCTGTATTTTGAATGAAAGGTAGAACTTGTTTGATGTCTTTTTTTACAACCCAACTATCTATGCAATCACTAATCAGTGAACCTAAGCAACCTCAGAGACTGATGTGCCATTTTTGATCCATACAGTAAGACATGTAAACTCTGATGCAGCACCTTACATGTCTAATGAGAAATGTTTGAAAAAAAAAAAGAAAATACCCATTTTTCTGTTTGTGGCTGTGCTAACTCTAAAGCGACTCCTGCCTGGCATCAAGAACCCGACAAACAGCTGTGTTCCATGGAACGCTTTGCATTCCGACGGCGGCACTTGTCAAGAGTGAGATTTGATTACATGCAGCAATCAACGGTAAACTGAAGTTTCAAAAATACCCGTCGTAGCAATATTATCACTACGGCACAGACGGCATATGTTTGCCTCCTTTACTTCAAAGGCAAGAGGACTTCAAAGTTCTGTCTGTGCTGATGTGTCACTAAAGGCCACATGTTGCATTAATGAGCTTCGAGGGATTTTGATTTCCACAAATATTACAACTGCGCCTCAAATTGTCCGTAGAAAATGGCTCATTAGTTTCGTGGTGGGTCATTGTCTCCCGGTAATGACTGTCCTTTTGCATCTAATCATGTTTACTTTCTTTTTTTTCTTGATTGGGAGTTTTTTCGGAGCTGTTGTCACTTTCATGGTGAGGAAGAAGGACGCCGGCAATTTTTTTTTTTTTTACGTTAACAGTAAAAAAAAAAAAAAAAAAAGAGTTAAAAAAGCTCATCAAAGAATCATCAGAAAATAATCGGCACTTGAAAGACTAAACTCAATCAACTTTTCAATGGTTCATTTTGTTTTTCAGTAAAACGAATAGAAAAAAGGCAATAACCAACTTCAGTCGGCAGAAGACGTAGAATGTGTGTTTGTCTTTGAGAGTAAAAATTGATCTTAAGAGCCTTTTCGGATAGGAGGGGCGGGCTGCGCCAGGGACCCGCTCAGCACTCAACTTTTTTACTTTTTTTTTGTCGCTTTTATTGTGAACATAAGTCTTTTTGTTTAAGATCTGTCAATCCATTTCTTCTTTTATAAACAAACTTTAACTTTGTGGATGTAAAATGTAAGGATTTCTCAGAAGAAATAAGGACATTTAAAAGCAAAATCAAAGGATGAGGAAAGTGAAGGAGGACTGCACTAAGGTAAAATAAGCTATTTTGGGGATTTTTTTTTACCTTTACAACCCTTTTAAGCAGATCAAATCTTATGCACTTATATTTTATTACATTTTTAAGTGTAGCTGTATAGCCCTTACCCTATTGCTATCACAAAGTATTTGTTTCATGAATATTCCCATGTAATTAGCTACATTTATTACAAGAACTTCAAAGAAGCAAACAAACCTCAAAGGCTCGAACATGCTTTATAAATAGATGTCTCCCGTCGATAAGGAACTATGATCTACCTGTTCTCCTTACTCTCACATTCTTCAACTACAGTGGAACCTCGGATTGCGAGTAACACGGTTAACGAGCGTTTCGCAATACGAGCACTGTATTTAAAAAAAATTGTGACTTGGTTTGCGAGTTAAGAGGTAAGCTGACATTTAGACCCTTTAACAATCTGATGTGTAGACCTCTTCATGGTATGATATGTGGACCCTTTCATAGTCTGATATGTAGACCTCTTCATGGTACGATATGTGGACCCTTTCATAGTCTGATATGTAGACCTCTTCATGGTCTGATGTGTAGACCTCTTCATGGTACGATATGTGGACCCTTTCATAGTCTGATATGTAGACCTCTTCATGGTCTGATGTGTAGACCTCTTCATATTCTGATGTGTAGACCTCTTCATGTTATGATATGTGGACCCTTTCATAGTCTGATATGTAGACCTCTTCATGGTACGATATGTGGACCCTTTCATAGTCTGATATGTAGACCTCTTCATGGTCTGATGTGTAGACCTCTTCATGGTCTGATATGTAGACCCCCTTCATATTCTGATGTGTAGACCTCTTCATGGTACGATATGTGGACCCTTTCATAGTCTGATATGTAGACCTCTTCATGGTCTGATGTGTAGACCTCTTCATGGTCTGATATGTAGACCCCCTTCATATTCTGATGTGTAGACCTTTTCATGGTCTGATATGTAGACCTCCTTCATATTCTGATGTGTAGACCCTTTCATGGTCTGATATGTAGACCTCCTTCATATTCTGATGTGTAGACCTCTTCATGGTCTGATATGTAGACAACCTTCATAGTCTGATGTATAGACCTCTTCATAGCCTGATCTGTAGACCCCCTTCATATGTACTGTAGACCCCTTCATAGTGTGTGATATGTAGACCTCTTTATAGTCTGATGTGTAGACCTCTTCATTGCATGATATGTAGACAACCTTCAAAGTCTGATATGTAGACCTCTTCATGGCTTGATATGTAGACCCCCTTCATAGTCTGATATGTAGACCTCTTCATAGTCTGATATGTAGACCTCTTCATAGTCTGAAATGTAGACCTCTTCATGGTCTGATATGTAGACAACCTTCATAGTCTGATATGTAGACCCCCTTCATAGTTTGATATGTAGACCCCCTTCATAGTCTGATGTGTAGACCTCTTCATAGCTTGATAGACCCGTTCATAGTGTGTGATATGTAGACCTCTTCATGGCCTGATATGTAGACTCCTTCATAGTGTGTGATATGTAGACCTCTTCATAGCCTGATACAGTATGTAGACCCCTTCATAGTGTGTGATATGTAGACCTCTTCATGGCCTGATATGTAGACCCCCTTCATAGTCTGATATGTAGACCCCTTCATAGTCTGATATGTAGACCTCTTCATAATCTGATATGTAGACCTCTTCATGGCCTGATATGTAGACAACCTTCATAGTCTGATATGTAGACCTCTTCATGGCCTGATATGTAGACAACCTTCATAGTCTGATATGTAGACCCCTTCATAGTCTGATATGTAGACCCCTTCATAGTCTGATATGTAGACCTCTTCATAGTCTGATATGTAGACCTCTTCGTGTTCTGATATGTAGACAACCTTCATAGTCTGATACGTAGACCCCCTTCATAGTTTGATATGTAGACCCCCTTCATAGTCTGATGTGTAGACCCCTTCATAATGTGTGATATGTAGACCCCCTTCATAGTGTGATATGTAGACCCCCTTCATAGTGTGATATGTAAACCCCTTCATAGTCTGATATGTAGACCCCTTCATAGTCTGATATGTAGACCCCTTCATAGTCTGATATGTAGACCCCTTCATAGTCTGATATGTAGACCCCTTCATAGTCGGATATGTAGACCCCTTCATAGTCTGATATGTAGACCCCTTCATAGTCGGATATGTAGACCCCTTCATAGTGTGATGTGTAGACCCCTTCATAGTCTGATATGTAAACCTTTTCATGATCTGATGTGTAGACCTCAGCACTAGTATTAAACATATACATTTGTTTTATTATAAGAGTTTAAGCATATGATTTTATATAAAATAAAGAACGTCCTAGTTCAGTACAGGAATGATTAAAAAACGAAATAATCATATTCATAACAATATACTATAATGCACTAAAAAAACATGCATATCAATAAATAAAATAAAATTATTGTCCAATATATTGGTCATAGATATTGACGTATAATTCTCGCATCTCTTTTAATTCACCTTAAGTATGAGATTTGGAAAGTTTTGATGACTTTACCTTGTCGTGTGAGAAACCTGCGTCATACAGACTGCTGCGAGCGCCCAAGAGTGCCTCATTTCTCCTAATTTTTTTTATAGCCTTGTGACTTATTTCTTTTCCTTTGAAAGGGAATCAGAATTTCTAAAAACCAAGAATGGCTTCACATTCCCTAATCCCCATTAAATCCTCGGCTGGGCCCGGCTGGACAGAGATACGATCAATCTCCTCTCAATTTGTCACCTGCCTAGGGGCTGACCGAATACACAGGAGAAAAATGCCTTCCGGTGGAAAATGCTTCCATAGAGGCGGAAAATCATTCTCGCCAATAAGTCAGTGAGGAATAGCCAGAAGTGCGGCTTGAATTTTTCATGCCCACCCGGCTCCCTCTCGGCACACGAGATGCTGAAATAGCTCCCTGATAAGCACATCCATTTTATGTTTTCTTAAGTGGGAACCAGAAAACCAACAACTCACCTACAGCGAAAGATGAGCCAAATTAATCGCTTGCCTCTTATCTCCCATAAAAGCAGAAAGGCATTTGCATGGGCTTTATATTAGAAGAGGTAAGATGGATGATGGGGAACTGGAAGATGGCTCTCCCATGGGCTCTGCACTCATTGCTCTGAAGAAAGCACCCTATTTACTGTCTATCTCCTGGTAGATGACACATTTTATTAACAGGATATAAGCAATCAAATATCTCATAGAGTGTCTGCTGCTCTGGGGCTGTTAGCTCAGGTGTGGCTGGGAGTCTGAGGTCTTGGTCAGACAATGATGGAAAAATCTGAGTTGACCAGGTCATGCAACTTTGGTACTAAGGTTGCTCGTATGTCCTTTAAAATAAGTCAAGTAACCACTTTGCTTGCACTAATAATACAGAAGTGGGAAACTCTTGAGTATATCTAAATGCAGGGCTTTTTTCCAGCAGGAACATGGGGTAACGCAGTTCCGACACCTCCAGCTCTGAATATATGTAGCGGCAAGGGGTGCTGGGATGTATTGGAGGGTCAATTGATGCTGGCTGCTGTGGGATCTATTGTTGCCTGAGGGGATCTCTTTTTACAGGGGGGGTCTATTGTTGCTCGGGGGCCTTTATGCTACTGGGAGACAATCGTTCCTGGGAGACATCAACTGTTGAGGGAGGGGTGTATTGTTGCTAGCTGTTCAGAGTATATTGTTGCTGGGGATGCTCCATTGTTGCTGGCCACAGGGGATCTGTTTTACTTCTTATTAACAAATTACATACAAATTACTTAGCACCACAAATTGATACTTGGTTCTGTATCCATTGCTAAGAGGTGGGTAGGGGGTGGAACCAAGGAACGGTGCTTGGAGGTGGGTAGGAGGTGGAACCAAGGAATGGTGCTTGGAGGTGGGTAGGGGGTGGAACCAAGGAATGGTGCTTGGAGGTGGGTAGGGGGTGGAACCAAGGAACGGTGCTTGGAGGTGGGTAGGGGGTGGAACCAAGGAATGGTGCTTGGAGGTGGGTAGGGGGTGGAACCAAGGAACGGTGCTTGGAGGTGGGTAGGGGGTGGAACCAAGGAATGGTGCTTGGAGGTGGGTAGGGGGTGGAACCAAGGAATGGTGCTCGGAGGTGGGTAGGGGGTGGAAGCAAGGAATGGTACTTGGAGGTGGGTAGGGGGTGGAAGCAAGGAATGGTACTCGGAGGTGGGTAGGGGGTGGAACCAAGGAATGGTGCTTGGAGGTGGGTATGGGTGGATCTTGGCTGAAACTCCATGTAACCCTAAAAACATGATATGCTGATAAAATCTTGGATTAGAGTCTAGGTAACCCTAAAGGTGGTGTGCTGGGGAAATCTTGGATTGGACATGAAACCCTAACACAAATTTTCTCTGTAACCTTCCCTGTAATTCTTTTACTAACCCTCTTAGCAACCCCAACACGTTTTTTTCTCACAAGACTTCCATTTTAAATATAGTCCATTTTTTTATATATATATATACTGTATATATATATATATATATATATATTTTTTTTTGTAAAGCCCCCCCCCCCCCTGCTTCTCAATTTGCGGCAGCCCCCCCCACTTCTCAATTTGAGCCCCCCCCCCAGTTCTCTGTTTCAGGGGGCCCATGCCTGAAGCTGTGTAAGGGGCCCCATAATTCCTGATGGCGGCCCTGAACATAATAGAACAGGCAACATCGATCTACCTCAGGCTTCCAAGACACGTACATTTACCTTTTTTTTTATCACATCAAAAGCGCCAGTGATTGACACAGCAAACATCACTCCACGTTCTCCGCGCCCGCCATCTCTCTTCATCAGCCACTTACCGCGGCGTGCGTTCTTCTGTCTCAATATGTGTCTGACACTTACTACAAGGGCTCCATCCATTAATCGAGCTGTGCTAACAGGTAACACAACAGAGACAGACGAAGAAAAACACAAAACCTTTGCATCTCAGGTAGTCTTCAGTAGACAAAACACTGACACCTCGGGGGCCGCGCTACTCCCCGGTTTGTTGTACTTCGCAGAGTTAGCTACGGGGATTGTAATAATTAGGCGACAGTATACCGCTAATGTGCCGTCAGCGGTGGAAATAAAAATGCTGCTTCGACAGAAAAAAACCTCCAGCTCTGGTTGCCTGGGGGCACGCTTGCTGCCGATCAGATCCCCCCCCCCCCACCCCCCACGCGCGCGCCACCTCCCCCTTATCACGTTTGATTAGAAAACTCCAGCAGACGCAAGTCTCTGAACAAAAAACACCTAGGTCTGCACTTTCCAACTCCTCTCCGGTGATAAAAGGCAAGCAAGGAAAAAAAAAAGAAACAGAAAAAGAAGGAAGACGAGCGTTTTCAGAAACCCAGAGCAGCTGTTGATTGGACAGAACTGGCATTCAGCAATTTTTAATGGGTTTTCCCAGCAGCTAGGTGGCCTTAGAAGCTTCTGTGGCCCGGTGTCGTCTTCTTTTGTGCTTCCTTTGACTGCTTCTTGTGAATTGGCGCGGTTGCCCTCCCTGCAGTCTTCGGAATTGGAGCCAGCTGAAGAATGTCTTACTCACAATACAATGTGTGCCGGCGCGGTGTAATCATTCGACTTCTTACAGCAAACCAGGGGTGGATTTCTCCCTTTCAATTATATTGGAAATGGCTATTGAACGCTCAACAGCTTTGCCCATTTAACTCTGGTTAACGCATTGCAGGCAATGTGAAGTGCAGGCGCCGATGTTTAGTTTATTTTTGGCTTTCCTTGGTTCCTGCTTTCTTCCCTCATTAATATTCTAGATCAATTTGTCAGTAAAATCTTATTTTTTTCTTACATTTTTTATTTTAGGCCTAGTGGGCCTCTGTGCGTCTGTATGCAATGCATGTGAGCAGGGTGCAGTGTGGCATGGCCACGAAAGAGAGCACACAGGGATGAGTTGTAGAGAATAGAATATATTGAAATTTTCCAACAAGTTACAACAGGGCCGGCGGTAAGGTTGCCACGAGCAGGGCAGTTTGAAGGAATTTGGGGGCCCCAAGCAGGTCCCCCAGCCCCCCCCCCTCCGCACAGCCCCCCCATGTTCTTTTTACTCCCCCAGGCCCCCCTTCCCTATGTTCTTTTTAGGCCCCCCCCTACTGGGTCTGTACCGCACGGCAGGAGATTCCATTTCATGTTCCCGGACAGACTGAAAGGAATTGATCACGGAGTCTGGACTGACAGGAAGAAGAAGGAAGAGGAGCTCGACCACGCTACAGAGAAGGGAAAGTGACGACTCGAGGTAGCAGTGCTGCAGGCTCTCTATAGAGCGCTCAGGCGGCTGCAGCATATAGGAAGCGTGGCAAGGGCCCTGCTTGGGGTCCCAGGCCAGTTCGGGTCCCTTGGTTTGCCTGCCTTGTAGCGACAGGCCTGGCCACGAGCAATGATTTGTCTCTCGACTGCCCCCCGCCGCCATCCTCAGTGAGGTAATAAGGAAGTGAAGTGTTGAGGGTTCACTGCCCGGTTCCCTACTGAGCATATGAGAGCCGCGTGGCCTGTCCTCACTGGTCCCCACTCTCAGCGCGCGCGGGGGGGGAGTGGCGTGACTCCCACAGAAGTCTATGCCGGGGAGTGGGTAAAAATGCCTGTCTTAGATAGGTATCTGCACCCCCTCCCCCCTGAAAGGTGCCAAATGTGACACCGGAGGGGGAAGGGTTCTGAAAAGCGGAAGTTCCATTTTTGGGTGGAACTCCGCTTTAAGAGCAGTGATAGGTGGCACTGATAAGGCTGAACTAATATGCAGCACTAATGTGCACTGATAGGTGGCACTGATATGTGACACGTATGGACAATAGTAGGGGGCACTGATGGGTGGCACTTATGGGCAATGATAGGTGGCACTGGTGGGCACTGAAAGGCAGCACTGATTTGGCTGTGTGTAACAACTAACAAACCTTACTGCAGGCGAATGATGGGTGTACGGGGTGTACCAAGATGGCTGCCATGGTGTTCTGATGCCTCCAACATGCCGCTGACTCTCTCTGTCTTCTCTGCCCACTGACTTCCGGGAATGAGCGCCCACTGACTTCCGGGAATGAGAGCCCACTGACTTCCGGGAATGAGCGCCCACTGACTTCCAGGAATGAGCGCCCACTGACTTCCGGTAATGAGCGCCCACTGACTTCTGCGAATGAGCGACCACTGACTTCCACGAATGAGCGACCACTAACTTCCGCGAATGAGCGACCACTGACTAACGGCGAAGGGCACTAATGAAGAGGCACTGATGAGGCTGCACTAATATGCAGCACTGATGGGCACTGATAGGTGGCACTTATGGACAATTATATGGGGCACTGATGGGTGGCACTGATAGGTGGCACTTATAAAGAAATGATAGGTGGCACTGATGGGCGGCACTGATGGGTACTGAAATGCAGCACTGATTTGGGTGTGTGTAACAACTAACAAGCCTTACTGCAGTCGAGTTCTGGGTGTACGGAGTGTACCAAGATGGCCATTGTGGTGTTCTGACGCCTCCAACACACTGCTGGGTCCCTCTGTCTTCTCTGCCCACTGACCTCTGGGAATGAGCGCCCACTAACTGCTGGGAATGAGCATGTGATGCCTCCAACGCACCTCCAACTCCATCTGGAGGTATTGGATTAAGCATCGGAGCATTTGCACAAGTCCAAGTACTCATGCAAATGCTCGGTATCGGCACCAATACTAGTCTAAGAGCCAGCAGGTGTTCACCAGAGCCTCTAGTGGTGAGGATGGACTGTGCTGCAACTGGTTCTAGGTCGTGACCCCCAGAATCTCAGTAGGATAGAGGGGAAGCAGCTGCCCAGGATAACAAGAGATGGTAAGGGGATAAGCCAAAGTTCGGGGCGACTAGCAGACAAGGATAAACATAGAACACCCCAAAGGTTAGCAGGCAGGGATGGTTGAGAACAAGCCAAGATCAGTAATTGGAATCAGACGTAGAAGGTACAGCAAGACACACACGAAAGCTAACAAACAATGTTGATTAGCACCGCTGGCTTGCAGTGCACAGGTTTATATAAAGTTCTCTGATAGGGCCTGGGGTGGAACCATGCTTAGAGGAGAGATTACTTAAGCAGCCAGGTGAGATTGGCTGACCTCTTAATTAGCACATGGAGAGGTAAGCTGACAGACAAACATAACTGCATTACTATGACACTAGCAGCTTGGGGGGGACATAACACACGTCCACCCCCACAGCTGCCCAGGGGTGCCACAGAAATCTGATCACCTGACCACCAAAATAAATAGGTTCTCCTAGTAGGCTAAGGGAACAAAGAAACTCCTGCCAATAGGCTGAGGCACCCCATCCATGATTCATAGTCTGACATTGCTACACCCTTGTCAATCTAATGCCACCAGCAAGCGCCACCTAGTGGCAGAAGAGAAGAGGTACATCAACCCAAAGTTAGAGAGGAATTAGTAGATCTTCAAACATTCAGCCAGGATGATTAATACCTGACAAACTAAATTTATTAGCAATCTTAAACACCAGAGTGCTGCAATTATAACATACAATTACCACAGGACTATAAAGAGACAATAGGTATGAGACTGTAATTGAGCACTAAATTAAACTGGAGACAAAGCTAATGGAATTAATGTCAAAATACTCGGTTATGTAGAACACAGTTCAGATTATAATAGCCGCGCTTATCATGTTGTTTGACATATATTTATCACAGAGGAATCTGGTATGTTTTTATGCATTGTTGGAAGACACATAACATTTTAATATACATTCCTGAATACAGTAAATGCAAAGGACGAGTAAAGCATTCCTACATACTGTGAACGAGAGGGCGACTCACCCTAGAGGCTTTCTTTGCTTCTGCACTTGAAGTTTTTTGATGACATTGAGAGATTAATGGATCTTCAATGAGTGCTGCGTATAAACAGCTCAGCATTGAACAGCCATTGTAGAGGACCTGTATTGCCGTGTTCACCAAATACGCATGGCCCGCGGCATCACCAAGTGTCTTCATTATGGAAAGCCTTCTGAAACATGGCAACCCTGAGAAAGGTCTCTGGAGCATCCGGTATAAAAAGGCTGGGGAAAAAAAGCCTATTGAGTTTGACAATTCAAAATAAGAACCAGTGGCGGCTGGTGCTCAAAATCTTTGGGGAGCGCAAACAAACTAAAAAAAACAAACAAAACATCAATTGCCACCACTGTGCCCATCAATTGCCACCACTGTGCCCATCAAACGCAGCCACTGTGCCATAAAATTGTTGCCACTGTGCCATGCCATCAAACGCAGCTACTGTGCCCATCAATTGTCGCCATTGTGCCATGTAATCAAACGCAGCCACTGTGCCATCAATTGTCACCACTGTGCCCATCAATTGTGGCCACTGTGCCCATCAATTGTCGCCACTGTGCCATGCCATTAATTGTCGCCATTGTGCCATGCCATTGTCGCCACTGTGCCCATCAATTGTCGCCACTGTGCCATGTTATTAATTGTCGCCATTGTGCCATGCCATTGTTGCCACTGTGCCCATCAATTTTCGCCACTGTGTCATGCCAAACGCAACCACTGTGCCATCAATTGTCACCGCTGTGCCATGCCAAACGCAGCCACTGTGCCATGCCATTGTCACCACTGTGCCCATCAATTGTTGCCACTGTGCCATGCCATTGTCGCCAATGTGCCATGCCAAACACAGCCACTGTGCCATCAATTGTCACCACTGTGCCATGCCATTGTCGCCACTGTGCCATGCCAAACACAGCCACTGTGCCATCAATTGTCGCCACTGTGCCCATCAATTGACGCTACTGTGCCATGCCAAACGCAGCCACTATGCCATTAATTGTCGCCACTGGGCCATGTCAAACGCAGCCACTGTGCCATGCCATTGTCGCCACTGTGCCCATCAATCACTGTGCCCATCAATTGTCGCCATTGTGCCATGCCATTGTCGCCACTGTGCTCATCAATCACTGTGCCCATCAATTGTCGCCACTGTGCCATGCCATTGTTGCCACTGTGCTCATCAATTGCTGCCAGTTTGCCCCTAAAATGTCGCCAGATTGTCTCTCCCCCTCCTGGCACTTACCTTTCTAGGTCAGCCACCCTCGGATCTTCCTTCATGATCCCTCGAAGTAGTCCCAGCCATAATGCCGAATACGGCCAGCAATGAAATAGAGCTTTACACCCATGTTCTTGAGGAATATGTTCTCATGCCCATTTTCCATATGCTTTATTATTTTTCTCAGGCCTTGAACACCCAGCCGGGAATCCCGTCAGGAAAAAAAATGTTGGTTTTCCTGACGGGATTCCTGGCAAGATTTTCTTGCAATGCCATGCATACAGGTGGCCATTCAAAAGAACCGCTGTTCTTTAGAATGGCAAGAACGCAGTGACGTTATTGACTACTATTGACTACTATAGAAGTTATTGACTGACTATTGTCGGCGCTTGTCACATTCGATGCCATCGCCGCCATCTTGCTACACCCTACACTATGCCTTGTTGCCGTTGCCGGCCAAATACTGTTGCCGGCCAAATACTGTTGCCGGCCAAATACTCTCCTGGCAGTTTTCCAACCGGGAAAACCGGTCGTGTGTACGAGGCTTTGTACTTCATTATTTTCTTTATAATCCCATACCAAAGACCTCCAGTCCTTCGCTTGCACCCCTCAGGTCGCTTCACAATGCCAATTAAGCAGAATATTCTAGCTAACAAAAAATAAAAATGCTTACAGTCCATCACAATTACATATTTTTATGCCTGGCTTAAACATATTAATTTATTCAGAAAGAAAAGGTGTAGCAAGCTGGGGTGACCTTGTGGGTTTAGTGGGCAGGAATTTCTATAAAATACAATTTAGCCAGCGAAAGAATAGTATTCCCCCATTTCAACCTTCGGCTTTGTCTTTATAAATAAAAATACTGGTGTGAAATCTCCATGGGGCTCCCGTGTTTTGTCGCCGTTTTCCTTTCCGTGTGTCGGCATTGAGAATCCAGATAAACATTTTTTTCAGAAATCAGGATTTTGCCATGTTTTGCCCGAGGCTGTCGTGGTGGTTAAGCTGAAATGTACAAATTTATTTCTTCCCATCGGGGACCGGAAAGGTCATTTGTAGAGGGCGAAGCGAACACTTGACTGCAATAATAAAGCGTTTGCTTTGGGGAGCGTGAGCATCAGTCACCCCCTTAGTCACGCTAGTTCCTTTGGTTACCTGTGGTGGTTTGCTGCCCGGTTCTCCTCTGAATCCTTGATGGAGATGCTGGGTAGTCAGGCTTAGTTGCGTAAAGTCCTTTTGTTCTGTCTTTATTACGTGCGTTCTTTGGTATGAAATTGATTTTTGAAACAATATTACTTTTGCTTTTCCCATTGGTACAAAAGAAGAGGAAAAACTGTGAGCATGTAATAATGTTAAGCCGGGTTTTCTTAACCATTTTGTGCTGCAGTTTCTGAGCAAACATCGTAGACGATGAGACTATACTAGACTATTATTTTTGTTTTAGTGCTATTTTCTTAAAGCGGAGGTCCACCCCAATTTTTTTTTTTTTTTAAGAGCCAGCAGCTACAAATACTGCAACTGCTAACTTTTAATAAATGGACACTTACCCGTCCAGGGCGCCCGCTAGGGTGACCACGTGTCCGGCATTTTACAGGTCTGTCCCGGGCACATTCATTCCAGGACAATACAGTGTCCCGGAATGAAACTGACACAGCCACCCCCCCCCCCTTGGGCCAATCTGATGCCCCCAAAAAAGGGCGCCACATCACCGCTTTACTCACTGACAGTACTTGTCCTGGCCGGGAATGCCTGGAGGAGCACAATCCCCGCCCCCTGCTTGTGATTGGAGAAATCAGAAATCCCGCCTCTTGTGTCCAATCACTGTGCTGTGATTCGTTACAGCACAAGCTGATGTTTGGGAAGGGAGGGTGTCCCTGCATGGTAGTTTGGAAACGTGGTCACCCTAGCACCCGCGATGTCAGCAGCCGAGGCTGAACGATCTCTCGTCTCTCACCATCATCCTCGGTGAGGGATACAGGAAGTGAAGCGTTGCGGCTTCACTGCCCGGTTCCCTACTGCACATGCGCGAGCCACATGGCACGCCCAGGTGAGGACTTATGCCGCGTACACATAATTGTCAAACATTACATTGTCATTGAAAAAAACAAATTTTTTCTCGACATGATTTCCCTCAAGCCTGCCTTGCATACACACGATCGTGAAAAAAAAAAAAGCTTGAGCTAAGCGGGGTGACGTACAACTCGTACGACAACATGTACGACAACACGTACAACGTCACTGTAAAGGGGTAATTCCATTCGAATGGCACAACCCTTTGTTCTACTTTTGCTGATTTTGTGTTACAGTGTGTTAGTACAAGTTTAGTGAGAGACGATTCGCGCTTTTCAGTCTTCGTGCTTTTCAGTCCATTACAGCGTGACAAATGTGCTATCTCCATTACAAACGCTACTTTTACCAGAACGAGCGCTCCTGTCTCATAACTTTCTTCTGAGCATGCGTGTTCCCCCCCCCCCCCCCGTTAAAGCCTACACACTATCGTTTTTCACGACGTGAAATATAACGACGAGAAAAAATAGAGCAGGTTCGAAATTTTAATGCCCATTGTTCACGTCGAGAAAAATGCTCTGGAGCATAAACACAACCGTTTTTCACAACCAATTAAAAAAATTGCATTTTTCTCGGCATGAAAAACGGTTGTGTGTACGCGGCATAAGGGTGGTGGGGGCCCCTGGACTTGAGTCACTTTCGGGTCCTACTGTACCTTCTATACATTTCTTTAAATAGAACAAAATTATACATACACAAGCTATGTATTAGAGCTACACAATTCAGGATAAACTGAGAATAAAAATAGAGATCACGATTCTGAAATCAACCCCGGCCAATTTTTGCAGTTTTTCAATTATTAAAGGGGTTGTAAAGGTAAATGTTTTTTCACCTTAATGCATCCTATGTGGTGTCATCCTCTAGGATCCTGTCAGGGCTGGGCTCAGTCCTTTGTTCTCTGAGCTGGCCGCTCAGCTGTTGGCTAATTTCCAGTTCCTACATCTGTATCTCTCCACAGTGACTCACCTGTTGATGATCCTGCTTGTCAGTCCTGCCTACTTAAGCCTTCCAGTTCAGTTGCTCTCTGCCTTCGCCTTGATCAACATCACAGAGACTATCTCCTGCATTCCTGTTAAAAACTTGCTTGGCTGACGTCCCTTCTGTCTCCTGATCCTGCTTGCTGTTCTACATGTGCTTCTCTGGCTCTTTGGTATTTGGCTTGTCTGACTATTCGATCCGGTTCCTGAACTCCGGCTATGTTTTGACTACGCTTACTCTTTTTCTTATTAAACACATGTGATTTAACTGTACTTCTGTCTCGGTCTGATTCATGGTTTCTGACAGATCCTGAGCCTGATGCTCCTCACACTCATAAAGGTTACAGATACAAATCGCACTTTTCAGAGGTGGCTTCCACATGTATTTCCAAATATATGCAACAATTTTTTTCTTTAAATAGTTGAAACAATTCAGTTTTTTACTGACTATCTTGAATGCGTACCAGGGATCTTTTGTATTGTGTAGGATCTATAAGTCATCTCCTTAGCCAGAGATCCATCAACCACCTGTAATAAATAATTTACCTTGTGAAGCGGACTCATCCGATGGAACAAATCCTCATTCCCTTTTATAATTCTTTCTAAGAAACAGAATGAAATATCAACTCAACTCCTCCTTCACACTTCCTCTGTCCTCCGACCGCCTATGACACATGTGAACATGTTGGCTGTACATTTTATGGAGTACCGTATTTTTCGCCGTATAAGACGCTCCGGCATATAAGACGCACCCAATTTTAAAGGAGGAAAATCTAGAAAAAAAAGATTCTGAACCAAATACTGTAGTAAAACATTTCCCCTCCACTCGTCATCACCATCACACCACCCCCACATTAGTAATAGCCAGTAACATTGCCCCCACGTAGTAATAGCAGCCAGTAACATTGCCCCCACATAGTAATAATAGCCAGTAACATTGCGCCCACATAGTAATAATAGCCAGTAACATTGCCCCCACATTAGTAATAGCAGCCAGTAACATTGCCCCCACATAGTAATAATAGCCAGTAACATTGCCCCCACATTAGTAATAGCAGTCAGTAACATTGCCCCCACATAGTAATAATAGCCAGTAACATTGCGCCCATATAGTAACAATAGCCAGTAACATTGCCCCCAACATAGTAATAATAGCCAGTAACATCCAGTAACATTGCCCCCAACATAGTAATAATAGCCAGTAACAGCCAGTAACATTGCCCCCACATAGAAATAATAGCCAGCAACATTGCCCCCACATAGTAATAATAGCCAGTAACATTGCCCCCACATTAGTAATAGCAGCCAGTAACATTGCCCCCACATAGTAATAATAGCCAGTAACATTGCCCCCACATTAGTAATAGCAGTCAGTAACATTGCCCCCACATAGTAATAATAGCCAGTAACATTGCCCCCAACATAGTAATAATAGCAAGTAACATCCAGTAACATTGCCCCCAACATAGTAATAATAGCCAGTAACAGCCAGTAACATTGCCCCCCAACATAGTAATAATAGCCAGTAACAGCCAGTAACATTGCCCCCACATAGAAATAATAGCCAGCAACATTGCCCCCAACATAGTAATAATAGCCAGTAACAGCCAGTAACATTGCCCCCACATAGTAATAATAGCCAGTAACATTGCCCCCACATTAGTAATAGCAGCCAGTAACATTGCCCCCACATAGTAATAATAGCCAGTAACATTGCCCCCACATTAGTAATAGCAGTCAGTAACATTGCCCCCACATAGTAATAATAGCCAGTAACATTGCCCCCAACATAGTAATAATAGCCAGTAACATCCAGTAACATTGCCCCCAACATAGTAATAATAGCCAGTAACATTGCCCCCAACATAGTAATAATAGCCAGTAACATTGCCCCCAACATAGTAATAATAGCCAGTAACATCCAGTAACATTGCCCCCAACATAGTAATAATAGCCAGTAACAGCCAGTAACATTGCCCCCAACATAGTAATAATAGCCAGTAACAGCCAGTAACATTGCCCCCAACATAGTAATAATAGCCAGTAAAAGCCAGTAACATTGCCCCCCAACATAGTAATAATAGCCAGTAACGTTGCCCCCAACATAGTAATAATAGCCAGTAACAGCCAGTAACATTGCCCCCCAACATAGTAATAATAGCCAGTAACAGCCAGTAACATTGCCCCCACATAGAAATAATAGCCAGCAACATTGCCCCCAACATAGTAATAATAGCCAGTAACAGCCAGTAACATTGCCCCCACATAGTAATAATAGCCAGTAACATTGCCCCCACATTAGTAATAGCAGCCAGTAACATTGCCCCCACATAGTAATAATAGCCAGTAACATTGCCCCCACATTAGTAATAGCAGTCAGTAACATTGCCCCCACATAGTAATAATAGCCAGTAACATTGCCCCCAACATAGTAATAATAGCCAGTAACATCCAGTAACATTGCCCCCAACATAGTAATAATAGCCAGTAACAGCCAGTAACATTGCCCCCAACATAGTAATAATAGCCACTAACATTGCCCCCAACATAGTAATAATAGCCAGTAACATCCAGTAACATTGCCCCCAACATAGTAATAATAGCCAGTAACAGCCAGTAACATTGCCCCCAACATAGTAATAATAGCCAGTAACAGCCAGTAACATTGCCCCCAACATAGTAATAATAGCCAGTAAAAGCCAGTAACGTTGCCCCCAACATAGTAACAGCCAGTAACATTGCCCCCACATAGAAATAATAGCCAGCAACATTGCCCCCAACATAGTAATAATAGCCAGTAACAGCCAGTAACATTGCCCCCACATAGTAATAATAGCCAGTAACATTGCCCCCACATTAGTAATAGCAGTCAGTAACATTGCCCCCACATAGTAATAATAGCCAGTAACATTGCCCCCAACATAGTAATAATAGCCAGTAACATCCAGTAACATTGCCCCCAACATAGTAATAATAGCCAGTAACAGCCAGTAACATTGCCCCCAACATAGTAATAATAGCCAGTAACATTGCCCCCAACATAGTAATAATAGCCAGTAACATCCAGTAACATTGCCCCCAACATAGTAATAATAGCCAGTAACAGCCAGTAACATTGCCCCCAACATAGTAATAATAGCCAGTAACAGCCAGTAACATTGCCCCCAACATAGTAATAATAGCCAGTAAAAGCCAGTAACGTTGCCCCCAACATAGTAACAGCCAGTAACATTGCCCCCACATAGAAATAATAGCCAGCAACATTGCCCCCAACATAGTAATAATAGCCAGTAACAGCCAGTAACATTGCCCCCACATAGTAATAATAGCCAGTAACATTGCCCCCACATTAGTAATAGCAGCCAGTAACATTGCCCCCACATAGTAATAATAGCCAGTAACATTGCCCCCACATTAGTAATAGCAGTCAGTAACATTGCCCCCACATAGTAATAATAGCCAGTAACATTGCCCCCAACATAGTAATAATAGCCAGTAACATCCAGTAACATTGCCCCCAACATAGTAAAAATAGCCAGTAACAGCCAGTAACATTGCCCCCAACATAGTAATAATAGCCAGTAACAGCCAGTAACATTGCCCCCCAACATAGTAATAATAGCCAGTAACGTTGCCCCCAACATAGTAATAATAGCCAGTAACGTTGCCCCCAACATAGTAATAATAGCCAGTAACATTGCCCCCCAACATAGTAATAATAGCCAGTAACGTTGCCCCCAACATAGTAACAGCCAGTAACATGCCCCTAATAGCCTGTTCGGATCGCGGATCGCTGATCAGTCAGGTAAACCTGTCTATTCGTCGTATAAGACGCACCAACTCCCCCCCCCCCCCCCAGTTTTGGGGAAGAAAAAGTGCATCTTATACGGTGAAAAATACGGTATATTGAACAGGCAGCTCAACAGACTTTGTGGTCCCTGATGGCGTCACATATGATGAAACGTGTAGGTCAGAGCCAGGGCACCCGCATGCCATTTTGGATGCTGGCTAGCCAGCTGCTATACTAAACACGATCGCTGGTATTCATGACTTATCCCTGTTTTTACATTGCACAATGTGAGTGCTTTTAGGAAGATTTTTGAGTGGCTTTACACTATGAAGTGTTCTCTGTTTACTTGATCCCTTGGGTACATTTGTACACCGAGCGTGAGAGGACCCTCCTGTGACCCGAAGAGCATTTTGTCAGTCTGAGCTATTTTAACCACTTGCCGGCTGCCTAACGTAGATATATGTCGGCAGAATGGCATGGGCAGGCAAAGCAACGTACCTGTACGTTGCTTTGAATCTGCCGTCTAGTGGGCGTGCGAATGCCGAGAGCTCCGTGACCGTGCCCGTGGGATCTGTAGACTCTATGTCCGCTGGTGTCCCGCGATCGTGTCACAGAGCGGCAGAAAAGAGGAGATGTAAACAAGGCACTACCCTGTTCTGCCTGTGATCAGGAGCAGTGATCACTGTCATGTCACTTGTAGCCCATCCCACCACAGTTAGAATCACTCTCTAGGACACACTTAACCCCTTTCTCGCCCCCTAGTGTTTAACCTCTTCCCTGCCAGTTTCATTTACACAATAATCAGTGCATTTTTACAGCACTGATCGCTATATAAATGACAACGGTCCCAAAATAGCGTCAAAAGTGTCCGATGTGTCCGCCATAATGTCGCGATCACGATAAAAATCGCAAATCGCCGCCATTACTAGTAAAAAAAATAATAATAATAAAAATACCATAAAACTATCCCCTATTTTGTAGACACTATGGCCCGGATTCACAAAGCACATACACCGACGTATCTCCAGAAACTACGCATAAGTACAAATATGAGCTGTCGTATCTGTGTGCCGAACCCACAAACTTAGATAAGCCTAAAAACAAACTTCATCCCACCGACGTAACTTTCCTACGCCGGCGTAGAGTGGGCGCATATTTATGCTGGACGCATGTGGCGCTCCCATTGATTTTCGATTCAAATATGCAAATGAGGGAGATACGGCGATTCACAAATGTACTTGCGCCTGGCGCATGATTTACACGGTTTGCGTAAGTTTTACGTTCGGCGTAAGGTTATTCCCCATAGATGAGGCGCAACACATGCAAAGGTATGGACCAGGGAACACAAGCCTACGTATTGTACGTTGGACGTCTGTGAATATGGGCCGACGTGGGTCTGGCTGGGCGTAGGTTACGTTCACGGCGTACACAGTGATCCGGCGTATCTTAGGCAGTTGTTCTGACGTGGTTGTACGCATGTGCACAGTGATACGTCCATGTCCCGACGCATGCGCAGTTCATTTTAACCACTTGAGATCCGCGCTATTGACAAAAGATGTCCACAGCGTGGCTCTCAAGTGCCAAGTGGACGTCTTTAGACGTCATTTAAAGTGCATTACCGGCGCGCGCCACTGGGTGGTGCGCAGCGGATAAACACTGTCCTGGCGCATCGCTGAAGAGCCGATGCGTGTACCTGGTGGCCGCGATGTCCGCCGGGTACATGAGATCAGCGGGAACACAGCAGGGACGTGGAGCTCTGTGTGTAAACACAGAGCTCCACGTGCTGTCAGAGGAGAGGAGACCGATCTGTGTCCCTTGTACATAGGGACACAGCATGGGTCACCTCCCCCAGTCACCCCCTCCCCCCACACAGTTATAACACACCCAGGATACACATTTAACCCCTTCCTCACCCCCTAGTGTTAACCCCTTCCCTGCCACTCACATTTATACAGTAATTAGTGCATTTTTATAGCACTGATCGCTGTATAAATGTGAATGATCCCAAATTTGTGTCAAAAGTGTCTGATATGTCCGCCGCAATATCGCAGTACCAATAAAAATCGCAAATCGCCGCCATTACTAGTAAAAAAAAAAAAAAAAAAAAACATAATTCTGTTCCCCATTTTGTAGGCGCTATAACTTTTGCGCAAACCAGTCGCTTATTGAGATTTTTTTACAAAAATATGTAGAAAAATACGTATCGGCCTTAACTGAGGAAAAAAAAAGTATTTTTTTTTAAAAAAATGGGATATTTATTATAGCAACAAGTAAAAAATATATATATATTTTTTTTTAAATTGTCGCTCTATTTTTGTTTATAGCGCAAAAAATAAAAACCGCAGAGGTGATCAAACACCACCAAAAGAAAGCTCTATTTGTGGGGAAAAAAGGACGTCAATTTTGTTTGGGAGCCAAGCCGCACGACCGCGCAAATGTCAGTTAAAGCGACGCAGTGCCGGAAGCTGAAATTTCGCCTGGGCACAAATGGGGTTTATGTGCCCAGTAAGCAAGTGGTTAAGTACTTGTCTGGCGCCCAGTCCATTATTTGCACGGGGTCACGCTTCATTACCATGGATCATGCCCACTTCCAGCCCACTTCCACCTACTTCCACTTACGCC
Source organism: Rana kukunoris (assembly GCA_029574335.1). Lineage (NCBI taxonomy): Eukaryota > Metazoa > Chordata > Amphibia > Anura > Ranidae > Rana > Rana kukunoris. Next base: position 605,721,781 of record CM056050.1, read on the forward strand.
GGCTTACGCCTACGAAATATACGCTACGCCGGCGCAGAGTTGGGAGCATTTGCTTTGTGAGATACGCTACAGCGACATAAATATGCGCCGATGTATGTGAATCCGGGCCTATCACTTTTGCGCAAACCAATCAATATCTGGTATCGAGGAACGGTGCTATCGGTTTTATCTTGCGTTTTTTTATTTACTTTTGTGAGAGTATTGTGGAGATCTTTTGATCTAATGCGTGTTTTTTTCCTCCCCCGCCCCCCCCCCCCTGTTGGCCGCATCCCTAAAAGTGTTATTTCTGGCGATAAAGCGAGGACAGCAAAGCGATGACTAACCAGCTTCAACCTTCACATTGGGAGTTTATCAAACCAGCAAAGTGTCTAAAATGCAGCCATTGAAAATGGATTTCTTTTTTTTATACATTTTCATCAAAAGGTTGATTAAAGTGACACTGGCTTGGCGGGCAGGTACGTGGCTTGGGGTTTTTATTTGTTTTTCCACGGAAATTTGTAATCAGAGATGGAAGGTCAGCGCAGAAGAGGTATAATTGAACCGTGCATTAGGCTGGAAGAACATGGAAATGGCATGGAGCACAATTAGAATAGCACAATATAAAGAGAGTAAACATTAACCCCCTCTCTGCCATTTTTTTTTTCTTTTAACCTTTTTCAATCATCATATACATTATATTACCAAAAGTATTGGGACGCCTGCCTTTACACGCACATGAACTTTAATTACATCCCAGTCTTAGTCCGTAGGGTTCAATATTGCTGTAACGGTCACCACCATATCCATTCCGTCGCCCCAACCACGACAGCTTATCCGACAATCCAGCCGACAGGACCTATTTCATTCCCCAGAACAAGGAGGAGACTTGCTCCGTTCTCTCTGGTTTCAAATGAATGAATGCTTTAATGGTACACTCTCAGGTTTTTATACAGTTCAAACATGAAAGGAACAAAGAAACTCTCCACCCCCTCATCACACACTGGGGCTTCAATACACCTTTAGATGGGCTAATTACTAATCAGTATCCAGACATTTCGGCACCGGGCTGACATTTTTAACATGACCTAATTACTACACCTGAGAAGTCACATTCCGCATTTTAGACAGACGTTCTGTCTCCCCATATAGCTTGACAAGTTCCATTCCACATCTTAACAGTGTCATTAGGATTACACAAAGGAAAGGTCTTAGGAGCAGACCTGAATTAACACCTCAAAAGCATGTGTGCCCACATTGAATGAAACATTGACCTTTGCAGACTTGATTAGCATCTCAACAGCCTTACACAATAGAATATCTTAGTAGTCTATTGACCTGGTGTGGGTCAACATTAACCAACAACTTGTAATATCTCAAGATATCCTGCAATACATGAATTATCAGTAAGGCCCCATCTCATGTAATTTATGATATAATGTCTCAGTCACCCTATGGCCCTATTGGACATAGGGTGACCCTAGACATAAGATTCATTGGTGACGTCGGCACAGGAGCACCCCTCATCCCTCAAAAGTCTCTGGGTGTCACAGGCCATTCTGTTACAATTGCGTTGGCCCACCCTTTGCATCTATAACAGCTTCAATTTTTCTGGGAAGGCTGTCCACAAGGTTTAGGAGTGTGTCCATGGGAATGTTTGATAATTCTTTCAGAAACACATTTGTGAGTTCAGGCACTCATGTTGGACGAGAAGGCCTCGCTCTTCACTCTTGCCATAGAGAGGGCTACTCAGAGTGTGATGTCTCAATATCACGTACATGTGTGACTATAGGAAGTTGGAGATTGTCCCTGAAAACCATTGGCATATGGTTACCCTACACACAAGGGGCCAATCAGTTTGTGTACTGACAAGGAGAATGCTGATCGGAGGAAAGTGACAGAGAGATGAGCTCAACACTGTGCTACTTCCCCTCCATAGACCAATCTCAGCAGGGGCTTACTTTTGGCCCAGGGGCAAGTACAACCCAGAGGCCCATGGTGCAGCGACTCACCTCCCCCTCCCGCTCTCCCTCTTCCCTGCCTCCTCCCAACCCCCATCCCAGGCTGAAGCTTCGCTCCAAGTACTCTCTGCTCACAGGGTGGGTCAGGCTGAACGATGTTCCTGAACTGGCTGGCAGAGGGGCTGCAGGGGGGAGCTGAGGTGGCTCAGTCGTGGCTAGCCGGGGGAGAAAAGATTCTAGTGGGAACAGAGCCAACCTCTACTTTGACACGGTGTACATTAGGGGTCTCAAAATGGCGGACCTCCAGCTGTTGCCAAACTACATGTCCCATTAATCATTGCAAGGTTGACAGTTACAAGCATGACTCCCACAGGCAGAGGCATGATGGGACCTGTAGTTCCACAACAGCTGACAACAGACCCCTGGTGTACACCATCCATGCCAGCATCTCTCTGTCCTTGTCTTCCTCCCACAATTGGTAGGACACCGGCAGGGACTCTTTTACTCCTCTTCATCAGGAAGACTTTAGGGTAGTCTGTGCCAGAAGTAGTGGGGCCTTGTTACGGGGTACCAGAACACCCGGGGGGCAATTGCCCCAAATGTACCTGGCCCAGTCTGACCAAGTCCCAAGTTGGGGGTGGGCACACAATGGCCTGGGCTCAGTGGAAGTGGATTAAATGACGCCGCCCTGGAAAACTGAAATTGCCTTCTAATGGTCTAAAGGTCTTTTTTTTGTAGAGTTTCCAGGCATCAGAGCACCCCAGGGGGCAATTGCCTCCATGCCCCAGGCCCAGGCTGCCCCAGTACCAGGTTGGGTACACAATAGCCTGGGCTCAGTGGAAGTGAATTAAATGATGCCGCCCTGGAAAACTGAAATTGCCTTCTAATGGTCTAAAGGTCTTTTTTTTGTAGAGTTACGGGGCATCAGAGCACCCCAGGGGGCAATTGCCTCCATGCCCCCCGCCCAGTCCACCCCAGTCCCAGGTTGGGGTTCGGGGTACTCAATGGCCTGGGCTTAGTGGAAGTGGATTAAATGATGCTGCCCTGGAAAACTGAGCTTGCCTCCTAATAGTCTAAAGGTCCTTCTTTCTTTTTTTTTTGTAGAGTTCAGCTTTAGTTCTTTGTTACTCAAAGACCATGAAAAATATTAAAACTTTTCCTTTTGTAATTTTGAATTCTTGTGAAAGTCTCGACGAAAGGGAGATTAACATTTTTGTTACTCGGGGAGCTGAATATTTCATTTCGTACTATTTCACAGCGCCAAGGGGCTGCATTTAATGGACACTCATAATTTATCTGCCTGCTGGGTTTGTAAAGAAACTTTGTCTCCATCTCTCTCTCGGATTCATACTCTATACACTTGTAAAGAAAATGCTGCGCAATATAAATCCTTCCCCGGCGAGGACCGGAATGTCTATGGGCAAAATAGGCATCTGTCTATGTCAGTGGTGGACAGCGGGCAGTAAATATCATTTATATCATTATTTAAAGTTCAGCTCCACCTTTTTTTTTTTTGTTAGCTATTTGAAATACAACAGGGAACAATTTAATTATTTTTCAGGTTTTAAAGGGTATGTAGGGTTCAGACTTTATTCTGGATAGAGTAGGGAGTGGTTAAAGGTAAATTCATGGTATGGATATTTTATACATAATTACATATCCGGAAAGTAGTAGTAGTAGACAGGGCCGTCTTAAAAGCATCATTGGCCCCTGGGCAAATTAATGCACTGGGGCCCCACCAGCTTGCCCCAATCTACACACCTACTTTCAAGAAATAAAGTATAAATAGTTGATAGAATTAAGCATTTATTCATTAATACTTTCAATAAAAATCAATTTATAAAAGGAAAACATTCCATGAATCAAAGCCTAGTCAACACAAACGGCACAGTACAGGGTGGAATGCAGAAGGGCACAGTACAGGGGGAATGCAGAAGGGCACAGTACAGGGGGAATGCAGAAGGGCACAGTACAGGGGGGAATGCAGAAGGGCACAGTACAGGGGGGAATGCAGAAGGGTACAGTACAGGGGGAATGCAGAAGGGCACAGTACAGGGGGAATGCAGAAGGGCACAGTACAGGGGGAATGCAGAAGGGCACAGTACAATGGGAATGCAAATGGGTACAGTACAGGGGGAATACAGAAGGGCACAGTACAGGGGGGATGCAAATGGGCACAGTACAGGGGGGATGCAAATTGGCACAGTACAGGGGGTATGCAGAAGGGCACAACACAGTGGGGGAAATGCAGAAGGGCACAGTACAGGGGGGAATGCAGAAGGGCACAGTGCAGGGGGAGTGATGCAGAAGGGCACAGTACAGGGGGAGCGATGCAGAAGGGCACAGTGCAGGGGGAGTGATGCAGAAGGGCACAGTACAGGGGGAGCGATGCAGAAGGGCACAGTACAGGGGGGAATGCAGAAGGGCACAGTGCAGGGGGAGTGATGCAGAAGGGCACAGTACAGGGGGAGCGATGCAGAAGGGCACAGTACAGGGGGGAATGCAGAAGGGCACAGTAGAGGGGGAATGAAAATGGGCACAGTACAGGGGGGGATGCAAAAGGGCACAGTACAGGGGGGAATGCAGAAGGGCACAGTACAGGGGGGAAATGCAGAAGTGCACAGTACAGGGGGAATGCAGAAGGGCACAGTACAGGGGGAATGCAGAAGGGCACAGTACAATGGGAATGCAAATGGGTACAGTACAGGGGGAATCCAGAAGGGCACAGTACAGGGGGGATGCAAATGGGCACAGTACAGGGGGGATGCAAATTGGCACAGTACAGGGGGGATGCAGAAGGGCACAACACAGTGGGGGAAATGCAGAAGGGCACAGTACAGGGGGGAATGCAGAAGGGCACAGTGCAGGGGGAGTGATGCAGAAGGGCACAGTACAGGGGGAGCGATGCAGAAGGGCACAGTACAGGGGGGAATGCAGAAGGGCACAGTGCAGGGGGAGTGATGCAGAAGGGCACAGTACAGGGGGAGCGATGCAGAAGGGCACAGTACAGGGGGGAATGCAGAAGGGCACAGTAGAGGGGGAATGAAAATGGGCACAGTACAGGGGGGGATGCAAAAGGGCACAGTACAGGGGGGAATGCAGAAGGGCACAGTACAGGGGGGAAATGCAGAAGTGCACAGTACAGGGGGGAATGCAGAAGGGCACAGTACAAGGGGAGGGATGCAGAAGGGCACAGTACAGGGGGGAAATGCAGGAGGGCACAGTACAGGGGGGAATACAGAAGGGCACAGTACATGGGGGGAATGCAGAAGCGCACAGTACAAGGGGGAATACAGAAGGGCACAGTACAAGGGGGAATACAGAAGGGCACAGTACATGGGGGGAATGCAGAAGGGCACTGTACAAGGGGGAATGCAAAAGGGCACAGTACGGGGGAATACAGAAGGGCACAGTACAGGGTCAGGAGGGCACAACACTGTGATCAGAAGAGCAGGGTATAGGTTCTGGGACGTTTCCCAGGACAGTTTAGTAAAACGCATGACTGTCTCCTAGGCCATCTGAAAAAATGGGAATGTGCCCACTCCCCCCCCCCCCCACCGTATATACATATATATATATACACACACAAACATTTATTTATTATTATTATTATTATTATTATAATATTGTGTAATAAAATGTTTAATTTAAAACAAACTTTCCATTTGAGGCACCCTTCAATTTGCCTTATGTACTATGACCCCAGTTCACAATTATGTGCTGCATTAACCACTTAAGCCCCGGACCATTTGGCTGGCCAAAGACCAGGCCACTTTTTGCGATTTTGCTCTTTCCTTCGCTTTAACTGACAATTGCGCGGTCATGCGACGTGGCTTTCAAACAAATGTCCCCCCTCCCCCCCACAAATAGAGCTTTCCTTTGGTGGTATTTGATCACCTCTGCGGTTTAAATTTTTTGCGCTATAAACAAAAATAGAGCGGCAATTTTGAAAACAAAAAAGCAATATTGTTTACTTTTTGCTATAATAAATATCCTCCGAAAATATATATAAAAAAAAAATATTTTTTTCCTCAGTTTAGGCCGATACGTATTCTTCTACATTTTTTTGGTGAGAAAAATCGCAATAAGCGTTTATCGATTGGTCTGCACAAAAGTTATAGCGTCTACAAAATAGGGGAAAATTTTATGGCATTTTTATTATTATTTTTTTCTTACTAGTAATGGCGGCAATCAGCGTGACTGGGACATTATGGCGGACACAACGGACACTTTTGATACTTTGGGAGCATTGTCATTGATACAGCGATCAGTGCTATAAAAATGCACCGATTACTGTAAAAATGACACTGGCAGTGAAGGGGTTAAAAATTAGGGGGCGCTGAAAATGTTAGGTGTGTCCTAGGGATGTGTTCTAACTGTGAGGGGGCTGGACTATCAGTGACACGACACTGATCAGCTCTCCTGATTACAGGAAGCTGTGATCAGTGTCCTGTCACTAGGAAGAATGGGGAAATGCCTTGTTTACATCAGCATTTCCCCATTCTTCCTCTCTGTGAGACGATCGTGGGATCCCCCGCGGACATCAAATCTCACGGAGACTCACGGAGCCCGCTGTGGCACACACGCGCCCACAATGCCGCATCTTAAAGGGGACGTACAGGTACGTCCATCTGCCCACACGTGCCATTGTGCCAGCGTATATAGTCGTGTGCTGGTCCCCCGGTTAATAAAATAAATTAATACCTATCATGGAGATCCATATAAGTTCATAAATTGTGCTTAAATAGTTTCTTATATCTCTCACATGAAGACTTCCTTGCACAGATATAAGCAGGTAGGTATGATGTCAAAGTCTTCCTTATAACTTCCTCAGGGGAACCCAAGTAATTCCCAATTCATAGCGTCAAGGGATACAGTACAATGCTATTGCATCAATTCCAGCATTGCGCTATGCATCCAATAACAGACAAATAATCTTCGCCCCTTGTGTGCAATATCGACACGAAGTCTAAGCCTAATAGACACCTGTATTTCTTGACACTTGAGATTTGTTTGGATCCCTCTGAGGAATTTATAAGGACGCTTTTGACATCATACCTACCTGCTTATGTCTGTTCAGGAACATCTTTATATGAGAGATAAGAAACGATCATTATACATTTTCCTATACACTATGGGCCAGATTCTCAAAAGTGTTACGGCGGCGTATCTCCAGATACGCCGCCGTAATTTCAAATCTGCGCCTGCGTATGTTTACGCTGATTCTTAAAGGCAGATACGTTAAAAAAAATAGGCTTCTTCCGCCGACGTAACTTGCCTACGCTGGCGTAAAATTATGTGCAATTATACGCTGGCCGCTAGGGGCTCTTCCGTGGCTTAGCCGCGTTGAATATGCAAATGAGCTAGATACGCGGATTCCAGAACGTAATTGCGCCCGGTCGTCGTATTTTAAGTCGTTTGCGTAAGCGTAAAGTTACCCCCGATATATGAGGGGTAACTTTGCGTAGGTGAGGCGTATGCAATGTTAAGTATGGGCGTCGGGACAGCGTCGATTTGTACGTCGTTTGCGTAAATCGTTCGCGAATAGGGCTTTGCGTAAGTTACGGACGGCACATGCGCAGTTAAAAAAAACCGTCAAAAACGTGGGGTCACAATTCTTTTACATAAAACACGCCCACCTCATCCACATTTGAATTACCCGGGCTTACGCCGGGCCATTTACCCTACGCCGCCGTAACTTAGGACGCAAGTGCTTTGAGAATAAGGCACTTGCGTCCAGAGTTACGGCGGCGTAGCATAAATAGGATACGCTCCGCTCCGCTTGTACTTACGCCCAGGGCTGGACTGGGACAGAAATTTGGCCCTGGACTTCATCCAGACTGGCCCACTTTGACAGGTCTCTCCCATGGCGGCTGGACAAACCCGCACCCCCTCCCCCACCCAGGCCCCCTCTTCCACTTCACTAGCCCTTCTACTTTATTAGAGTAGAACAGCTGGTACTGGTACTCTTATAGGCAGTACCAGTGGGGAAGCTAGACATTATTTCACCCGGGGGGAAAAAAAAAGCCATAGCTGTTGAGTCAGCTGTCTGTCCCCTCCCCCCATGCTCCTCTGTCGTCCCCCTGCTTCTTTGGTCCCTCCAGGTGAGCGATGCGGGGAGGGAGAGGAGGTGAGCGATGCGGGGAGGGAGAGACAGAGGAGCGGATGGGGAGCTGTTACTGAAGCCGGCCCACTGAGCCATCGGCCCACCGGGAAACTCCCTGTAGTTCCAATGGCCAGTCCATCCCTGCTTACGCCGCCGTACGAGAATCTAGCCCTATATTGCCAAAAGTATTGGGACGCCTGCCTTGAGGCCTCATACACACGACCGAGAATCTCGTCGTAAAAGAAACGTCGTTTTCCTCGACGAGAATCTTGTCAAGCTTTCTTTGCGTACACACTGTCAAGACAAAATCCCGTCGTTTTGAAATGCGGTGACGTACAACACGTACGACGGCACTTTAAAGGGGAAGTTCCATTCCACTGGCGCCACCCTTGGGGCTGCTTTTGCTAATCTCATGTTACTGCGTGTTAAAGTGGTAGTAAAGACGTTTTTATTTTTTTTTATTGTTTTTTCATCCCTGAAAAGCAAAAGCCATAATGAGCTAGTATGCACCGCATACTAGCTTATTATGAAATACTTACCTTGGAATGAGGTTAGGGGAACTTACCTGGTCCACGCCGAGGGAGATGTCATCATGCCTCGACGTGTCTTCCGGGTATCGCCACTCCAGCACTGTAATTGGCACTGTGATTGGCATGCACGTGGGAGACTTCTCGCCGGCAAGGTCCAGCGGCTGCCGGGCCTTTAGCCGAAGATCCCCCCTGCGCATCCGCCGCTGCAGTCAGCGGCGCATTGCGAGGGGAATATCTCCTAAACCGTACAGGTTTAGGAGATATTCTTTATACTTACAGGTAAGGCCGCGTACACACGGCAGAGATTCTTCGGCAGAAACCAGCGAGAAGCTCCCTGGGATCCTCATTCTGCCGAGAACCTCGGCCGTGTGTACGGTTTCGGCGAGCATCCCGTCGGGAAAACCGTCGAGCCAAAATAGAGAGCAGGTTCTCTATTTGCTCGATGGCCCATCGAGAACCATGGCTCGACGCCTTTCCCGACGGCTTGGTCGAAGATTTCGACGGCCGGGAGAGAACCTCGACGGGCGGAACGATGTGTTTGGCCTGTCGAGGTTCTCGTACGTGTGTACGCGGCCTGAGCCTTATTATAGGCTTACCTTAAGTGAAAGTGGTGGTAAAGAGTATACTACGACTTTAAGTAAAAGTTTGATGAGAGACGATTCACGCTTTTCAGTCTGTTACAGCGTGACGGATGTGCTATCTCCATTACGAACGCTACTTTTACCGAAGGTGCGCTCCCGTCTCATACTTTCTAAGCATACACACGAACGTGTTTCCCGTCGTAAACCAGCCCGACGAGAAACACGACGAGGAAATTGAGACTCCCGATGAGAAAAAAGAAAGCATCGTCCTTTTTTCTCGTCGAGATCCACAACAGTTTTCTCAACGAAAAACATACACACGACCGTTTTCCTCGGCAAAAATGCTCTGCCAGCATTTTTCTTGATGGATTTTGCAGAGGAAAATGGACGTGTGTACGAGGCTTTACACGCACGTGAAATTTAATGGCATCCCAGTCTTAGTCCGTAGGGTTCAATATTGAGTTGGCCCCGCCCTTTGCAGCTATAACAGCTTCAACTCTTCTGAGAAGGCCGTCCACAAGGTTTAGGAGTGTCTATGGGAATGTTTGACCATTCTTCCAGAAGAGCATTTGTGAGGTCAGGTACTGATGTTGGATGGGAAGTTTTAACTCGCAGTCTCCGCTCTAATTCATCCCAAAGGTGTTCTAGCGTGGGTGAGGTCAGGACTCTGTGTTGGCCAGTCAAGTTCTTCCACCCCAAACTCGTGTTACCAATGGTTTGTTTGGTGACTGTGGTCTCAACTGTTTTGCAATCATTTACAAACTCCTCACGTGTAGTTGTGGGCTGATCCCTTGCTTTTCTCATGACCATCCTCACCCCATGAGGCAAAATCTTGCATGAAGCTCCAGACCATTTGTGAATAATCGCTCCAACAGTTGTCTCCTTCTCACCAAGCTTCTTCCTGGTGGTCTTGTAGCCCATTCCAGCCTTGTGCAGGTCTATAATCTTGTCCCTGATGTCTATTGACAAATGGTCCGGGGCTAAAGTGGTTAAACACTAGGGGGACAATCAAGGGGTTAAGTGTGTCTTAGGGAGTGATTCTAACTGTGGGGGGGCTACCACTGACAGTGATCACTGCTCCCGATGACAAGGACCAGTAGATCAGTGTCTTGTTACTAGGCAGAACAGGGAAATGTTTTGTTTACATAGGCATCTTCCCGTTCCGTCTTTCTGTCTCACGGTTGTTGGGCCGCCGGCGAACATCAAGTTTGCAGGAACGTGCGGCGGGGCGTGCACGCATGCGTGCGTGCCTGCGAGGCAGTTAATTAAAATAGACGTACAGGTATGCCTATTTGCCTGTACGAGGCCCTTCTGCCGACGTATATGTGTGTGTGCGGCGGTCGGCAAGCGGTTCAATTGAGAGGACTACTCTGTGTACCACATGAGCACATACTGTATACAGTCTGTGAGATCCAGAATTCTTGTTGGTTGGTTGGGGATCAAATATTTATTTTACTCACTGAGCTGCAACTCCATGTATAACATTTGTATTGTGCGTTTTTTCTGGATTTTTGGTTGATATTCTGTCTCTATCACATAAAATACACCTGTGATAAAGATTATAGACCCTTCATTTCTTTGTAAGTGGGCAAACGTACAAAATCTGGAGGGGATCAAATCCTTATTTCCCCCCCTGTATGACATTTTTTATTCTTGTGTGTGGATATCATTGGGTTAATGTCATACTAATGTGGATTTTCTTATTGTTTTTCAGGTAAGTGGCCACTTGTCCGTTCCTTCTTCTTCCTCTGCTGGATCTGCTGGTGTTGCTGTGAGTTTATCACTTGTTCCCGCTGAAACAACCCTTGACAGTCGGTAATTCGGTATTGTTGCCTAGACAACGACATGACAAGAAGAGCGGGCACTGCGCGTCCCCCTGACCCCTCATCTGTTGCATGTTAGGAACTGTCACAGCTCTATGTACATTCTAGTCCCATTTGTCCTACGCTTGTCGTGTATATCACACACTGCGAGGTATCACACTGTTTTTTGCAGATGAACATTCTTTTTTTTTTCTCTGGGAAAAAAAATACTTTTATTGAGTTATATAAAAAAAAATCAGCAAAATAATTCACTTTTCTTCCTGCTGAAGCTGAACGTTTTCACTCAGATTCCATAAAGTTTGTTTTTTTTTGTTTTTTTTAAATACCGTACTTACAATTCATTTACCATACAAAAAACAAAAAAACAAAAAAAAGGGGGGGGGGTATATTTTAGTGTTATAGATATCTTGTGTTATTTTAAGCCTATTTAAGTGATTAAAAAACAAAAACAAAAACAAAAAAAGGGGGGGTTTATTTTAGTTGTATAGATATTTTGCGTTACTTTAAGCCTATTTAAGTGAGGAAAAAACAAAAAACAGAAAACACAAAAGAAAAAAAAAAAGGGGGGGTTATTTTAGTGTTATAGACATTTTGTGTTACTTTAAGCCTATTTAAGTGATGAAAAAACAAAAACAAAAAAAGGGGGGGGGGTCATTTTAGTTTTATAGATATTTTGTGTTACTTTAAGCCTATTTAAGTGAGGAAAAAACAAAAAACACAAAAAAAAGGGGGGGGTGTGTATTTTAGTGTTATAGATATTTTGTGTTACTTTGAGGCCTTGTACACACGAGCAGACAGATTTGTTCAAATCTGTCCGTCCGACAGATTTGAACAAATCTGTCTGCTGAGATTTTGGTTTGCTCGCGTGTACACACGAGCAAACCAAAATCCCCGCCAGCAGAGAGCGCGCTGACGTGTCGGTGACGTGGCGGTGACGTTGACGCCGCCACGTCACCGCACCAGGAAGTAAAACACTTTCGCGCATGCGCCGAATCCATTCGGCGGCGGTGCGGCGGCGGTGCGGGACGACATGTCTGCTGGTAAGTGTACTAACCAGCAGACATGTCGGGCGGACGGATTCCCACCCGATAGATTTCAAAGCATGCTTTGAAATCTGTCGGGTGGCCAAATCCGTCGGCTCGGCCGTACACACGATCGAATCTGTCTGCTGAAACGGTCCAGCGGACCGTTTCCAGCGGACAGATTTGATCGTGTGTACGAGGCCTTAGCCTATTTAAGTGATGAAAAAACAAAAACAAAAAAAAGGGGGAGTTCGTTTTAGTTTTATAAATATTTTGTGTTACTTTAAGCCTATTTAAGTGATGAAAAAAACAAAAACAAAAAAAAGGGGTGGTTCATTTTAGTTTTATTGATATTTTGTGTTACTTTAAGCCTATTTAAGTGAGGAAAAAAACAGAAAACACAAAAGAAAAAGAAAAAAGGGGGGGGGGGGTTATTTTAGTGTTATAGATATATTGTGTTACTTTAAGCCTATTTAAGTAATGAAATAACAAAAACTAAAACAAAAAGGGGGGGGGGGTATTTTAGTGTTATAGACATTTTGTGTTACTTTAAGCCTATTTAAGTGATGAAAAAACAGAAAGCACAAAATTAAAAAAAAGGGGGGGAGGGGTTATTTTAGTGTTATAGATATTTTGTGTTACTTTAAGCCTATTTAAGTGATGAAAAAACAAAAACAAAAAAAAGGGGTGGTTCATTTTAGTTTTATTGATATTTTGTGTTACTTTAAGCCTATTTAAGTGAGGAAAAAAACAGAAAACACAAAAGAAAAAGAAAAAAAGGGGGGGGGGGTTATTTTAGTGTTATAGATATATTGTGTTACTTTAAGCCTATTTAAGTAATGAAATAACAAAAACTAAAACAAAAAGGGGGGGTATTTTAGTGTTATAGACATTTTGTGTTACTTTAAGCCTATTTAAGTGATGAAAAAACAGAAAGCACAAAATTAAAAAAAAGGGGGGGGGTTATTTTAGTGTTATAGATATTTTGTGTTACTTTAAGCCTATTTAAGTGATGAAAAAACAAAAAAAAGGGGGGGGGGGTTCATTTTAGTTTTATAGATATTTTGTGTTACTTTAAGCCTATTTAAGTGAGGAAAAAAACAAAAAAACAGAAAACACAAAAGAAAAAAAAGGGGGGAGGGGGGGATTTATTTTAGTGTTATAGATAACATATGTTTACATATTTTGGTGTGCAGCCTATTTAAGTGATGAAAAAAACAAAAAAAAGGGGAGGGGGTCATTTTAGTTTTATAGATATTTTGTGTTAGTTTAAGCCTATTTAAGTGATGAAAAAACAAAAACAAAAACAAAAAAAAGGGGGGGGGTTATTTTAGTGTTAAAGATAACATATGTTTACATATTTTGGTGTGCAGCCTATTTATGTGGAAAAAAAACAACACAAAACAAACAAACAATTAAAACCAAATAGTAATTAAAAAATAAAAATAATAAGAGAAGGGGGGGGGGGGTTGGTAAAAACCTGTCCCACCCTGCTCTTATTCTATCCCCAGAGGGGTTCATAGTGCTAACGTGAAATTCTAATTTCTAAAGGAAAAAAAGAGAGGGAGAGGGGGAGGGGGGAGGGAAGACCAATTGAAGAGAGACGGGGGCGAAGGAATTCCATAAAGTTTTAACGTTAAAGTGCAATGTGGGAAAATTCCGGTAAATAGATTGGCTGAAAAAGGCAAAAAAATATAAAAATGTAATTATCATTATATGTAGTATTATAGCAATCACACATGCACATTAGGGGCCGGGCACAAGGACGCAGGAGGCCACCTGATAGTATTAGAGCAGACACATATGCACATTATGACTTGGGCAGAAGGATGTAGGATTTTACCTGATAACATTGGAGCAGGCATGCATGCACATTATTGGCTAGTGTGAGGATGCAGGAGGCCACCTGATAACATTAGAGCAGGCATATATGCACATTATGGGCTGAGCGCTAGGATGCAGAAGCCCACCTAAAAATATTAGATTGGGCACCTATGCACATTATAGCTTGTGTCTGGCCTCCTGATAGTTTTAGAGTGGGCACGCTTTGGGCATTATGGCCTTGGCATTATGACTTAAGTGCAAGGCTTCACGGTGCCCCTGATAGTATTAGAGCAGGTACACATGTAGTTTATAGCCTAGGCTCGAGGATGTAGGAGGCCAGCAGACAGTAGTAGAGCAGGAACAAATGTGAATTATGGACTGGGCTTGAGGATGTAGGAGGCCAGCAGGAAGTAGTAGAGCAGGCACACATGTGAATTATAGCCTGTGCTTGACGATGTAGGAGGCCAACAGATAGTAGTAGAACAGGCACATATTTGAATTATAGCCTGGGCTTGATTACCTACGAGACCAGCAGATAGAATTAGAGCTGCACACATGTGAATTGTGGACTAGGCTTGAGGATGTAAGAGACTATCAGATAACATTAGAGCAGGAACATATGTAAATTATGGACTCGGCTTGAGGATGTAGGAGGCCAGCAGATAGTATTAGGGGAAGGCACACATGTGAATTATGGACTAGGCTTGAGGATGTAGGAGGCCAACAGACAGTAGTATAACAAGAACATATGTGAATTATGGACTGGGCTTGAGGATGTAGGAGGCCAACAGATAGTATTAGAGCAGGCATACCTAAATTATGAACTGGGCTTGATGATGTAGGAGGCCAGAAGATAGTAGTAGAACAGGCACATATGTGAATTATAGAATAGGCTTGAGGATGTAGGAGGCCAGAAGATAGTAGTAGTACAGGCACATATGTGAATTATAGCCTGGCTTCAAGGACCTAGGAGGCCGGCTGATAGTATTATATCAGGCACAAAAGTTAATTATGACCTGGGCTTGAGGATGTTGGGGGCCAACATACAGTAGTAGAAAAGGCACACATGTGAATTATAGCCTGGCTTCGAGGACCTAGGAGGCCAGCAGATACAGTAGTATTAAATCAGTTAATTATGGCCTGGGCTTGAGGATGTAGGGGGCCAGCAGATAGTAGTACAAGAGGCACACATGAATTATGAACTGGGCTTGAGGGTGTAGGTGGCCAGCAGATAGTAGTAGAGCAGGGACATGTGTGAATTATAGCCTGGGCTTATGGCCTGGGCTTGAGGATGTAGGGGGTCAGCAGATAGTATTAGAGCAGGCACATGTGTGAATTATAGACTGGGCTTGAGGCCAGCAGATAGTATTAGGGGAATGCACACATGTAAATTATGAACTGGGCTTGAGGATGTAGGAGGCCAGCAGATAGTATTAGGGGAAGGCACACATGTAAATTATGAACTGGGCTTGAGGTTGTAGGAGGCCAGCTTGCAAGCACACATGCGATTTATAGCCTGGGCTTGAGGATGTAGGAGGCCAGCAGAAAGTAGTAGAACAGGCACATATTTGAATTATAGCCTGTGCTTGAGGACCTAGGAGGCCAGCAGATAGTAGTAGAGCAGGCACACATGTGAATTGTGGCCTAGGCTTGAGGATGTAGGAGGCCATCAGATAGTATTAGAGCAGGAACATATGTAAATTATAGCCTGGGCAGGCACACATGCACAATATGGGCCTAACACAACGGATCATGGGGTATTTGGGCCCAAAGCAGATGATGTATCAGTGAGTATTCCCCAATCCAGACATTCAGAGGTGAACCAAGAATAGAACTGACTGTAAAAAATTAAAATTATCAAATGTAAGTCTTTTTGGGCAACATACTGCGAAATAGCCTGGAAATTGTTAGTGGTAAAGGAGAAAATACTTAACACAGCGAAGGTCTAATATTACTTTGTTCAAAAAAAATATGAAAATTAAAATCGACAGTCTTTTCTGTGGCACTTCCTGATGAAAACGATGGCTTATACCAGGTAAAAGCTGGCCATACACATGGGAAATTAGTGAGTGATTGAACATTCATTTCCAAAGCCATGGAAAACATAAATTGGTGGTTTCGATGACTCTACAAGTAGATGGGATCAAGTAAGTCCCATGAAATCCTGTGGGAAAATCCAATCACTTTTTACAAAATTGCTGTAATTTTTTCTTTTTTGATTTAAACTTTAATTATTTTGTGTTGAAGCTTTCAATGTATTGGTTTCCACTTCACAATGCACCAAATTCTGGTCATCAATCAAACCTGTGGGTGGTGGATAGCTTAGTTTCTGAAAAGCGTATTATAAGTAAATGGTTAGCCTTATGCCGCATACACACGACCGCTTTTCATGTCATGCAAAAAAATTTTGTTGACGTGATTTGTCGTGATTACTCTCAAGCCTGCCTTGCCTACACACGTTTGTGAAGAAAAATGATGAGCAAAGCGCGGTGACGTACAACACGTACGACGGCACTATAAAGGGGAAGTTCCATTGGAATGGCGCCACCCTTGGGGCTGATTATTTCTCGTCTCATAACTTGTTTCTGAGCATGCACGTTTTTTTCCCCCTCGTTAAAGCGTACACACACAACCGTTTTTCACAACGAGAAAAACGACGTGAAAAATAACATATAGTGGGTTCTAAATTTTTAACGCCCATTTTTCTCGTTCAGAAAAATGCTCTGGAGACCACACACGACCGTTTTACACGACAAATTACAAAAATTGCATTTTTCTCGTCCTGAAAAACAGTCGTGGGTACGCGGCATTAAAGTTTCATAATATTGCCGGCGAAAATTTTATAATGATACATTTTTATAGGAATTTTTAATTTCCATCAATGAATTCGATTTTGCTGGATTATTATGGACACCAAGTATGGTGGAAACAAAGAAACGTTGTATGGAATTAGTATATGCAACGAGATAGTGAAACATTTCTTACAAATTTCTTAATAAAATGTAAAAAAAAAAAAAAATCCCATGTAATCAGTCTCTGCCATATTGAAGATAAATAGCCTTAGGCTGCGTACACGCGATCAGACATGTCTGATGAAACATGTCCGATGGACCATTTTCATCGGACAAGGCTGAAATGGTCTGTTGGTCTGATGTGCGTACACACCATCGGACAAAAATCCCCTCGGACCAGAACGCGGTGACGTAGAACACAACGACGTGATAAAAAAACTAAGTTCAATGCTTCCAAGCATGCGTCGACTTGATTCTGAGCATGCGCGGGATTTTGGTCCGATGATTTCGTGTACTAACCATCGAACATGTTCGATGGACAGGTTTCCAGCGGACAGGTTTCTAAGCATGTTTTGAATCTTTTGTCCGCTGGAAAACGGTCCGATAATTTTTTTTATCTTAAAAAGCTTCCTTTACCTTAATGCAGTGCTGTTTTCATGTCCTCATTGTTCGTTTTCGCTCTCAAGTTGCTGTAACCCTTCTCTGATCTCCACACTTCCTGGTTGTCTGTTTCCTGATAACCACAGTACTGGGAGTTTTCTCTCTGTGATCACTAATCAAGGAGGTGTGATTACTGTGTGTCTAAAACCCCACAGCACCAATCACTTTCGTTTTTCCAGACCATCACTGCCCTGTATTGGCTCTGTGGCTCTGTACAGCAGAGAGGCAGGAAACAACAACAAAAAACGAAACTAGAAACTACAGGTACATTATATGATTGATTTGTATCTATTGTTAATCGTTTTTAAAAGGAATTAGTTAAAGGGGTTGTAAAGGTACACGTTTTTTTACCTTAATGCATCCTATGCATTAAGGTAAAAAAACATCTCACAGCACCGGCCCCCCCTCGAGCCCCCGTTGTACTTACCTGACCGTTCGAATCTCCCGGGCGCGTCCACGTCGTCCTCTTCGGTTCCCAGCCTGGCCGTTGATTGGCTAGGCTGGGCGGATTGATAGCAGCGCAGCCATTGGCTAGCGCTGCTGTCAATCAGAGCGGATGACGCGGCGCGCCGGGGGCGGAGCCGAGTGATACAGTCGGCGGCTATGGCCACCGCTGTATCACGGGAGCGCGCTCGCAAAAGCTTTCCTCCATGCGAGCGTGATACATGAAGAGGGAAAGCTTTTGCGAGGAGGAGCCCAGACAGCCGCCGAGGGACCCCAGAAGACAGCTTTCCGGGGTCACTCTGTGCAAAACGAACTGCACAGTGGAGGTAAGTATAACATGTTTGTTATTTTTTTTAAACAAAAGCCCTGACTTTAGTGTCCCTTTAACTATTATGTCTCTATACCCTGTAAACAGTCATTTCAGCATAACATTTTTTTTTATTTACAACTCCTTTAAGAAGAATCTTCAGAATTGAACACCGTGGTTGGTGGTTCAATCATCTGCCCCCCCCCCCCTACTTTTTTTTAATTTTCGCTAACATCAACATTTTGAGGACAATCTTTCGGGTTGTGCCACCTTTTTTTAAGGTCCAAGCTTGACCGACCCTGATGAAGGGGGTACACCCCGAAAGCTTTTCCTGAAGAATTTAATGTTAGTGCAAATTAAAAAGTATCACGAAGGGTGATTTTTCTTGCTGCAAGTTCACCAACATGTTTACAGCCATCTCAAACACTTCCAGAAGTATTGGATTATGAAAATTCTTTTGGTGGTTCCTCTTGTTGACATAAGAGGCAGAAGATGTGGGAATTTACTAAGAAGATTCTTTTCTTTTTCTTTTTTTTTTTGATTCTTTGCATTCTTTTCTTTTTTACTTTTTTTTGCACTTTAAGGCCACGTACACACGATCGAACATGTCCACTGAAACCTAACCAGCGGACATAAATCTCCCGCATGCGTCGAATGGATTTGACGCATGCATGGAAGTATTTTACTTCCTGGATTGGATGACGTGGCGGCGTCAACGTCATCGCCACGTGACCGCGTTATCCGTCCGAGGTGATTTTGGTCCGATGGTGTGTACACGCCATCAGACCAAATATCCGAGGAGACATGTCCGATGGAAACGGTCCGTCGGACATGTTTCAGTGGACATGTCTCCTTGTCTGTACGCGGCCTAACAGAACAGCGTTGTATTTTACCTTCTTATTTAATTTTCAAAACAAAGACTAGTGAGAGTGTAATAGACTTTTGACTGGCTCGAATCCAGAATACATGTTCTATTCTGCCGCTGAGCCAAATTCATGATGGTGTGAGAGCATGTATGCTGGAGAGATTATACTGCACACCCTGGTCAGTACAACGCTCCTTCTCAATGGAAAGCCATTTAATTACTGCTTTTATAGCCAAAGTGACATAAGCAAACATCATCACATATGGGTGTATCTGATTGGCTCATCCACATATGGTCTTCTCTCCTTACATCTGTTTCTTGACCACGAGGCTTCGCATTCCAGACTTTCAGCAGCCATTTTCTTTACACGGTGGGAGGGGCAGAAAGGAAGGGGTAAAGGAGTGGGGAGTAGAAAGGAGGGGGTTCAAAAGACATAGGTTTTCCATCAATCTCTGGGAGGATTTAACTCTGTCATGATGTTCATTCAAGGAAAATAATACTAATGTTCCTCACGTGAATACTGAAATACACACACACACATACTATATATATATATATATATATATATATATATATATATATATATACACATATACACACACACACATACATGTGTGCATATATACATACACATCGCATTAAGAAACAAAATAAAGAAAATAATAAGAGAAAGGAAAGCAATATTTGAGTGGTTAAAAGAGAAAGATAAAAAATAAAAAAAAGAGAAAGATAACATAAACATTTTATTTCACTCTATCACAAGAGCTGTGAACCAAATCATTTGAATATACCGGGCACTGCATCCTATTATTTGGGCAGGTGTCATCATTAGAGAAATTTGTTCATTTTCATTGTTTCATAAGTTTTTTTGTTTTTTTTGGGTCATTAGTTATGAAAAATTCCATGATAGGTATTAGTAAACATAACACATATGAATTTATCTGAAGTTACGAATTATCCAAAATAACTAATTCTAATCAAATGGAACAGAACAAATTAATAAATAATATTAATGATAATAATAATTATTATTTTTACTATTATTATTATTTATTATTATTATTAACTTGTTAGGTTCCATTCATTTAGATATGGCATTTGTTCTTTCGGATAATTCGTAACTTCGGATAAATTCGTATTCGTTACGTTCACTAACAGCCAAATTTGAAAGGAAATGCCAATACCTATAATTTAATAGTTAGTAATGTCGGCTGACATCGCAGAGACGGTCCAGGCTCTGAAAACATCCGACCACTATATGGTCGGTGTTTGCCCAGAAGCCTGGATCAGCACCTGTCTCAACTTCTCAGCTAGCCACTGAGAGCCTGAGCCAGCCCCTTTTTCTGCTGACTGACAGTCATGGCTCTCTGCTCAGAGCGGAAGGTGAGAACCGAGCAATCAGTGGTGTTTGATCGCTCAGTTCTCAATACAGAGCTGGCAGGGGACAGATGCAGCATTGGATTGATGCTGCACCCACCTAGGTTTCTTTTTTTTTCAAATCCTGAATTTCTCTTAAAATGTTTCCTTTCATATTGATTTCAATGCATTTTAACCACTTAAAGTGGAGGTTCACCCTATGCGGCCCTATACGGTGCCTGCGCACCGACATTCGGGTTCCTTCAGCATCTCGCGACGCGCTGTATGCGCCGGGCATACAGCGCGTCACGCCAAGTCCCGCAGGATCGCGGGAGGGGACGAGAGCCCGTAAAAAGGTATGTATAGAAAAAAAAAAACACCGCGCGTGGGTGGGCTCCATGGCATGCCTGAAATTTGTTTGGAGGGTGAACCTCCCCTTTAAGGACCGCCTAACGCTGATATACGTTGGCAGAATGGCACGGCTGGGCACAATCATGTAAGGGTACGTCCCCTTTAAGTACCCAGCCATTGGTCGCGCCCGCGACTCGGTCCGAAGCTCTGTGACCGCGGCCGCAGGACCCGCAGACCCAATCGCTGCCAGGTGCTCCGCGATCAGTCACAGGAGCTGAAGAACGGGGAGAGGTGTGTATAAACCCCGTTCTTCACAGTGGCAATGTCACTGATCGTCTGTTCCCTGATATAGGGAAAGACGATCAATGACGTCACAAGTCCAGCCCCGCCCCCCTACAGTTAGAAACACATATGAGGTCACACTTAACCCCTACAGTTCCCCTTAGTGGTGAACTCCTAAACTGCAATTGTCATTTTCACAGAAATCAGTGCATTTTTTGCTGTGAAAATGACAATGGTCCCAAAAATGTGTCAAAATTGTTGGATGTGTCCGCCATAATGTCACAGTCACGAAAAAAATCGCTGATCGCCCCGCCATTAGTAGTAAAAAAAAATATTAATAAAAATGCCATAAAACTATGCCCTATTTTGTAAACGCTATAAATTTTGTGCAAACCAATCGTTAAACGCTTATTGTGATTTTATTTTCCCAAAAATAGGTAGAAGAATACGTATCGGCCTAAACTGAGGAAAAAAAAAATTTTTATATCTTTTTTGAGGATATTTATTATAGCAAAAAGTTAAAAATATTGTTTTGTTTTCAAAAATGTCGCTCTATTTTTGTTTATAGCGCAAAAAATAAAAACCACAGAGGTGATCAAATACCACCGAAAGAAAGCTCTATTTGTGGGGAAAAAAGGACGCTGATATTGTTTGGGAACCACGTCACCCGACCGTGCAATTGTTAAAGCGACGCAGTGGCGAATCGCAAAAAGGGGCAAGGTCCTTTAGCTGCATAATGGTCCGGGTCTTAAGTGATTAAAAAAATCTTTTAATTATTTGCCAAAATGTTGGCTAAACGTAAACTCTCCGTATCACCTATTCCTTATAACAAGAAGTTTAGAAATATTTTATCAATGGAATTTTTCCTGACTGTCTTTGTGGGATCTGGAAGGATTAATACTTTTTTTTTTTTCCTCCGATGAGTTTTGTTCTGCCACCTCCAGATCAAAATTGCTAGGGGCTTGTAAGACGTTAAACTTGATTGACATAAGTCTTTCTATTCAGCCTTGGAGACAATAAAACACAAAAAGCTATCTCAATAGCCTAAGACGGTCTGTGATATTTCCCGCTGCCAGACCAGCAGCAGAGGGACGGCCCGGAGCATGCAGGTGAGGTCGCTAATGTTTGCTGGCTGCGAATGATGAGCTACAGTCTGTTCCGCTATGAAATTGGAAGTGACATCTTCCATGATTGAATATTTCAGGCTGGTTGAGTAACAGGTGTTCCCTGAAATTTGGGCACATTCAGCTGACACTTTTCTGGAAGGCCATCATCAGCCAGTCAATTTGGCCGGAGCCTTCAGTGAGCTGAATGGTCGTGATTAACCCCGGTAACAATGGATCCATCAAGACTATATACTTGCTGGATTAACTAGTGATTTTATCGTGTAATGGGTCTGTATCATAGGGGGACATTTTTTGCTTTTTCCTATATATTATATTTTATTCCTGTGCACTGTAATCGACTCCTAGTACTGAGCTGTGGCTTCCTTTCACTCTACTTTGCTCCCCAAATTCTATTCTTCCCCATTCTCCCCAAATTTAATTGGCTATGCTCTGTCTCACAATTCTTAGGTTAATGCAAGTGGCCATACATGAGGGCTGTACTAAAAGTAATGCAAACGTGGGCAAAGGGCATTTAAAATTCATGTTAGTAGAGTAATGCCACGTACACAAGTTCGGTTCATCTGATAAAAACGGACCGATGGATTTTTTCATCAGATATCCGATGAAGCTGACTTTCATCAGTCTTGCCTACACACCATCAGTTAAAAATCCGATCGTGTCAGAACGTGGTGATGTAAAACACAACGACGTGCTGAGAAAAATTAATTTCAATGCTTCTGAGCATGCGTCGACTTGATTCTGAGCATGCGTGGATTTTTAACCTATGGATTTGCCTACAGACGATCGTTTTTTTTGTCTATTGGTTTTTTAACCATCAGATAATTTCTAAAACAGGTTCTACGTTTTTTCATCGATGGGAAAAAAAAACGATGGGGCCCACACGATCGTTTTCATCAGACAAACCGATCATGTGTACACGGCATAACTCTACCAACTCTTCTATTTTCTTTCTTTATTATTCTTTCTTTATTCTTCCTTCTTGTGTCTTCTTTTTTTTCTTCTTTCTTCTTCTTCCTTTCCTCTTTTTTTTTCTTTCTTCTTTCTTTCTTCTTCTTCCTCTTTCTTCTTTTTTGTTTCTTCTTTTTTCTTCTTCTATCTTCCTTCTTTTTTGGTAAAAAATATTAATTTGAAGCAGAAGTAGCGTGTCATTACTGAGTACTAGTGATGAGCGGAATACGCCATATTCCATTTCGCGATATTTCGCGAATATTTCGAAGAATATTCGCGAATATTCGTTAATATCGAATATTCGTGATATTTTATAAAAAAAAAAATTGCGAATTTTCGCCAATGCGAATTTTCGCTAATGCGAAATTTCGCGATTTATTTTTATTTTTTTATAAAATATCACGAATATTAGATATTTACGAATATTCGGTATATTTTATAAAAAAAAAAAAAGCGAAATTTCACATATGCGGTCGCGAATATTCGTTAATATCGAATATTCGTGATATTTTATAAAAAAAAAAATTGCGAATTTTCGCCAATGCGAAATTTCGCTAATGCAAAATTTCGCGATTTTTTTTTTATATAAAATATCGCGAATATTTGATATTTACGAATATTCGCTATATTTTATATAAAAAAAAAAAGGCGAAATGTCGCTATTGCGAAATTTCGCTATTGCGAAATTCGTGAATGCGAAATTGATTGCGAATTTTATTGCGAAATTTGAAAAATACGAATATTCGAAATAGCGAATATTCGCCGCGATATTCGAGATATTCGCGAATAATCGAATATGCAATATTCGTAGCGAATATTCGCAATGCGAATATTCGTGAGCAACACTACTGAGTACTTGACAAAGGATGGGTGCAGACTGTCTAACATACACAGAAGACTACAGAATGTTTATGGAGACATCATTGACAATAGTCACCAATGACAAGACATTTCCTTTGTCAAAATGTAATTTGATAGATATTCTGTAGGCAGGGCCGCCATCAGGGGGGTACAGGCATTACACCTGTAAGGGGCCTGATGGTCCCCAGGGCCCCTTACAGGCCCAGCTGGCCCCCTCCCATTTGTTTTAGTTATTTTATTGCATTACACCTGTAAGGGGCCGATTGTCCCCAGGGCCCCTTACAGGCCCGGCTGGCCCCCTCCCATTTTTTTTAGTTATTTTATTGCATTACATTCTTTATATATATTTTTTTGCATTACACCTGTAAGGGGCCGATGGTCCCCAGGGCCCCTTACAGGCCCAGCTGGCCCCCTCCCATTTTTTTTTGTTATTTTATTGCATTACACCTGTAAGGGGCCGATTGTCCCCAGGACCCCTTACAGGCCCGGCTGGCCCCTCTCCCATTTTATTTTTTTGCATTACACCTGTAAGGGGCCAATTGTCCCCAGGAACACCCCCCACCCCCGCTTATTATCTTGCATCAGGAGAGAAGAGATTACACATGTTTTTTTTTTGTTGTTCTCTTATCCAGGGGTGCTTGCCTAAAGCTGTGTAAAGGGCCCCAAAATTTGTGACTGCTGCCCTGTCTGTAGGCTTCCGTGGATGTTGGACTGCCTGCAACCCTCCTTTGTCAAGAATGCAGTGACAGCACATTGCTCCTGTTTAAAACCTGTTTTTTTACATACAAAAAAGGAAGAGTTGCTCTACTTACTACTTTAATATTTCTACTACTTCTTTCATCTTCCCACTTCTTCCTTCTCTCCTTTCTTCTTCTTTTACTTCTTTCTTCCTTCTTCCCCCCCCCCCCTTCTTCTTCTTTCATCTTTAAACGTCCTTCTCTCTTCTTTTTTTTCCTACTTTCTTTTTCTTTCTTTCCTCTTTTTTTTTTTTCTTCTTCCTTTCTTTTTTTCTTCTTCTTCCTCTTTCTTTTTGCTTCTTTTTTGTTTCCTCTTTTTTCTTCTTCTTCCTTCCTTCTTTTTTGGTAAAAACTGAATTCCAAGCAGAAGCAGTGTGTCATTACTGAGTTCTGAACAAAGGATGGGTGGTTGCTGTCTAACATCCAAAGAAGGCTATGGAATGTTTATGGAGATAACATCATTGATAAGAGTCACCAGTGACCAGACATTGCCCTTGTCAATGATGTCATCCCATAAACATTCTGTAGACGTCTGTGAATATCGGATAGCCTACACCCCTCCTTCGTCAAGAACTCAGTGACGACACGTTGCTTCTGCTTGAAACCCATCGTTTACATACAATGAAAAAGAAGAAGAAGAAGAAGAAGAAGAAGAAGAAGCAGAAGAAGAAGCAGGGTTATTCTACTTCTTCCTTCTTTCATCTTTCTACTTATCCTTTCATCTTCCTTCTTTTTTCCTTCTTCTTTCTTCTTTCTTTTTCTTCATCTTTTCCAGTAAATAATGAATTCCAAGCAGAAGCAATGTTCCATTACTGAGTTTTTGATGAAGGATGGGTGGTAACTGTCCAATATCCACAGAAGGATAGGGAATAGATAGAGATGACATTATTGACAAGAGAATCACCAGTGACAAGACATTTCCCTTGTCAAATACTGTATTTATTGGCGTATAATACTCACTTTTTTACCCTAAAAAAAGAGGGTAAACTGTGCCTGCGTGTTATACGCAGGGGGCTGTGGAAAGTTTTTTTCCTGAAACTTCTCTCTTAAAGTTAGGGTGCGTGTTATACGCCTGTGCGTATTATACTGTACGCCTATAAATACGGTATATCATCCCATAAACATTCTACGGGCTTCTGTGGATGTCAGACAGCCACCACCCATCCTTTGTCAAGAACTCAATGATGGCACGTTGCTTCTGCTTGAAGCCCATTGCTTACATACAATGAAAAAAAAAAGGAGGAGGATTACTCTATCAATATGTGGAAATTGAACAACCTATGTAAGTTAATAATAAAGTTATGCCCAATTTTTCATTACGTTTGATACAGCCGTTGTTGTTATTCATGTAATAGGTCAAGGAGAGCACCAAATGAAATGCCAAAGTCTCCATTGTTCAACTGTTTACAACAAGCAGGGCAAAAGTCAACCAATGCGTTTCAGGGGCTTCAAAAACGTGTTGGATGTCTTTTGCACTTGAATTTCTTAACCAGGGTGATTGTTCTGCTAAATTCAGGCCAATTGGGATCAAGTAATGACTTTGTCCAGGACCTATCTACCATTACCTCATTGACCATATATGGTCAAGTGGCCGTACATAATGTAAACAACTGCTGCTCTCATTAAACAGTGATAAATACACAATACATAGAAAAGAGTTCCAAATAGTACATTATTAGTCCACCATTACAGATAAAAATGAGGACAAAGTGATAAGAATCTTCCAGATTGACATATATGTGCACTTCAGACGTTGACACCACAGAGATCCTTCACCCCTCCACCAAAGTATCAAATGGGTACACTCAACAAATGATATTGACCCTCTGCTTAGACAAGTGTGCTCTTATTTGTGAAATCCTCGGTGGCCTCTTATGACACCCCACACAGGACATAAAGGAATATCCACCTCAACGTCAAATTATGCATTCAAAAGTGTCCACTGTAAAACCATCTCCAAAAATATTTATTAAAATTTGTCAAAATATTTAGGAGGATAAATCACAGAGATTAGAACCGGCTGCTTCTGGGTTCGAAGACACGTGATGATGCCACGTACGTTGGCTCTATCCTACGCATTTTCGTCGCTTATGATGCCTTCCGAGTCATGGATGTTAGACAGAGCCATTACACATTTTATATAGTGAACGGACAGGAGGAAACCGGAAACATGGTGGAACCAAGCCTCATTTTAGGCAAGGCCAGAAAAATCACTGTAAAGGGAAAACCGCTGGACGTACTATGTCAATAACATCATGATGATCTTCCATGTCTCTGGGTACATGCAGCTGTAAAATGGGGAATACCCAATTTGAAGCTGATTGGGCCAGTGGGGATGCAATCACAGGACGACTTCCCATTCTGCCAAACTGCGTTCAGACCAAGTTACGGACCCAACCTAGCTCATCCCTGGTTCTAATACACCTTATTAAATCATAATGTAGCCATAGAATAGAGCATCTACAGTGATATAATGTCTTCTAGTACTGTGATGGCCCCCAAATTTGCCCTGTGCTTCTTTTATAGCCTGTTATTACCAGCATGTAGCTGTTATTACATCAGTAATAGACTGCTAGCACTAAACTGCTTCCACCCCCTCTTTACTCTGAGCTTATATTACACCTTCGTATAACCAGCATGTAGCCTGAAATAGAAAATATAGATTAGTGATAGAATCTGAGTTGTTTATTCCTCCTCCTCACCTTCTTTTTTCTATTACACTTTCTTAAGCCCTGTACACACGATCGGTTTGTCCGATGAAAATGGAGCGATGGACCGTTTTCATCGGACAAACCGATCGTGTGTGGGCCCCATCGGTTTGTTTTCCATCGGTGAAAAAAAAAAGAACATGTTTTAACATTTTCCTATGGATAAAAAAACGATAGAAAAAAACCATCGTCTGTGTGGAAGTCCATCGGTCAAAAATCCACGCATGCTCAGAATCAAGTCGACGCATGCTCGGAAGCATTGAACTTCATTTTTCTCAGCACGTCGTTGTGTTTTACGTCATCGCGTTTTGGTACGGTTGGATTTTTGACCGATGGTGTGAAGGCAAGACTGATGAAAGTCAGCTTCATCGGATTAGATTCCATCAGATATCCGATCGAGTGTACAGGGCTTTAGTGTTACCAGCATGTAGCCATAACTTAAGCTGCCCATACACTAGTAGAATTTTATTGAACAATGTTGCCGTATTTATCGGCGTATACCGCACACTTTTTCCCCCTTAAAATCAGCCAATCTCCGCTTCCCGCGCTGTGTTTGAAGCCGCCGCCGACATATACCGAGCGCAGTACACTCAGGTACACTCGGCCAGGCTCGGCTCTCCTCGTGGTCACGCCCTGTGCTGCCTCCTAGCCTTTATGCTAGAGGAGACGAGTGTGGCCGAGCGTGCCCGAGTGTACTGCGCTCGGTATATGTCGGCGGTGCCGTTCAAACACAGCGCGGGAAGCGGGGAGGACACCGTGAAGGCCGCAGACGGACGCCGGACCGGACAAGGCCGCCGATGGACGCCGGGCAACTGTAAGTAACTAACTGTAAAACTGCCAGTATTTCTTTTTTTTCCCCTTAGGATCCCCTTCTAGGTGGGGGTGCACGCTATACGCCGGTGCGCGCTATAGGGCGATAAATACAGTAATTTTAAAAAAAAACTTGTTCAAATTTCTGATCACTAATGGGGTTAAATCGACATTCTTTTTCCAAGTGATAAGGATATCACATAGGTTGGACGTGATGGACTTGTGTCTTTTTTCAACCTCACCAACTATGTAACTATGTAAGAATATTTGAAGGAGAAAGATGTAAAAAAAATGTCTTGAAAATTTTTGGTTGTCCCCAGAAAAGTAATGGGGGGGGGGGAATCTTCCATCAAGTACACTAGTTCTGGTGACCTGGGGGTCCCCAAGGAATTCCCTTAATTTGCAGAGATATCTTCTCACTTCCTGTTTGATTATGGGACAGGAACTGAAGGTAAATCTCCGCAATGGTACATAACCCCCCCCCCCATACTCTATTAAAAAAAAAAGTACGAATTAATAATAATAAATAACAATAATAATAGTAAAAACTTGTTATTATTATTTATTAATAATTTGTTCCGTTCCATTTGTTTAGATTCGTTATTTCGGATAGTTCGTAACTTCGGATAAAGTCGTATTCGTTACGTTCACTAACAGCCAAATTTGAAAGGAAATTCCAATACCTATAATTTAATAGTTAGTTATTATTTCACATTTTGGGATTTTTCTTATTTTTTAATTTACAAATTTATGAAATGACCCAAAAAAAAGAAAATAAATAAATAAAAATAAAATGAAAGCAAACAAATATTTTGGCAGTACACATGTCTAGATTTGGGGTGTTGTGCTAGAAGAGATGATTGAATGGGGGCGGGGGGGGGGGGGATTTGTGCTAGGACGGGACATCTTGGGGCTGTTAGGAAGAGGGATGGGAGGGTAATTTGTGCTAGCAGAGATGATTGATGGGTATTTGTGTCAAAAGTGTCCGATGTGTCCGCCATAATGTCACGAAAAAAATCGCTGATCGCTTATTGCAATTCCTTTACCAAAAATAAGTAGAAGAATACGTATCGGCCTAAACTGAGGGGGGAAAAAAATGTATATATTTTTGGGGGATATTTATCATAGCAAAAAGTGAAAAATATTGACTTTTTTTTTCGAAATTTTTGCTTTATTTTTGTTTATAGCGCAAAAAAAAAAAAACTGCAGAGGTGATCAAATACCACCAAAAGAAAGCTCTATTTGTGGGAAAAAAAGGACGCCAATTTTTTTTTGGAGCTACGTCGCACGACCGTGCAATTGTCAGTTAAAGCGACGCAGTGCCGAATCAGAAAAAGGGCAAGGTCCTTTAGCTGCATAATGGTCAGGGGCTTAACCGGTTAAATGCTTAAGGCGATTCTTCGGGCGGTTCAGCAAATACTGTAGCTGCTGACTTTTAAATAAAAGGACACTTACCTGTCCAGGGATCCAGCAGGGGGGTCCTCATCCGGGCCGGTTCTCCACCTGTCTTTAGGTCCCCAGTACAGATTGCCTAGGTCAGTGATGGCGAACCTTGGCACTCCAGTGGCTAGATTCACGTAGAGCGGCGTAATTTTATGCGGGCGTAACGTATCTCAGATACGCTACGCCGCCGTAAATTAGAGAGGCAAGTGCTGTATTCACCAAGCTAAGTTACGGCGGCGTAGCGTAAATGGGCCGGCGTAAGCCCGCCAAATTCAAATGTGTTTGATGTGGGCGTGTTTAATTAAATTAAGTGTGACCCCCACGTAATTGACGTTTTTTTACTAACGGCGCATGCGCCGTCCATGGACGTATCCCAGTGTGCATGCTCCAAATGACGCCACTATGACTCATTGGTTTCGACGTGAACGTAATTTACGCCCAGCCCCATTCACGGACGATTTACACAAACAACGTAAAATTTATAAAATTTGACGCGGTCCAGACGTCCATACTTAACATTGGCTGCGCCGTCTTTTTATTGGAATATCTTTACGCCTGAAAACGCCTTATGTAAATGGCGTATCTGTACTGCGACGGCCGGGCGTACGTTCGTGAATAGGCGTATCTCGCTGATTTACATATTCTAGGCGTAAATAAGCGTTACGCCCCTAGCGTAAATAGGCAGTTAAGATACGCCGGCGTAGGAGACTTAAGCCGGTCGTATCTTAGCAACATTTAGGCGTAACTCACTTTGAGAAAACGCTTAAAGATACGACGGCGCAGATTCTGAGTTACGACTGCGTATTTACTGATAAGCCGTCGTAAGTCTACCTGAATCTGGCCATAGGTGTTTTGGAACTACACATCCCATGATGCTCAACTACACTGCAGAGTGCACGAGCATCATGGGAAATGTAGTTCCAAAACACCTGGAGTGCCAAGGTTCGGCATCACTGATCTAGATGATCCGAGCTGAAGTGGGAGTGGGTACCTGTCAAAAAATAAATAAAAAATACTTTATCCAAAAGTGATGGAAAAGGATGAGGCAGAAAAATGCTTTAGGGTTAATCATTGAAAACAGACAATTCCTTTAAATAACATGTCTGGGGGAGGGGTCCTAATCCTGCCTGTGAAGTGCCCCCGTCTCTGTGATGTACAGAAAGTGCTGCAGCAGCGCTGACATTTACAAAGTAAAAAAGAGTTTAAAATTGCTGGTAAATGAAAGCGTCTTTAAAAAGAAAAACAAACAGCATCCAGACCCCTACAAAGTTATGCTATATAATTTAGGGGATGGAGGGGTCTGCGTGGTGTTTATTTTTAACCTTTATTGAAATGTCATTTGCTGGCAATTTAAACTGTATCATTTTCTTTCCTTTGTAAATGTTACTTTTGCTGTAGCACATCTACTGCAAGAATAATAATAATAAAAAAAAAAAAAATACAATGGCCCAGATTCACAGAGAGTTGGGCGCACATTACGCCGCCGTAGCGCAAACGCTGTACGCCACGCCGGCGCAGCACGGAGAGGCATGCACTGTATTCAGCAAGCTATTGCTCCCAACGTTGCATCGGCGTGGCATATTTTTCGAAGGCGCAGGCCGGCGTAGGTGGAAGTGGGCGTGACCCCATGCAAATGATAGTCCGAGCATGGTGCAGTGTTTTACGCCCGGTGTATCAAGAACTGCGCATGCGCCGTGACGTGGACGCATGAAACTGCACCCTTATGCGCATGCTCACAACTACGCCGGCAAAGCTGCCTAAACTACGCCGGATTACCATGTACGCCGTGAACGTAACGTACGCCCAATACACCGGCCTGTGTTCTCTGGTGCAGACCATTGCATGTCTGTTGCCAGGTTGCGCCTCATCTATGGGGAATAACTTTACGCCGGATGTACAATTTAAGCGTAGCATGCGCCAGGCGCACGTACGTTCGTGAATCGCCGTATTTCCCTCATTTGCATATTTGAATGCCTAATCAATGGGAGCAGCAACATGCGTCCAGACGAAAAGTGCGCCCACACTACGTCGGGGTAAGTAAGCTACGTCGGGGTAGGGTGGCCAGTTTTAAGGCGTATGTTGGTTTGTGGGTCCGGCGCAAGGATACGCTGGCGCAAATTTGCACTTACGTCAGAGTAAGTGCTTTGTGAATCTGGGCCTGTATTGTTAAAAATATTGGGACGCCTGCCTTCACACGCACATGAAGTTTAATTCTATCCCAGTCTTAGTCCGTAGGGTTCAATGTTGAGTTGGCCCCGCCCTTTGCAGCTAGAACAGCTTCAACTCTTCTGGGAAGGCCGTCCACAAGGTTTAGGAGTGCGTCTATGGGAATGTTTGACCATTCTTCAATAATTTTTCTTCTTTATTTGTGAGGTCAGGTACTGATGTTGAACGAGAAGGCCTGGCTCGCAGTCTCCGCTCTAATTCATCCCAAAGGTGTTCTATCGGGTTGAGGCAAGTTCCTCCACCCCAAACTCGCTCATCCATATCTTTATGGACCTTGCTTTGTGCACTGGTGCGCAGTCATGTTGGAACAGGAAGGGGCCGTCCCCAAACTGTTCCCAAAAAGTTGGGAGCATGAAATTGTCCAAAATGTCTTGGTATGCTGACGCCTTAAGAGCTCCCTTCACTAGAACTAAGGGGCCAATCCCTGAAGAACAACCCCACACCATAATCCTCCCTCTATCAAATGATTTGGACCAGTGCACAAAGCAAGGTCCATAATGCCATGGATGAGCGAGTTTGGGGTGGAGGAACTTGACTGGTCTGCTCAGAGTCCTGACCTCCACCCAATAGGACACCTTTGGGATGTGAGCCAGGCCTTCTTGTCCACATCAGTTCCTGACCTCACAAATGCACTTTTGGAAGAATGATCAAACATTCCCATAGACACACTCCTAAACCTTGTGGACGGCCTTCTCAGAAGAGTTGAAGCTGTTATAGCTGCAAAGGGCGGTGCCAACTCAATATTGAACCCTACAGACTAAGACTGGGATGCCATTAAAGTTCAGGTGCGTGTAAAGGCAGGTGTCCCAATACTTTTGGTAATATAGTGTATATGGCCCTGCCATTAATCTACCCGTCGGCACAATGAAAGAGAAGTGCGTAAGCTCTTCGCTTATGGCAGATCCGGTAAGAGGGCAAACTTTCCCATCTCCCTGCTGGCATACAGACTGATAATGCTAATGCGCATGGGGTGATTAGAGTGTGCCCAAGCACACCCGACGCACCCTGTGTGCAGACCTATGCCAGACTACATGTCCTCAACCCAGGGTGGGTACCTTGTCTCCATGCTGATGAGGACAAGTGTCTCTTCCCCACAAACCCAGTGGGGTATCTGAAGGAAGGGGCTTATTGGAATATGGAATAAGGTGGCTCCAGATACATACTGGCATCCCAATACCCCCACATGATTAATTTCTCTGCCGGAAACCACCTTCCTTGACTCATCCCACCACTGCTAGCTTGCTCACAAAGATAGGGGAAGGATAGGGGAAGCCAGGCTGTGGTAGTCAACAACTGGGTCGTCCGTGTGGGTTGAAAGGAGCATGTCTGGGATGGAGCCACCATGGGTTTGGTTATGTTCTAAATGTGACCATGGCCATATTTGGGCAGTCATGTCACTGCTCTCTCATTCCCAGTGACATCAGTGGTTCCTAGAGACGTGGCGGGTTCTGGCACCCGCAGGAACAGTGACAGTGGGAAGCTGGCATATATAGAAAGCAGTAGAAATATAAGATTTTTGGGTCCCGGGTTTGGACCAAACCATTAGCTCATCCTCTGGGCCGATCCTAGGGTCACAGGCGCCTGGGTACATAAACATGTCTGGCGCCCCCACATGGGCGTGGTCATTTTACTAACTCCTCCCCTATACAAATGTTTTTATGGCAACGACTCAACCACAGAGATGCTCCCCCACAAAGTCTTCATTACCCTGGGATCTCATGATCTCTTAACAATAAACAAAATACAGGAAGAGAAGCAGAGTACTTTATTGGGACCTGGAGGGGGGCCTCTCTGATGGACACAGAGAGGGCTTCTGTTAGAGAGTCTGTTAGAAAGACCCCCAGACATGCTACAGACATGATACAGGAGATGATCAGAGACTGCAGACATGGTACAGGAGACGGTCAGAGACTGCAGACTTAGGACAGGAGATGGTCAGAGACTGCAGACATAATACAGAAGATGGTCAGAGACTGCAGACATGGTACAGGAGATAATCAGAGACTGCAGACATAATACAGGAGATGGTCAGAGACTGCAGACATAGTACAGGAGATGATTTTAGACTGCACATATGGTACAGAAGATGATTAGAGACTGCAGACATAATACAGGAGATGATCAGAGACTGCAGATATGGTACAGAAGATGGTCAGAGACTGCAGACATAGTACAGGAGACAGTCAGAGACTGCAGACATGGTACAGAAGATGGTCAGAGACTGCAGACATGATATAGGAGATGGTCAGAGACTGCAGACAATAGTAAAGAAGATGGTCCATTAGACCCCTTTCACACTGGAGGGATTTTTCAGGCACTTTAGCGTTAATATTAGCGCCTGAAAAAAGCCTCATCTGTAATCCCAGTGTGAGAACCCGGGTGCTTCCACACTGGAGCGGTGCGCTTGCGGCACGTCAAAAAAAAAAATCCTGCAAGTTGCTTCTTTGAGGCACTATAGTGTGTGTATACACATCGGCACCCCCACCTCTGCAGGCGCCTGGGTGTAAAGCACCCCGCCCACCATGCCTAGGATCGGCCCTGCTCATCCCTAGCACCTAGTACCAGTATCGGTTTCCTTCCCCTTCTTACCCTGTGCTTATGTTACCTCTTATTATTACCAGCATGTAGCCTCAGAATAGACATCTTTCCTATAAATTACATCTAGTAAATAGACTCTAGACCTTTCTTACCCTGTGCTTGTGTTACTTTATATCATTGCCATAATGTAACCTTGGAGCAGAGGAGGGGGTCACCAACCTTTTCCACATTAAGTGTCAATTTATAAGAATTAGGCGCCCGGAGTGCCAGTGAGCCATAGAGCGCCGTAGGCGTCTAGTTTATTTTTAATTTTTGCACTCATAGTTTTATTGCTAATGGCATTTTAAACTCATTAATTATTATTATTACTATTATAGTAACAGATGAGCACACAACACATGGTCTTATTTACTGGTAACTTGGACTGGACAGTTCACGGCTTAGCCATTCTGACCTAATGGGCGGTATTTTCAGCTGCGCACATACTTCTTAATTATCTGCTTCTTAATACCGTCTACGGTTGTGAAAAAATAATGCTCAAGTCCGTGTTAAAATATTATTATGCTTGTACTTTATTAATTAATATGCTTTATTTATTTATTTATTTATTTATGCTTTATTATGCTTTATTTATTTATTTATGCTTTATTGTGCTTTATTATGCTTTATTTATTTATTTATGCTTTATTATGCTTTATTTATTTATTTATGCTTTAGGCTCCATGCACACTGAAGCTGATAAACTGCAGTTTATTGGCGTTTTGTCTTTTTTTTTTTTTTTAAAGCCCATAAACTGAACTCTATGTTAGCCTATGTGCCCATGCACACCTGGGCGTTTTTTAGTGTTAATGAGCTTTGGAGTTTATTGGCTTTTTTCTGAACGCCCGAAATTTGCGTTCAAAGTACCGGCGGGAAAAAAACGCTAAAAAACGCATAACGCTGAAAAACGCTAAAAGCTGAAAAAACGCCGGCGCCAGCGTTTTTCAATCCATTGAAATAAATAAATAAATTAAAAAAAAATGATAAAAGCTACACTGAAAAACGCTGATTAAAGCTATTGCAAAAACGCTAAAAAAACACGTTGCAAGGCTCCCTGCAAAGCTACTGGCGTTTTTTTATAGCTTTTATCAGCTTCAGTGTACATGGAGCCTTATTCTTTATTATGCTTTATTTATTTATTTATGTATTTATTTATTATGCTTTATTTTTTAAATCTAAAATGCACATTTTGGGCCAGATTCAGGTACATCTGCGCATTATTGGACCGGCGTAGCGCACCGCCTTTACGTTAGACTTGCGCAATGTAGCCGCGCAATCACCCTATTCTCGTCGCTTTTACGCACAAAATTGCGCATGCGTAACGTTATTTCAGAGGCGTAAGGCGGAGTATTACAAATTGGGAAGGACGTGGGTGTGTTACATTGAAATGAGCCGTGACCCCATGCAAATGAAGGGCCGGCCGGCTCGCGCATGCGCGCTTGAAGCAGACCATGGTCAGCACCTCTGTGCGCATGCTCACAACTCGGGAACGGCGCAATCAGTGAAATTGGAAGTGGACTAGGGCAACTTAGTGAACTACGCAGACAGCATAAATAGACAGACACAAACGCACTTCCTTTGCAAAAGTACATCCCTTTGTATCCCTTCCTATACAGCAAGGTGCTTTTGTTTATTAGCGTTTGTTTGTTTGTTTGTGACGTGTCTTTGAGATATTTGGGGACTGTTTTGCAGAGTGATTTTTGTCTTTTATGTGTTTTCTTTGTTGTTATTTTGTTTAAATTATATTTTTGCTGGGCATTTTTTATTTTTGCTCGTCATTTATTTTATTTTTTTGGTTCTGTTTGTGTATGATTTTGAAATGTGGGGGTGAAATTCCTGCGGGAAAAGGGGTGTCACCCTCATTTGTGGTGGAGAAGTGAAACCCAGGTCTGTGTGAATGGTGTATGAATGTACAGTGACATAATTGGAGCCTTGGCGTGGCGTTGCTGCTCACAAGTCCTGCATGGTGGACTGGTGCCAATGCAATGTGATGAGGATGTGGGGTGTGTGTGCTAGGGACCACAGTGGTGTGCATGCATGCATTCTCATTGTGCCATAATTAATGTGTGTGTTTAACGTGCAAAGATGCATATGTGAGCTGGCATGAGATGGGGTCATGAGATGCGGTCCCAGTGCATATGCAGAGTCACCTTGAAGGGAAAAGACAGGAGGATGTTAGTAGTGCATGTGCCCCTTGTGATTTCAGCATCATGGGGGGGGGGGGGGGCAGTCATGCCTGCCACCCATGTCACTCACCAACCAGCCAGCTGTCCCCATACATGTTCTGTTCGCAATCTGTGGTGATGGGGCTCTGATTGTATATGTAGCTGTCATGGGTGTCATGGGTGGTGTCATGTGTTGGGCTGGTGATGTCCTCCTGCAAGGTTGTGGTTAATTCCAGGATGGCATGAGGGGTGAATCTGAAGATGCGAGACACCTCAGAATCACTCATGCCAAAGATATCTATGCATGTGTGATATATCCTCTCCCGTGAAGAGTGAAGAGTGAGGGGCTTGTATCAGATAAGAATATTGTATTAGATTAGATTAAATTGTAAAGTTTATATAAGCAAATAAAAAGTGAAAAAAAAAAAAAAAAAACATCTCCCGTGCCCTCCTTAGTGCCCTCCTCAGTGCTAGCAGACATGTCTTCTCGCACACGCGCCGTGTATATATACACATTTATACAGTATAAATATATATAAAATATACTGTATAAATATATATATATATATTATAATGTTTTACTTTATTTTTATTTTTTTTATTTTTTTAAACGTAGTATGTTTTTTCACTTCACTGAGCTATCTTGCACTTATTTACCAGCACACTCAAGAGCAAAATTTAAATATTTTTTTACTTTTTATTTTTTAACACAGCAGCGCTGCACTTATTTTGTGGATATATAACCTTTGTGTGAGAACACATGTCAGTGCGTTAGCTGCTGCTTATTTATTGGATTGTTTATTCATTTATTGGATTGTTCAGGGCACCCTAGTTTATATTGATTGTGCTTTGTATTTATATAAAAAAAAAAAAAATTGAGAGTGGTTCTAATCCTTCCCCACTCTAAAAAAAAAAAAAAAAGTTTTGGCTGCACATACACTTATGGTTATGCGTCTTAAAAAATAAATAAAAAATAACACTGTATTGTTTGTAACATGAATTACCTATGATTGTCAGCTCCTTCTAGTGGCCTTAAGCGGTATTTTCTTTTTTTTTTTGTTATTGAGGTCTTTCAGAAAAATGCCACACTTTGGCCACTAGATGGAGCTAATGATCATAAGAGATAAGTATGTTGCAAACATTACAGTGATAATTTGCTGTGCTTGTGTGGATGCTGGTGACATCCTCACTGCAATTTTTTTTTACCCCTTAAAATATTCCAATGCCAACACGATAATGTGCAACAAGGGTTCCCCTTTCATCGCTTTCCAAAATGTCTTAATGATGGAATAAGGTAGCCATAGTGTTACTATTGGTTACCCCCACATTAATTCATTTTATCCATTCCTGCAAAGCTTCCTGTAACTGAGACAACCAGAGTCCCTGAGAGCGCGAAATAGATTGAAGTGTCGCCGTCGCTTACCCTTACCAAGAATTATTATGAAGCATCTCTGGAAGTGTCAGCGGTAATGCGCAATGCTCCACATCAAACACTGTTCCGTTATATATTGTATCCCTCGACTATCTGTTAACTTTTATTGGCTTACACCCTTGTATTCAACTTGTAGGCTGAGATCTCCTGCCCCGAGGCTCGGTGACAAAATGATTTAGTTAGGAAGCTCAGTATCACGTTATAACCAATTGGTATGATGAATGACACCTTAAAATTGTCTGATAATATTAATTGTATAATTTGTACAATCGAAAAGTCACAGTTAAAAACGAGCTTTTATTTTTTTATTTTTATTTTTTTATTTTTTTACATGAGCCAAAAACGAATTTCCTTTTTGTGGTGTACATTTATGAAAACTAAAGGCATTGTACGGGTTAAATTTTTTTTGTTGCTTTCTTTTAATAGTGTTCATTTAAGAAATGGAAGCAGAGACTTAAAGCGGAGTTCCACCCAAAAATGGAACTTCCGCTTTTCAAATCCTCCCCCCCCCCCTTCTGGTGTCCTTTGGCACCTTTCTGGGGGGTGCAGATACCTGTCTAAGACAGAAATTTGAACCCACTTCCGGGGCTAAGAATCCCGTGGGAGTCACCAGGGCCATCTTAATAGCATCATGGGCCCCTGGGCAAAGTAATGCTCTAGGGCCCCTACAATGGAGACAGTGCAAGTAAACAGAAATCAAGTAAGTAGAAGGTAGGGGATATCTGGGGTGTAGAGGGGTCAGAGTGCTGGGGGGATATCTTGGGTGTAGAGGGGTCAGAGTGCCGGGGGGATATCTGGTGTGTAGAGAGGTCAGAGTGCTGGGGGGATATCTGGGGTGTAGAGAGGTCAGAGTGCTGTGGGGGATA
Source organism: Rana kukunoris (assembly GCA_029574335.1). Lineage (NCBI taxonomy): Eukaryota > Metazoa > Chordata > Amphibia > Anura > Ranidae > Rana > Rana kukunoris. The sequence goes on from CM056050.1 coordinate 605,760,561, forward strand.
TCTGGGGTGTAAAGGGGTCAGAGTGCTGGGGGGATATCTGGGGTGTAGAGGGGTCAGAGTGCTGGGGGGGATATCTGGGGTGTAAAGGGGTTAGAGTGCTGGGGGGGATATCTGGGGTGTAAAGGGGTCAGGGTGCTGGGGGGATATCTGGGGAGTAGAGGGGTCAGAGTGCTGGGGAGTTATCTGGGGTGTACAGGGGTCAGAGTACTGGGGGGATATCTGGAGTGTAGAGGGGTCAGAGTGCTGGGGGAATATCTGGGGTGTAAAGGGGTCAGAGTGCTGGGGGGATATCTGGAGTGTAGAGGGGTCAGAGTGCTGGGGGATATCTGGGGAGTAGAGGGGTCAGAGTGCTGGGGAGTTATCTGGGGTGTAGAGGGGTCAGAGTGCTGGGGGGTTATCTGGGGTGTAGAGGGGTCAGAGTGCTGGGGGAATATCTGGGGTGTAAAGGGTTCAGTGTGTTGGGGGGATATCTGGGATGTAGAGGGACAGCTCCAATTTAGGGGTAACAACAAGAACCTGGGGAATGCCCAGGGAATAACCAAGCCTACTTACCGACCAGCTAGCAGAACAACCAATTAACCTGTCTAACAATGTGCGTTAAAAATAGTGATGAGCGGAATACGCCATATTCGATTTCGCGATATTTCGCGAATATTTTGAAGAATATTCGCGAATATTCGTTAATATCGAATATTCGTGATATTTTATAAAAAAAAAAAAATTGCGAATTTTCGCCAATGCAAATTTTCGCCAATGCTAATTTTCGCGAATGCGAAATTTCGCGATTTTTTTTTTATTGGTTTATAAAATATCACGAATATTCGATATTTACGAATATTCGGTATATTTTATAAAAAAAAAAAAGCGAAAGCGAAAATGATTGCGAAATTTCGCTATTTTTTTTTGATAAAATATCATGAATATTCGATATTTATGAATATTCGCTATATTTTATAAAAGAAAAAAAAAATTGCGAAATTTCGCTATTGCGAAATTTCGCGAATGCGAAATTTATTGCGAAATTTATTGCGAAATTTGAAAAATACGAATATTCGAAATAGCGAATATTCGCCGCGATATTCGAGTTATTCGCGAATACTCGAATATGCAATATTCGTAGCGAATATTCGCAATGCGAATATTCGTGATCAACACTAGTTAAAAACAGGGGTTTTGTCCGCACGCATTTGCAAACGCATGCGTGAGCCACAGAGCCGCGCCAAGGCACCCCATAATTCTGTGGTCCTAACACTAACAGTGAGTGTCCTCAATTTAGGGGTAGCCCGGGTTCAAGGACCAGCTGCTTTGGGGAAAGGGCAGTGCCCAGGTGTGCCCTCTCATTAGGACAGTCCTGGGAGTCACGCCACTTCCCCCTTCCCCCGCCCCAGGAGAGAGCGGGGACCAGTGAGGGAGCGCTGCGCTACTCGTGCATGCGCAGTAGGGAACCGGGCAGTGAAGCCGCAATGCTTCACTTACTGATTCCCTCACTGAGAATGGCAGCGGGGGCAACAGAGGGACGAGCGATTTGCTCGGCTTCCACTGCCAACATCGCAGGCATGCTGGACGGGTAAGTGTCCATTTTGTAAAAGCCAGCAGCTGCACTATTAGTAGCTGCTGGCTTTTAAAAAAAAATTTGGGTGGACCTCCTCTTTAACTCGACCTTTCAGGGCCCTCTTGTGAAAAACCATGAAGGGCCCCCCAGACCACCCTTCCCTCCTAGCCAGGTGGCGGAACACCAGGGGCCCAATCACAAGTGTGACCCTTGCGACCCTGGTAGTTCCGCCACTGGTATCAGTCGCTTTTTATTTTATTTTTATTTTTTTATTATTTTTTTTTTTATTATTATTTTATTATTATTATTATTATTATTGTTATTTTTTACCATTTTATTTTATTCAAAAAAAATCTGCACTATTATTTTTTATTTTTATTTTTAGGAGCCCTGTTGGGGGGGCTTTGGTGAGATATCAGGGTTCTAAACAGACCTCTAATGCTTTACCTTTGAGACAGAAAAAGGAAATTGAGGACACAGACCTCAATTTCCATCTCTGCAGCCTCATGAGCACTGAATGGACAGGAACAGCTCTGTATAGTCATAAACTGAAACATAGTTTGCTACATTTCAGTTATGAATGGACAGAGTCAGTGATCCGTACAAACAGGGCCGTCTTTGACACAGGGCAAAAAGGGTAGCTGCTCTGGGCCCCACAACAATGACTGGGATAGCTCTGCACAGAGGCTTCCTGTTCATTCATAAACTGAAACATAGTAAACACAGTTGGCTATGTTTCAGTTATGAATGGACGCAGTCAGTGATGGGTACAGACAGGGCCGTCTTTAACACAGGGAAAAATGGGCAGCTGTTTGGGCTCCACAACACTGGGCCCTGGGGCAGCTGCCCTGTGTTAAAGACAGTGTTGTGTTGAGCCCACACTGTCTGCAAATAGTTGATGAGTTGATTCGGAAGGGCTCAAGAAATGTTTTTCTCAAGTAAGGAGCTGGTAAATAAGACATTTACTGGCCCCTTCCCCTCAACCTGTCTTGACAGCATCCCCTGCAGCAGCCAGCGGGAGAAGGGGGAACATGGTAGAGCTGTGGGAGAAGAGGGGGGAAGAGAGCACAGGGGGGGGGGGTCGGGAGAGAGGACTGGGGACCAGGGGGAGCAATAAGAAGCTTGATAGGAGGAGCGGTAGGGGTGGTGGGAAGAGGGGGGGGGGAGCACAAGGGGTCGTGAGAAAGGACTGGGGCCCAGGGGGAGCAATAAGAAGCTGGATAGGAGGGGCGGCGGGGGTGGTGGGTAGAGGGGGAGAGAGAGCACAGGGGGTCGGGAGAAAGGACTGGGACCCAGGGACAGCAATAAGAAGCTGGATAGGAGGGGCGGCAGGGGTGGTGAAAAGAGGGGGGGAGAGCACATGGCGGTTGGGAGAAAGGACTGGGGCCCAGGGGGAGCAATAAGAAGCTGGATAGGAGGGGCGGCCGGGGTGGTGGGTAGAGGGGGAGAGAGCACAGGGGGTCGGGAGAAAGGACTGGGGCCCAGGGGGACCAATAAGAAGCTGGATAGGATGGGCGGCAGGGGTGGTGGCATATAGAGCAACCAATTCCTTTCTCTCCTGTAGTTGCTGAATGCCTGCGGGAGGAAGAGGAGGATAAGCAGGCATCCAGTGGCTGAAGGAGCCCCATCTGCCCAGATGTACAGGGGGCCCAACAGGCCCCCCTGGAGTATGAGGTCAGGTTGAAATTGCGACATCTGCGACCCCTGTAGGTACGCCCTTAAATAGAAGGCTGTACTGCTGGACCCAGCCTCAGTACTCCTCTCTGGGGCCCTCAGCCCTGATGCAAGCAGGGGCTGGCTCATGGGAGGAGTTATGCAAATATTGAGTTGCCTTTATGGATAGGTGTCATTCTGGAGAAGTGGTTGTTGCTAGGCAGGCTGCGTTTGCATGCAGGCCATCTTAAGTAATGCCCATGTGTGAGGCTGAGCCTCCTTGATTGAAAAATTGAGACCCAATGAATGGAGGGGGTGGGCTAAGGTAAGTCAAGCTGGAAAGGAATTGGTCAGATAATGGGGCAAGAAAATGGGGTGAGCTGTATCTGACTTGTTGTAGCTTCTAATGTACACTATGAGTAAGTGATTCCAGTCCAGGCAAGGAGCCGGTACAACTGTGTAAGACTGAACGGAAGGCCGCAGGTCAGATTTAAATAGAGTTGGCTCCGAATTCAAGACAATCACTACTCTCCATTTTTCATTGAAGTCTGCTGTTACATGGTTTGGCCAGTAGGGGTCTTGGAAAACCAAGAAGGGTATGGCCTTGCTCAGCTTCTACTGCTTATATCTCAGGCTGATGGTCATGACATGATGTGATCTCAGCTGCAAGGCTCGGCGAGATTTTTTATTTTTTCTAAAAGGGCGATGGAGTACTTTGCGAATAAAGTTCAAAACAAAAAAAAAATGAACAAACTTTTTAAAAAATGTATTTATTTTTAGACGTGAGGGGTGAGCGCAGCCGGCACCCTCTGGGGTAGAGCTTCAAGGCAACAGCTAACTTAGCATTTTGCTGGGTAATGCACACAACCAAGGTTAATTGGTTCTCTGCTAATTGGAAAACAAAAATGTCCTGCATGTCAGCGGTTCAAGAGCGCCAACCCCCTCGCCGTACATCAACTCGTTCAAGTACAGTCTATTAAGCGACGGATTGGCACTGATTGCCTACTGTACATTGCCTTCATCGCTCAGGCTGTTGCAATGCATGATGGGGGCCATAGATCAAAAGCGGTCAGCCTGACAGTGGAGCTTGGCAGGAGAGGGGTTAATTACTCAACTTTAGCCGTCCGCTCTCACTCAGCTCAGGCATTCAAACGGTTTTCAATTTTCGGAGTGAGAGCCGCGCAAACCTCAACAGGCACAGTAGGTGGAAAAATCAATCACTTTGATTGACCAGATAGTGTGTGCTTCCAGCTTTATTGTTTGGTGATTATCTATTGTGCCTTTAACCCTGAGTGCTCTGGAGACTTCCGATTGTGCTTCTTGCAGCCCGCAGATAAGGCTGCTTCTTGTGTGCCGCGGGAGTCTCTTAAAGTGGAGCCACCCCCCCCCCCCCCCGCCCAACAATTTAACTTTACAGTTTTATATATAAAATTATTCCTATTATGGCAAAATAAAATATACATATATTGCTAATTTACTATAATTTAAAGCTTGTATACAGGGGGCCAGATTCTCAAAGAAGTTACGTCGGCGTATCTCGAGATACGCCGCGTAACTTCTAGGATGCGCCGGCGTATCTTTTTTCTGTATTCAGAAAGCAAGATACGCCGGAATTTTGCTTAAATCCGACCGGCGTAAGTCTCTTACGCCGTCGTATCTTAGTTGCTTATTTACGCTGGTCGCTAGGTGGCGCTTCCATCGATTTACGCATCAAATATGCAAATGAGCTAGATACGCCGATTCACGAACGTACTTGCGCCCGGCGCATTTTTTTTTTACATCGTTTGCGTAAGCGTATGTCCGGCGTAAAGTTACCCCTGCTCTATGAGGCATAGCCAATGTTAGGTATGGACGTCGGAACAGCGTCAAATTTTTCACGTTTTACGTCGTTTGCGTAAGTCGTCCGTGAATGCGGCTGTGCGTAAATTACGTTCACGTCGAAAGCATTGAGAAATTGTGGCGTAATTTGGAGCATGCGCACTGGGATACGTCCACGGACGGCGCATGCGCCGTTCGATAAAAGCGTCAATTACGTGGGGTCACGATTAATTTACATAAAACACGCCCACCTCTTCCACATTTGACTTAGGCGCGTTTACGCCGGCACATTTACGCTACGCCGCCGTAACTTAGGACGCAAGTGCTTTGTGAATACGGCACTTGCCTCTCTAAGTTGCGGCGGCGTAGCGTAAAGAAGATACGCTACGCCCGCACAAAGATACGCCTCTGTACGAGAATCTACCCCAGTATGTTTAACCACTTAAGACCCGGACCATTACGCAGGTAAAGGACCTGGGCAGTTTTTGCGATTCGGCACTGCGTCGCTTTAACTGACAATTGCGCGGTCGTGCGACGTGGCTCCCAAACAAAATTGGCGTCCTTTTTTCCCCACAAATAGAGCTTTCTTTTGGTGGTATTTGATCACCTCTGCGGTTTTTATTTTTTGCGCTTTAAACAAACATAGAGCGGCAATTTTGAAAAACAAAACAATTTTTTTTACTTTTTTCTGTAATAAATATCCCCCAAAAAAGATATAACATTTTTTTCCCTCAGTTTAGGCCGATACGTATTCTTGTACATGTTTTTGGTAAAATAAATCACAATAAGCATTTATCGATTGGTTTGCGCACAATTTATAGCGTTTAGAAAATAGGGGATAGATTTATTGCATTTTTATTAATATTTTTTTTTTTAATACTAATGGCGGCGATCAGCGTTTTTTTTGTGTGACTGCGGCATTATGGCGGACACATCGGACAATTTTGACACATTTTTGGGACCATTGTCATTTTCACTGCAAAAAAGTGCTATATAAATGCACTGATTACTGTGAAAATGACAATTGCAGTTTGGGAGTTAAACACTAGGGGGCGCTGAAGGGGTTAAGTGTGACCCCATATGTGTTTCTAACTGTAGGGGGGCGGGGCTGGACATGTGATGTCACTGATCACCTTTCCCTATATCAGGGAACAGACGATTACTGACAGCGCCACAGAGAAGAATGGGGAAGGTGTGTTTACACTCACCTCTCCTTGTTTTTCAGCTCTGGGGACCGATCGCGGGACTCCAGCGGTGATCAGGTCCACAAGTCCCGCGGCCGCGGTCACGGAGCTTCGGACCGGGTCGCGAGCGCGCGCGACCCACGGCTGGGCACTTAAAGAGGACGTACAGGTACGTGCTTGTGCCCAGCTGTGCCATTCTGCCGACGTATATGTGCAGGAGGTGGTCCTTAAGTGGGTAAACTATATATATATATATATATATATATATATATATATATATCTATCTATCTATCTATCTATCTATCTATCTATCTATCTATCTATCTATCTATCTATCTATATATATATATATATATATATATATATATATATATATATATATTAGGGCTGTGGAAATTAACTATTAATTCCTCAATTAATCGTTAATTATTATTTTTTTATTAAAAATTTAAGAATGTTGTGGGCGGAATTTAAAGGTACCAAATAGAATTCACCATCATTTGAAAAAATATAAATTTATTATTACATATTATAGAAAATAACAAAATTCCATATTTAAAACATACAGATTTGACGCTCTATGGGAGTCGCACAATTTGAAACAATGCCCTAATGATACATATAGGACAATATGAGTCTACGTTTCGCTTGTCGCTTCCTTTAGGACTTTTTGTCACATATCAAAGAAGAGGGAATCTGTATAAAAAGAAAAAAATAATAATCAAATGCATGTAAGGACAGTGTTCATACATATGTGTCAGAGGTAAAGGGTCATGTTTGATGGAAAAATGCATATATATATATATATAAGAAATCACCTACTGAAATTGGCAGAAAACATTCAAGTGCGTGACAAATCTCATAGCTGCCCCCTCCAGGACAGCATATGAACACTATTGTATTCCTCCAGAGAAAATAAACCAAGAAAAATTTATATTAAAAATGTATTCCCTAAAAAAAAGAGAATTTACATTTTTTTTATCGATCAAAATTCTTTTGATTGGTACTCACCTCTCCGCCGGCTTCCGGGTCTTCAGGGAGTTCCGTCGGAGATCCGGTGATGACACCGGCGGGGGGGTGACGCATCCATCTGAAGGGCTCCTTTGCTGTGCCTTCATATCTGCACGTCGGCGGGACCTTACTATCTGCCACACGCAAGGGCTGTTACACTTCCCTCTATCACTTCCCTCTATCATTTGTTTTGTGTATAGTATATATATATGTATATATATATATACATATATATAAAAATAATCAAATTTGCTATAAATTCATAAAAAAAAAAAAAAAATACAAATAATATATGTGATTTAAAAACAAAATAAATATTTCTACAATTCCAATAGTGATGATGTGATGTATGCAATGCCATTGACCACCAAGTGTCTATTCCTAATCGGCTGTATAATGGTGAGTCTGGGTAATTTTTTACTGTACAATGTGGGAGGGGGAGGGGGAGGAGGGATAAGAAGCAAATGCACAGTCTAGGGCGTCCGCTGCAATTTTTCCTTCCGCACAGACCCCCCATTCTGCACAGACCCCTCCATTAAGAACAGATGGACCCTCCTTCAGCACATACCCCCTCATTACGCACAGACCCCTCCATTCAGCACAGACTCCTCCTTCAGCACGGATGGACCCCTTTAAGAACAGACCCCCCTTCAGTAAAGATGGACCACCCTTCAGCACATACCCCCCCTTCAGTACAGACCCCCTTTCAACACCGATGGACCCACCTTCAGCACATACCCCCCTTCAGTACAGACCCCCCTTCAGCACAGATGGACCCCACATTCAGCACAAAGCCCCCCTTTAGCACAGACGGACCCCCCTCCCCCATCCCATTCAGTACCTCAGATCAGCATTCAGTGCAGCATAGGCAGCAGGTTCCCTCTCCCTGTGTACACATAAACACTGGAGGGGGAGGTGGCTTCACTCTGCTTACTGTGCCTGTTTGACATCCGGCCAGGACTGCTCAGACAGCCCGTGAGACTCTTTCAACACCTTCTTGATTTTCCAGGGGGGGGGGTCAATTGCCCCCCCCCCCTGCCCTATGGAGCGGATGTCCATGTGCACAGTACAAACTGAGAACTGGAAAATTAGATACAGTTGGTGGCCGATCAGAACTTTGCATCATGGCAGACATTTTTATTTATTTTTTTATGTAATGTTGACCTCTTGAATGGAGACAAATCTTCTTTCAATACCTCTATTCTATATTCTGCTTGTATCACATTTACTTTTTTTCATTGTGCACAAATTCAAACAGCCAATATCATAGGCATGCTGTGTTTGTGTTTATATTGGCCCTGCCGTCACACCTCGGTTTCCCATGATGCCTTTGGCTGGAGAGGGGCAGAGCGGCAGCTCTTTAGCCAGTTCATTATATCCAGGGTGACAAAGTGACTAATGAACAGCTGAGCAGGTCGAACGGTTGGGTTACACACTCTGCAGGTTAGTGTCTGGAAGGCAGAGATTAATTGACCTGAAGGTGCCCTAGTTAGCTCTCCTCTTCTGCTTACTAGGCGGCCAGCTGGAAACAGCCAATGTGCAGTAAAAAAAAAACAGCACAAAAACTAGGACAGAATATAAAAAGAAGTGAAATCTCTTCACTCCACAAGGATGAAGAAATATGGAATCTCTACGGGAACATGCAGAACTTGTTTAGAGTTTTAAATGTTACCTTGTGTCTATGTTGGAAACTTTTTAATCCCTAGAAAGTAGATCTGCCATTTGTTTAGGTTTGCAAAATGAACTCCATGCAAATAATATATATATTTTTTTCATTATGTTGCACAATCCTGAAAGATCTTCTGGTGAATTTGGCCTTATTCCCCCAGTCAGAGCACACACAGCCAGGCACATAGCATTTTCTTCATTCTTTCACTGGCTCAAAGAAACTAGGGGTGTCTTTTTTTTTTGTTCTGTTGGAACTTAGTACTTGGATAGGATGAGGAAGCATGGGATACCCCAGAACTGAATGCTTTGAGGACTCTTGTCTGGATTGCTGAGCTACATAAAACTTGTCCCACAGGATCTGTTACTGGCAGGAGACTAATGCCCCGTACACACAAGTGGAATTCCTGTCGGAAAAAACTTGGATGGTTTTTCCGAAGGAATTCCGCTCAAGCCTGCCTTGCATACACACGGTCACACAATAGTTCTGTGAACTTTTGACTACCAAGAACGCGGTGACGTAAAAGACTACGACGAGCTGAGAAAATTAAGTTCTATACTTCCGAGTATGCGTCAATTTGTTTCCAAGCATGTGTTAATTTGTTTTTGGGCATGTGTCGGAATTTAGCGTGTTGGGATTTGTACACACAATCAAAAATTCTGACCGGATTTTTTCCCGACGGGAAAATAGAGAACCTGCTCTCTATATTTTTCTGGCAGTTTTTCCATTGGAAAAAGTCCGATGGAGCATACACACGGTCTGGATTCCCGACCAAAACTCTCATTTGGATGGTGCATCAGGCCTATTCCCAATGGACTAGGACAGAGCTGCACTCAGTCACTAATTTCCAGAAACAGGGTCAATTACTCACACAACCTCACTAGAATTTGTTGCCTCCTTCAGATATCAGGGCCCAGTAAATCTTCAAAATCCTTCCATGCCCCAACAGCATACATAAGAGTATGGGAATGCAAAACATGTACTGATATCCTGGAAGACTGTGGGTGAGGCAGGGTGTTACTGTGGGGTGTTTGGGACTCTGAAGAGGGCTAAGTGACTCTATAGCAGGCTTGGTGGTTCTGTAGGGGATGAGGTTTCCAGAGGGAAGGGGGGACAACTGTGGGAAGTGATATCTCTGGAGGGGGTAGTCCAGGATACTGGGGGATTTGCAGGAGCACTGTTGAAAACTAGAGGGCACTGCAGGGGCAGGGAGGACTGTGGGAGGTTAAGATGCACTATGGAACACTGTAGCTGGTTGGGGACACTGTGGGGGCCTTGAGGATCTGTAGACAGCTAGAGGGTACTGCACTGGACAACACAGCACTGTGGAAGGATAGAGACACTGTGGGGGATGGGGGTAATTAAGGGATATATGTATAGATGTTTAAGATCGCTGTGGGCCAATATGGGAGGTTGGGAGGCAATGTGGGAGGTTTAGAGGCCCTGTGCACCACTATGCTAGGTTGGGAGGCACTGGGAGATATTTAGTGGCACTGTGGGCTGCTATGGGACATTGGGAGGCACTGTGGGATATTTATGGGGCACTGTGGGCCACCATGGTACTGTAGGTTGAGAGGCACTGTGGGGGATGAGGATACTTAAGGGATATATGAGAATGGTAGGATGTTTAAGATCACTGTGGGCCACTATGTGAGGCAATGTGGGAAGTTTAGGGGCACTTTAGGCCATTATGGGGAGTTGGTGAGCCACTATGCTAGGTTGGGAGGCACTGTGAGATATTTAGGGGCACTGTGGGCTGCTTTGGGACATTGGGAGGCACTGTGGGAGGTTTAGGTGCACTGTGGGCCAATATGGTAGGTTGGGAGGCACTATGGAGCGTTTAGGGGCACTTTGGGCCACTATGGGGAGTTGGGAGTCACTGTGGGAGGTTTAGGGGCACTGTGGGCCACTATGCTAGGTTGGGAGTCACTGTGGGATATTTAGGGGCACTGTGGGCCACCATGGTAGGTTGGGAGTCACTGTGGGAGGTTTAGGGGCACTGTGGGTTACTATGGTAGGTTGGGAGGCACTATGGAGCTTTTGGGGGGCACTGGGAAGCACTGTGGGAGGTTTAGGAACACTGTGGGTCATTATGGGACATTGGGAGGCACTGTGGGAGGTTTATGGACACTGTGGGCCACTATAGTAGGTTGGGAGGCACTGTGTGATGTTTAGGGGCACTTTCCTTCCTCTGACTATCTCTTTTCCTTTATTTATTTTCCATGAACTACCAGGGAGATAGACATTTAATCGACTAGACTTCTCATCCTTAGTGTTTTCATAAGGAATGGGAATGAGGATTTCGGCCTCATAATCAGGTTGGTATGGTCTCTTCCTCCCCCCTCATACTGATTTGGGAGGGGTGACGGGAAGCCTATAATCCGTTTTATTGGTTTATGATGGTTATTTTATAGCATATTTTGATGTGGCTTGTCGAGAGACTGTATTATGTTATATGTTTAGGAAATTTTGCTACATTCATTCGATGTTCACATGTCCTAAAAACTTCAATAAAAGCGTTGGAAAAGAAAATGAAAATGGAGGAAAAAAAAATATAGGGAGGATATAAAGTAGAGAGAAGTTAAAGAAAGAGCGAAAGATAAAAAAGCAATAAAAACAGAGGTAAAGAGAGACGGCATACGTGAGACAACCCCCATTCAGACTGTGCTCATATCTGCTCATTTTGTTTAATTACATATATCTGTACTGTCCTCTGGTTCACCTTGCCTCATACTGAGCCCCGACTGTACAGAGTGTTTGTAGTAACAAAGGTTAATGCAGTGACCAGAGCAGGAACGCCGTGCCCCTGTCTAGCAGAAATGATGGCTTTAATAAGGCTGTCAAGGGAAAAGACATACTGCCAATAAGCTACTTTGCTTTTGCTTACGATAACCAGGATGTCTTTATAGACAACACCCGGGAGATAAATTCTTTAATTACATTGAGAGTTTGAGCTGAGCTGCAGCCTCCCCACCCCCCACCTCTATATGGTGATTCCCCTGTTGAACAACACATATATTGACATATTTCCTTCTCTGTTACCGCAACAGAAGAGCAAAATTAAACTGGAATTCCACCTTGGTGACAGATTTAATCTTGTAAGCCAGAGTGGTAAAACAGTCAATCCATACCTTGTTGCACACTCATGCATATCCACAAGGACTTTGACGTAGGCATAGTTTGCAGTCGCTTAAAACCATTGTACAAATCCTGTTCTATGTTCGGAAATGATAATTAGAGAATAAAAGAATAAATTAACGAGTTGAACCAATGGAACCAACTAACAGGGCAGGTGCGGCAATAGAACAATGGGTTAGAACTTGAATTTAGGTTCTTATACAAAACTGTTGGGTTTATGGGGGGGGGGGGGGGGTATGTTGCAGTTTAGAAGTGTTCAGGTGAAGGCCTTTTGCCATTGAAGTTGATTTACTAAAATTGAACAGTGCAAAATCTGGTACACTTCTGCATAGAGTCTATCATCCAACATTTGTTGGCCAAAAGTTGGACAACAATTGTCAAAAGGAGCATACTAACGTTTAGAATGGTTCAGGTGAAGGCCTTGTGCCATTGAAGTTGATTTACTAAAATTGAAGAGTACAAAATCTGGTGCAACTCTGCATATAAACCAATCAGCTTTCAGGTTTTAATGCCAAAGCCTAATTGAACAAGTTAGAAGCTGATTAGCTATCGTGGACAGCTGTATCAGATTCTGAGTGCACCCGTTTAAGTAAATCACCCCCATTGTGTGCCATCTTCAATTTTATGGTCAACTTATACCAGTGGCTGCTTGGAAGCTTCTCCTCAAGCTATGTGGGCAACTGTGAACATGCCTTGGGCAAACCCAATCTATATGATAAGGAATGAATCTGCCATGTAGTCTGGAATGCCTTGGGCTGCATAAAGACACAGATGAGTGAGTTTGAGTTTTGGGTGGAGGTACTTGACTGGCCTGACCTCAACTGGATAGAACACCTTTGGGATGAATTAGAGTGGAGACTGTGAGCCAGGTCTTTTCACTCAACATCAGTGCCTGACCTCACAAATGCTCTTCTGGAAGAATGGTCAAACATTCCCATAGACACACTCCTAAACCTTGTGGACAGCCTTCCCAGAAGAGTTGAAGCTGTTATAGCTGCAAAGAGTGGGCCAACTCAATATTAAACACTACGGACTAAGACCGGAATGCCAGTAAATTTCATGTGCGTGTAAAGGCAGAAGTCTCAATACTCTTCACAATATAGTGTATATGCATATATGTCAAAAAAGTTGGACTGCACATCCTGTGTATTGGGTGATCGGAACAGGTCTGCCACTCGGCTCCGACCCCTCCCCCCACCTCAGGCCAAACACGGAACTGCAAACTTTGGCCTGAATCCTGCTCGTTTTGCGAGACAGATTTTTCAAATCACAGTGCTCGTATTGCGAAACGCAAGTTAACCGCGTTACTCGCAATCCGAGGTCCACTATATATATATATATATATATATATATATATATACAGTGTACAGTATACACAGTAATGTTCTGCAGTGTATTAAGGAGACTAAGTCCCCTCTATCCCCTCTCCCTGCCTGCTCTGTGCAGCTTGTTTATGACTTTCAGTTAGAGAGAGACAATCTGAAAGCAAGCAATTTTCTGAAACAATTTTTTTAGAAAATCCAAAATGCTGCGATGCTGCGTGACACTCATATCACAAATGCACCCTGTAGAAAAGTATTATTTGCAAATTAAGGTTACGTCATAAAAAATTATAAAAATTTAAAAATATTATTAATGACTCCCAAAATAGTTTCCTATAAAGTGAAACAAAATAGAGGATTCAAAGAGTTTGAAATATTAGAGCAGTGATCTGAGGCCGGCGGATTTTAAAGAGCAGATAGAAGCTGACAGAACTCAGCAATGTGTTTAGCATTGTGCAGCATATCTGAAGGATCCCCTATCTGAATGTTCTTAAACAACTCTTGAAATGCATCATATTCCGTCTATTGTCTGTGATGGGTAGCATGTTAAACCTAGGATTAATCCTCAAGGGATTCGATTGATGCTGTGAATGGGATTGTTTCACAGTTCTAGGCAGGCACCGCGGGGCATTTGTAAGTCACAAGTGTGTCATTTTATCCCTTTAATACTATTTCATCAGTCAAATGAATGTCATACTTCAGACGAGGCCGCCTCTGCTTGTTAGCTGCCTGCCGTTGCCTCAGTCCCTGTGATTGGAACACTCACAAACATCTGTAATGCTTTGGAATCAGATATTTCATCCACAGATTTCCTACAATTACATCGTATCAAGCTTAAGATCTCTATAAGGGAAGATAAAGTGCATGGCATGATCAATGGCATTAGATAACAAGAAGTTACAGCTCCCATCATGCTCTGGGGTTTTAATATTAAATGGGTTCAGTCCACCCAAAATTGATTTCAGTGTTTGGCAGATGCTGGAGAAATAAACCACACGTTTCTTCTGAAGGCTCTTTTGATGGGTTCCTGGGTCTGTACACCTGCCATGCCCATTATGAGGGGCTGCCAATAGGCCTGTTGTTATTTTTAAGGTATTGTTGTTATAGACTATGGCATAAGAGGAGCCGGAACATATAAAGAGTCTGGAATTATACGTTAGAACCAATGTTAAAATCAACCAACAATACCTGTAGATGGAGTCTGGTAGGGAGAATAAACCACTGGCCTCTTGCTATGGAATATGGTAAAGGAAGAGCTGGAACTCCAGAAAGACCCTGGAATTATAGCTTGGAGGTCTCACTGTTGGAACATCTAAGATATAGGAAGCCAGGCTCTAAATTCAACTAGAGTTTGGCTTGTGTGTCTTGTAGGCAGAATTAACCACTGGCCTCTTGTTATGGAATATGGTAAAGGAAGAGTTGGAACTCAAAAAGAGTCTGGAATTATACCTTGGAGGTCTCACTGTTGGAACATATAATGCCGTGTACACATGATCGGAAATCCCGACAGGAAAAGTCTGATGTGAGCTTTTGGTCGGAAATTCGGCACCATGTGTATGCTTCATCGGACTTTTGCTGTCAGAATTTTCGCCAACAAAAGATTGAGAGCTGGTTTTCTACTTTTCCGATGGAAAAAGTTCCTATCAGAAAATCCACTCGTCTGTATGCATTTCCGACCTGCAAAAAAAAAACATGTATGCTCAGAATCAAGCAGAAGAACCGAACTGCCTATTGAACTTCATTGATCTCGGCTTCTCGTACGTGTTGTATGTCACCGTGTTCTTGACGGTCGGAATTTCCGACAAGATTTGTGTGACCGTGTGTATGCAACACAAGTTTGAGCCAACATTACGTCAGAAAAAATCCACGGTTTTCTTGTTGAAATTTCCGATTGTGTGTACCGGGCATAAGAGATATAGGAAGACAGGCTCTACCTTTAACCAGGGCTTGACTTTTGTGTTGATTGACCCTTTTAAAGAGTGAGTCCATACAAAGCAGATACCTGTAGGTGGTGGTCTGGCAGAATCAACCACTGGCCTGTTATTATGGAAAAGCTGGAACACAAAAAGAGTCTGTAATTATAGCTGGGAGGTCTCATTGTTGGAACGTCTGAGCGATATAGGAAGCCGGGCTCTAACTTTAACTAGAGTTTGACTTTTGTGTTGATTGACGTTTTTAAAGCCTGAGTCCAAACAAAGCAGATAAATGTAAGGATCTTTTTTTCTTTTGACCATCAATCTAATGTAAAGAGTATTCTTCCCACTGAACACCAATGTAAGGGTAATATATTCAGTTAGCACCAATGTAAGGAGCATTTTCCCCTCTGACCACCAAAGTAAGCGCCCTTTTTTTCCCGTTGACCATCAATGTAAGGAGCATTTCTACCAAAGACCAATTCTACTCCCAATGTAAGGGTAGTCTTCCCACTGAGTGCCAATGTAAGGGGCTTTTTTTCCACTGACCACAAAAATCCTTTTTTTTTTTTGTGGCCACCAATGTAAGGAGCATTCCTCCCAAAAGGTCACCAAAGTAAGGAGCATTATTTCTATTATCCCCAATGTAAGGGTTTTCTTCCCACTGAGCACCAATATAAGGGTATCCTTCTCACTGAGCACCAATATAAGGGTATCCTTCTCACTGAGCACCAATATAAGGGTATTCTTCTTACTGAGCACCAATGTAAGGTTATTCTTCCCACTGACCACCAAAGTAAGTTTTTTTTCCCCCATTGACCACCAAAGTAAGAAGCGTTCCTCCAACTGACCTCAGTGTAATGGTACCTTTCTGCCACTGACCACTGATGTAATAAAAACCTTCACACAGTGACTGCAAGTGTAAGGTGGACTTTCAACCACTGAACACTATTCTAACGGGGCCTTGGTCTAACGACCACCAATGTAAAGGAGCACTTCATTGAACAACCATGCTATCTTATGCCCCGTACACACGGTCGGATTTTCCGACAAGAAAAGTCGGATGTGAGCTTTTGGTCGGAAATTCCGACCGTGTGTAGGTTCCACCTGACTTTTCCTGTCGGAATTACCTCCAGTAAAAATTTGAGAGCCGGTTCTCAAATTTTCCAACGTGCAAAATTCAGACGCATGCTTGGAAACAATTTGACCCTTGTTCGGAAGCATTGAACTTCATTTTCTCGGCTTGTCATAGTGTTGTACGTCACTGCGTTCTTGACGGTCGAAAGTTCAGAGAACTTTTGTGTGACCGTGTCTATGCAAGCCAAGCTTGAGCGGAATTCCGTCGGACAAACCACCCAAGGTTTTTCCAATGGACAATCCGATCGTGTGTACGGGGCATAACTGTGTATTTGAAGCCATTATTATTACTGAAAATACTTGTTTTATAGAGTGTAAAGAGTTTCTAATGTATAATGCATTCCTTATTCTTTTTCCATTCTTATATTTCAACCTACTGTTCTTGTGAATGTTCCATGAGCTGTAGATGTTGTAGTTGTTAGTAGGGGTTCCCTGAGACCTGAAAGTTATTTGCAAGGGTTCCTCCATGATAAAAAGGTTGAGAAAGGCCACATAGGAGGGACAACCTACCAATCTATGAGCTACAATCAAAATATGGCATAAGATGCATGCAACAGTAGCATCAAAAAATTACTTTTAGGTAAACTTTATCATAAATAACTTGAGATACTGTATGTATTCACAAAACACACTCATAGTTTCCCTTTAAGAGCGACTAATCTTCAGGTCTGTTGTTTCTCAGCTTATACACCGAGATGCATTTTACACTCTTCGCTGGCTTTTTTCATTCATTAGTGTCAACTTTCTGGATGCAGCTCGCCTTGTATTGTTGGCATTTGGCTTGTTCAGGGTCTCTGTGATTTCCCCAGGTCCTCAGGCGAAGCAGGGAAGGTGTACCAGATACAAAGACCGCGTGGATAATAAGGCATCCTGGACTACATGTTACCTGGCGCCTGCGATGTGTTTAGATTTCCTCTTTTCAGCTGCCTTATAATCTGCACTTTTCCCCCTTTACGTGAAATAAAACCAAAATATAAATCATAAATGCCTCGGGTTCCGATTTAAAGGAGAGATTGCGTTCTCCATTCTCCTTCAGGAAGATATGTGCATTGCAAGGCGTCCAGAAGACCTCCAGTTCTCCATGCTAAAAGGGAGCTGTAACGGAATGGCCTGTGATACCCAGAGACTTTTGAAGGATGTGGGGTACTCCTGTGCCAGCTTCACCAATGCCTCTTATGTCTAGGGTCATCCTATGCTAAATAGGGGCATAGGATGACTGAGAAATTATATCTCGGATTACATGAGATGGGACATTAATGATAATTCATGTATTGCAGCATATCTTAAAAAATTACAGGTGGTTAATTCTAAACTTAACAGGTTAATTGAAAGATGTTAATTGATGTGAATCACCTCCAGCTACCTGGCTGTAGTGGTAAAAGTATGCTGTGATTGCATTCTATTGTCTATAGTGCTAATTAAGTCTGGCTTCTGAGGGACCTCTCATTGTGTGATGCTTATGACAATTTATTGTGTGAAAGTTCTATTGATGATAATATGAATGTGATTCGGCACCCTCAAAGGCCAGACGTCTGGCTTGTGTTTACTAGAGGAATGTGAGAGTGGCTTATCGCGGAGTCAGAATGTCTGGCAATTAGCTCATCTGAATGTCATTATCTAATGGAATGTGTATTGAAGTTAATGTTGTCATGTTGTGGGTGGAGTTGAGTCATTGTCCAGATTTGGTTTCTAACTGTATATAACAAGCTGAGTTTACATTAAAGTATTCATTCATTTGGAACCAGAGAACAGAGCTTGTGTCTCATTATTTCTGGGGGAAAATCATATGGATCGTGTCTGCTGGATTGTGGAGTGTCGGATTAGCTGTCGTGGGTTGGTGGAATGGAATATCGTAAACGGTGTTAACCCCTGTCCCATTTGGGGTTCCTTTACAGGAGCTATAGTTATTTTTTTTGAAGATTAAAGTGGAACTATGTACAGACATGACATATAGTTATATAATGAAGTCTTTTATTAGCAATAAAATAAATAAAACAGCAGTTGTTGTTTCATTGAGTTCCTCCGTAAGTTAAATCACCTGTTGATCCTTTTTAATACATTTTTTATTTTATTTTTGATAGAGACATAGATGTGTATCTTTTTTATTTTTTTTTGGCCCATAGTTACACTTAACCACTTCAGCCCAGACCATTTGGCTGGCCAAAGACCAGAGCACTTTTTGCGATTTGGCACTGTGTCGCTTTAACTGACAATTGCAGCGTCGTGTCACGGTGAGGAAGAACGGGGAAATGCTGATGTAAACAAGCATTTCCCAATTCTTCCTAGTGACTGGATAGTGTACACAGCTTCCTGTAATTTGGGTCACACGCAGCCCATCCCCCCTACAGTTATAATCACTCCCTATGACACACTTAAAGGGGAGTTCCAGGTTTTTTTTTATGTACAAAAAGTGTAGCTGCTGGCTTTTAATAAACAGACACTCACCTGCTGCACGTTCCAGCAACGCGGCTGCCCGGAGCTCCGCTCCTCTCCCCCCTCTCCGGCCGGCGCCTTCATTCCTAATGTGGGGACGAAGCCGAAAGCTGTCACGCCTGGGCACTCACTGTGCATGCTAGAGCAGTGCTGCGCTCCATGAGTGGTCAGGCGATCGCCTGGGACCTGACACTTGTCCCAGGCGATCGCCTACAGGGAAGGGCCACTGATCGCTGTAAAAAATTGCGCAAACCAATCAATAGACGTTCATTGTGTTTTTTTGTGTTTTTTTTTCAAAAATATGTAGAAGAATACGTATCGGCCTAAACTGCGGAAAAAAATATGTTTTATATAGATTTTTTGGGGATATTTATTATAGCAAAAAGTAAAAAATATTGTTTTTTTTTTTTCCAAATGTTTGCTCTTTTTTTGTTAATAGCGCAAACAATAAAAACCGCAGGGGTGCTCTGGTCTTTGGCTAGCCAAATGGCCTGGGGCTTAAGTGATTAAGCTTTGACCAAAAAAATTGGAAGCTAATTGGTATCTATGCAGAGCTGCACCAGATTCTGCACTCTCCAGTTTTAGTACATCAATCCCTCGGCATCCATGTGAAGCTATGCTCAAACAATATTCTGAGCGTACCAATAATGGAAGGTACTCCCTGCATATTTTTGTAATCTAAATTATAAAGATTATGGAGGTCTAATTGCCTTCAGAAACCTTACCTTTTCTGGGACTCTTGATGATTCCCGGTAAATTGGAAATATGCAAAAGTTGGTATTTAAGGCAAGGTGCTATCTCAATGATTTATTTATTTCCAATATTCTCCCAGAAGGATGCTGCCAGGTTTTTTCCTTCACTGAATTTCTGATTATTTAATTCAATTACGTCTTCCAATGTCTTCCTTACGCGTTCCATATGCCACTGCTTGAATAATAGGATCCCAAAGCGAAAAACAGCAAAGAGCGGTGAAGAATAACAACAAGAAAAAAAAATGATTATAAGAGTTTTAAAGTGAAGCTGAAGCAAACCTGGGCAATTCAAACTAGGCATATGATGGAATTTCCCGGTGGGCACTGGAACAGGTGCCATCATTGGAAGATTTCCCACCTAGTCTGCCCTGGGGACAACTCAAAACATTCTCTCACTTTCAATCCCAATGACAATGGTCAACAGAACGAATAGAGAGGATGAATCTTTTTTCGGGGGGAGGGTCAAAGAAATAAAAAAAACTTGAGATGGCGCAACATTCCTCCCAGAGTCCACTACTGTCTATCCCAAAAGATGGAAAGGTTGTAGCTCTGTGGGGATATTTGCTTACACTTGGTGGGATTTCCTATTTATACAGAGATATGGGAATGAGACCTCGTACACACGACCGGGTTTCTCGGCAAAAACCAGCAAGAAAACTGATTCTTGCCGAGAATTCCCGTTGGTGTGTACGAGTCATTCAGGTTTCTCGTCTGGAAATCTGGCCAGAATCTCAATGAGAAAAAAAGAGAACCTGCTCTATTTTTTCTCGTCAATATTCGTGCCGGCCTGTTTCCTGACGAGAAACACGAGCGTGTGTATACTTACCCGTCGCCGTGGAAACCTGTGCATGCTCGAAATGACTTGCGCGGAAGCTTCCACAGTATAGGTAGGGTGAAGCAAGATAGCGGCGACGGCATCGAATGAGACAAGCGCATGTTGGTCATACCCAATGACGTCACCGCGTTCTTTCCTTTAAGAGAACCGCGGTTCTTTTGAAGTGACTGTCAGGACACTCCGGCGGCAAGAGTTTCTTGCCAAGAATCTCGTCAGGGAAAACATTATTAGTGGTGTTTGAAAACATTAAGACTCTTGACCTTGCCTCTTCCGCAGAACTCCCAACACTTTCTAAATGGCTGTGAAAAGTGAACCTTATAGAGGAATTGTATAGCCAAAGGGACTCTTAAGCCCTGTACTACACAGGGCCCAGATTCTCTTCAGGGAAAAAACATTGTTTTTCCTGACGAGATTCTTGGCAAGATTCTCTTGCCGGCCGAGTGTACACACACACCATTCAAAAGAACTGCCGTTCTTTTGAATGGCACAAACGCAGTGACATCATCGACTACAATGAGCATGCGCTTATTGCTGCACGCTACCTGTGCCTTGGAAGCTACTGCGCATGTGTCAAAGTCATTTCGAGTGGGTTTCCATGGAGACAGGTAAGTATACATGCGCTCGGGTTTCTCGGCAGGAAAACACTGCCGAGAATCTCACGACCAGAAAATAGAGAGCAGGTTCTCTATTCTCTATTTTTCTCATTGAGATTCTGGGCAGTTTTCTTGACGAGAAACCTGAAAGCCTCGTACACACGCTTGGTATACTCGGCAAGAAAGCTCTGCCAGCAGTTTTCTTGCTGTTTCTTGTCGAGAAAAAATGTGCATGTGTACAAGGCTTAACAGTAAATTCTACCACATCTAGGCAGGATGGTTATGGTCTACTCAGCATCGCAGCCTAAGCAGTGATACAACTATCGGTTGAACTCAATGGACCTAATACAGTGGTGCTCAACCTTTCTAGTGTCGTGACCCCTTGATAACATTTCACAAATTGTGGGGACCCCTAACAGTAAAAAAAAATTAGTAGTGTGGATCCCGTACTACAGTGGTGTCTCGCAGCAGTGACACCTATGCTGAAATCAGGAGATAGGGTCTCCTTCAACCCCTCCCACTTCACTTTTCTCACCAGTCAACTGACTTCTAGTCTCTGCCCCCCCAGCCATGCCGTGAACTGAATGGGAGGCTGCAAAGAAGCTGAGTGGGTGGCCGCGGGCTCTAGGAACAGCGAGAAAAGATTTGGAGAGCGGAGTGGGCTTCAGGAACAGGCCAGGATTTGGTGACCCCTGGCAAATCATCATTCGACCCCCAAGGGGGTCCCGACCCCCAGGTTGAGAACCACTGACTTAATAGAACAGTGTTCTTTTTTTAACCCTACTAATTACGGTATGTGCCTAATACTACTACTCTATCCTCCAGCGCCATTGGTGTCCTAGTCCATTACATCCTTGGCCATTTTTTTTTTTTACTCAGTTCTTCCAGATGAAGTTAAAAAGTACCACAGAAAACATGTATTTCTCATATTCCTGATACCAGCAGCATCCTCGTACTGGAGAAACCATATTCCTCAGAGCTCTTATTACGCTATTTACATCCTGTGCTGCAGCACGAAAAACCTTTTTTCATAGTGGAATGACTAATTTGAGGGTTAAAATATGTAATCAAGCTGTATAACAAAGGCTGAATAGTGGCATTTATGGGTTATCATAGACTCGTACATTGCTTTATAATAGGACAGGGCATATGAGAATGATACAGTAGGAGATAAAAGCACGGCAGACCTCAGGCTATGGAGATGTGGAGGGGCTGAATATATTTCATCGATTATTGTTCTTGTGATGGTAGGAAATAGGGCAACAGTGATCTGTCATCATTAAGGCTTCCCTATATCTGCATCCCTGGAATAATATTTCTGGGTCGTTTATAACATGCGTTATAAAACAAACAACTTGTTATACATTTTACAGATTTTGTAGCAATTTTTCTATGTTCGTGCAAAAGAATAAATTCATTTTATAAACTATTTGTAGTTCAACACTGAGGGCATCTCTATATATATACTGTATCTTCTGTGTATTTCCTTGTCTAGCTCCCTGTCTATTCCCCTCTCCTCCTTCCTTGATTCCTTCCCTCCCCTACTTAGCCATCTGTTTTTATTGACCATATACTCTATACAGTATCTACTTTTCATGTTTTCTTCCTTCCTTACATATTTCCATCCATTTCCAGGACTGTCCCCCCCCCCCCTTACCTCCTCTTCAACCTACCTCCTTTTTATCTATCTATCTATCTATCTATCTATCTATCTATCTATCTATCTATCTATCTATCTATCTATCTATCTATCTATCTATCTATCTATCATTTTGCCTACCTTTCTGACCATTTGTCTTTCTACTCCAAATCCTCTTCCTTCCCTTCTTTCCTTCCTTCCCTTTTAAGTTTTCCTTTCCTTTCCTTTCCTTCTTCCGTCCTTCCTTTGTCTTGCTTCTGTACCTCATTCCTTCCCTTTTAAGCCTTCCTTCTTCCTTTCCCTTGTAATTATTTTTTACTTCTTCCTTCCTTCCTTCCTTCCTTCCTTCCTTCCTTCCTTCCTTCCTTCCTACTCTTTTAGTTCCTTCCTTTTTTTCTTGCTTCCGTCCCTCCTTCTTTCCCTTTTAAGCTTTCCCTTTCCTGCCTTCCATTGTACTAATTTTTCCTTCCTTTTTTTTCTTTCTATCTTAACTTTCTTTACGTCCTTCCTTCTTTCCCTCTTTATGATTTCTTCCTCTCTTCCTTCCTCTCCTTCCTTCTTGCTTCCTTCCTTCCCTTTTAATTCCTGCCTATTTTTTAACTTTCTTTGCTTCATTCCCTTTTAATTACTTCCTATTTATTATTTCTTCCCTTCCTTCATTCTTCCCTCCCTTCTGTCTGTCTGTCTGTCTGTCTGTCTGTCATTTGCTTACCTTCCTGTCCATTTGTCTCTCCAAATCCTTCCCTTCTTTCCTTCCTTCCCCTTTAAGTTTTTCTTAATTTTTCCTTCCTTTCTTTCCCTTCCTTCCTTCCTTCCTTCCCTTTTCCTTGCTTCCATCACTCCTTCCTTCCCTTTAAGCCTTCCTTCCTCCCTTCCCTTGAAATTATTTGTCCCTTTTTTTCTCTCTTTCCTTCCTTTACTTGTAATTCCTTTTAATTTTTTTTCCTTCCTTCCCTCCTTATGCTTTATTACTCTTTTCCTTCTTTCCCTCCTTTCCCTTCTTTCTTAACCCGTTGAGTTCAGAATCAAAAAACAGCAAATAGTTCTTGTGGGGGAAAAATACTTAAATTTTGTTTGGGTACAACGTCGCACAACCACACTGCTGTCAGTTAAAGCGACCCAGTGACGTATCACAAACAATAGCCTGGTCATTAAGGGGGAGGGGTAAATCATTCTGGGGCTGAAGTGGCTAATGTGTCCAGTCATGTACAGAGCTACCAGGGCGTAGAAAGCAATGACCTCCTCTACAAATACATTGCATCTTGAGAAGGTCGATCCGTGAACTCTGGGTTATGTGAATAAGTAACTTTTTGACCTTCTTGAAAAAAAAAAAAAAAAAAGATTCCTTGCTGAGTCTTAAAAGCATGTAATTTACGGTTACAAAAAGTATTTATTTTTTGCATTCAAAGTAAATAAAAAAATAAAAAATTACACTTTTTGTTTTTTGTTTTTTACTCAGCAGCAACAACAGGAAACACAGCAGCGAAAGGCTGTTAGTACATTGGGTGGAATATTCTATGGAAGCCAGATTTGTTATAAATTCAGAGCAGACTTGTAAGCAGCATTTTTCTGGCCACGAGGTCAGAATAAAAACACTTTTAACCTTTCCTGCTGTTTTGGCTTTTGAAAAGAACGCTCCGAGGACTGGCTGTATGGCGGCAGAAATTATTTAGCACAGACCATAATGGAGGTCTGAAAAGCTAGCATTAAATATTGAACATTGGGGCCCCCGGCCGCCCGCACACTGATTATTAGGAACTTGAAATAACTGAAGGGAAGAGGGAGCGATGGGCCGCGTCTAAAATCAGCGAGATTGTTTACCAATCTTTTCTTGGAGTTATTTCACCCTTTTTTTATGTGTTATATTTCGAACTAAAGACACTTCAGACCTTGAAATAAACATATTTAATCAATTAAGGACCGGAAGGATTTACTCCCATTCTTGCGGCACTCAACCGCTTTTTACTGACAAATGCGCGGTCGTGCGACTTTGTACCAAAACAAAATTGGCGTCCTTTTTTTTTCCACATATAGAGCTTTCTTTCGCTGGTATTTGATCACCTCTGCGGTTTTTATGTTTTGTGCTATAAACAAAAAAAGAGTGACTCTTTAAAAAAAACTATTTTTTGGGGGCTTTTTGCTATAATAAATATCTACATTTTTATTTATTTTTATTTTTAAACATTATTTTATGTATTCTTCTACATATTTTTGGTAAAAACAAAGCACAATAAGTGTATATTGATTGATTTGCACAAAAGTTATACTGTCTACAAAATAGGAGATAGATTTATGGTAATTTTATTATTATTATTTGTTTTTTCTAACCAAAAAAAAAGCGAAAAAAAAAAAATCCACATTTATATGTATTTAAAAAAAAAAATCTTCATTAGTTTAGGTGATACGTAGTCTTCTACACCTTTTTGGTAAAAAAAGCACAATAAGGCCCCTTTTACATTGGGGCTGGAGCCACGCTGACGGTAAAGCGCCGCTAAAAATAGCGGCACTATACCGTCGGATTTGCCGCGAGTTGCGGCCACTAGCGGTGTGGTATTAACCCCCGCTAGCGGCCGTGAAAGGGTTAATACCGCCCGCAATGCGCCTCTGTAGAGGCGCATTGCGGTCGGTATTGCCGCGGTGTCCCATTGTTTTCAATGGGAAGGAGCGGTGAAGGAGTGGTATACATGCCGCTCCTCTCACCGCTCCAAAGATGCTGCCGACAGGAGATTTTTTTCTCTCCCGCCGGCGCATCGCCTCAGTGTGAAAGCACTCGAGTTTTCACATTGAGGATGCAGTGATGGAGTTTTCAGGCGGTATAGCAGCGCTATTTTTAGCGCTGTACCACCTGAAGAACTCCTCAATGTGAAAGGGGTCTAAGCGTATATTGATTGGTTTGCACAAAAGTCATAGGGCCAGATTCAGTAAGAAGTTACGCAACTTATCTCTAGATACGCCGCGTAACTTCTTTGATGCGCCGGCGTATCTTATTTCTGTATTCAGAAAACAAGATACGCCGGGATTGAGCTAAGATACGAGCGGCGTAAGTGTATTACGCCGTCGTATCTTAGTTGCATATTTACACTGGCCGCTAGGTGGCGCTTCCGTCGATTTACGCGTCAAATATGTAAATTAGCTAGATACGCCAATTCACGAACGTACGCCCGGCCGTAAGATACGCCGTTTACGTAAGGCCTTTTTCAGGCATAAAGATAAACCACCAAAAATATGGCGCAGCCAATGTTAAGTATGGACGTCTGGACCGCGTCAAATTTTATACATTTTACGTCGTTTGCGTAAGCCGATTTTGAATGGGGCTGGGCGTAAGTTACGCTCACCTCGTTTTCATTGACTATTTGCGACGTGATTTGGAGCATGTGTACTGGGATACGTCCACGGCCTGCGCATGCGCAGTTCGTTCGGCGCGTCATATACGTGGGGTCACTGTTCATTTCAATACAACACACCCCCTATCTGCTAATTTGAATTACGCCTACTTACGCCGGCCAATTTACGCTACGCCGCCGCGACTTACGGAGCAAGTGCTTTGTGAATACAGCACTTGCCTGTAAAACTTGCGGCGGCATAACGTAAATAGTATACGCTACGCCCGCACAAAGATACGCGCTCCTACGTGAATCTGGCCCATACTGTCTACAAAATAAGAGATAGATTTATGGTATTTTTATTATTATTATTTGTTTTTACTAACAAAAAAAGAGCGACCATTAAAAAAAAAAAAAAAAAACTTTTTTTTACTTTTTGCGATAATAAATATCCCCAATTTTTTTTTAAAAAAATTTCTTCATTAGTTTAGGTGATACGTATTCTACTACATATTTTTGGTAAAAAAAAACCACAATAATTAAGCATATATTGATTGGTTTGCGCAAAAGTTTTAACGTCTACAAAATAGGGGATAGATTTATGGTATTTTTATTATTTGTTTTTACTAACAAAAAACAAACAAAAAAAGAGCGACAATAAAAAAAAAAAAAAATTACTTTTTGCGATAATAAATATTCCCAATTTTTTTATTTTTTTTATTTCTTCATTAGTTTAGGCCGATACATATTCTTTTAAAAAATTTTGTAAAAAAAAAGCACAATAAGCGTATATTGATTGATTTGCACAAAAGTTATACAGTCTACAAAATATTAATAATTATAATTTGTTTTTACTAACAAAAAATGAACAAAAAAAAGAGCGACAATTAAAAAAAACCCAACAACAACATTTTTTTTACTTTTTGCCATAATTAATATCCTATTTTTCCCCTCCCCCTGGATTACACTGCTGCCTTATACACACAGTGCTCTGGCTCTCGATCCCCTCTTCCTGGATCACACTGCTGCCTTATACACACAATGCTCCAGCTCTCTGCTGCCCTCCCCCTGAATCACACTGCTGCCTTATACACACAATGCTCTGGCTCTCTGCCCCCCTCCCCCTGGATCACACTGCTGCTTTGTACACACAATGCTCTGACTCTCTGCCCCCCCCCCCCGCTCCCTGGATCACACTGATGATTATACACACAATGCTCCGGCTCACTGCCCCACTCCCCCTGGATCACACTGCTGCTTTGTACACACAATGCTCTGACTCTCTGCCCCCCCCCCCGGTCCCTGGATCACACTGATGATTATACACACAATGCTCCGGCTCTCTGCCCCACTCCCCCTGGATTACACTGCTGCCTTATACACACAGTGCTCTGGCTCTCTGTCCCCTCTCCCTGGATCACACTGCTGCCCTGTGCACACAATGCTCTGGCTCTCTGCCCCCCTCCCCTGGATCACAATGCTGCCTTATACACACAATGCTCTGGCTCTCTGCTCCCTGCTCCCCTCCCCCTGGATCACACTGCTGCCTTATACACATAATGCTCCCGTTCTCTGCCCCTCCCCCTGGATCACAATACTGCCTTATACACACACAGCACAACATACACAGCAGAAGCATAGTCGAGAAACAAGTCAAAGGTAAGTAACGAGTGGTAGTGGAGATAAGGACAGCTACAATTAGGCAAGGGAGCAAGATATCGGCTGGAGAGAGCACAATTATCTGGCAAACAGGAAGTGCAGAGATATGGAGTAAATGAGGAAGATCATGGGAGGGGCAAAAAGTTCAAGGTTCAACAAGGCACAAGGCACGATTGTCCTAGGTCTAGGTCTAGGACAGTGATGGCGAACCTTGGCACCCCAGATGTTTTGGAACTATGCTCCACTACTCTGCAGAGTGCATGAGCATCATGGGAAATGTAGTTCCAAAACATCTGGGGTGCCAAGGTTCGCCATCACTGGTCTAGGAGATCAGAAAGGGTGCTGTGCAGCATCTCTGGTGGCTCAGCACAATGAGCCACAGCCAGACACCACAGAGGTTGCAGGTTCAGATCCGCACCCTGAAGCTGAAACAAACAATAAATAGCTTTGACTTTACATACACATTAAGACCCCGTTCACACCGCCTGAAAAACTGTTGCCCAGCCTTCTCAATGTGAAAGCCAGAGGGCTTTCACACTGAGGCGATGCGCTGGCGGGAGAGAAAAATGTCTCCTATTAAAACAATGGGAAACCGCGGTAATACCGCCCGCAATGCGCCTCTGCAGAGGCACATTACAGGCGGTATTAACCCCTTATCGGTGGGGGTTAATACCGCACCGCTAGCAGCCGAATCCCGCGGCAATTATGACTTTATAGCGCCGCCAAAGCGTGTCCCGCCCCAGTGTGAAAGGGGCCTTAAGGTGGGTTGCATTGATCACTAAACCAAGTTTAAAGATGGTGGACCATCAATTGTCCAGGGACCACTGGTTGGTGACCGCTGCTGTAAACCGCCACTAGATGGGGCTACACCTCCCCTTATGGGGGATCAGCATCTATTGCTGCCTGAGAAGTGCCGCACCCTTAGCTTGACTGCTATTGCCACCAGGTCTAACCAGCCCGCTGTTTTTCTCCCCGAGGATCATGGCACTGGTTTCTAGGGGGGGGGGGGGGGGCAAGCGCCCTCCCTTGCCCTATGGAGCGGAAGCCCATGGGTCTAACCATTCTACCTTAGTATCCCCAGTAGAATTTTTTTATAGAAATGGCTCAGGCTGTTTTGGCTCTGCCAACTCTTTTAGGCAGGGCTGCCAAGAACTTTCCAAAACATTCCACTCAAGTTGGCATAATTTTCTGCTCGGCAATACACCAACTCTTGGGGCCTGATTCCCAAAGTCTTTAATGGAACTTCTGGTTCAGAACGGCCAACCTTCAGAGATTTGCATTTTTTTTTTAAAAGTTTGGTCAAAAGGCAGCAAATTTTTCAAAGGTTCTTGAGAAGTTTGCTCATCCCTTAGCCAAGGCCATTGATGGTTGCTATGAAAACAGTTATTTTGAGCTTCAGTTAATAGGTTGTAAATGACACAAATTGTTCTGCTTATTTTCTTCAGCATGTTTCACCCTCTCCGTTTGTCCTTCGTCACCAGGGAAGGTAATAATGTCAAATCCAGAATTTAAAGTTTGCCACTTGAACGGGGATAAAGAAGAAATCTTCCAATAAGGACACCTGTTCCAGTAACAATCGTCTAGTGGGTCTTTCACGTGGGTGGAAGTTCTTTCTACCCTCTGAAAATGCCTTCCAGAGGGAAGCAAAGCAGTAGCTGGCAGGTGTTCATGTTACGTTTTTTTTTTTTGTCACATGGGGGGGGCTTTATATTAACCAATTGCCTCCCACGCCTCCCATGCCTCCCACGCCTCCCACGCCTATTCTGACACTTCTCTCCTACATGTAAAAATCTGAATTATTGCTCTTGCTAAAACATTAACGCCAATACCTCATATGTGTTATGCGAACACCGTTACCATATGCACGCGCGACTTAAACATGTATTCGCTTTTGCGCACGAGCACAGGTCTTCGCCTGAGCTCCTGGTGGTGGAGATGGGTTTTGCTGCCAAAAGAGTGGTGGCTGGTGCAAACAGAAAAAAGAAAACAAAAAAAAAAAGAAAAAAAAAAACATAAATTGCCGCCACTGTGCCATCAAATGCAGCCACTGAGCCCATTAAATGCAGCCACTGAGCCCATTAAATGCAGCCACTGAGCCCATTAAACATGCCCACTGTGCCATCAAACGCAGCCACTGTGCCCATCAAATGCAGCCACTGTGCCCAAACACTGCCACTGAGCCCATCAAATGCAGCCACTGTGCCATCAAACGCAGCCACTGTGTCATCAAATGCATCCACTGTGCCATCAAATGCTGCCACTGTGCTCATCAAACGCTTCCAGGTTGCCCATCAAATGCTGCCAGTGTGCCCATCATATGCTGCCACTGTGCCAAATGCTTCCAGTGTGTCCATCAAATGCTGCCAGTGTGTCCATCAAATGCTGCCAGTGTGCCCATTAAATGCTGCCAGTGTGCCAAATGCTGCCAGTGTGACCATCAAATGCTGCCAGTGTTTCCAATAAATGCTGCCATTGTGCCCATCATATGCTTCCACTGTGCCAAATGCTGCCAGTGTGACCATCAAATTCTGCCAGTGTTCCCATCAAATGCTGCCAGTGTGCCCATTAAATGCTTCCAGGGTGCCCATCAAATGCCACCAGTGTGCCCATTAAATGCTGCCAGTGTGACCCCCCACCCGCTCGTCGTCTGCCTGGCACTTACCCTGTCTTGGTGGGGTAGCGGGTGACGGCGACAAGCGTGGTCCTTCATGTCTCCTGCGGGGCCGGGCACTTCTCCACACTGTCCTCATGTCCCGTCAGGCGTCCAATAGCGTTGCCTGTTGTTTCAGCCAGTCAGGTGACAGGGTAACCAGACCCAGTGCACCTGATTGGCTGAGAGGCAGGTCAGTGTTAGGGAAGTGGTGTATTCAGTTCCCTAACACAAGACTAAGTAATTAGCGAACACACAGCAGTGCACCCGCTCTTTACCCCTTTGAAAGCCTATTAGAGACCACAGGCTCTAATCAGTAAGCCTATTAGAGCCTATGGCTCTAATCAGGTGCTTCCAAAACATACCCGCCGCTGTAATTCATATGCTCAGCGCCAGACAAGGGAACGGGCACATGAATAGGGGGCGGCAGCGGCGACCATAGATAGATTAATCTAATGCATGAATCTATCTATGTGAGAGAGCAGAAGAGGGGGGCAGGGATCCTGCGCCCTTTATGGATGCACCACTACTGTGCTTCCTCAGGCTCTCCCCACCAGGACGTTAGCTAGCCAGGGTCCAGTAGTAGATATAGCAGGTAGGTATCACTCAGAAGTGTAGGCAATAAGCACCAAGTCAGTAACAAGTGGTTGCAGGTTGGGATCATGCAGAAGCATAGTCGAGGAACAAGCCAAAGGTTAGTAATGAGTGGCCACGCAGAGACATGGCTTAAATTAGGAAGATCATGGGAGGAACACAGAGTCCAAGGCAGTGTTTCTCAGCTCCAGTCCTGAAGGTGCCCCAACAGGTCATGTTTTTAGGATTTTACTTAGAGGAAACAGCTGTAGAATTAACTAAGGCAGTGAAACGGATCAAATCACCTGTGCAAAATAATGGAAATCCTGAAAACATGACCTGTTGGGGTGACTTGAGTACTGGAGTTGAGAAACATTGTCCTAGGGCAGTGATGGCGAACCTTGGCACTACATTTCCCATGATGCTTGTGCACTGAAATGTAGTTCCAAAACATCTGGGGTGCCAAGGTTCACCATCACATTCCTAGGGTGCCAAGGTTCGCCATCACTGTCCTAGGGTGCCAAGGTTCGCCATCACAGTCCTAGGGTGCCAAGGTTCGCCATCACTGTCCTAGGGTGCCAAGGTTCGCCATCACAGTCCTAGGGTGCCAAGGTTTGCCATCACTGTCCTAGGGTGCCAAGGTTCGCCATCACTGTCCTAGGGTGCCAAGGTTCACCATCACTATCTTAGGAGATCAACTAGAGATCTGTCCAGCATCTCACATGGCTCATCAAGTAGAGCCACACCCAGACTCCACAGAGGTTGCAGGTTCAGGTTCGGTCCCTGACACTAAAGGTAGATAGGTTTGGCTTGGATCACTGAACCAAGTCATGGAGATGGTGGACACTTGTCATCTTATCCTTTGTTTGCATTACAACATACCTGCCAGTCTATCGGCAGGTTTACGCTGCTTTGTGCTGACAAACAAAGGCAGACAAGACAGAAAAGTCATCGTTCACGGACAAATGACAAACAATTTCAGCTGATTCCATCGCCAATTTTGATTGTCAATCACCACATGCCATTCTCCGAGTGTAGATGAAGCCAGGGTTAAGCCTTTGTAGGGCTCTCTGCCGGCTGTTCTGTCCCATTGCGATGACAAGTTTCTATTGTCACAAGGTAACTAATTGTGTTGGACAGACAATAGAAGGAGAGCTGAGAGGCGGTTGCCACATCACTGGCTCTCAGGGAATCTAGGGCGACCTTTCCCCCTGTGGGATGTGCACAGCCCTTTCTTCCTATATCAAACAGAATTCATACTGAAATTCTAAACTTGCTGCAAAAAAAAAAGGCAAATCTTTGATGTGGATTCTTCTTTCAATGGCAGATGCTGTTTGATGAGGTATTTATAAAATGGGTCTGATAAAGGTCAGGACGTTACCAAACTTATGGTGTCATTCAGTAGTGTATTTAGGTTTTGTGCTGCCCTAGGCCCAACTAAACTCGTGCACCCCCTAATTTAAAAATGACCCACCCCTTCCTATCAAGGCCACACCCCTTTCTGTTTAAGACCTGCCCTGCAATTTTCGAGTAGGGACATTAGTTCTTAAGGCCAGGGGGGCATTGGATTCCCTTAATTTGCAAAGATTTCCTCTCACTTCCTGTTTGGCTATGGGACGGGAAGTGAAGGGAAATCTCTGCAATGGGACAAGGATGGTAAAAAACTGAAAGGGGCTATAACCCTCCCTTACTCCATCCAAAATGAAAAAGAAAAGTGTTGTCTATAGTTCTACTTTAAGCATACATTTCTAAAAATTTTATGGAGAGGACTAAGAAGATATAGCCATGCCAATGGTGAAGCAGAAAACATATAGCACAGTGAGGAAGGTTTGTGGTCCAGAATTATAGGACATTCAAAATTAGAAGCAGCTTGCGTTACACTATCAGTGTAGCGAAAGCCGGCGGGGACTCTTTCCGTGCGGCCTCTGGCCTAGGCCAGTATACAGCGTTGGTGCCATTGCGCCGGAGAAGAGTTTATGTCAGGTGCTACATACTGTGTAGCCTGGTACCAAAGAGGCCACAGCAACACTGTATCCTGGCCTAGGCCAACAAGGCCCAGGCCTAGAGCAGCACGTTGCAGTGTCTAGCACCCCCATAAAGCGGGCCCACTGCTTCCGGTATGCGGGCGGCTGGCATCCTGCAACTGTTGGGGGGGGGGACGCTTCTAATTGTGACTGTCCTATCATCCTGGACCACAAACCTTCCTTACTGTGCTATGGTGTTTCTGCTGCACCATCTAATTAAATTAGAACTATAGGCAACACTTTTTTTTTCATTTTGGATACAGTAAGGGTTATAACCCCTGTCAGTTCATGTTTTACCATCCCTGTCCCATTGTGGAGATTTCCCTTCACTTTCTGCCCCATAGCCAAATAGGAATGAAGAGGAAATCTATGCAAATTAAGGGAATCCATTGCCCCCCCCCCCCACATGCCCTCAGAACTAGTGTCCCCACTTGAAAATTTCACGGGGTGTGGCCTTGACAGGAAGGGGTGGGTCATATTTAAATTAGGGGGTACACAAGTTTAGTCAGGCCTAGGGCAGAACACTAAATAACCTAACCTAAATACACTACTGGGCCACAGTGCATTTCACACCTAACATGGAAGATGATGATTAAACAAGAATTCAGTACAGGAAGTGCTTTTAAATTTTGTAAAAAAAATAAATAAAAAAAATAAGCCTTCTCTCTTTTTCATTGCAAATATTTAGTGCACAGAACATGTGGTTCCAGTACTGTTTAATCAGGCAGCCTTCAAATCCTCATTGGCTAGATTAATGAATTGTGTGATTGCCCGTAAGGTGGGCTCATTTGCTTCTTCATAATTGATCACATTGGCTCAATTCACAAATTCTTGTGCTCAGATCTGGCAAATTTAATGATTTAAACAGCCTTGTCATGCCTTCAGCAAGGTCTTCTTATGTTCTTTGTTAATTCTTGTATATGATAATGGTATGTATAATACATTGGAATATCACCATCTAATGGCTCTTTACATATTCCGTATTTGTGAATAATTTACTGAAGGTAGATAGAGATTGTTGCTTAAAAGCCACAGTAGCTTCCCATAATTCCAATGGTCTATACCAGTGGTCTCCAAACTGCGGCCCGAGGGCCGGATGTGGCCCTTTGCTTGCCTTTATCCGGCTCTTGGAGCACTATCTCTCCCAGTGATACGAGATACTATTCTGCCATCTGACACCGACAATGGAGCATCATTTCTCCCACTGACACCACTAATGGGGCACTAGTCCTCCCTATGATTCCAGCAATGGGGCACTATTCCTCCCCCAATACCAGATGTTTACTCCCACTGATGCCAGGAAATTTTTCACTCCCACTGGCCAAAGTGCGGCCCTCCAAGAGTCTGAAGGACAATAAACCGGCCCTTTGTTTAGAATGTTTGGAGACCCCTGGTCTATACCATGAGAGTATCTTCTCCAGAGGAATCCACACCTATTCAGCTGCAATTCTAATGTCAGCCTGTGGAAACATTGCTGGTATGTTCATTTCCCTTCCCCTAGTTAGACTAGTGTGTTAGAACTGTTTATTTTGTATATTGTTTATACTGATTGTATGTTATTTCTTTTTATTCAGTTTTACTCTAACTTCCCTGCAATAAAAGTTGAAAAAGGGACCCTGTGCCTGCCTCAATGATTTGTTAAGGCAGGAGAGTTAGCTATCTGTCTAACTATACCTCAGCCACGTATAGTGAGGGCAGAACAAGCCTTTTACACTAAAATTACATGGATTTTTTTCTCTTTGGAATAGGTCCCATCTAAGTATTAAACAAAGCCCAGATCCATTTGTTACAATTGTCACGCCTACCCCTAGTGTTGGTGGTCAGGCACTATAGCTAGATTCTCTGTTCTTTGGCTATAGCAGCCCCCTTTTCCATAAGGCAGCTGGCCTACCGGTATACGGTTGGCCCCAGGTCTTATATGTAATGCTATAGTGCCTGGCCACCATTCTGGGACAAACCAAGCACAGTGAACAGGTACTTGCGGTTGGCAGAATGGTCCAGTGACTGTCCAGGTTCAGGGCAGGCAGCATTCAAATAGTAGTCTGGGTCAAATCACAAGTCAAAAGGCAGGGTGAGTTCTGAGCATAGTCAAAATCCAATCCAAGGTCATCAGCAAGGGAATCCAAACTAGCTGGCAGGGCAAGGCTCGAGTGAAGATGAAGGTCAAGGGAAGGCGGGAAAACAGGAAGATTGAAGCATGTGTTGCAAACACTATCTCAAGCATGACACTAAGGGCTTGGCAGGCTTAAAACGCTGCACAGCACTCAAGTTGCACACACACGGTGCATGGTCATTGGAACACTGCAGCTTGTCATTGGCACCCCAATGCTCAGCTCTAGTTGCAGCCGCACCACTGATCTCCCATTATGTACCATACTTTCCATTTACATAACATATAAGTGTTGCTTTCTGGCTACTGCTTTTACCAGCTGGTTGTATATTCTGCAACCACATGCAATGCAGAACTGGTGGCTAGGACCTTGTCAAGACAGATATTTTACTTCTAGTGCAGTAGCAGTCAGTTTAGCCTGCACAGGAACACCTCCCCCCCCAACTTCTAATTGGTTAAGGAAGGAGAAGCAGTATGCTAATTGGTCACCAAACTGCTCACATTGATCTCTCCTCATTACAGCCTATGTACTAAGCACCTGATTAGGTCCTAGCCCATGGGTGCTCAACCTGTGGCCCTCCCGCTGGTGCAAAACTACAAGCCCCATGAGGTATTGCAAAGTTGATAGTTAAAAGCTTGACTCCCAAAGGCTGAGGCATGATGGGAATTGTAGTTTGGCAACATCTGGAGGGCCACAGGTTAAACACCCATGTCCTAGCCCTTCCCTCAAATAACCTATCACTAAGGACACCCTCAAATCCTTGCACATTCATGGCGTTCCCAAGCTTTGCCTAATCCCCAGAACTCTTAGGTAGCCCAAAACCTTTTGATATGTGCCCTCTTTTTAGAACCTGATAGGATTCTAGCTCTTTCCTCATAACCATATGTAGCACTACCCCCGGAGGAGCTGCTGGTTGGCTCCCCTGAATTCCTAGGGGTGGATGATGCGTATTGCATTTGGTAGAAGTAAAGTATTGTCCACGGCAGGTGCTCTTTGCTGTGCTCTTTATTACCCAGTCGGGTAAAAACTTGTGGTAAGGGAAAGTAAAGTTGAAGAAGAAGAAGAAAGGAGAACAGTAGATTCAGGCATAATGATAGGAAACAGTCCTGCTCCCAAGCGTAACACTTCTCTGCGCCACTCCTGCCTAAGTGGGTTTAGTGTACGCGGACAGGCCTCTCTCACTGACCTGGCAGCCGGAGTAATAAAGTCCCTGCCACAGACCCTCCTTGGTGAACTTGAACTTGAGGGAAAGTCTCTGCCACAGATCCTCCTTGTTGAACTTCAGGGAGACACCCCTGCCACAGGCCCTCTCTGATTTGTAGTTACGGAGGCAATCCTCCTTAGATGAGTTACGACTGGATCTCCTTCAACTTGTTGCCCAGGTACCGACTGACAGGTGATCAATCCCTCAGTGTCCGGCTACCTTGATCCCTGGTGGTTTGTCCAGGCCCTTTTGGATCGCCAGCCTCTCAATGGCGCTCCTCAGACTGACCCCCAACCAAACAGCAATACAGCTTGGGATCCTCAAAGGTGGGAACCCAGTCGAACACTGGGCCCCCGTCGCTGTTCAGATGCTCCGGGCCAACATGGTCCCGGAACCAGGAATATCGTGTGGCACGTACGCCCCGTCCAGGTAGGCCATATCGCCGGGGCGCTGTGATGTGGTCACCCCAATGGCGTCTGCTCCATAAATACCCCTGCTGGGAAAGAGCACGCAAACCTTGACTCCACTGCTGCCACCTGCAGCACCGGGGTTGGAAGAACACCCCAGCGCAACAGAATAAGCCCGCAGCACAGCCAAGCTGAGACAGAGACCCTGTTTTGCACATAACAATTTGGATCAGAGTTTAACTCCACTCTGATCTACCCTTAAATTGAACTAGCACCCGGTACTATGAAGTACCCAGGCGCTACACATACATAGCCCATTAAATGTGACAATGCCAAATCCTTGCATCTACATATTTTGTCTAAAATTAGGGAGGCAAGTGCCCTTGCAAGTACAACATTTAAGGCAGTTTTGAGTAAAGTTTTAGCTTTTACAATGACATGCCTCAACAACAAGACATAATGAGTTAGCAGTGCCAGAGAAAAACACTTTTATGTGCTGGGCCAAATGTTTATGAAATTAATTATGGAGAAATAGCTGCCTTGGAATCGGTTTATCCTTGTACTGTGGCTTGCAAGGCTCCAGAAAACTGCTTAATTAGTGTAAACATGGGAGAATGAGTTATTATACCGGGATAGTCAGCTCAACAACTGAGATTGCGGCATTACGTGCTCAAATCAAAATGTTCACAGCGATTTCTGACTGAGAAACATACTGTGAAGATAATCATGAATTCCCATAGACACCTGGAAAGAAAATCAAAAGTAAGAGTGATTGCTCCACTGTGTGCATGCTTTAAAATTACAACAACTACTGAACACAGCTCAGATGCAAATATGGGAACGGTTTTAATTGCCAGAGGATTTGTAGTTCTGTTCAGCCAGCCGTGTGGTCTGGGCAGCCCTGCTTAACCACTTAAGGATCGTCGTCTGCCGATATACGTCGACAGAATGGCACGGCTGGGCACAAGGGCGTACAGGTATGTCACCTTTAAGATCCCAGCCGTGGGTCGTGCGTGCGCCGCCGGTAGGGTGACCACGTGTCCCGGATTGCCCGGGACAGTCCCGCATTTTACAGGTCTGTCCTGGACACATTCATTCCAGGACAATACAGTGTCCGGGAATGAAACTGACACAGCCACCCCCCGGGCCAAACTGATGCCCGAAAAAAGGCCACAACGTCACCACTTTACTCACTGACAGTACTTGTCCTGGCCGGGAATGCCTGAAGGAGCACAATCCCCACCCCCTGCTTGTGATTGGAGAAATCATAAATCCTGCCTCTTGTGTCCAATCACTGTGCTGTGATTCGTTACAGCACAAACTGATTTTTGGGAAGGGAGGGTGTCCCTGAATGGTAGTTTGGAAATGTGGTCACCCTAACCGCTGGTGGCGCGCATGCGCTACCTGGTCCTAAACTCTGTGACCCCGCCCGCGGGACCCTCAGACCCGAATGCCGCCGGTGTCCCGCGATCGGGTCACAGAGCTGAAGAATGGGGAGAGGTGTGTGTTTTTCCTTTAGTGACCCTTTAAAACCAAACTTGTCAAAACATGTTGTTATGGAGCTCACTGGGATCGGTCAAGCTGGCTATGAGGAAAGATTAGAGGAACTGAATTCATTCTCTCTTGAGAAGAGGAGAATATAGAAGCTGCCATGAGCTTCCTAGTGAGACTGTCACTGATTGTCTGTTCCCTGTCATAGGGAACGATGATCAGTGACATCACACGCCAAGCCACACCCCCCACACAGTAATAATCACATGTTAGGTCACACTTAACCCCTTCAGCGCCCCCTACGGGTTAACCCCTTCACTGTCAGTGCCATTTTCCCAGTAACCAGTGCATTTTTATAGCACTGATCGCTGTAAAAATTACAATGGTATAATACAAAGTGTCCGATGTGTCCGTGGTAATGTCGCAGTCACGATAAAAACCGCTGATCGCCACCATTATTAGTAAAAAAAATAATAATAAAAATGCCATAAATCTATCCCCTATTTTGTAGACGCTATAACTTTTGCGCAAACCAATCAATAAACGCTTATTGCGATTGTTTTTTTAACAAAATGTATATATTTTTTTGGGGTTTTTATTATAGCAAAAAGTTAAAAATATTGTTTTTTTTTTAAAATGTCGCTCTATTTTTGTTTATAGCACAAAAAATAAAAACCGCAGAGGTGATCAAATACTATCAAAAGGAAGCTCTATTTGTGGGAAAAAAAGGACATACATTTTGTTTGGGAGCCACGTCGCACGACCGCGCAATTGTCAGTTAAAGCGACACAGTGCCGAATCGCAGAAAGTGACCCGGTCATTTAGCAACAAAATGGTCCGGGGTTTAAGTGGTTAAAGCAATCTACTGAGCTGGCCAGAACCATCTCTGGAGGGACTCTGTTCCACATTTTCACAGCTCTTACTGTGAAGAAACCTTTCCGTATTTGGAGATTAAATCTATTTTCCTTTAGATGTAAAGAGTGCCCCCTTGTCCTCTGTGATGACCTTAAAGTGAATAACTCAACACTAAGTTCACCTCTTATATATTTGTACATGTTGATCATACCCCCCCCCCCCTTATATTCTCCTCTTCTCAAGAGAGAATGAATTCAGTTCCTCTAATCTTTCCTCATAGCCAGCTTGACCGATCCCAGTGAGCTCCATAACAACATGGTTTGACAAGTTTGGTTTTAAAGGGTCACTAAAGGAAAAAAACATTTTTGCTGAAATGACTGTTTACAGGGTATAGAGACATAAAATGTAACTGATTCCTTTTAAAAATGATTAAAAATAGATAAAAATCAATCATATAATGTGCCTGCAGTTTAGTTTCACTTTTAAACTGGTTTCATGTTTCTGTGAAGTAGAGAGACACACAGAACAAAAACAAACAAATCCAGTGCAGTGTTTTGTTTTTAAAATGAATCTGATTGGTTCTGAGGAGTTTTAGACACACAGTAATGACAGCTTGGAGCACAGTGAAAAGCTGCCATGAGATTTTTCATAAGGAGCCAGACAAGCAGGAAGTGTGGAGATCAGAGCAGAATTACAGCAACTTCAAAGCAAAAACGAACAATGAGGACATGAAACCAGGACTGCAGTAAGGCAAAGGAAGCTATTTAGCTAAAAAAAAAAAATTCCTTTAGTGATCCTTTAAGGAACCTAATTAGTGTGCATAAACCCCTGACCTCAACCCTACTGAACACCACTGGTATGAATTGCGACCCTAAACATGATCCAGGTGTTTATCATCCAATTAGTAGCTCACACATTTTTTTTTTTGGCTGAAGGGCACACATTCTTATGCCGTGTACACACGGTTGGAATTTAGGACAGCAAATGTTCGATGGGAGCTTGTTGTCAGAAATTCCGACCGTGTGTAGGCTCCATTGGAACATTTGCTGTCGGAATTTCCGACAACAAAAATTTGAGAACTGGTTCTCAAATTTTCCGACAACAAAATCCATCCTCGTGTGTAGACAATTCCAACGCACAAAATTCCACGCATGCTCTGAATCAGGTACGAGACGGAAGCGCTCGGTCTGGTAAGACTAGCGTTCGTAATGGAGATAGCACATTCGTCACGAGGTAACGGACTGAAAAGCATGAGGCTGAAAAGCGCGAATCATCTCTCATCAAACCTCTTCTAACACGACTGGTATTGAACTTTCCTTTAATAGTGCAGTTGTACGTCTTGTACGTCACCACGTTCTTGGTGTTCAGAATTTCTGACGTTTGTGTGACCGTGTGTATGCAAGACAAGATACTGCAGGCTTGCCGTTTCTAAAGGAGTCTAAAGGGCGCCTGCGCCGTTGTCTACGGCGCGGGCGGCGTAGACATCGGCGCCCGTCTCATTTCTAAATATCTCCTAAACCGTGGAGATTTGGGACATATTTCGAGCACCTACAATTAAGCCTTAATCTAGGCATATCTGTAGGCAGGGATGGACTGGCTATTGGGACTACAGGGAGTTTTTCAGTGGGCCGGTGGCTCAGTGGGCCAGCTTCAGTGACAGCGGACCGCCACCCCCCCTCCACTCCTCTGTCTCTCCCTTCCCACAGCGCTCACTTCTCTCCCTTCCCACAGCGCTCACGTCCTCTCCCTTCCCGCAGAGCTCACCTCCTCTCCCTTCCCGCAGTGCTCACCTCCTCTCCCTTCCCGCAGCGCTCACCCGGGGGGGGACAGAGAAGCAGGGGGATGACCACAGGAGCAGGGGGGATGACAGAGGAGCATGGGGGAGGGGACAGACAGCTGACTCAACAGCTATGGCCTGGGAGTTTCTCACTTCTGCCTAAGGGGGGGGGGGGCACAAAACTGATTCTTTGCCCCGGGTGAAATAATGTCTAGCTTCCCCTCTGGTACTGCCTATAAGAGTACCAGTACCAGCCGTTCTACTCATGTAAAGTAGAATAGCTAGTGGCTAGTAAAGGGGGAAAGGGGGCTTTGGTGGCCGGGGGGCAGGTGCGGGAGTTGTCCAGCCACCATGGGAGAGACCGGTCAAAGTGGGCCAGTCTGGATGAAGTCCAGGGCTAAATTTGTTGCCCCAGTACCAGCCGTTCTACTCTACTAAAGTGGAACGGCTAGTGGCTAGTGAAGGGGG
The DNA here is from genome assembly GCA_029574335.1 of Rana kukunoris. Taxonomy (NCBI): domain Eukaryota; kingdom Metazoa; phylum Chordata; class Amphibia; order Anura; family Ranidae; genus Rana; species Rana kukunoris. The sequence goes on from CM056050.1 coordinate 605,801,749, forward strand.
AGAGGGGGCTTGGGTGGCCGGGGAAGGGGGTGCGGGAGTTGTCCAGCCACCATGGGAGAGACCTGTCAAAGTGGGCCAGTCTGGATGAAGTCCAGGGCCAAATTTTTGTCCCAGTCCAACCCTGTCTGTAGGTGAAAGTGGTTGTAAAGGGTTTACAACCACTTTAAAAAATATTAATTTAGAAGCTTATTAACTATCATACACAGCTGGACCAGATTTTTTACTCATTTTTAGTCAATCTCCTCCATTGTGTTTAACCACTTGTCCTCTGCCCACCGTCAAATGACTCCATTATCCTGACATCACGTCATATGACGTGATGTCCCTTTAAGGCCGCAGGCGGGCGCACGCGCGCCGCCGCTCTGCGGGGATCCCGTGCGAGTGCCCGGCGGCAACGATCGCCGCCGGGCACACGCGATTGCTCAGTAACTGAGAGGGGACGTGGAGCTCTGTATGTAAACACAGAGCTCCACGTCCTGTCAGGGAGAGAGGAGATCGATTGTGTCCCTTGTACATAGGGACACAATCGGTCACCTCCCCCAGTCCCCCCCCCTCCCCCCACAGTTAGAACACTCATAGGACACACATTTAACCCCTTCCCCGCCCCCTAGTGGTTAACCCCTTCACTGCCAGTCACATTTATACAGTAATCAATGCATATTTATAGCATTGTTCACTGTATAAATGTAAATGGTCCCAAAAATGTCAGAAAAGTGTCCGCCATAACGTCGCAGTCCCAATAAAAAAATCGCAGATCGCCGCCATTAATAGTAAAAAAAAAAAAAAAAATGCCATAAACTATCCCCTATTTTGTAAACACTATAAATTTTGCGCAAACCAATCGACAAACGCTTATTGCATTTTTTTTTTACCAAAAATATGTAGAAAAATCCTAAACTGAGGAAAAATATATATTTTTTATATATTTTTTGGGTTATTTATTATAGCAAAAAGTTAAAAATATTGCATTTTTTTTAAAATTGACGCTCTATTTTTGTTTATAGCGCAAAAAATAAAAACCGCAGAGGTGATCAAATACCACCAAAAGAAAGCTCTATTTGTGGGAAAAAAAGGACGCCAATTTTGTTTGGGAGCCACGTCGCACGACCGCGCAATTGTCAGTTAAAGCGACGCAGTGCCGGAAGCTTACATTTTGTCTGGGCAGGAAGGGGGTGTAGGTGCACAGTAGGCAAGTGGTTAAGATGTGAATTTGGCTGTTTGGCTACAGCTGCCCTTTACTTTATATCCTTCCATGAGCACAAGATAACGGCACAGAAAATCAACACGCGGCCTTGAATTCATTCCAGCCGCTAAACGACCCTTAATATATTTTATATAGTGTCCTAGAAGTTCTATATATCTGCGCAGTAAGTTTCTCTCGCTCGGCTCTGCATCATCCTCCCGCCCAGTAATGTTCTCCCCGAGATGCATCATTTGTTGCTCGCAGAGGTTAAAGTGTTAACAGGATTCTGTCAGGAGTGAAATGGGATTGTAAATAGAAATTACTACGTTAGGACGGAGATACGACGGACTGCCATGTAACGCAAGAGCTGGCAGTTATTAGCTGGTCGCAACGATGAGCCCAAATGCTTAAGCAAACACATAAAAGGCAGTTGATCCCAGACCCCCGCCTGATGCACTGTGATTTCAAAACAGTTAAAATGCAAATCCACCCTGGAGACACAATGCTTTTGCTTCGCTGTGAGTTATCAAGGTAGAGTGACCTGACCTGATGAGACACGAACCTTCGTCCCGATGACTCCGAGAATTTATGTAACTTGACAGAGCCGTAAGAGAGATACTGAACAAATCAAGGAAGAGCAGAGGGAAAACCCCAAGGGGGGAGGGGGGGCTGGGTATTATTTTAGCTTACCGACAGATAGTAATAACCAAATTGGTGAACTTTACCTACATTGCTGTGGTGACCGGTCCCCGTTTGGCTAGAGACTACAGGCCATACTCAGAAAGCTATTTACGCAGCGTATCAAGAGATATGGGCCCAGATTCATAGAGCAATTACGCCTGTCTAACTGGTGTTAGACAGGAGTAATTTCAAATTTTGCGCGCCGTATCACTAGTTTGAATCCTCAAACCATGATACGGCGGCTTCGGGCTTCGATCCGAGCGGCTTACGTCTTCGTAAGCCTTCGGATCTACGCTGCGATATTTTTGCGGCCGCTGGGAGGAGTTTGCGTCGTTTCATGCGTCGGGATATGCAAATTAGTTTTTACGGCGATCCACGAAGGTACGAGTGTCCCTCGCAATCGCCTACGTCATTTTTTGGCTACGTAATGTTAGAGGAGCTTTTTGCTGGTCTAACAGTGCGTAACCCATGTAAAGTATGGCCGTCGTTCCCGCGTCGATTTGAAAACATTTTTTTTTTTAACGTAACTCGTTCGGGAATAGGAATGTACGTAAACGACGCTACTACGACGTAACGACGTGATTTTGCGCAATGCACGGTGGGAAATTTGCGAACGGAGCATGCGCAGTTCGATCGCCGCGGGAACGCGCCTATTTTAAATGCTTCACGCTCCCTACTCGCGCAGATGGATTGCGACGGGAGAAATACACTACGCCGCCGTCGTTTACTGGACAAAATCTACCTGGATTCCACGTAGAGCCAGGTAAAAAACGGCCGCGTAGTGTATTTCTGATACGCTACGAGAATAGCTGGCGTATCTTTTTTTGCTATTCAGAAAAGAAGATACGCCGGAATTCTGCTAATATACGAGCGGCGTAATTCTGTTACACCGTCGTATATTAGTTGCAGTTTTTATGCTGGCCGCTAGGTGGCGCTTCCGTCGTTTTACGCGTCGAATATGTAAATGAGGGATTTACGGCGATTCCCGAACGTACGCCGGCCGTCATAGTTTACGTCCTTTGCGTAGGCGTTATTGCGGCGTAAGGTTACCCCTGCTATAGGAGGCGTAGCCAATGTTAAGTTTGGATGTCGGGACAGCGTCGAATTGTACGTCGGTTTGCGTAAATCGTTCGGGAATGGGGCCCGACGTTACGTCATTTACATTGAGGATTTCACGCATGCGCACTGGGAACGTCCATGGACGGCGCATGCGCCGTCCAAAAAAAATGTGAATTACGTGGGGTCATGATTAATTTACATGAATCACGCCCCCACTTCATACATTTGAATTGCGCGGCCTTACGCCACACATACGTTACGCCGCTGTAAATAATGGCGCAAGTTCTTTCTGAATAAAGAACTTGCGCAAATATTTACAGCGGCGTAACGTATCAGGGATACGTTACGCCAGCAGAAAGATCCACGGATCTTTCTGAATCTGGCCCTACTTAGATCAATAGACAATCAGCTATTCCAGAATGAGAGTGCTGCTTTTATGGCAGGGGTGTCCAAACTTTTTCAAAGAGGGCCAGATTTGATGAACTGAACGTGCGTGAGGGCCGGCCATTTTGCCTGACATTCTTTGAACCATTAACATTTGGTGTGTTCGTCCGAGCAACCAATACACCCAACAAGAATTCTCTTGCTTTTGTGGCAAAACATCACTGATCGCCGCCATTACTAGTAAAACAAAAATTATTAATAAAAATGCCATAAAACGACCCCCTATTTTGTAAATGCTATACATTTTGTGCAAACCAATCGATAAACGCTTATTGCGATTTTTTTTTACAAAAAATAGGTAAAAGAATACGTATCGGCCTAAACTGATGGAATTTTATATATATATTTTTTTTTTTTTGGGGATATGTATTATAGCAAAAAGTAAAAAATATTAAAAAAAATTCAAAATTGTCGCTCTATTTTTGTTTACAGCGCAAAAAATAAAAACCGCAGAGGTGATCAAATACCACCAAAAGAAAGCTTTATTTGTGGGAAAAAAAGGACGCCGATTTTGTTTGGAAGCCACGTCGCACGACCGCGCAATTGTCAGTTAAAGCGAGGCGGTGCCAAATCGCAAAAAGGGGCCAGGTCCTTGACCTGGAAAATTGGAAAGAAACTGTGCTAAATACTAGACAAACAAGAAAGAAAGAAAGAAAGAAAAAATGCAATGAAAACACAGTCTATTCAATCCGAGAGCTGCGATTACCATGTAAACAATAGATACAAAAAACAAACCGTGAAAAAAAATTGTTAGCACGATTTATATTTTTTTCAAGGTACTTAACCTGCATAATGGTCCGGGGCTTAAGCGATTAAAGTTCATGTGTGTGTAAAGGCAGGTGTCCCAATACTTTTGAAAATATAGGCCCGGATTCACAAAGCACTTACGCCGACGTATCTTCAGATACGCCGACGTAAGTACAAATGTGCGCCGTCGTATCTATGCGCCGACCCACAAACCAAGATACGTCGAAAAATAGGCTTCAGCCGCCCGACGTAACTTTCCTACACCGGAATATAGTGGGCGCATATTTACGCTGGACGCATTTGGCGCTCCCATTGATTTTCGATTCAAATATGCAAATGAGTCAAATACGGCGATTCGCAAACGTACTTGCGCCCGGCGCATGTTTTTAGCGGTTTGCGTAAGGTTTACTACCGGCGTAAAGTTATTCCCCATATAGGAGGCGCAACTCATGCAAAGGTATGGACCAGGGAACGAATGCCGTCAAAGTTTACGTAGTTTACGTTGTATGTGAATAGGGCTGGGCGTAGATTACGTTCACACCGTAGGCAGTGATTCGACGTATCTCAGGCCGTTGTTTCAACGTGATTGTGAGCATGCGCACTGGGATGCGTTCAAAGTACGACGCATGCGCAGTTCATTTTAAGTACTTGCCTGAAGCTCAGCCCATCATTTGCATGGGGTCACACTTCATTTAAATGTATCACGCCCACTTCCAGCCCACTTCCACTTACGCCTAGGAATAAACGCTACGCCAGCGCAGAGTTGGGAGCATTTTTTTTGTGAATTCCGTGCTTGCCTCTCTGCGTTGCACCGGCGTAGCGTAAAGAAGATGCACTTTGGTGGTGTATATATGCGCCGAGGTATGTGAATTTGGGCCCTTGAATTTTTTTCAAAATTGTCGCTCTATTTTTGTTTACAGCGCAAAAAATTAAAACCGCAGAGGTGATTAAATACCACCAAAAGAAAGCTCTATTTGTGGGGGAACAAAGGACGCCGATATTGTTTGGGAGCCACGTCGCACGACCGCGCAATTGTCAGTTGAAGTGACGCAGTGCCGAATCGCAAAAAGGGGCAAGGTCCTTAACCTGCATAATGGTCCGGGTCTTAAGTGATTAAAGTTCATGTGCGCGTAAAGGCAGGTGTCCCAATACTTTTGGAAATATATGGCCAGATTCAGGTAGACTTAATTACGACGGCGTATCAGTAGATACGCCGTCGTAACTCAGAATCTGCGCCGTCGAATCTTTAAGCGTATTCTCAAAGTGAGATACGCTTAAATGTTGCTAAGATACGACCGGCATAGTTATCCTACGCCGTCGTACCTTAGCTGCCTATTTACACTGGCCGCTAGGGGTGTGTACGCTGATTTACGCCTAGAATATGTAAATCAGCGAGATACGCCTATTCACGAACGTATGTCCGGCTGTCGCAGTACAGATACACCATTTACGTAAGGCTTTTTCAGGCGTAAAGATATTCCAACAAAAAGATGGCGCAGCCAATGTTAAGTATGGACGTCGGGACCGCGTAAAATTTTTCAAATTTTACGTCGTTTGCGTAACTCGTCCGTGAATGGGGCTGGCCGTAAATTACGTTCACATCAAAACCAATGAGTCTTAGCGGCGTAATTTTTGAGCATGCACACTGGGATACTTGCACGGACGGCGAATGCGCCGTTAGTAAAAAACGTCAATTACGTGGGGTCACACTTAATTTAAATAAAACACTCCCACATCAAACACAATGAATTGAATTTGGCGGGCTTACGCCGGCCCATTTACGCTACGCCGCCGTAACTTAGCTTGGTGAATACAGCACTGGCCTCTCTGATTTACGGCGGCGTAGCGTATCTGAGATACGTTACGCCCGCATAAAATTACGCCGCTCTACGTGAATCTAGCCAATAGTGTAGATCAAATCTTTGGAAGCTGATTAAAGGAAGCTATAAAAAAAAATAACATGGAGGATATCATGTTTTGAGCTGTATAACTGGAAGGGTCTGAGTAAAGTCCTTCATGGCAGGATCACTAGGTAATATTTTATGGAAAATTACAGATTTAAGAAATATTGACAATAACTTTTTGAAATGTAATTAACATTATAAAGCTTAAATGACTTTGTTGTGATTGGGTTTGCATCTGTTTTAAAGCCACGCCGTGATTACATTAATATTTTTTTTAACTGCTGTTTCCTAATAAAGACACGGAGCAAACACAAAAAAGTAAATTACGGTGTAATGTTGAGCAAAATAGACTCTAATATCTTTATTTACCTTTCAGCAGAATTCTATAATAAGTCAGTCTCTTTAGAGGTCTGCGGGATACTAAGAAACTAATGAGCGACTTATTATTAATAGGACAGGGACTGGCCATAATGCGGGAATTATGAGCGTCCTAGTTTATGGTTCAATATATTCGGTCGCTGAGACGAAATAAATATTCTATATTGCATCCCAGGATATTTGTCCGTTTTACCGGCTACTCATTTTAAAGCAATATTTTGTTGCTTTTTAATTATAACCGAGTGTGTGCATTTCAAAGGGAATCTATAATTTGTTGTTTTGTTTATAAGCAATCTGCGTGAACGAAACTAATTTTATGTAGATAGTCGTAGCTGGGCGAGATAATATTTTAGAAACCTTGGCTCTATGAATAGTTTCAAGCACTGTATAGACTTCCTAAAACTTGTATGTCTTACTTCATCGCAAATCAGCAAACTGGGGGGGGGGGTATTCTAGAGCAGGGATGGCCATTGGGACTAAAGGGAGGTTCCCAGTGGGCCGGTGGCTCAGTGGGCCAGCTTCAGTGACAGCAGACCGCCGCCCCCCTCCGCTCCTCTGTCTCTCCCTTCCCACAGTGCTCACCTGCTCTCCCTTCCTGCAGCGCTCACCTCCTCTCCCTCCCCGCAGCTCTCACCTCCTCTCCCTTCCCGCAGCTCTCACCTCCTCTACCTTCCCACAGCGCTCACCTCCTCTCTCTCCCCGCAGCTCTCACCTCCTCTCCCTTCCCGCAGCTCTCACCTCCTCTCCCTTCCCTCAGCGCTCACCTCCTCTCCCTCCCCGCAGCTCTCACCTCCTCTCCCTTCCCGCAGCTCTCACCTCCTCTCCCTCCCTGCATCGCTCTCCTCCTCTCCCTTCCCACAGGTCTCATCTCCTCTCCCTTCCCACAGCTCGTACCTCCTCTCCCTCCCTGCATCGCTCTCCTCCTCTCTTTTCCCACAGCGCTCCCATCCTCTCCCTTCCCGCAGCGCTCACCTCCTCTCCCTCCCCACATCTCTCACCTTCTCTCTCTTCCCGCAGCTCTCACCTCCTCTTCCTTCCCGCAGCGCTCACCTCCTCTCCCTCCCCGCAGCTCTCATCTCCTCTCCCTTCCCACAGCTCTCACCTCCTCTCCCTTCCCACAGCGCTCACCTCCTCTCCCTTCCCGCAGCTCTCACCTCCTCTCTCTTCCTGCAGCTCTCACCTCCTCTCCCTTCCCGCAGCGCTCACCTCCTCTCCCTCCCCGCAGCTCTCACCTCCTCTCCCTTCCCGCAGCTCTCACCTCCTCTCCCTCCCTGCATCGCTCTCCTCCTCTCCCTTCCCACAGGTCTCATCTCCTCTCCCTTCCCACAGCTCATACCTCCTCTTCCTCCCTGCATCGCTCTCCTCCTCTCTTTTCCCACAGCGCTCACCTCCTCTCCCTTCCCGCATCGCTCACCTCCTCTCCCTCCCCGCATCTCTCACCTCCTCTCTCTTCCCGCAGCTCTCACCTCCTCTTCCTTCCCGCAGCGCTCACCTCCTCTCCCTCCCCGCAGCTCTCATCTCCTCTCCCTTCCCACAGCTCTCACCTCCTCTCCCTTCCCACAGCGCTCACCTCCTCTCCCTTCCCGCAGCTCTCACCTCCTCTTTCTTCCTGCAGCTCTCACCTCCTCTCCCTTCCCGCAGCGCTCACCTCCTCTCCCTCCCCGCAGCTCTCACCTCCTCTCCCTTCCCACAGCTCTCACCTCCTCTCCCTCCCTGCATCGCTCTCCTCCTCTCCCTTCCCACAGCTCTCATCTCCTCTCCCTTCCCACAGCTCTTACCTCCTCTCCCTCCCTGCATCGCTCTCCTCCTCTCCCTTCCCACAGCGCTCACCTCCTCTCCCTTCCCGCAGCGCTCACCTCCTCTCCCTCCCCGCATCTCTCACCTCCTCTCTCTTCCCGCAGCTCTCACCTCCTCTTGCTTCCCGCAGCGCTCACCTCCTCTCCCTCCCCGCAGCTCTCATCTCCTCTCCCTTCCCGCAGCTCTAACCTCCTCTCCCTTCCCACAGCGCTCACCTCCTCTCCCTTCCCGCAGCTCTCACCTCCTCTCTCTTCCCGCAGCGCTCGCCTCCTCTCCCTCCCTGCATCGCTCACCTCCTCTCCCTTACCACAGCTCTCATCTCCTCTCCATTCCCGCAGCGCTCGCCTCCTCTCCCTCCCTGCAGTGCTCACCCAGGGGGAACAAAGAAGCAGGGGAGGACCAGAGGAGCAGGGGGGATGACAGAGGAGCATGGGAGGGGCGGACAGCTGACTCAACAGCTATGACCTGGGAGTTTCTCACTTCTGCCTAATCTTGTCCCATAAGGGGGGCACCAAACTGATTCTTAAAAAAGATGAATACCTCTATGGGGGTGGGATTTTCTGGACAACCATAAATAGTGGTGACAACTAGGTCATACAAATATACAGTATACATTTATTACAGAATATCAAAAAATAAATAATTCACAATAACATATCAATATACTAATAAATAAATCAAGCTAGAAAAAATACTGCTACAGATCAGCATACACCCCAGGACAAAGTTAAGGGTGTGGATGGTCGTTTCCGACACGTTTCAAATGTTAGTTGTACATCCTTCTTCAGGGAAAAATAAGCAGTTCAGGGATGTTGGCAACATCATGCCCCTATACATGAGCCAAATCTTTTCACCAAACTGATTCTTTGCCCCGGGTGAAATAATGTCTAGCTTCCCCACTGGTATTGCCTATAAGAGTACCAGTACCAGCCGTTCTACTCTAATAAAGTAGAACGGCCAGTGGCTAGTGAAGGGGGAAGAGGGGCTTGGGTGGCGGGGGGGGGGGGGTGCGGCAGTTGTCCGGCCATCATGGGAGAGACCTGTCAAAGTGGGCCAGTCTGGATAAAGTCCAGGGCCAAACTGTCCCAGTCCAGCGCTGTTCTAGAGGAACGGGGATGAGCAAGGGGGGGCAGCTGCCCCGGGATCAGTGTTCTCCTGTGGGGGAAAGACCACATCACCCACTCACTCAATGCTACTTTTTGAATTGCTAAAGTCTAGGGCAGCCTTTCTCAACTTTTTTACCCCAGAGGAACAATTATGCCTTGTACAGAAGGTCAGAATTTTGCCCATGCAAAAAGTCCACGTGAGTCCGTCGGAAATCAGACGGAAAGAAAGAGAACAGGTTCTCTATCTAGGGTCTCTATCTAAGTCAGATGGAGGCTACACACAGCCGGACTTTTCCGAGAAAAAAATCCTGTCTTACTTTTTTTCTCGGAAAGTCCGGCCATGTGTACGAGGCATTAGAAAAATGTCTTAGCTCTTAGGTAACCCCTGGTAATATTAGTCCATCAGGTGCAGTGTTGCCAACCGTCTGTATTTTTATGGACACTTCATAAAAACGGTAATTTTTTCCCCCGTTCGTCAATGTCCCTGGTTGCAGGAATGTGGCAGTAAAAATAGCCGAGATCGGTTCGGCTTGGAACTGCGCATGGAGGCTGGAGGCAGGGGGTGATGGTGGATGCGATGGCACTGCAGAGGGGGATGGAGGCAGGGGGAAATGGATGCAGGGGGAGATTTGAGGCAGGGGGAGATAGTGGCAGGGGGTGATTGGAGGCAGGCTGTGTTGGTAGCACCGCAGAGGGGGATGGAGGCATGGGGCAATGGAGGCAGGGGGAGATTGGATGCAGGGGGAGATAGTGGCAGGAGGTGATTGGAGGCAGGGGGTGGCACCGCAGAGGGGGATGGTGGCACCGCAGAGGGTGGGGGATGTAGAGAGGGTTTGTTGGTGGCACTGCAGAGGGGGGTGGAGCAGGGGGTGATTGGAGGCAGAGGGTCTGAGGGAAAGTGGAGGCAGGGGGACATTGGAGGAAGAGGGATATTGGAGGCAGGGGGACATTGGAGGCAGGGGGAGATTGTGGCACCGCAGAGGGGGGTGAAGTCAAGTGGTGTTGTTGGCAGAGGGGGATGGAGGCAGGGGGAGATTGGAGGCAGTGGGTGTCAGTAGCAGGGGGAGATTGGAGACAGGGGGAGATTGTGGCACTACAGAGGGGGGTGAAGGCAGGGGGTGTTGGTGGCAAAGAAGGATGGAGGCAGGGGGAGATGTGACTAAATAATTTGCCCTTATTATCTCGAAAATAACAAAAATGTGTTTTTTTTACCTTAATATGTACCCTAAATCACATTGCTATTTACCTACTTGTTTGTAGCCTAAATACTGAAATTTGCACCAACATTTTTTATTTAGTAACTCTTGTGAAATGCCAGTAAAAACGTGGCGGCGCCAGTAAATTTTGGGTGTCGTGCCAGTAGGTTCGCAACACTGATCAGGTGTCATTGGAAAAAGGCTCTTAAGTAGGGATGAGCCGAACACCCCCGCGTTCGGTTCGCACCAGAACGGTCGAACGGACCGACCGTTCGCGCGAAAATTTAGAACCCCATTGAAGTCTATGGGACTCGAACGTTCGAATTCAAAAACGCTCATTTTAAAGACCAATATTCAAGTTAATGTTGGAAAACGTCTTTAAAAACCCGGGTCTTGCCCCAGGGAACATGTATCAATTCGCCGACGAATATATGCTACGCCGACGCAACGTTGGGAGCATTTTCTTTGTGAATTCCATGCTTCGCTCTCTGCGTTGCGCCGGTGTAGCGTAAATAAGATACGCTACGATGGCATAAATATGCGCCGATGTATGTGAATCCGGGCCTTAATATTTTAAAGCAGAATAAATAAATAAAGCTCAAATATGCTCAAACAAAAGTGATCAGAAAAGTACAAATACGGAGAACACTTAAGGAAGTGCATTAACTGCCCTAACAAAAAAAAAAATCCTCAAAATACATTTTAAATATTCATTTTTTTTTAAGCAAATACCAGAACAAAATGTAATTAACTTAATTTGAGGACAGATCAAATTTAGACCAAATTGCTTGAAGAGAATAGATATTATTAATTTTCAAGAAATATTTTTCTTTTATTATTTTGAAATTGCAACTCTCTTGTGACTTTTACAGTTTTACACACTTCTGATTTTAGAGCTTCGCAACAGTGTTTCCTATTTTCAGATTCCAGAACTTAATTTATGGACAGATTTAATCTAAGACTAAATTGCTTGTCTCTGTTTCAGGAAGAGAATAGATATAAATTAAAAAAAAAAATTGTTTTTATTATTTTTAAATATCCGCAATGGGACATGGCTTGTCTCTGTTTTAGGAAGAGAATAGATATTATAAATTTTCCAAAAATATATAAAATATTTTATTATTTTGAAATTGTACTTGAAAGTCTCTTGCGGCGTTCACGCTTTTACACACTTCTAATGTTAGAGCTTTGCAACAGTGTTTCCCATTTCAATTTCCTAGATTAGCCCTCTAGTGGCCACTTGCTGAGCAACCTCTGAGATAAAATCTAAGGGGGTGGGGGGTTATTCTTTCTGGCACTGTAGTAAGAGACTCGGGCAAAGGACACTTACAGAACCGGAAGACGGGCATGAATATGTAATGAGAAAATATATCTGCCTCTAGGCATATTTATATGGATGAGCAATCAAGTTTTTTTTTTTAATACAATTTAATAAATTGAAAATTGATTGATTTTTTTTTTTATTTTTTTATTTCTCTTTTTTTTTTTTAAAGTGTATTTTTTTTTTGTGCGTGAACTCGAGAGAGAGGAGCCGGACTGCAGAAGTTGGGAGTAGGCAGACCCTCCCCCCGGAGGCAATCGCCATCCTTCTCCATGCCCCTGGTGGCAATGGTGGGTGTGAAGGGGGGCCTCCCACTCACCCCGCCCTACCTGCTCCTCTTGGGAGCCCAACTGGGGCCCAACGGGACCCCAATGGGGCAGAGGGACTCCCCCTATGAGGGAGCCTAGCCTACCCAGCCAGCCCCGTAGGTCCTTCGCCTCTCTTTATTTTAGGAGACCGCATGGCCAAAGTGCGTGTGTTTTAAACCAATTTCGTGTGCGTGCAAGTGTGGTGGTTTTTGTGGGGGGGGTGGGCGTACTAAGCACAGGCGTAACTTGCATAGCACACCCACCGGGAGCCGGGCTGAGACCACCAAACTCAATTCACATGTAGCCGAGACCGGGATCCGAACCCTTGGCTGCAGAGGTGAATGGCTTGTCAGCGCAGTGCCAATCACGTTGAGCCACCACAGCTTACCTCTAAAAAAATTGATTGATTTAAAACTGAACTCAATTTGTTTATCATGTTATAATTTATTTATCTCTGCGATGTCCTTTTTTTTTTTTTTTTACTACATAAATGATTGATCTGGTGGTTTTGTGTGTTAGCATAGCATTTTTTATATATAACCACTTAAGCCCCGGACCATTATGCAGGTAAAGGACCCGGACAGTTTTTGTGATTCGGCGCTGCATCGCTTTAACTGACAATTGCGCAGTCGTGCAGCGTGGCTCCCAAACAAAATTGGCGTCCTTTTTCCCCCACAAATAGAGCTTTCTTTTGGTGGTATTTGATCACCTCTGCGGTTTTTATTTTTTCGCTATAAACAAAAATAAGAGCGACAATTTTGAAAAAAATTCAATATTTTTTCCTTTTTGCTATAATAAATATCCCCCAAAAAAGATATACATTTTTTTTTTCCTCAGTTTAGGCCGATACGTATTCTTCTACATATTTTTGGTAAAAAAAATCGCAATAAGTGTTTATCGATTGGTTTGCACAAAATTTATTGCGTTTACAAAATAGGGGATAGTTTTATGGCATTTTTATTAATATTTTTTTTACTACTAATGGCGGCGATCAGTGATTTTTTTCATGACTGCGACATTATGGCGGACACATCGAACAATTTTGACACATTTTTGGGACCATTGTCATTTTCACAGCGAAAAGTGCTATAAAAATGCACTGATTACTGTGAAAATTACAATTGCAATTTGGGAGTTAACCACTAGGGGGCACCGTAGGGGTTAAGTGTGACCTCATATGTGTTTCTAACTGTAGGGGGGCGGAGCGGGGCTGGATGTGTACATCAGTGATTGTCTATCCCTATATCAGGGAACAGACGATTAGTGACACTGCCACAATGAGTGACCGATCGCGGGACACCAGCGGCAATTGGGTCCCACGGGTCCACTTAACCCCCCTGGCGGTATTTCCGAGTCTGACTCGGGGGTTACATTTTCATGCTACGATCGGTAACCCCGAGTCAGACTCGGACTCGCCTCGCAGCATCCACAGACAGGGTTTACTTACCTTGTTCCTGGATCCAGCGATGCATCCACGCTGTGTGAGCGAGCGGGTGCTCGCTCGATTCACACAGTGCCTCCGTGTGCCACCGGTCTCCGTTCCCTGCGACGTTACAACGCACGGATATATATTCAGATATATACAACGCATCTATATATTCAGCAGATCTAGATTGCAAGGCCATGTTTGAAGCCCTGGTGGGGTCGGCCCCCTGTTTTTCTCCTTTTTTCTCCACTTTGGATGATTTTTTTTTTTCAATTTTTTATGCCCCAATCAGTGAGAAGCCAGGTTCCAGGGACCCTCATGGAACAAGCCTTCAATCTATAGATAGCCTCCACAGGTTCCTGATGAAGCATCAGGCTAACCCATGAAACGTGTTGAAAAGTAAGATACCTCTACTCCGTGTTGCAATCAGCAACTGATTCAAAGGTAAAATGAACTGTTATTACGTAAAAAATATATCATTCTAGATCTGCTGAATATATAGATATAGGCCCGGATTTACAGAGAGTGGGCGCACATTTACCCCGGCGTAGCGCACACACAGTACACTACGCCGGCACAGTGCGGAGAGGCATGCACTGTATTCAGCAAGCTTTTTCTCACCAAGATACGCCAGCGTAGCGTATTTTCGAAGGCGCAGGCCGGCGTAGGTGGAAGTGGGCGTGAACCCATGCAAATGATGGTCTGAGCATGGTGCAGTGTTTTACGTCCGGCGTATCACGAACGCGCATGCGCCTTGACGTAGTCATGACATAGATGCATGAAACTGCACCCTTATGCGCATGCTCACAACTACGCTGGCACAACTGCCTAAGCTACGCCGGATCACTACATATGCCATGAACGTAACGTACGCCCAATATGCTGGCCTGTGTTCTCTGGGGCAAACATTTGCATGTCTATTGCTAGGTTGCACCTCATCTATGGGGAATAACTTTACGCCGGACGTACAACTTACGCAAACATCGCAAAGATGCGTCGGGCGCACGTACGTTCGTGAATCGCCGTATTTCACTCATTTACATATTTGAATGCCTAATCAATGGGAGAAGCAACATGCGTCCAAACCATATTGGCGCCCACGCTACGCCGGCGTAAGCAAGATACGTCAGGGTAGGATGGCCTGTTTTTGGACGTATGTTGGTTTGTGACTCTGGCGCACACATACGCCGGGCGCACATTTGCACTACGTCGGCGTAAAGTGATTTACGTTGGCGTAAGTGCTTTCTGAATCCGGGCCATAGTATATATGATATCCTACTCAACAATCTAAGTGCCTGTTGGGTTTATCCATGAGGACAGTTTACTCTGTATCAGGGGCGGACTGACAACTCATGGGGCCCCCAGGCAATAGAAGATTATGGGGCCCCTGGGCTTACAGATGGCCACCACGCCAGGAGGCAGTGCAGAGGCGGGACAGCTAAAATCTCGGGATTTTCACATCAAAAGCATGTCGGTTTCAGACATATCAGGGACAGATGTAAAAAAAACACTGATTTTTACATACTGTACCTGGTTTTACTGAGCCTGGCAACCCTGATGGGGCCCCCTAGTGGCATGGGGCCCTCAGACAGTGCCCGAGTGACTCAATGGTCAGTCCGCCCCTGCTCTGTACCAAAGCCAAAGGTGAGACGAAAATTAAAAAGACCACCTCACTAGGGTCCCAAACGCCACTCTTAAAGCGGGGTTCCGGGCATATTTTTTATTTTTTTTGCAAGCTAAAATAAATCACATTAAATAGTCCCTAAAACATATTAATAGCTCCCCAATCGTTCCAGAAATCATTGCAAACACTGGCCTTATATCCCCCAGCTCATGTTGTGGCCGTATCCATCATATGTGTGGGCATGTGAAGCCCAGTACCTTTTTACTTCCTGGTTTTCAGGGAGAGGTGCATGCTGGGCGATTTTTAGGCACAGTAATGCCCAGTGACTCCTGGGAAATGAGTGTCATCATTTCCCAGGAGGCAATGGGGTCTTAGGACAGGAAGTTGAACCACCTAGGACCAGGAACTAGGCAGATTTAGAAATCTGCTTAGTAACAGCCAGATAGAAGTGAGTAAAAAAAAAAAAAAAGGCAAGCTGTTCATAGAAAGTTCATTTTTAGGGTGGAACTTAACCGGCCCCGCATATGGTCAATTGACGGCAGCTTAGTGGATCTGAATATGGCGGGTCCCCGAGATGCCGATGCGCGTGCCTGGCGGTCGCGATGTCCACCAGGTACCCGCTGATCGGCAGTTTTAGAGCAGGGACGTGAAGCTCTGTGTGTAAACACAGAGCTCCACGTCCTGTCAGGGAGAGGTGACAGATGCTGTTTCTCTTGTACATAGGGAGACAGCATCGGTCCCCTCCCCCAGTCACCCCCCTCCCCCCACACAGTTAGAACACACCCAGGACTCACATTTAA
Organism: Rana kukunoris; assembly: GCA_029574335.1. Taxonomy (NCBI): domain Eukaryota; kingdom Metazoa; phylum Chordata; class Amphibia; order Anura; family Ranidae; genus Rana; species Rana kukunoris. Next base: position 605,817,723 of record CM056050.1, read on the forward strand.
CCCCTTCCTCACCCTCTAGTGTTAACCCCTTCACTGCCAGTCACATTTATACAGTAATTAGTGCGTTTTTATAGCACTGATCGCTGTATAAATGTGAATGGTCCCAAAAATGTGTCAAAAGTGTCCGATGTGTCCGTCGCAATATCGCAGTCCTGACAAAATTCGCAGATCGCCGTATTACTAGTAAAAAAAACAAATTGTCAGAATTCTATCCCTTATTTCCTAGCCACTATAACCTTTGCGCAAACCACTTACTATACGCTTATTGCGATTGTTTTTTTTACCAAAAATATGTAGAATACATATCGGCCTAAACTGAGAAAAAAAATATATTTTTTTTTAAAAATTGGATTTTTATTATAGCAAAAAGTAAAAAATATTCTGTGTTTTTTTTCAAAATTGTCGCTCTTTTTTGTTTACAGCGCAAAAAAAAACGCAGAGGCGATCAAATACCACCAAAAGAAAGCTCTATTTGTGGGGAAAAAAAGGACGTCAATTTTGTTTGTAAGGCACATCGCACGACCGCGCAATTTTAATTTAAAGCGACGCAGTGCTGAAAGCTGAAATTTCGCCTGGGCAGGAAGGGGGTATATGTGCCCAGTAAGCAAGTGGTTAAAGACTTGCAATATGGGCTTGATATAACACAGCCCATATTGCAAGTCTTTAACAGTGGTGTTTGAATGGTACATGAATAATGTATGGTGTTTTCTATTGCTGTCCATTAAAGGGAACTCATTTAGTAGTTTAACTTGCAAAATAAAAATAAAATAAAAAATGCTCTGCTAACACACCAAACCACCAGATCAATCTTTTATGCAAAGTGGATTTGCCTTGTCGCATCGTCTATGTAGTCGTAGCCCCTGAAAAGTCCCACGTCCCTCTTGTGTTCTATGGTGTCGATATCAAAGTTTAATGGACGTGGTGTTATTACCCTATTAGCCACTTACCAATTCGGTTTTACCAACCGCCAACTCCGGAGCTACATTGCAGTGCGTTGCATCTCTGTCCTCACGTAGTAATTTGTATTTACAATCCAATTTCCCTCCTGACAGAGTCCTGTTAACACTTTAACCTCTGAGTGCTACAAATGATGCTTCGTATTACCGGGGCGGTGGGATGATGCAGTGTTGAGCTGGAGAAACTTACAGCGCCATTATAAAGATCTCCTAAGACACGATATAAACTAAGTTTGGGGTCATTTATCGGCTGGAATGGATTCAAGGCTGCGGGTTGTCTTGCTGTGCCGTTATTCACCTAGCTTGTGGTAACAGCTACATGCACGTCTTAAACTACCGTATATACTCGAGTATAGGCCGAGTTTTTCAGCACATTTTTTTTGTCCTGAAAATGCCCCCCTCGGCTTATACTCGAGTCACCTTTTTGCGCCTGATCTCCCGGACTTTGGGGACCCGGTATCAGCTGGACCCAGAACTTGGCACACATGTAGCCCCACTCTTCCTCTACAAGTGTGCAAAGTTTGCACCTACCGCCGAGGAGCACAGATTTTTCAAACCCGGGCACTCCTTCCATAGACTCCCATGTTAAACAGTCATTTCTCTCGTGACTTTGGGGACCTGGTACCAGCCGGTCATAGGTCCCCTGGACCCGGAACATGGCGCACATGTAGCCCCAACAAGTTTGTTGTCTGGGGGACCTATGGCTGGGGAGCACCGATTTTTTAAAGTCAGGCACCCCTTCAACCCGTCAGTCTAGTCATGGACATAGTGAGGCATGGGCACAGTGAGGCATGGGTACAGTGAGGCATGGGCACAGTGAGGCATTGACACAGTGAGGCAAGGGCATAGAGAGGCATGGACACAGTGAGGCATGGACACAGTGAGGCAAGGGCATGGAGAGGCATTGAAACAGTGAGACATGCACATGGACACAGTGAGGCACAGTGAGGCATGCAGATGGACGCCCTAGGCTTATACTTGAGTCAATACTCTCAGCTTTTTGTGGTAAAATTAGGTGCCTCAGCTTCATTGAACTTAATTTTTCCCTGATTGACGTAGTGTTGTGTGTCACCGCGTTCTTGACGTTCGGAATTTCCAACAACATTTGTGTGAACGTGTGTATGCAAGACAAGTTTGAGCCAACATTCCATCGTAAAAAAATCCACAGTTTGAATTTGAAGTATTCCAAGATTTATTGTCTCAGTCACCCTTTGCCCCTAATGGACACAGGGTGATTTAGACATAAGAGGTGCATGGGGAGCTGAAGCAAGGGTATCCCATACTTTCCAAGAGATTCTGGGTGCCACAGGCCCTCCCATTACAGTGTTTATTTGAGAAATAGTGTCTCCATCGTTGGTGTCAGTGGGAAAAATAGATTGGTCCTCATCATAGTTGTCAGTGGGAGGAATAGTGCCCCATCATTGGTGTCAGTGGGAGGAATACTGCCCCATCATTGGTGTCAGTGGTAAGAATAGTGCCCCATCATTGGTGTCATTGGGAGGAATATTGCCCTATCATTGGTGTCAGTGGGAGGAAAAAGTGCCCCAGGGGCCAGAAAAAGACAAGCAAAGGGCCACATCCTGTCCCCGGGCCACAGTTTGGAGACCACTGGACTAAGCCAATCGTTAGGGATTGCTGGGTGTTGTAGTGTCACGGTTGATTGGCTTGCCTCTCCCCCTCTCCATATGGACTGGCCCCCCCATCTCTCTTTTTATTACACGTTACCTGCCGATGAAATGCAGGCTTTTCGTATGCTGTGAGCGCGTTAATAACCGCCTCTGTTATGACTCTGCAGATCGCCACGTACAGATGATTTCCTGGCGGCTTCCCAAACCAGACTAAGCTCTAATTAAAGGCTTAACTCACCTTCATCCTTTTAGTTTCCCATGTGGAAATGTAAAGCCAGCCTGTAATTGGTCTCGAAACAGACAAGTCAACATTCCATCAAGTAATAGTATTTACTTCTTTTACAAATTGGGGGGGGGGGGGGGGCGTCAAAGGCGAAGAAATCTTCTAAGCTCTCCGCGGCTTATGTCTATCGCAGCTTCTTGGAATAATGAAGAGAAAGAGGATGCTAAAACTCCGAATAGAAAAATACTTTGCGATACTTTTGTTTTATAAATGTCTTTTGATTTTAATTATTTTATTGTGCCATATGTTTTGTAGTTTTTATTTTATATATATATATATATATATATATATATATATATATATATATATATATATATATTAGACGGCACTGGGTCGCTTTAACTGACAATTGCGCGGTCGTGCGACGTGGCTCCCAAACAAAATTGACGTCCTTTTCCCCCCACAAATAGCGCTTTCTTTTGGTGGTATTTGATCACCTTTATTTTTTGCACTATAAACAAAAAAAGAGCAACAATTTTGAAAAAAAAGCTATATTTTTTTGATTTTTGTTATAATAAATATCCCCCAAAATATATAAAAAAACTAATATTTTCCTCAGTTTAGGCTGATACGTATTGTTCTACATATTTTTGGTAAACGAAAAAAATCACAATAAGAGTATATTGATTGGTTTGCGCGAGTTATAGCGTCTACAAAATAAGAGATAGATTTATGGCATTTTTATTACCGTATTTATCGGCGTATAACATGCACAGGCGTATAACACGCACCATAACTTTAAGACGCCATTTTGGGACCATTGTCATTTTTACAGCTATAAAAATGCACTGATTACTGTAAAAATTACATAGGCAGTGAAGGGGTTAACCACTAGGGGGTGCTGAAGGGGCTAAGTGTGTCCTAGGGAGTTCTTCTAACTGTTAGGGTGGTGTGGCTTGCTTTGACACGTCACTGATCACTGTTCACTGTGGAACACGATCAGAAATATGTCACTAGGAAGAACGGGGAGATGTTGTGTTTACACTGACATCTCGCTGTTCATCGAGTCCGTGGGTCCCACAGGCACGGTCACGGAGCTCACGACAGGGTCACCGAACTCGCAACAGGTTCATAAGCGCATCCCCGTTCTTCAGCTCTGTGACCGGATCGCATGACACCGGTGGACATCGAGTACGCAGGTCTCGTGGGCACGGTCACAGAGCTTGCAACAGGGTCACAGAGCTCGCGACAGGGTCACGAGTGCGTCGGCAAATTAAAGGGGACGTATATATACGTCCATTTGCCCAGCCGTGCCATTCTGTCGATATATAAGTGTGTGCGACGGTCGGCAAGCAGTTAAAGTCCTACAGTGTGCTACAGCCATTGGCAATATTTTGGCGCAGAACCATTATACATTCCAATGGTCCGGTTCAGTGGGCTTAGAATACAAGGTTACCGACAACAGGGCAGTTTTAATCAGGGCGGTGAACCATGATAGAAAAACCATGATATACCGACAAATTTTTTTTAATTTCTCTCTCTTTTTTTGATGGTCTTCTTTAAATATGAGCATTTGACTTCACCGGTGGATATGGTAAGCTAAGCTATTAATTAGACGTGCAGGAAAGGGATTTTGTCAGAGCTACAATGCCTCGCCTAATCCCTGCCTTTACAGACAAAATAACAATGTTATATCGGCTCGTTCTTTGCAGGGACAGATTAACTATATGAATATGTAGCAACGTAAAACACTCCTTCACCTTTCCTCATTTAAAAGAATCTTACTGAAGACACCTCATAACAAATACGATGTTAAGAAAATGGTTTATTTAAGAGGAGGACATAGTGTCAAGTCAATATTCACTAGGTGCGCAAAACGATTTGCCTTAAAGGGGTTGTAAAGCTTCCAATGCCTACAGCCCCCCGCCCAGCCCTGTTTACTTACCTGAGCCCTCGAAAATCCCATGTTGTGAACATGCTGGCTTCTCAGCCAGGCTTCTCGGTTCTTCTCGGCCCTTCATTGGCAATGACGAGAGGGCCAGGGGGGCGGGGGCGAGTCCTGTAGTTGGCGGCTATGGATGCCGAAGTCAGGACTCACACGCCCGCAAGGTATCCCCCTTGGCAAAGCGCTTCCCAGGGGGGTTAGCTGATGAGGGGAGGAGCCGAGACAGCTGCCGAGGGACCCCAGAAGATCAGGATCGGGGCCACTCTGTGCAAAACGAACTGCACAGTGGAGGTAAGTATGGTATGTTTGTTATTTAAAATAAAAATGTAAACCTTAACAACCCCTTTATTGTGAAGACACTGCTTTATTTGAAAAAAAAAAAAGGTATGTGGACCAAGTGAAGGGTGCTGGTAATGCTAAAGCATACAAAGACATTTTAGACAATTGTTGAAGGCCCTACATGCTTCACCATGACTGAGCACAAAGCCAACTCCATAAGGATAGGCTTTTATGAGTTTGGTGTGGAGGAACTTGAGTGACCTCTACAAAGCCCAGTTCTCAACCCTACTGATCATCATCCATAAAGACATGGATTTATGAGTTTGGTGGGGAGGAACTTGAGTGACCTGTACAAAACCCTCACCTCAACCCTACAGATCATCATCCATAAAGACATGGTTTGATGAGTTTGGTGTGGAGGAACTTGAATGGCCTGTACAGAGCCCTGACCTCAACCCTACTGGTCATCATCCATAAAGACATGAATTTATAAATTTGGTGTGGAGGAACTTAAATGGTCTGTACAAAGCCCTGACCTCAAACTTACTGATCATCATCCATAAAGACTTAAATTGATGAGTTTGTTGTGAATGAACTTGAGTGGCCTGTACAGAGCCCTGACCTCAACCCTACTCAACACCTTCAAGATAAATTGGATCGGTTGTGAGCAAGGTCTTCTCATTCAACAGCAACACCTGGCCTCACAAATACACTTTTGGCTTAATGGTCACAAATCTCCACAGTCACGCTCAAAAAATATTGTGGAAATCCTTCCCAGAAGAGTGAAAGCTTTTATAATCACAAGGAGGGCAACTCAGGCATTTGGCTTTGGAATGGGATGTCCAACAAACTCATATGGGTGTGATGGCCAAGAGTCTTCTAACGTTCGGTAATACAGTGTATTTCTTAGTGTGAGGGTTATGATTAGGGTTACTGTTAAGGTTTAGTTAGCAATAAGGTAAGAGCCGGTTCACACAGGGGCAACACGACTTCTAGCACGACTTTGGGAGGCAACTTGGACACGACTTGAGTATGAATCATCAAGCAACTTACAAGGCAACTTCAAGTTGCCTCCAGGATAGTACAAGGCAACTTCAAGTCGCCTCCAGGACAGGAGGCTTTCCAGTGGCCAATCTGTGGGAGGGAGGGGAGGGAGGGGTTTGCCTGAGAAATCTTCCTGTATTGTTGCTTCAGTTAAGACATTGATCAGACTTCTGAGGCAACTTACATTGAAATCAATGGGTACAAGTTGCCTACAAGTCAGATTGAAGTAGTACAGGAACCTTTGATGAAGTCGGAGCAACTTCTGTAGTGTGTAATAAGACGGTTCTCATTCACTTCTATTGATTTTCTCAACCACACGACTTGGGACGACTTGGGGCAACTTCAAGTCGGATCCCAGGTCGCCCCTGTGTGAACTGGCTCTTAGGTTTTTATTTTGACAAATTTTGCCTTAACAGTCAGCATTTAGAAATCTGGGACTAAGTATAACTTATTTCTCCCCCGATCGTCCCCAGTCGGAATACAGGTCTTGGGCAAAAATGTTCCCTCTTTATAACAGAATCATTAAGAATGTGGTGACTGTGTAAAGGGCTGTTCTTGGTAGAGATAAGCAAATCAATTAGTAGGGGTGAGAATTTTCAGGGAATCCTGACAGTTCGGTTTGCTCTGGCCTTCACCGAATCGTGGCCCTTCCCATCACTGGTGAACCTGATTTGCTCAAGGGATTGGTAAAATGGTCCTATACATTTATATAAGAAATGATTCATCCTGTCACCATTCACCTACCACTGAAAGATCGCCTGTTCATTAATTTATCCTTTAAGTCCTGGGAAACCAGAGACACATTGTTCGTAAGGTCGAGTGAGTCATATGCAACGTTCAGTTTATTCTCTGACTTGTAATATCATAATGATGGAAAAAATCATTGTAAGTTATATGTAGACCATTCCTTTACATCACCCCATTTAATTAAGACAGCTTGTAGTGTGTTAATAATTCTCTTTGAAGATAAGTCAGTATTGTCTTCAAAGACTCCATTCTTTTCTTCACTCCTCTCTCCCTCTTCCATTGTCACGTCCAGCGATAGAAAATTCCCACAATGATAACAGAGGATTAGTTATAAAAGATACAGGAAAGAGATAGATGCATAGAGATGGAGGGAAGGAAGATATGGGGTAGAACGATAGACAGATGGGAATAGATAGATAGATAGATAGATAGATAGATAGATAGATAGATAGATAGATAGATAGATAGATAGATAGATAGATAGATAGATAGATAGATAGATAGATAGATAGAGTGCTGGTGTCAGTGATTCTAGATGGACCAGGACTGTGTGCCTACACTGAGGAGACCAATACTGTATATAGTGGAAAAAGGTGTTTATTTACAAAGGTGAGAAAACAAGTGAAAACAGTGCACGAATAACACAAAGGCTATATACAGGTTTAGGGGAAATGCAATAATCATAAGCCAGAGCCAAGCCGGGGTCAAATACCAGAAATCATCAAAAGAGGCTGCAGACAGGGAAGGGGCAGGAAGGAAATGTCCAGGAGAGGGATCGGGATCAGGACAGATCAGGTCAGAGGTCCAGAGCAGGTTCAGGGTCCGGTTAGTAAACAGATACCAGGGCGAGTTCTATTTGAACTCGCCGGGTATTTATAGTGGGTGTACTGATTGGGTTCAGGTCACACCTGAACGGAGCAAAGGCCAGGTGTTCCACACTGCCAGGGTCCATCCGCTGGTGGAGGTCAGTACTGCATCCCAAAGGTGATATACCAGCAGGGGGAAGTTCCCCTGACAGCTCCGAACTGCCAGGAGACCCCTGCTGGTGGGACGCAGCACTGCAAGACAAAATATCAATAGCACCAGCGGATGGACCTTTTCCTGACAGTACCCCCCCTCAAAGGAGCGGCCTCTGGACGCTCCAACTATCCGTTGCCGGGGAAAGTCCAGAGTGACCAACTGGGCAATGGGAGGCTTGAGCCGAGAGGTGGGTACATCCGGGTCGTCGAGCTGGGGAGCAGGCACCGGGTCAGCGAACTGGGCAGCAGGCTCCGGGTCAGCGAACTGGGCAGCAGGCTCCGGGTCAGCGAACTGGGCAGCAGGCTCCGGGTCAGCGAACTGGGCAGCAGGCTCCGGGTCATCGAGCTGGGCAGCAGGCTCCGGGTCATCGAGCTGGGCAGCAGGCTCCGGGTCATCGAGCTGGGCAGCAGGCTGGCAGACTGGCACAGGAACAGCAGGCTCCGGGTCATCGAGCTGGGCAGCAGGCTCCGGGTCATCGAGCTGGGCAGCAGGCTGGCAGACTGGCACAGGAACAGCAGGCTGGGCAGCGGACTGGAAGTCATCAACCGGGGCAGCAGACTGGAAGTCATCAACCGGGGCAGCAGACTGGAAGTCATCAACCGGGGCAGCAGACTGGAAGTCATCAACCGGGGCAGCAGACTGGAAGTCATCAACCGGGGCAGCAGACTGGAAGTCATCAACCGGGGCAGCAGACTGGAAGTCATCAACCGGGGCAGCAGGCTGGAAGTCATCAACCGGGGCAGCAGGCTGGAAGTCATCAACCGGGGCAGCAGGCTGGAAGTCATCAACCGGGGCAGCAGGCTGGAAGTCATCAACCGGGGCAGCAGACTGGAAGTCATCAAGCTGGGCAGCAGACTGGAAGTCATCAAGCTGGGCAGCAGACTGGAAGTCATCAAGCTGGGCAGCAGACTGGAAGTCATCAAGCTGGGCAGCAGACTGGAAGTCATCAAGCTGGGCAGCAGACTGGAAGTCATCAAGCTGGGCAGCAGACTGGAAGTCATCAAGCTGGGCAGCGGACTGGAAGTCATCAAGCTGGGCAGCGGACTGGAAGTCATCAAGCTGGGCAGCGGACTGAAATTCATCAAGCTGGGCAGCGGACTGAAAGTCATCAAGCTGGGCAGCGGACTGGAAGTCATCAAGCTGGGCAGCGGACTGGAGGTCATCAAGCTGGGCAGCGGACTGGAGGTCATCAAGCAGGGCAGCGGACTGGAAGTCATCAGGCTGGGCAGCAGCGGACTGGAAGTCATCAAGCTGGGCAGCAGCGGACTGGAAGTCATCAAGCTGGGCAGCAGCGGACTGGAAGTCATCAAGCTGGGCAGCAGCGGACTGGAAGTCATCAAGCTGGGCAGCAGCGGACTGGAAGTCATCAAGCTGGGCAGCAGCGGACTGGAAGTCATCAAGCTGGGCAGCAGCGGACTGGAAGTCATCAAGCTGGGCAGCAGCGGACTGGAAGTCATCAAGCTGGGCAGCGGACTGGAAGTCATCAAGCTGGGCAGCGGACTGGAAGTCATCAAGCTGGGCAGCGGACTGGAAGTCATCAAGCTGGGCAGCGGACTGGAAGTCATCAAGCTGGGCAGCGGACTGGAAGTCATCAAGCAGGGCAGCGGACTGGAAGTCATCAAGCAGGGCAGCGGACTGGAAGTCATCAAGCAGGGCAGCGGACTGGAAGTCATCAAGCAGGGCAGCGGACTGGAAGTCATCAAGCAGGGCAGCGGACTGGAAGTCATCAAGCAGGGCAGCGGACTGGAAGTCATCAAGCAGGGCAGCGGACTGGAAGTCATCAAGCAGGGCAGCGGACTGGAAGTCATCAAGCTGGGCAGCGGACTGGAAGTCATCGGACTGGCAAGCTGGCACAGCAACATCAGGTTGGTAGGCTGGCACAGGAACATCAGGTTGGCAGGCTGGCACAGGAACATCAGGTTGGCAGGCTGGCACAGGAACATCAGGTTGACAGGCTGGCACAGGAACATCAGGTTGGCAGGCTGGCACAGGAACATCAGGTTGGCAGGCTGGCACAGGAACACCAGGGTGGCAAGCTGGCACAGCAACATCAGGTTGGCAGGCTGGCACAGCAACATCAGGTTGGCAGGCTGGCACAGCAACATCAGGTTGGCAGGCTGGCACAGGAACACCAGGGTTGCAGGCTGGCACAGGAACACCAGTTTGGCAGGCTGGCACTGGAGCAGGCTGGTCGGATGTCACAAGCTGGGCAGCTGGCACTGGAATTGGTAGAGCAGCTGGCACAGGGACAGATGGCACCGGGACAGGTTGAACAGAGGGCACTGGGACAGGCTGGGTAACTGGCACGATGGTATGAGTTGGGAAATATTTCCGTTTCTTTTTGGACTTAGTCACTACAGGTTTATTAACAGAAGTGATGTATGAAGAGGATGGAGATAAGTAGGAGGAAGGATTGGAGTATGGCAGAGACAAAGGGATGGTGACTGGAGGAGGTTTTTGTGGAGTAGTTACAGGTGGATTAAAGGCAGGGTAGGTACAATTAGTAGAGATTGGGTAGTAATACTTGGTGGGAAGCGGAACTAACTGGGCTATAGCTGAGGTTGTCATTGGCATTGGACGGCTAGAACCTTGGGAAGGTAAGTGGTTAATGGTGGGGCTGGAATGCAGTGGCTTGGCTGGAAGCAGGAGATATGACCATGCCTGCAGCACAGGTTGAACATAGGCTGGTTCACACACACCTTGTTTAATCAAAGACTGCACTGAACTGATGCAGTCAGATAACTTCTGCTCGGAACAAGAGCAATAGTGCTCATCAAAGGAGGCTGGATCATCCTCCATCAACCATACCAGGGATTCAACCTGGTCAGGACTGAAGGGGGGAGAGAAGTCATCACCACCAGCTGGAATAACTGACAGGGCTGGTTTAACACATAACTTGATTAATGGCTGAACATCATTGTAAGACATATAACCCAGATCCACCATGGAATGAGCCGATCGGATGGCTTCCATCAGCTGATCCCTTGTCCATCCCTCCAACACCTGACGACAATACTTCTCATCCTCCTCTGCTAGCAGAGAAAAGTAAGTAATTTCATTGAAATCCATGTTTCAACACAAACGCACTACAACAGGATGGTTCCCAATGCAGGCACGTCTGGTCAAATGGCCCTGGTATACTGTCAGTGATTCTAGATGGACCAGGACTGTGTGCCTACACTGAGGAGACCAATACTGTATATAGTGGAAAAAGGTGTTTATTTACAAAGGTGAGAAAACAAGTGAAAACAGTGCACGAATAACACAAAGGCTATATACAGGTTTAGGGGAAATGCAATAATCATAAGCCAGAGCCAAGCCGGGGTCAAATAGCAGAAATCATCAAAAGAGGCTGCAGACAGGGAAGGGGCAGGAAGGAAATGTCCAGGAGAGGGATCGGGATCAGGACAGATCAGGTCAGAGGTCCAGAGCAGGTTCAGGGTCCGGTTAGTAAACAGATACCAGGGCGAGTATTTATAGTGGGTGTACTGATTGGGTTCAGGTCACACCTGAACGGAGCAAAGGCCAGGTGTTCCACACTGCCAGGGTCCATCCGCTGGTGGAGGTCAGTACTGCATCCCAAAGGTGATATACCAGCAGGGGGAAGTTCCCCTGACAGCTCCGAACTGCCAGGAGACGCCTGCTGGTGGGACGCAGCACTGCAAGACAAAATATCAATAGCACCAGCGGATGGACCTTTTCCTGACAGCTGGGGAAAGGTCATCCAGTAGGGTGACCATGTGTCCCGGATTGCATTTTGCAGGTCTGTTCCGGGCACCTTCATTCCAGGACAATACAGTGTCCCGGAATGAAAACTGACACAGCCACCCCCCCCCCCCTGGCCAATCTGATGCCCACAAAAAAGGCCACATCACTGATTTACTCACTGACAGTACCTGGAGGAGCACAATCCCCGCCCCCGCTTGTGATTGGAGGAATCATAAATCCTGCCTCTTGTGTCCAATCACTGTGCTGTGATTTGTTACAGCACAACCTGAGTAAGACCTCATCTGGAATATGCAGTCCAGTTTTGGGCTCCAGTTCTCAAAAAGGATATCGGAGAACTGGAGAGAGTGCAGAGAAGGGCAACCAAACTGATAAGAGGCATGGAGGAGCTCAGCTATGAGGAAAGATTAGAGGAACTAAACTTATTCACTCTTGAGAAGAGGAGAATAAGGGGGGATATGATCAACATGTACAAATATATAAGAGGTCCATATAGTGAACTTGGTGTTGAGTTATTCACTTTAAGGTCAACACTGAGGACAAGGGGGCACTCTTTACGTCTGGAGGAAAAGAGATTTCACCTCCAAATACGGAAAGGTTTCTTCACAGTAAGAGCTGTGAAAATATGGAACAGACTCCCTCCAGAGGTGGTTCTGGCCAGCTCAGTAGATTGCTTTAAGAGAGGCCTGGATTCTTTCCTAAATGCACATAATATAACTGAGTACTAAGTTTTGTAGGTAAAGTTGATCCGGGGTAAATCCGATTGCCTCTCGGGGGATCAGGAAGGAATTTTTTCCTCTCCGGTAGCAAATTGGATCATCGCTCTGCTGGGGTTTTTTGCCTTCCCCTGGATCAACTGTGGGTATGGAGTTGGGTGTATATGATTTACTGTGTTTTATTTTATTTTATTTTTATTTTTTTTATGGTTGAACTGGATGGACTTGTGTCTTTTTTCAACCTGACTAACTATGTAACTATGTAACCTGATTTTGGAGAAGAGAGGGTGTCCCTGAATGGCAGTTTGGAAATGTGGTCACCCTACTCATCACACTGCCCTGATGAAGATGCATAACTGTGCCTTTTTTCCCCTCCCTTTTGGAGCCAGGAGACGTGGCTAATAGCAGAGTTCCTGGTCCTGGAAATAATAGTAACAGATGGGCGAAAAGAAGGAGAGAACAAAAAGTCTTGGAAATAGATGGGAGGAAGAAAGTAAAATATGGCTAGATAAATAGATAGATAGGTCGATAAGGGAATAAGTTCCTGGTCCTGAACATAAAAGGAAGAAAGGAAGTAAGGAGGGGAGGTAGGGAAGGAAGTCCTTGGAATAGATTGGAAGGAAAAAAGGAATGATGAAAAAGAGGAAAGGAGAAATGTGGTAGAGATAGATAGATAGATAGATAGATAGATAGATAGATAGATAGATAGATAGATAGATAGATAGATAGATAGATAGATAGATAGATAGATAGATAGATAGATAGATAGATAGATCGATAGATAGATAGATAGATAGATAGATAGATAGATAGATGGATAGTTAGATCAATAGATAACAGAATGAAGGAGTTCCTGGTCCAGGAAAAAAAAGAAAGTGGAAAGGAAAAAAGGGAGGGAAAAGGGAAGGAAAATAAGGGGTAGAAAAATAAAGTATCCTCTGAATGGCGCCCCATGCCAAACGGGTGACCTTCTGTGTTCGGAATGCTGCAGGGTTGCCACTGGGCACGGGACTCGGATAAAGTGAAGATTACCAAAGTGGCAGTGTCCAGTTATGGAGAACCTTGGCACCCCAGATGTTTTAGAACTACATTTCCCATGATGCTCAACTACACTGCAAAGTGCATGAACATCATGGCAAATGTAGTTCCAAAACATCTGGGGTGCCAAGGTTCACAATCACTGGTCTATACAGTGATTTCCAGCTTCTAGAGTAAGGATGAGCTCCGCGTTCGATTCGAACGAATGTTCGACTCGAATATTGTCTGTTCGTACGTTCGACGAAATTCGAACAAAACGGGTCGTTCGCGCCAAATTTGAGTGACGCGCAACGGGCCATAATTCAACTGCGGCATTGCGCACTGATGATTGGCCAAACATGCACTATGACCCTGCATGCTTGGCCAATGACAGCGCGCAAAAAACGGAGAACCATAATTGGCCAAAGTCAGGGTGGCTTTGGCCAATTATGGCTCAGGGCTTTAGCACAGGCCCCACACTATATAAGGCCGTCTGCTGGGCGGCCTCGTGTAGTGTGTTCCAGCGCTGAACAGAGATCAGTCAGAGAGACAGAGAGATAGTCTTTTTATATAGCTAGATAGAGCAGGCAGGCTAGTCAGTTTAGCTTAATTTACAGTGTGTAGAGGATATATATACATCCCAGGAGTTGTACATATATTTATACACTGTATAGATCAGTTCTTCCTAATTTACTGGAAAGCAGGTATGAGGGGGTGGTGTAGAGCAGGGGGGCTCTGGGGGTGGGGTTATGGTGAGCAGAGGGGCTTTGGGGGTGGAGAGCAGGGGGAATTGTGAGCAGAGTTATATAGAGAGGGGGGGCTCTTTGGGGGCAGAGGTATTATGAAGATTCTGGAAATGAGGTGATGGAGGTTGGAGGGGACTTTCAGGGCTAGTTGGTTGGTTGATTGGGGGAGGTTGTAGGGGACCGTTGGGGTTGTTCAGGTTGCCATGGGGGCTTGGAGTGCACTGCAGTGAAGCTTTTACTATATTCATGTTGTGTCCGTTAAATGAAGCTCCCATTTCCTGGGGAAGAACCAATGGCTGTGCTGTGTGGAAAATTAATTTACATTCAAGTGCATTAAAGGGCATCACAGTGATGTATTTTCCATCCTATTTTACTGGCTGTTCACATGGAATATAGAAGCCGGAAACCATGGGGGGGGGGGGTGCAGAGTAGTCTGGTGAATGATGTTGAGGGAGAACTGTAGCTTGATGAGGGTCCCCCTGTTGGGGGATAGGGTAAGCGGTGGGGGGTCTGCCTGTGGAAGATAGGGTAAGCATTGGGGGGGGGGGACCTGTGAAGGATGGAGAGGGCTCTGGCACCCTCAGGTATGGTATATACATAGTTATATTGGTCTTAGCTGGAAAAAATGTAACTATTTAAAAATCGCCATATCTGAAAATATATCTTTGATGGGTTTTATTTTTCCCTTTTCAGGTTCAGAATTCAAAATAAGTGCTCTATGAATGAATAGATAACAGGCTGTTTTTTGTTCTATAACAATGGGCAGTGATGTGCTTTGAAGGTAAAATAAATGACTACGGCCCAACAATTCAGAGACCCATAGAAGCTCGGAGATTGGCGAACCCTCGGGCCGCTGCAGAGAAAATGATTTTCTTTTCTGACAGCCCAACCTGGAATCGCTTTGTCAGCGCCTTCCCAAATGGCCATTTCATTTTTTTTGTAATTGGTGTAAAATCTCGGGAACCTTTTGAGACCTTGGGGGGAAAAAAAAAAGAAAAGTATCTGCTCATTAGAAGGGCTATCTAGGCACTACAGAGATTTCCTGTGAATTTCATCTGAGTCAATGATAAAGAAAAATCTATTTATTGAACTATTTCAATTTTTTTCTTTAACTGAAGCCTAAAAAACCACCGGCACTCCGAGCCACAATAGAGGCTGGAGGATTAATTTGGCCGCACACAATACTCGGGATTTGATCCGCGCCGAGCTCTGATCTCCGCTTAGGCTTCTCTTCTAATAAAAAAAAAGAAAAAGAAAAGTTGGTATTTTGAGGGGGAAGAGTGAGTTGTAAAAGGGGTTACATAAAAAAGTAATACAATGTGAGGAATACAGAAATATCGCTGAACACGAAGCAGACGTTCCGTACTGGAGGCGTCCATGGGAGAAAATCAAGATGTGAGACAGAAACTCAATACAATGCCGCAGATTTAAAGCCCAACTTTATCCAAAATTTATTTCTGGATACATTGATAGAGATTTACAATTTCTCAATAATAATTGTTAAATGTGACCCCATTGGGCTCCTGTGACATTCATACACAATGGAGTCTGGTGGACGGGGTTCCTTCTTTATTGCCTTCCTTCCTGTTTCCATCTTTCCATTTATTTCTAGAACTTCATTTCTTTCTTTCTTTCTTTTTTCTTGAGGACCATTGGTTTCTATCTATCTATCTTTCTATCTATCTATCTATCTATCTATCTATCTATCTATCTATCTATCTATCTATCTATCTATCTATCTATCTATCTATCTATCTATCTATCTATCTATCTATCTATCTATCTATCTATCTATCTATCTATCTATCTATCTCTATCTATCTATCTATCTATTTTTCAATGATTATCCCATCTGTCTATGGCCCGGATTCACAAAGAGTGGGCGCACATTACGCCGCCGTAACTCAAACGACATACTCTACGCCGATGCAGCGCGGAGAGGCAAGCACTGAATTCAGCAAGCTTTTGATCCCAACTCTGCGCCAGTGTAGCGTAGAATTCGATGGCGTAAGCCGGCGTAAGTGAAAGTAGGTGGAAGTGGGAGTGGCCCCACCAGGGCTTCAAACATGGCCTTGCAATCTAGATCTGCTGAATATATAGATATAGGCCCGGATTCACAGAGAGTGGGCGCACATTTACGCCGGCGTAGCACACACACAGTACGCTACGCCGGCACAGCGCAGAGAGGCATGCACTGGATTCAGCAAGCTATTTCTTACCAAGATACGCCAGCGTAGCGTATTTTCGAAGGCGCAGGTAGCTGTAGGTGGAAGTGGGCGTGACCCCATGCAAATGATGGTCTGAGCATGGTGCAGTGTTTTACGCCCGGCGTATCACGAACTGCGCATGCGCCGTGACGTTGCCGTGATGTAAACGCATGAAACAGCACCGTTATCCGCATGCTCACAACTACGCCGCCACAACTGCCTAAGCTACCCCGGATCACTACGTACACAATGAACGTAACGTACGCCCAATACGCCGGCCTGTGTTCTCTGGGGCAGACCTTTGTATGTCTATTGCTGGGTTGCGCCTCATCTATGGGGAATAACTTTACGCCGGACGTACAACTTACGCAAACATCGCATAGCCTGTGTCAGGCGCACGTACGTTCGTGAATCGCCGTATTTCCCTTATTTGCATATTTGAATGCCTAATCAATGGGAGAAACAACATGCGTCCAAACCATATTTGCGCCCACGCTATGCCGGCGTAAGCAACATACGTCGGCGTAGGCTGGCCAGTTTTTAGACGTATGTTGGTTTGTGGGTACGGCGTACAGATACGTCGGCGTAAGTGCTTTGTAAATCCGGGCCACTGTTTCTAACCAATATTTTCTACCCCTTTCCTCTCTTTTCCTACCTTCCTCCTTACTTCCATTTTTTCCAGGACCAGGAACTCCTTCCTTCTTTACTTACTTTTTTTCAGTGGGAACGTGGGGGAACACAGTTCTGGCACCTTCAGCACTAAATGTATGTAATATCAAGGGGTGTGCTGGAGGGTCTATTGATGCTGTCTGCTGGGGGGCTACTGGGGTACGGTCACTGGTGGGGGTCTAATGTTGCTGGAGTAGATATTTTGATGCCAAGGGTGGTATTTTGTGGATGGTCCATTGTTTCTGTGTGGGAGGTCAATTGTGTGGAGAACTATTGTTGCTGGGGTGGGGTCTATTGTTGCTGGGGGGAACTATTGGTACTGGGGTGGGGACCATTGTTGCTGGGGGAGTCTATTATTGCGTGATGGATCTATTGTTGCTGGGGTGGAGTCTATTATTGCTGGGAGAGGAATTGTTGTTGCCCGGGAGGACTTATTGTTGTTGGGGTGGGGTCTATTATTGGTGGGAGGGGAATCTATTGTTGCTTGGAAGGATCCATTATTACTGGGGTGGGGTCTATTATTGCTGGCTCCCGTGCTTCTATTATAATGCTTTTCTATCAATCTTTCCAATAAGGAGCCGAGAACCCGTGGACAGAGCAACGTGGGATCACACCCAAGGAAAGTGGGGGCTCAGGTAAGTAAAAGGGGGGGGGGTGTACACTTCAAGGTGTTTTTTCACCTTAATGCATAGGATGCACGAAGGTTTATAACCCCTTTAAGCTGACATTTACCAAACATTTGCTGCAGGCCAGTCTTCCTGCTGAATTTGCTTTAACAATTTTTTGCTGTCACAGATGTAAGTTCTATGCCTTCGACATAACAATCCTAAACTTACTCCTGGCTTCTATAGTAGCATGGAGAATGTCTTCATGTGTTTGGTCAACTGTTGGCTTTCCAGTGGAAGCTGCCTGATCGCGTCCATGCACATCACAAGGTGACAGCTCTTCAACCCTCTGCCCCCATACTACAATGGACTACCCTTATATATCCTGGACTCCACTGCTCCCCCTTAGCACCCAGGATGGCCATAGTAGGTGTCAGCAAGTAGGGTGGAGGACTGACAGCAGACATCTGCTCCCTGATTTTCTCAGCACTTAATGAAGCAAGATTCTCATCACCTTCTGTTTCACATCTCGCTTTCCCCAGCTGCTGTGGCCAGGGATGTCTCCGTAAAAAGGACTTGTCATGTACAGTATGCTATCACATTGGGGACTTGTCAGCTCCAATGCCATAGCAATAAACGTATAGCCCAACCCTGGAAGCCTAAAAATTCCCCTTGGAGTGCAAATTAGTAAATAGCTCATTTAGGTCTAATGCCTAGTACACACAATCGGTTTTCCCGACGGTCAAAAGACCGCCGCGAAAACAGAGGGGAAAACGGAGAACTGGCTCGGTCCCTTTTCCCCTGTACACACGATCGGTTTTCCTGACGTTCAAAAGATCGCCGCAAAAACCGGGGGGGAAAACCAAGAACAGGCTCGGTCCCTTTTCCCCTGTACACACGATCGGTTTTCAAAAGACCACCGCAAAAAAAAAGGTTTCAGGACAGGAAAACTGCCAGGAGAGCTTTGGTCGGGAATGGTCCCTCGCAGTATTTCAGATAGGAAAACTGCGGGGGAAAAAAACACCTCGATTAGCGGCGAGAAAAAAGAGAACATGTTCTAATTTTTTAAACCGCAGTTTTCCGGCCAAAGAAAAACACGGCAGTTTTCCTAATGGGAAAACCGATCGTATGTACTAGGCCCGTGATGGCAAACCTTGGCACCCCAGGTGTTTTGGCACTACATTTCCCATGATGCTCAACTACACTGCAGAGTGAAAGAGCATCATGGGAAATGTAGTTCCAAAACATCTGGGGTGCCAAGGTTCGCCATCACTGTACTAGGCATTAGAGCAGTGGTCTCCAAACTGCCAGATATAGCCCTTTGCTTGTCTCTATCAGGCCCTTGGGGCACTATTGCATCCACAACTGATACCAAGGATGGGGCACTATTCCTCCCACTGACACCAAGGATGGGGCGCTATTCCTCCCACCGACACCAAGGATGGGGCGCTATTCCTCCCACCGACACCAAGGATGGGTTGCTATTCCTCCCACCGCCACCAAGGATGGAACGCTACATCCTCCAACCAACACCAAAGATGGGGCACTATTCCTCCTACTGACACCAATGATGGGGTTCTATTCCTCCCACCAATATTAATAGGCATTGTTTACTCCCACTAGCCACAGTCTGCCCCCCATAAAGTCAGAATGACAGTAAACTGGCCCTTTTGTTTAGATAGTTTGGAGACCCTTGCATTAGAGGCATAAAATGGTAGATTTACTTACCCGATCCACTGCACTGCTAGACCGGTACCTCTTTTCCCCTGAGCAAGTAGGCCATGATCAAAGTTATGTGTAATGCTCTTTTGGCACCCTAAATGCAGAATAGCACCTCAAGAGGCAGGGACGAGTTAGCATTTCTCCCAGAGTCCATGGCTATAACCGGGGGAACCATGAAAAAATATTTGGCGCTAGTCATTTGTCTTTTTAATGTTTTATCGAAAAGTAACTAAGGAGGTGAGGGTTAGGGGTCCCGGATACCCTAGCAGATCACGTACAGTCTCTTAAGATCAATGTCCAGCTTCACAGTGTCAGAACCTTTAACCACTTCACTGTCATAGGATGTCATATGATGTCCTGTACTTTTTGGGAATGATGGGTGCAGCTACAGGCATCATTCTGTGCACGATAAGAATGATCATAGCGGGGGTTCTGTCCCATCCCACCTCCATCCGGTGCTTCTCCTGTGCCATCGGAGGCCTTGAGAACGAATCGGCTGCCGCCAGATGGGGAAGATAGAGATTCCCGGTGACCATATGGTCTCCAGTCATCTCTCTGGCCGTCGGAGGCCCGGGCGCAATGTTATGACATCACACGCCCGGGTACACAGAAGTAAACAAAGCTGCAATCGCAGCTATAAGGCATGAGATCGGTGAATTATTTTTTCAAGATCTCATGCTTTCCAGCCTGGAGGAGAGATGGGGGGTCTTATTGACCCCCCATCTCTCCATAAAGAGGACCTGTCACAGTGATTCCTATTACAAAGGATGTTTACATTCCTTGTAATAGGAATAAAAGTGATCAAAAAATAAATTAAAAAAAAGTGTAAAATAAAAAGTAAAATAAAATAATAATAAAAAAAATGTAAAATGCCCCTGTACCCAGTAGCTTGCGCTCTGAAGCTAATGCACTCCTAAGTCCCTCCAACATATGTAAACGCTGTTCAAACTACACATGTGAGGTATCGCCATGTGCGTTAGAGCGAGAGCAATAATTCTAGTACTAGAACTCCTCTGTAACTCTAAACTGGTAACCTGTAAAAAAAATCAAGCTTCGCCTATGGAGATTTTTAAGTACCGAAGTTTGGCGTCATTTCCTGAGTGTGCCCAATTTTAAAGCGTGACGAGTTAGGTATCTATTTACTCGGTGTAACATCATCTTTCACATTATACAAAAAATTGGGCTAACTTTCCTGTTTTGTTATTTTTTAAGTCATGAAACCGTTTTTTTTCCTCCGCAAAAAAATGAGTTTGAAAAATGATTGGTTTTGTTATACAGGTAGAGTTCCCAATTAAAGTATTTTTTTTGCTTCATGGGCAAACTTGAGGTAACATTCAGGACTTCTAGGCACCCAGCCAGCTCTAACTTTGGTTGCTAGGCATCAACTTGTATTCCATCTCCGCCAATTGAAATAGGATCTAACCTTGACTCTTAACTCTACAAAAGTCTTTGCGAGTTACTGAATATACAAGACAACTCTCTTGAAAACCATTTGGTCTGTGTCTCTCTTCACATGTACACGGTACAGGCTTCTGATATTTTTTTTTTATACAACAGACAGTCCTACTTTAACATCCCCCACACTCTGGTGGTCTAATGTCCTCTTATGTCATCAGGATCAATGCAGGGTTTATGGCTTTACAATGGATTGAAGACATCAAGGAACAGTTCACCACCGGAGCATGGGGGAGGACCTTCAGCCAAGTGAGCGGATGATCAGGGAAGTAAACACCACCACCGCCGCCCTCCCTGTCCATGCGGCCAGCACCTTTCAGGATTCCTATGGCGGGGGGTTGGGGTGAGGATGGTGTGAGGCTCTATCAGGCTTCAAAATAGGGTGGGCTCGGGGAGCAGAGCATTGCGTCCGGAGCCCACCCAGTTGTGTTGCAACAGCGAATGAATATTTGCTGTTGCAACACTGATCCTCCTCCCGGCCAATCGGGAAGTGGGTCTGATACCCATCACCCAATTGGCTGAAAGGACAGGCGATCCTATTGGACGCCTAGGAGAAGGGGAGGATATGCACGGCGGAAACCGCCGTGATCTCAGAAGAGAAGAGGACACAGGAGATGCTGCCAGATGCCCACCGCAGCCTGATCTCCCCTGCCCGATGTGCCCTCAGATCCCTGCTGCTTTGTGCCTGCCGATCCCCATTTCTGTGTGCCCGCTGATCCATAATGCTGTGTGCCCACCGATCCCTGATGCAGTTTGCTCGCCGATCACCGGTGCTGTGTGCCCACCGATGCTGTGTGCCTACCGATCCATGAACCGGATCTGCCGGACCCCAATGTGCCCACTGATCCCCGCAACTGATGGTGTAAGTGCCAATGGACCGGCAGGGGGTGGGGTGTTTGAGGTGCCACAGGGGGAGGTGGTTGTTTGCCCCCCCCCCAAACAAAAAAACACCAGCCGCCACTGGAAGTAAATCTACTTATACTCTCTTCTAGACCTAAATGAGCTAGGTGTTTGGTGCACACAAAGGGCCAGATTCAGGTAGATGAGAGTATCTTTCCTCTGGAGTAACGCTTCTCATTTACGTTACTCTGAAGACCCTTTCAGCGCAAGTCCTGTAATTCACATAGCAGTTGCGCGTAAACTTGCACCAGAGTAACGATAATGCGCTGGCGTAACCCGACGCAAGTGGAAGTGGGTGTGATCATATGTAAATGATGGGCGGAGCCCAGCGCAGAGGCTTACGTTCAGCGCATCAACCACGGAGCATGCGCAGTGAGTGAGGCTCCACTCGCCCCCTTTGTGCGCATGCTCACAACTTCCGTCGGCACCACTTCACGGGAAACGTCAGCGCAATGCCTTCCGTTGGGCGTTTAAATGCGCCCGTAGAAGCGCCATTCCGGCACTAAAGTATATCCTGCTCCCCCTCCCCGCAGTGATGTTACTTTTGTTCTGAGATAGCTGCTCCCGTTCCCCGCAAACACACAGGAGAAAGCTGAACTTTAATGGCCAGGAGCTGTCAGCCATCATCTCGGCTATGGAGACCTATGATGTCTTCCTCCATGGCTGTAAAATTTGACAGACAAGCATGGACAGAGGTGTTGTCCTGCAAATGGGACTGCTCAGCTAGCTCTTATCGTCGGTAACGCTGCTGTAGCTGCTCTCCTGCTGACCTGTGGCCGTCTGGAGTAAAGATAAAGCAGCCTTTTGTAGAAATAACTTTGCGCCGGACGGACGAGATACGCGCGGCGCATGTAGCCAGCGTATGGTGCTAATCCGTTCGTGAATTGGGAAAAATCCCTCATTTGCATATTTGCAGGGGAAATCAATGGGCGCGACTGATGCGCCCAGCGAAAATAAGCGCTGACGATACTCTGGCGTCGGAACGTTCCGCCGGTCGCAAATGACCCGTTATTGGGCGCATCTAGTTTGGTGGATACGGGCACATAGAAACGACAGCGCATCATCACAGTTACGCGGCGCATATCGAAATACTCCAGCGCAAGTGTTCCTGAATCTGGCCCAAAGTAGTTTTTATCCACTATTGAGGAATATATTTAAATGGAAGTTTTTGTGCCCAGAGTTCAGTTTTAACATCTCAAACCTTACCATCCCGTTGCCCTGGATCAGGGCAAGTATTCCTTTACTGAAAGGAATAAAAAGCATTTCCCAAAATTGGGTAATCTATTAATGTCAAGATCTCAACTCACAGGCTGCATATCTTCACATCATACAATGAAAAACAAAGACTCATTAAGATTCAATGGTAATGCTTGTGAGCGACCACCAAGGACTGAACATTTTCCGACGACGTGTTAACTACAAAAGTCCTCGGCCCCGAGTGAGCTATTGTTACACAGAAGTAGATTTAATGCAAAAAGTCTTTGAAAATAACCATAAATGACATCGTTATTTATAATCTCTACAAGCCAAGCAATAAATAAACATGACGCCATGCCTTATGAAGACAAATTAAATTTTGCGCCGTTCTAAGTAAAATTTATCAAACTAATACCAGTCCCAATTCTTCATACTGGGCAAAATGAGATGGAGGGTGACATAAATATGGAATCGGTATTTTTCCGCGGGATAAATTGTGAGGATCAAGACTTGGGACTTTACTGTAATTAACCCCTTATGCTCTCGTATCTGTACACCCTATGTGGCTCTGATGCCGCGTACTACACACGATCATTTTTTCGGGTTGTAAAAAATGACGTTTTTCAGGCTCTAGAAAAAAAACAACGTTTTTTTCAACTTGATCATTAAAACAGCCTTGCCTACACACAATCGTGAAAAGAAAATGCTCTAGCAAAGCGCAGTGAAGTACAACACGTACGCAAGGGCGGACTGACAACTCATGGGGCCCCTGGGCTTACAGATGGCCACCACGCCAGGAGGCAGTGCAGAGGCGGGGCAGCTAAAATCTCAGGATTTTCACATCAGAAGCATGTTGGTTTCAGACATATCAGAGACAGATGTAAAAAAAAAAACAGATTTTTTACATACTGTCCCTGGTTTTACTGAGCCTGGCAAGCCTGATGGGGCCCCCTAGTGACATGGGGCCCTACGGCAGTGCCCGAGTGACTCAATGGTCAGTCCGCCCCTGCACGTATGACGGCACTATAAAGGGGAAGTTCCATGTGGATGGCGCAACCCTTGGGGCTGCTTTAGCTGATTTCGTGTTGGTAAAAGACGATTCACGCTTTTCTGTCTGTTACAGCGTGATGAATGTGCTTACTCCATTACGAACGCTAGTTTTACCAGAACGAGCGCTCCTGTCTCATAACTTGCATCTGAGCATGCGTGGATTTTTCACATTGTTAAAGCCCACACATGACCATTTTTTATAACCCGAAAAACGACAATGTTAAAAACGTCGTGAATAAATGCAGCGTGTTCGAAATTTTCTTTGGCCGTTTTTCAGAACCCGAGAAATGCTCTGAAGCCCACACACGATCGTTTTTAATGACAAAAAAAACCGTAATTTTTTACAACCCGAAAAATGATCGTGTGTACGCGGCATAAGAATTTTCACATTTCCACCACGGGCCTGTTTTTTTATATTTTGTAAGATAACAAAGGATTTCATATAGTAAGTATTTTTTTTTACCCTTTTTTTTATTGTTTTGCAAAATGTATTACCGTATTTATCGGCGTATATCGCGCACTTTTTTGCCCTGAAAATCAGGGCAAAATCGTGGGTGCGCGATATACGCCGATACCCGCTTTCCTGCGCCGAGTTTTGAATACTGTGCCAACATATACCGAGCGCAGTACACTCGGGTATATTCGGCCAGTCTCGGCTTCTTCTGCGGTCACGTCCTGGACGTACAGGACGTGAGCGCGACAGTTGCCGAGCCTGCCCGAGTGTACTGCGCTCGGTATATGCTGGCGTAGTATTCAAAACTTGGCGCGGGAAACGAGCGGGGAGGACGCGAGGACACCGCAGAAGGACGCCGGACCCGCCAAAGAGGATACCGGACCCGCCGAAGAGGACACCGGACCCGCCGCAGAAGGACAACCGAAGCCGCAGAAGGACAACCGAAGCCGCAGAAGGACGCCAGACCCGCCGAAGAGGACACCCGAAGCCGCAGAAGGACGCCGGACCCGACGAGGCCGCCGATGGACGCCACGCAAGACACCAAAACTGTAAGTACAAAAATAACTTTTTTTCCACAGGATTGGGGGGTCACTTTAGGGGTGTGCGGTATTTGCGGGATCGCGTTATACCGCGGTAAATACGGTATTTTCTTCTTTGTAATCTATAGCCAAAAAGACATAAAAAATTGGACATTTTATTTTAAAATAGCTATGCCCCCGGATGACATTAGATGTGACGAAGCGTGTAGGGCGGAGCCAATGCTTGTGACGTCATTACGTGCATCGATACCAGGAAGTGGCCCGCCTGACTCCCGAGAAATTGTGAGGATCAAGACTTGGGACTTTACTGTAATTAACCCCTTAAGCTCTTGTATCCGTACACCCTATGTGGGTCTAAGAGTTTTCACATTTCCACCATGGGCCTGTTTATTTATATTTTGTAAGATAACAAAGTATTTCATATAGTAAGTTTTTTTTTTCTCTTTTGGAGGGGGGGGGGTCCTTTTTTTATTGTTTTACAAAATGTATTAGTTTCTTCTTTGTAATCTAAAGCCAAAAAGACATAAAAAATTGGACATTTTATTCTAAAATAGCTATGCCCCCGGATGACGTTAGATGTAACAAAGCATGTAGGGCGGAGCCAATGCTTGTGACGCCATCACGTGCATCTATATCAGGAAGTGGCCCGTCTGACTCCCGAGACCGGTTGTATATTAACTAGTGCATATGCATATTAACATATATAAATTATTATTATTATTATGGTACTTATATAGCACTGTCAATTTGCGCAGCGCTTTACATATACAGTACATTGTACATTCACATCGGGATATCTATATATATATATCTTTATCTATCTATCTATCTATCTATCTAGATATATATCTGCGCGTAGACACTGCTCTGACGGGTCAGTATTTGGCGCACTATAAATCCATTAAATCAATCAATCAATCGATCAATATATATATATATATATATATATATATATATATATATATATACATATATATATATATATATATATATATATATATATATATATATATATATATATATATATATATATATATATATATATATATAGATAGATAGATAGATATAGATAGGGCTGTTTTAACCAAAAGGCCCCCTAAGTCTTCTGACCATGGTTCAAAGGCCAGGCAGTGACTTATTGTCTAAAGATTCTTACAGGTATATCTGCATAGATTAGCTGGCACCACAGATGGCCATGGCAGTAGCGAACAAAAACCTCATTCCTACATGCTAGCTGAGACCCAAACAACAATAAAAACCCAACAGAGGCTCCAACTATTCTATGCTTCAGGGATAGGCAACCTGCAGGTAGGCCCTCCAGCTGTTGCAGAACTACAAGTCCCATCATGCCTCTGGGAGTAATTGTAACTGCCAGCCTTGCAATGCCTCATGGGAAATGTAGTTCCACAACAGCTGGAGGGTCCCAAGTTGCCTACCCCTGATAATTTATAAAAAAAAGTTATGACTTTAGATATATTTTAGGTCCTTGGGATGAATGACACTGTGGGTCATTCACCTTGAAAGACAGAGAACACCTTGTGGTGAAGAAGAGGTACTGCAGGGATAGCTCTGGATTGAAGGTGAGTATTGTATCCTGAACTTTTTTTGGGGGGAGGGGGAATAATTATAAAACAAAAATGAGATCACAGTTGGGATTTAATTATTTCTGTGATTTGTGAAACTTTTTTTCTTTTTTAAACAAACTCCTACTGTAATAATTCTCTAACAGGATGATTATTTCTTTATCTCTAATAAGACTAGGCATAATAATTCATCGAGGTCCCGGTAGACCCCGGTAGAGAGGAGCGCGCCATATACGGCTCCTGTAACATCCCCACGCAATGTTTCATTAGCCGCCTTGACATCTGCCACACACAGTCTGTCATGCCGGGGTTTGAAGCCAATTTATCAGCCAGTATTGCTTGCATCTGTCTCCCTCCATCAAGGCAGCTGACATAAGGTGTAAATGTTGTTATGTGCTCGCCCTAAATGTAACAGCTTCTGTCAGATGGCCACTAAAAGGATGATAAAGGTTTGTTTGCTCGTAACCGCGCTACGCGTTAAACAAAATAAGTCGCCGGCTTTTTCGGGATGCTTCATTTGGCCGGGGCCAATCTACAGTTGTGCAATGATAAAGAGAGGAAAGTATGTTGGGCGTAATTGCCGTATCATTTTTTTACTTCTTGCCAATAGTTGTCAGCGGCATAACGCTGGTTTCCAGTGGCTGGTTTCTCGTTTTGGGTCCAATGCTGAATGTTACGATCACAAACTCTATGGTGGTATCGGTCGGAGAATCAGTGCAACCATCTACCCAGGGTTTTCCCTACGATTATCCGTGCGAGCAAAGGCCTTGTGTCATGTAAGATACCTGGATCGCGAGCCTGACGTGTAGAGGAGAGCCTCTCTTGCTGCACCGGCTTGCGGGCACCTGAGGGTAGAGGAGAGCCTCTCTTGCTGCACCGGCTTGCGGGCACCTGAGGGTAGAGGAGAGCCTCTCTTGCTGCACCGGCTTGCGGGCACCTGAAGGTAGAGGAGAGCCTCTCTTGCTGCACCGGCTTGCGGGCACCTGAGGGTAGAGGAGAGCCTCTCTTGCTGCACCGGCTTGCGGGCACCTGAGGGTAGAGGAGAGCCTCTCTTGCTGCACCGGCTTGCGGGCACCTGAGGGTAGAGGAGAGCCTCTCTTGCTGCACCGGCTTGCGGGCACCTGAGGGTAGAGGAGAGCCTCTCTTGCTGCACCGGCTTGCGGACACCTGAGGTTGAGACAGCAGCCACGGAAGCATGGTGACGCAGGAGTGCCTAGGGTCAGTCCAGTGTCGGTGTGGCTGGATGCTCGTAGCTGGAGATGCAGCAGGCAAACTGATGGGTAGGCTGGGTAGACCAGAACAGTGGCAGACTGGATCGCAGATGAAAGCAGGAACTTGTGCGATTTGCAGAGCACAACTGCAGCAGGCTGGAGGAACAGGTGCAGAGTCAGGCAGGCCGGGTCGGAGACGTACTGGTGGATCAGGCAGAGCAGCACGCAGAGGAGAAGTCCAAAACAAGTTGAAGTCATGGTATCAAGCAGACAAGGTTAGTGAGAGCAAGCCGGGTCAAGTATCAGAAGTCAGCACAGATAATGGGTTTCAGGACACACAGAAGCTGCAGACCAAACAGCAACAAGTCTTTGGTGCACTCAGTTTAAATATCCCTTTTGGCGCCGATGTTGTTGACAGGTGCACGTGCGTGTGTGTGTGTGCGCGTGCGATGCGCCGTGAATGTGCGTGTCTGCCGTGTGATTCCTATTGCACGGCCATGCCTGCCCTGACACCTTGGCTGGGCTATAGCCACATGCTCGGTTTTGCTTGCCATCTGGTAACTATGTTTTTTATATGGTGGCCGTGAACTTCATGGAACAATCACTGTGGTGTTTACACTAGATGAATCCATCTCACCATGCCAAATCATTTAAACAGGTCATATGTTCTTCAATCAATTAATCTGATTTCTTACTTGGACTAAACTAGCGTGGCTTCTCTTATCTATTTACGTATTTGTGTACAGTTGAACCTAGGATTACGAGCATAATCCATTCCAGGAGAATGCTCGTAATCCAAAGTACTCGCATATCAAGCGAGTTTTCCCATTGAAGTCAATGGAAACTAAAATAATTTGTTCTGCATTGACTTCAATAGGATTCAAAACCGAATGCGGCCAGAGGTGGAGGGGGGGGGGTGGGGTATCGGCGGGCGCCAGAGACCGCCGAAAACGGACAAAAAGGCCCGAGGACACTTCGGCTCATTTCCTGCGCCCCTATACCTCAGGCCGAAATGAGGTACTGCAGGGCAATGTTCGGCTTTTCTCTGCTCCTGCGTCCCCGTACCTCAGGCTAAATAAGGTACTGCAAGCCTATTTTTGGGTCTGCTCGGGTTCTGCACCCCCGTACCTCAGTCCAAATGAGGTACTGCAGGCCTATTGCGTTCCAAGGAGGAGGAAATTGCGTCACTGGTTGCCACGAACCCGGAAGTTACGTTGACACGTTTTGCCTCTCCTCCAGGGCATCATCAAAGGACATAAAGTACACTTTCAGTGTGGAGCCAAAGTTCGGAGAGTCTGGTGTGGGGACACTGAGCTTGGGACTGTTGGATTCATCCATCTCAGAGGTTGGGAGACACTTAGAGGATAATCTCTTATAATCTAGAAATCATTGGTAGTGATGAGTGGAATACGCCATATTCGATTTCGCGATATTTCACGAATATATAGAAGAATATTCGCGAAATATTCCTTAATATCGAATATTCGTGATATTTTATCAAAAAAAACATTTTGCGAAATTTTGCTAACGCGGATGCGAAATTTCGCTAATGCGAATGCAAAATTGATTGCGAAATTCTCGTCAACACGCAAAAACGGAGATCATTTCCTGGATTACTAATCTAATATGCACTAAACACTAACTCTACTTACACAAACGTATATGACTAAACTAAAGCTAATTTTTTTTTTTTTTTATACACAAAACACAGAAGGGCAGAGAAAGTATTCGCGAATATTCGTAATACGAATATTCGCATTGCGAATATTCGGCAACATAAAAGGATCGCCTCAGCTACTCGGCCCAGGGTCTCTAATCATACCAGCAATGCTTTTAGACGTCGATGGAGATCACAAGGATGTGATCTGTTTTAAAAATAAATTTGAAAAAATACGAATATTCGCAATAGCGAATATTCACCGCGATATTCGATTTATTTGCGAATACTCGAATATGCAATATTCGTAACGAATATTCGCAATGCGAATATTCGTGAGCAACACTAATCATTGGGATCTGGTAAGAAGCCAATTTTGTTTTCAATTGGATTGATATACAGTGGAACCTTGGATTGCTAGTAACGCGGTTAATGAGTGTTTCGCAATATGAGCACTGTATTTTAAAATATCCTAACTCGGTTTGCGAGTGTTGTCTCGCAACACGAGCAGGATTCGGGAACGGAGTCTTTGCAAGGTTTGCCAAGGTCAGCCGTCCTGTCCTTGGGCCTTTCCACCCGTTTCTGAGACTCTCTGGTGCCCCCGTGCCTCTGGCCGCATGCGGTATTGCATGCAATTGAAGTCAATGCAGAACAAATAATTTTTGTTTCCATTAACTTCTATGGGGAAACTCACTTTGATATGTTAATACTTTGGATTACAAGCATTTTCCTGGAATGGATTATGTTTGTAATTTGAGGTTCACTGATGAGGCTGCACTTATGGACACTGATTAGGTGACACTAATGAGGAGGTGCTAATATGCCACACTGATAAACACTAATAGGTGGCACTGATATGTGGCACTGATGTGCACTGATAGGTGCCACTGATGGGTATTGATAGATGGAACTGATGGGCACTGACAGACGGCACTGATAGGCAACACTGATGGGCACTGATAAACAGGACTGATAGGCACTCATAGGCGGTACTGTTAGATGGCACTGATGGGCGGCAATGATGAGCAGCCACTGATGGGCAATGAAAGACAGCACTGACTATGCTATGAATAAGCACTGTATGATAGTGTGAAACGCGTCAGTTTTTTCATCTGATTTTTGCTGTGACATGTTTGTTTTGTGACCAGTTTTATTAAAAAGGAACAACATTGTTTTTGGAGTGCGGCCGTCCTAGTTTTTCTCTACAAATCTTGCACTGACTGGCAATACTAATGGGCACTGATTGGTATCACTGATGGACACTGATGGTGCACTGCTAGGGCCGTACGGTAATCAGGGCACTGAAAGTCAGCACTGACTGGCATCATTAATGGGCACTGATGGGCACTGCTGGGGCTGTACTGTAATCGGGCACTGATGATTAGGGCCCTGATTACCTGTACAGGTCTCCCCTGTGAGGAGATGCCGCTGATCGGCATCTCCTCACAGAGGAGACCTGTACATGTGACCTGCTGTTATTGGATGCAGCCGATCACATGGGAGGGGCCATAATCACAGCGCAGCGTGCCCCTATGGGCACGCAAGAGCGGCGGTTCTGGGGTGCCCGTCATATGACATCCCAGAACGAGAGTGCCACCTCACCACCATCATTTTACTATACGGCGGGCGGGAAGTGGTTAATCAGCAAAACGAATCACATTTCCAGATACACGTATATTCAGATGGGGGCATTTACATATCTATACATGAAGAACTATCAGCAAAATACGGAACACAGCACAAATAAAAGGGCGAAAAACGGCATCACAAAATTACTTTCAGGTCCATGCTACAACAATAACTTAAAAAAAGTCTACTTACTAAAATGACACCGTAGTTTTCCTTTATAGAAGACAATTTTGTGGAATAAATCTAATGCTTTTCCCCCTGTAGCGTTTGAAAGCAAAACTGATACACTTTACCTACAAGTCTGTATCGGTGCTAGAGATAACAGCACTCCTAAGTAATGCAAAATTCTCCTCCGGGCCTTTTGTGCGTTCTCGTTCTCAGCATTGTGCACCAGATGGAAGGCTTTTTTTCATATACCTATTTTAAACTGTCAAAAGCTATGAACACAGGAAAAAAAAAAAAAAGAAAAGAAAAAAAGAATAAAAAGAATAGGCCTGTATCTGGCAGAATGAAAACTTAGAATTGAACAGGATGGGGGTGGTTTTATCAAAATTCTAAAAGTCAAAAACAAAGTAAATAACAAGACCTGTTTGAAGGCCATGTCACAGCTAAGTGAGCTAGTTATTCGCAAAACTTTACAGATGTTTGTGGGCACCTGACAGTCACACCTACCTATATGTTCCAAAATATATGGACCCCTCCACCCCAAATGATTGAGGTTTTTACAGTGAAGGGTACAGCTAATGCTACAGCATACAAAGACATTTTCAACGATTGTGCCCTTCCAACCTTGTACTGATAGTTTGGGAAATGTCCTTTTCTGTTCCAGCATGACTGTGCCTCCATGTGAAAAGCCAGCTGCATAAAGACATAGTTTGGTGAGTTTGATTTTGAGGAACTCAAGTGACCTGGACAGAGCCCTAACCTCAACCCTACTGATCACCATCCATAAAGACATGGTTTTAAGACTTTGGTGTGGAGCAGGGGTCTCCATACTTTTCAAGCAAAGGGCCAGTTTATTTTCTTTCAGACTCCAGGGGGGCCGGATTCTGACCAGTGGGGGGTAGAAAATGCCCCAGGGCCGAGCATCAATGAGAATAAACATGGCCCCAGTGCTGGTGGGCAGTAGGAGGAGGAATAGTGCTCCATCATTGCTATTAGTGGAAGAAATAGTGCTTCATTGTTGGTGTCATTATGAGGAATAGTGCCTCATATCGTTGGGAGCAATACTGCCCCAAGGGCCGGATAAAGGGTAGCAAAGGGCCACATCTGGCCCTCGGGCCGCAGTTTGGAGACCCCTGGTGTGGAGGAACTTGAGTGACCTGCACAGAGATCTGACCTCAATCCTACTGATCACCATCCATAAAGACAATGTTTGATGAGTTTGGTGTTGAGGAACTTAAGTGGCCTGGATAGAGCCTTCACCTCAACCCTACTGATCCCCATCCATATAGACATGGTCTGCTAACTTAGGTGTGGAGGATCTTAAATTGCCTGTGCAAAGATCTGCCCTTAACCCCACTGATCACCATCCATAAAGATATGGTTTGATGACTTTGGTGTGGAGGAACTTGAGTGACCTAGACAAAGCCATAACTTCAACCCTACTGATCACCATCCATAAAGACACGGTTTGATGAGTTTGGTGTTGAGGAACTTTTGTGGCCTGGATAGAGCCTCTACCTCAACCCTACTGATCCCCATCCATAAAGACATGGTTTGATAAGTTTGGTGTGGAGGATCTTAAATTGCCTGTGCAAAGATCTGACCTCAACCCTACTGATCATCATCTATAAAGATATGATTTTATTACTTTAGTGTGGAGAAACATAAGTGGCCTGTACAGAGCCCTAACTCCAACCCTACTAATACATGTCCATAAAGATATGGTTTGATAACTTTGGTGTGGAGGAACTTGAGTGGCCTGTAAAGAGCCCTAACCCCAACCCTACTGATTAACGTATATAAAGATATGGTTTGATGACTTTGGTGTGGAGGAACTTGAGTAGCCTGTAGAGAGCCCTGACCTTAACCCCACTGATCACCATCCAAAGATATGGTTTGATAACTTTGGTGTGAACTCAAATGGCCTTTGCACCCTAGTGAATGCCTTTGTGAAGAATTAGATGCTTACTAGACATGTGCATTAATTTTTGTCCGAATACATTTTCGTTTGTATTTCAGGGATTTTCGCATTCGTTTTAACAAACTATAACAAAGGTGCAGAATGTGAAATTCGAAAGATCCAACATAAAAAAAATGCTTTATTTTGCAACAACAGTTCGATATAGATACAGTAGAAGATTCGACATGACAGTGACAATAGCGATCTTTGTCTATCGAATCTGCGGTTGAATGTGCCTAACCTAACTCTATTAGTCCAGGATTATTCGACCAAGAGAGAAAAGATTTGACATTATAGAGACATGAAGAGTTGACGAAGCAGCTAAAAACATACGATCACCACAAATGGACAATGATGGTCAACTGCTCGGCCCATAGGCTGTAGAAGAATTCTAATGTTGATTGACTAGTAATAATAATTAATAAATATAATTATTACTAGTGTCATACAACATTAGAATTGTACTATAGCTTGTGGGTGGAGCAGGCTACCGGAAATGGACGATTGCAGCATCGTACAGTTTAGCTGCTTCGTCAAATCGAATTCTTAAAACATTTGACGGACACCATAAGCCTTCAATGAGAGATTCGACCTTAATTAATTTGGATCTTCGGACAAATGCATTTTTTAATGAAACAAAATAAATAAAAACAAATTTCGGGAGTAACTAAATAAATGTATTTTCGAAACAAAATATTTTTCACATATTTATTTGTAAAAAAAATGAAAACATTTATAATTTTCCTTCCACTTCACAATTACAGTATGTGCCACTTTGTGTTGGTCTATCACATAAAATCCCAATAAAATAAATGTACGTTTTTTCGTTTTTTCTCTCCCCTTATTTAATTCTGATTCAGTGAATGAGGTATAGACTTGGTTATGTCCAGTTATGTCCCTAATATGAGTTAAGTCAGCAGTCGTGGTGGGAACGATAATCAACTCCAGACTCGACTATGCAAACGCCCTTTACCTCGGACTCCCAAAATACCAAATTGCTCGTCTACAAGTCGTCCAGAATACGGCAGCATGACTTGTAAGAGGTAAAAAAAAAATGGGAATCAATCTCTGCCTCATGTCCCTTCACTGGTTGCCCGTAAAAGATCGAATTAAAGGAGCTCTGCCTAACGCACAAATGTGTACAAGGAAGTGCGCCCCAATATCAATGTGAAAAATTAAAATGCCACAACCCCAATCGCTTTCTCTGATCCACCAACCAAAACTTACTTCAAAGGCCTGCTAAAGGAGAACAAAGATTTGCAGTCCAAGGACCTTAACTGTGGAACGCTTTACCAACCAGTCTCCGAACGGAAGTGAATCACCGGGCCTTTAGAAAAAAAATCAAAAACCCACCTATTCTGAAGGCAAAAAAAATAGAAGGAAATGGATACCAAGCTCTTTGAGGCGATTCAGTTTGCATGTGTAGTGCTATTCAGGTTTTTCACTCACTCAAGAGGTTTGTGGCTCTAAAATTTGAGAGAACTGGGGTTCTGGAGGGCCAGTCTGGCTTATGATTTGGATAGGGGAGTTTAGAATTGATATAATTAAAATTATCTACACCTTTTAAAAACAAAAAATAATTAATAAATTAAAATTGACCCCAGGCTCTTAAAGTGTTTTTGATTTTTTTAAGCAATCCTAAAAAACAAAACAAATTTCACTTAAAGTGGAAGTAAACCCTTCTATCATTTTCAGCTAAGGAAGCTGCCATCTTGGCCTCTGTTTAATCTTCAACTGCCGTGGTGCTGCACATGTGATCAGTAATGACACCAGCCATTGGATGGTTTGACAGTTTGGTTGAGAGCACAACCAATGTGACAGTTGGCAATCCCGGCATGCCGGAAATTTAACTGCTTTTTGAAACTGTTAAATCGATGGGTTTACTTCCACTTTAAATCATAGAATAATATCTGAACATATTCACTCATTGACTCGTTCCTCTTTCAGAAAAATTGGACTTTTGTTCTGCTCTCCCGTTGTTTCTCATAATTCTGACAGCTGTAGTCACTCTGACAGGCAGATAAAATTGTAGATGAAGATTTGACAGGAGTTAGAGTAACTGTCAAAGGAACCCTATATAACAGCAAAGTGTGATGGATTTCCCCTATCACAAATAACAGAGAGAAAACAAATCTTTAGACTGGAGAGAGTTTACTAAACAGATATTGGAGTAGGCAAGACCGACACACCAAAAAGTTTTTACAGTTTTTTTTATGTCGTCTTATTTGTCTGGTTGAGTTGGATATGTCACTTTGATGACCCCACTTTTATTGATTTAGCGTGCCGAAAAAGCCACTGCCACACAAAAAAATTGTTCTAAGGGCAACAGCTACATATTTTTAAAGAGGCCAAAAGAGCCTCATTCCCATAGACACACTCCTAAACCTTGTGGACGGCCTTCCCAGAAGAGTTGAAGCTGTTATAGCTGCAAAGGGCGGGCCAGCTCATTATTGAACCCTACGGACTAAGACTGGGATGCCGTTAAAGTTCATGGGCGTGTAAAGCCAGGTGTCCCAATACTTTTGGTAATATTGTGTGTGTATATATATATATATATATATATATATATATATATATATATATATAAATATATTATAGTATTCTTTGGTCTTTACACTAATCAGGAATACAATGTTTGGACGTCATTATACAGTTTTCTGTTTGAGACAATTCTGTCCTGGCTCTAAGATTTGATGTATCCTCATGGACAAGGTGATCAGTGGTCTGTCTCTATAGATTTTTATAGTTTTACGTCCGGGGACTTGTTAATCCTCTCACAGGCCGGCGAGATTTTATTCACACGCAATATAATCATCTTATCTATACTGGTGACCCATATATACATTTATGGGATTTGCCACAGCCAAAGCAAGAACTTCTTTCTACTATATCTGTATACGAGATAGAAGGGCCTGAGGAAGCCGGTGTTCCCGCGAAACACGTCTACCGCTCTCACCTAATAAGCATCTTATCTGTACTGGACCTAAGCGCTATAAACAAAAAAAGAGCAACAATTAAAAAAAATATATATATTTTTTTTAAACTTTTTTCTATAATAAATATCCCCCAAAAATATATAACAAAACAATTATTTTCCTCAGTTTAGGCTGATATGTACTTTTCTACATATTCTTGGTAAAAAAATTGCAATAACAGTATATTGATTGGTTTGCGCAAAAGTTTTAGCGTCTACAAAATAGGAGATAGATTTATTGCATTTTTAACTATTTTTTTATTAGTAATGGCGGCTGTGACAGACTCGTACCCTCTTATGTCTAAAATCATCCTATGTCCACTAGGGGCATAGGATGACTGAGAAATGATATCTTGGACTACCTGAGATGGGAGTATTATGTAATTATTATCCACAATATATTCCAGAACTATTTATTTACTGGTTGTTGATTCTGAACTCAACGGGTTAATTGTAAGAGTGACTCATTCATACTGTTAGATGCTAATGCCGTCACCTCCAGCCATCTGTCTGTTCTCTGTGCTAATTGTGTGAAGATGTCCTGTGTTTACACTTATGATAATGTGTATTGTATAGCAGGTGAGCGGAGACGTGACGTCTACCCTAAAAAGGTCATATCTAAGGCCCTGTACACACAATCAGACATGTCTGATGAGACTTGTCTGACGGACCGTTTTCATCAGACAACTCGGAACTTGTCTGATGGTCTGATGTGCATACACATCATCGGACCAAAATCTGATCAGATCAGAACACGGTGACTTAGAACACAACGACGTGATGAAAAAACAAAGTTCAATGCTTCCAAGCATGCGTCGACTTGATTCTGAGCATGCACAGGTTTTTGGTCCGATGCTTTTGTGTACTAACCATCGAACCTGTCTGACTGACAGGTTCCATCAGACAGATTTTAAAGCATGTTTTAAAACTTTGGTCCAACGAACAACGGTCTGATGGGCAGTACACACCATCAAACTGGTCTGATGAAACTGGTCTGCAGACCAGATTCATCAGACATGTCTGATCGTGTGTACGCGGCCTAAGAGTCGCATAGTCTGGGTAAATGATTAGTTAATTAGCTCATGTTCATTTATTTTCTAGTTACCTCCTCTAACTGTATATAAGGTTGTATTCTGGGTTCTAAAAAAACACTCCATGTTCAGCACACAAACAAGTCTCGTCTTCTTGTGTGTTGAGAGCAGCTGGAATATCCGATATCTATTTCCAGACTGATAGGAAGCTGTATATGACGG
Source organism: Rana kukunoris (assembly GCA_029574335.1). Lineage (NCBI taxonomy): Eukaryota > Metazoa > Chordata > Amphibia > Anura > Ranidae > Rana > Rana kukunoris. The sequence goes on from CM056050.1 coordinate 605,855,000, forward strand.
AAGCACTCAAGTGAAGTGTGGGACATTCCATTACAGCGGCTTTCTGTGATTTTTATTGGGACTGCGACATTATAGTGGACACATCGGACACTTTTGACGCTATTTTGGGACCATTGTCATTTATACAGCTATCAGTGCTATAAAAATAATTACTGTGTAAATGACACTGGCAGATGAGGGTTTAACCACTAGGGGGTGAGGAACGGGTTAAGGGTGTCCTAGAGAGTATTTAAAACTGTGAGGGGGATGGGCTACCAGTTACACGACAGTGATCACTGCTCCCGATGACGGGGAGCAGTAGATCAGTGTCCAGTCCCAAGGCTGAACAGTCCTTGCATATTACTGACATCCCTGAGAGCAGGAAGCTCGCTGTGTCTTATCCATGCTGTATGACCCTTTGTTGGTCTTGGTATTAAGGTGAGAGGCCATCCTTTCCATTTGGTGGAGGTTCTTCTTATTTTGGACATCACTCTTGGATTTCTTTGCACTCACTTTATTGTTGGACTATTTATGTTGCACATTGAGCACTTTATGGACTTTTCTGTTATGTGCATATGTATGTAATTTCTTAAGTTTTACTGTGTTATTAATTGATTTTTTTGTTGCGCTACACTATTATTTACTGTACATTCTTTTGAGGTGTTTTTTTTTTAATTTTACCTTTAGTGCTGGCTTGCATATTTTTGTAGTTGTTTGTAGTTTTTCCAGCACTGAATAATTTTTATTTTCTCATATGATAGAGAGCAGCCGCTATGAGCTGGAGATTATACCTGACTATACCTACCCTTGGGTCCAGCGCTTCATCAACATTTCTCTTGTGATATTTTTAGAGAGGACACATTTGAGTTATTATCCTAAAGCTTCCATAGAGGTAATTTGTGATGTGATTTCACATTCTTACTGCCTTGCTCCTCGATGCTTTTATAATCACATTTTCTATACAGATATATAGATTTTCCTTAGAGGAGAAAGCAGTGGGATTTAGCAGCACAGCAGCCAGATACAAAAAAAAAAAAAGAACTTGAATAAGATGAACATTAGAGTCTCTAAGCAAAAAATCATGATCCATGTAAGGGCTGAATGCAAGATCTTCATGTTTAATCATAGTGCACTTTTAAAGTATAACTATAGGCATATCATAACTTCAGCCTTTCACACTCCCGAGGGAATGTTGAAAGCCTTTTAGAATTGACTATGTAATAACAAAAAAAATCCTGCCTTCATATAATCATAATTTTACACTTTTCATTTCCCCTGATGCCTGTTCTTTAGAGAAACAGAGTTGGTGGTGAGCAGGACTACCCTGCGGATTGCGAGTCATTCCATTGTACAGTGCAGACTATGGGTAAGCTACAACTCCCAAGCTCCCTTGTGCCTTACATTGTAAGTTGGATGCTTGCTATTGGATTTTACCAGCTGTAGCATCTGGTTCCTCGGAGTGGCATGTGCAGAGACAGCTTGCGCGGAACAAATGTGGGCAGGCCTGGCAGAGGCCTACAGCTGATAGACATGCTAATACTTGGGTTTAAAAATACTTTAAAGGGGCTGTAAAGGTTCGTGTTTTTTCACCTTAATGCACCCTATGCATTAAGGTGAAAAAACACCTCGCTGTCACGGGCCCCCAGCCCCCCCCCCTTTTACTTACCGGAGCCTGTTCACCTGCTGTGCGCATTTCCCGGCATCCTCTTCTCCACGGAGTCTGACCATTGATTGTATAGATTGATAGCAGCGCAGCCATTGGCTCCCGCTGCTGTCAATCACATCCAATGAGGTGGCCGAGTCATACACTCAAAGTCTTTGGACGTCAACTGTATGACATGAAAGAGCGCCCGCAAGCTAATCCCCTTGGGAAAGAGCTTCCCAGAGGGGGATAGCTTTAGCAGGGAGGAGCTGAGACAGCCACCGTGGGACCCCAGAACAGGAGGATTGGGGCCATCCTGTGCAAAACTAACTGCACAGTGGTATAACATGTTTGTTTTTTTAAATCACAACTGTACAACCCCTTTAAGGGAGATTTGACAGTAGAAGTTGTGGCATGGATTACCAAGTGGTGGTGTGAAAGAGGCTGAAGTTAGTGGAGAAGTGAGAGTGTTAGCTTGCTGCTTATAGAGACATAGGTGCAACAACCATTCTCTTATATTATGCCGTGGTAAGTAGTTATGCCACTAGGTGGTAGAATGTGTTTGCTTTATCCTTGTCATGTTCTATTGAATGGAACTTCATGGTAATGATGTAATTTCTTGTCTGTCATATGTTCCTGTTGTTTCCAATTAGGAATGAGCTTCTGGTTTGGTTAAAACACAAGTTTGGACCTGAATTTTGCTTGTTCTGGCATTTGCCTGAACTGCAGACTTTTAGCCAATTGAGCAGGAGCAGAACTTCATATATAGCACCTGTTTTTTCTTCTTCCACTGTATATCGCAGCTTTCTTCTTCTGCAATCCATGGTTGTTAAGGGAGTAATGGTTGCTGGCATCTGCTGTGTCCTTAGCAACCAGTGACATCACCCGGCTCCATTCATTTACTGACTGTTAAAGTAAAGTAGCCTGGGATAGTTTAGAAAAATACATAAAATAAAATTGTGTGGGGTTCCTCCCATCATTAATAGCAGGCCCTTCATGTGTGATTTGAATTCTAGAATGGACCTCATGCAAAAAAAAAAAAAAAAGAATGGCATGGGGTTTTTAACATTTGCTTCCCATTGACTTAAATAGGATTTCAATTTGGCACTTGAACTTCAGTAATGTTCAAACATAGGTACGTTTGGCACATTCAGAAACAGAAAAGTTTATTTGGCTTTACTGTACTACTCACTGTACTAGTGTACTCAGCACAAAAGAGAAGCTGCTTCACTAACTACACTCACTCACTGCCCATTCAAAAAAACGAAAATTACATCTATAACAAAAGATTTGCATTCTGTATCTTGAAACCCTTTTCTTTTGCTATTTTCAGTCGTATGTTCATATGACATCTATAACAAAAGATTTGCATTCTGTATTTTGAATACAAAATACGAACAGAAAATAGGAATTCAAAATACAGCATGCAAATCTTTTTGTTATAGATGTCATATGAACAATGAACATACGACTGAAAACAAACAGAAAAAGGATTCAAACAAAATACAGAATGCAAATCTTTTGTTATAGATGTCATTTTCGTTCTATTGCCGTTTTCGTTTTATCGTTTTTTTCGTCGGAACGTTCGTTCGTTCGTATTTGCTGTTGTTCATTATGCGGCTCATTCGTAATCCCGTCATTTTCGTATTTTGGTGCTTTAATTTTTTCGTATGTACACATTATTCCGCGGGTACGAAAATGAACATTTTCGTATGAAAATGACATTCGTAAGAACGGGAATGCACACATCTAGCCACCAGTGTCTTCAGTATTCGACACTTCTCGAAGTGTCAGATTCCTGTACTCCCCATTTCAGGTTTTGGCTCCTACTTTTTAGCTCTACATCGCTACAGGACTCAGCAGTTTAATAGGCATTGGAAGATGGAACCACATTGCACAGAGGGGAGTAGGCATCTGGCACTGTTTAAAGTCTTAAATGCTGAAGATATTGATGGATCACTGGAACTTGAGAGGTGATTTTGAAGGCCACCAGTGTCCTTGGTATTTAACACTTCTCGGAGTGTCAGATTCCTGTATTCCCCATTTCAGATTTTGGCTCCTTCTTCTAACCTCTGGACTATAATTCATTCCTCTGACCTCTACATCACTAAAGGACTCAGCAGTAAGGTAGGCATTGGATGATGGAACCACGTTGCACAGAGGGGGAGAGGCATTCTTGAAAGTCTTGATTGCTGTAGATACCGATGTATCACTGTAACTAGAGGTGAGTTTGATGGCCATTCTTTTCCAGTGTACTGTGAGTAATATATTTTTAGAGATTGACAGACCCCCTTTAATATTTAAAAGAGAAACAGTCTGGTTTAGTGAAATATTACTCTGCTTATAAGTATATAAAAAAGAGTTCCAAAAGAAAGGAAGCAGCACAAGAGAAGTCTTTAATTTTGAAACCACTTGAAGGGCTCGCACATATGGAAGTCTAAAGACTGCAAAGTCTTCTAATGTAAAATCTTTGGTGCTCCCCTGCATCCAGGGAGCCCCAGGTGGTGCATACAGCCGCCCATACAAGTGAATAGCGGTACACATCCATACTCTTTTAAGCACCAATACCAATGCATGCACATACAGTGGGTTTCCCTAAACGTGAAAGTGCCAGTGTGCATGTATGCACAATACAAGTACAGCTGGGTACTTCTATTAAGTTGTATGTGCAAGTTTACGCAGCACTTGTGTCTCCCTAGGAATGGGAAGACATTGGAAATTCTACACTAGAGGACTTTGGACCCTCTAGATGTCCATGTCAACGAGGCCTTAAGTGTAAGGCCTCGTACACACGATCGGACATATCCGATGAAAACGGTCCGCGGACCATTTCCATCGGATATGTCCGATCGGGAGTTTGATCCGATGGCGTGTACACACCATCGGATCAAATTCCCCGCCGCCGGACGCCGCGGTGACGCGGCGGTGACGTTGACGCCGCCACCTCACCGCCACGTCACCGCACCAGGAAGTTAAACACTTCCGCGCATGCGCCGAATCCATTCGGCGGCGGCGCGGCGGTGGTGGGGGACGACATGTCTGCTGGTAAGTGTACTAACCAGCAGACATGTCGGGCGGACAGATTCCACCGGATGGATTTCAAAGCATGCTTTGAAATCTGTCGGGTGGAGAAATCTGTCCGCTAGCCCATACACACGAGCGGAGATGTCTGCTGAAACGGTCCATCGGACCGTTTTCAGCGGACATATCCCCTCGTGTGTACGAGGCCTAAGCTGTATTTTAATTGCAAATAGTTAAACTGGTGGCCTCTGAGAAGTATCTTGCCAGCTACATGTTGTTTTTCATATTGTACGGGAGATGCAGATGTTATTTCAGCCGTAAACATCAGTCAGGATTTTGCATGTCGTAACTATACCCTGCAATGATGGGGCAAGCTATTGATCTTAATTAATGAGTAGAGGAAGGAATTAATCATGGCTAATGGGAAAATGTTAGATGCATTAGGCATTACAATAGAAAGCGAGTAAGTAAATTATTTTTATTTTTCTTGATGGTGGGTTTAAATCATCCCAAGGAAGATCATTATATTGACTTGCAAATTATTCCCTTTAAATCTGGCCCAAAACTTACAAATGAGTTTCATTAGTTTATTAAACTGGAGAGAGAAAAAGAGAGAGTGTGTGTAGAAGAAGTAACAACTAAACAGCCAGTGCACAGAGCTTCACAGATAGATAGATAGATAGATAGATAGATAGATAGATAGATAGATAGATAGATAGATAGATAGATAGATAGATAGATAGAAATGAGATAACAACAGATACCAAGGCTGCCCATACGTTATACAACTTTCTTGTTTAATTTTCCTTTTGATTTACCAAAACCATAGAATATGAGTAGTGATGAGCGGAATACGCCATATTCGATTTCGCAATATTTCACGAATATATATAAGAATATTCGCGAAATATTCGTTAATATCGAATACTCGTGATATTTTATAAAAAAAAAAAAAATTGCGAAATTTCGCTAATGCGAATGCGAAATTGATTGCGCAATTCTCGTCAACACGCAAAAACGGAGATCATTTCCTGGATTACTAAACTAATATGCACTAAACACTAACTCTACTTACACAAACTTATATGACTAAACTAAAGCTATTTTTTTTTTTTTATACACAAAACACAGAAGGGCAGAGAAAGTATTCGCAAATATTCGTAATACGAATATTCGCATTGCGAATATTCGGCAACATAAAAGGATCGCCTCAGCTACTCGGCCCAGGGTCTCTAATCATACCAGCAATGCTTTTAGACGTCGATGGAGATCACTAGGATGTGATCTGTTTTAAAAATAAATTTGAAAAAATATGAATATTCGCAATAGCGAATATTCACCGCGATATTAGATTTATTCGCGAATACTCGAATATGCAATATTCGTAACGAATATTCGCAATGCGAATATTTGTGAGCAACACTAAATATGAGGTCAAACCTCAACACTCTAAATTTGTATGCAATCAGACAGGCCCTTGTACTACATCATTGAAGGTAAACCTAAAGGACATTGAATAAGAACATTGTATAATGTGGCCAGCTTAAAGTGGATGAAAACCCGATTCATGAAATTTGGGCTGGGCACATACAGCATCTTCCAAAAGTGAGTACACCCCCCACATTTTTGTAAACATTTTATTATATCTTTTCATGTGACAATACTGAAGAAATGACACTTTGCTACAATATAAATTAGTGAGTGTAGAGCTTGTATAACAGTGTCAATTTGCTGTCCCCTAGGTGAAAATTTCTAAATTGGGCCCAAAGTGTCAATATTTTGTGTGGCCAGCATTATTTTCCAGCACTGCCTTGACCCTCTTGGGCATGGAGGTCACCAAAGCTTCACAGGTTGCCACTGGAGTCCTCTTCCACTTCTCCATGACAACATCACGGAGCTGGTGGATGTTAGAGACCTTGTGCTCCTCCACCTTCCATTTGAGGATGCCCCACAGATGCTCAATAGGGTTTAGGTCTGGAGACATGCTTGGCCAGTCCATCACATTTTCCCCCAGTTTTTTTTAGCAAGGCTGTGGTCCTCTTGGAGGTGTGTTTGGGGTCGTTATCAGGTTGGAATACTACACTGCCGTCCAGTCTCTGAAGAGAGGGGATTATGCTCTGCTTTAGTATGTCACAGTACATGTTGGCATTCATGGTTCCCTCAATGAACTGTAGCTCTCAGTGCCATGAGCACTCATGCAGCCCCAGACCATGACACTTCCACCACCATGCTTGTCTTTGTACCCCTCACCTAGTTGCCCCCATCTCAGATTGTGGTTCCTTCCTCTCACCTCTATATCACTGCAGGGCTCAGCAGTAAGTCACCCCTTCAACCTCTGCAGCAATGCTGTCTATTTCCCAAAGACAACCTCTGGATTTGACGCTAAGCACTTGCACTCAACCTCTTTGGTGGACCATGGCGAGGCCTGTTCTGAGTGGAACCTGTCCTGTTATACCACTGTATGGTCTTGGCCACCATGCTGCAGCTCAGTTTCAGGGTCTTGGCAATCTTATTATAGTCTGAGCCATCTTTATGTAGAGCAGACATGTCCAAAGTCCGGCCCGCGGGCCAAATGCGGCCCACGTTCCAGTTTATTTCGGCCCCCTGGTGATTTGGATATATGCCATATTTATTGGCGCTGCCTCAGAGGGGTCAGGGAGGGGACGGGACGAGCGCCTTCAAGTTACATACAGGAGAATCTCCTGTTTACACTGCGGTATATGTAATAGGAATTCCCATCTTCTGGGCTGCCATTGGCCGACTGTTCTGTATGTCATAAGAGGCGGGACTTCGTATTAAAGAGGCCACGAGAAGACAGGAGATTCTCTGTTGCCGCTCATCCAGCCCCCCTCCCTGTTAGGTTGCAGATGGGCACTGATAAGGTTGCATTGATGGGCACTGACTCTTATTTTGCTTAACAGTTCTTTATTTAAAATTTAATTTTTTTCCTGAAACTTTTATCTTAAAGTGAAGGTGTGTGTTATACGCCGATAAATACGGTATATCCAAATAACACACTCAAGATCATCTCTTCGCCACACACAACCACATAGGCCAGAGAATTTTTGTTGGTATTGTTGGTATCAGTTGCTCGGACGAACACACTTAAACCAAATTTTAATGGTTCAAAGAATGTCAGGCAAAATGGTCCGCCCTCACGCATATTCACTTCATCAAATCTGGCCCTCTTTGAAAAAAAGTTTGGACACCTCTGATGTAGAGCAACAATTCTTTTTTTCAGATCCTCAGAGAGTTTTTTGCCATGAGGTGCCATGTTAAACTTCCAGTAAACAGTATACGAGAGTGAGATTGATAACACCAAATTGAACACACCTGCTCCCCATTCACACCTGAGACCTTGTAACACTATTGAGTCATGTGACACCGGGGAGGGAAATTGGCTAATTGGGTTCAATTTGGACATTTTCACTTAGGGGTGTATTCACTTTTGTTGACAGCAGTTTAGACATTAATGGCTGTTTGTTGAGTTATTTTGAGGGGACAGCAAATTTACACTGTTATACAAGCTGTACACTCACTACTTTATATTGTAGCAAAGTGTAATTTCTTCAGTGTTGTCACATAAAAAGATATAAAATATAATATTTACAAAAATGTGAGGGATGTACTCACTTTTGTGAGATACTGTATATCTGCAGCTTTGTGTTATCTCTCATTGGAGTCCTATAGCTGTCTCTTGCTCTGTAGTTCTGGTACCAGCCTGATAACTTCTCACATGTTCTCCGAGACAAGAGATAGAAGTGTGTGTCGGGGTAGGTTGCTATAAATAGATTAGCAGTTAGCTTGCTGTCTAAAAGCAGCGCTCTGCACATTCCTTTCTTCCTTTGTCTATAAGGAGTGGGGGGTGTGTGCCTTTCCTCCAATCAGCAGTATTGGTTGTATGCCAATAATGCACTCCCAGTGCTAACCAGGCAGAGAAAAACTTTAACACGAAGAACACTTTCTAAAGGATATATAAAGATGAAGACAGCAGATATACATGTAAAACGTATGTAGGGAGATTTGTTTTATCTTAATATATCATCTGAGGCTGTTCACTTCATGGGGTATATGTGAGGGTTTACATCTACCTTAATAGAAAGACAAATCAACAGAGTTGGAAAGAAGTATGAAGGGAAGAAAGAAAGACTGGAAAGGATATGGAAGGAAAGTAGGAGGGGGGAAGGAAGAAAGGAAGACCCTTGATTTCAAGTAAGGAAGGAAGGAAAGGCAGGTAGGAGGGGGAAATGGTTGAAGGGAGGAAGGAAGACCATTGATTACAAGTAAGGAAGGAAGGTAAGAAGGAAAAGTAGGAGGGGGAGAAAGGAAGGAAGAAAAGAAGTAAGGAAGGGAGACCCTTGATTATAAGTATGGAAGATGGGGAAGTGAAGTAGGAGGGGAAAAGGAAGAAAGGAAGACCATTAATTACAAGAATGGAAGAACGGGAAGGGAAGTAGGAGGGGGAAAGGAAGGAAGGAAGGAAGGATGGGAGATCCTTAATTACAAGGAAAGAAGGAAGAAAGGAAAGGCAGGTAGGAGGGGTAAATGATGGAAGGAAGGAAAACCGTTGATTACAAGTAAGGAAGGAAGGAACGTAGATGGGGAAAGGAAGGAAAGATGCAAGGAAGATCCTTGATTTCAAGTAAGGAAGGAAGGAAATGCAGGTAGGAGGGGGAAAGGATGGAAAGAAGGAAGGAAGACCATTGATTTCAAGGAAGGAAGGGAAGAAAAGTAGGGGAGAGAAGGAAAGGAAGGATAAAAGAGGGAAGGAAGGAAGGGAGACCCTTGATTACAAATATGGAAGATGGGAAAGGGAAGTATGAGGGGGAAGGAAGGAAGGAAGGAAGGAAGGAAGGAAGGAAGGAAGGAAGGAAGGAAGGAAGGAAGGAAGAATTGGATATCCTTAATTACAAGCAAGGGAGAAAAACAGGGAAACCCTTGATTACAAGTAAGGAAGGAAGGGGATGACAGTAGGGGGAAGTAGGAAGGAAGGAAAATATGACATGATAAAAAAAGATGGACAGAGAGCTGGAAAAAAGTCTCATATAAAGATGATAAAAAGGCAACAGAGATGGAAATAAGTAAGAAGGAGGTAAAAATTAAGGAAGAGGGGAAGGAAGAAAGGAAAGAGGGCATAACGTGATAAAATAGATAGAGAGTTATAGATAGATAGAAAAGAGAAGAAAAAAAAAGAAAAGAAAAGACAACGGAGAATAAGGAAGGAATAGATTAGATAGATTGATTGATAGATAGATAGATCGATCGATAGAAAAGACTACAGAGAATAATGTAAAAGAAAAAAAAAAAAAAAGATAGGAAAAAAGGACAAATTTGATTAATTGATTGAAAAAGTGATAGATAGATAGATAGATAGATAGATAGATAGATAGATAGATAGATAGATAGATAGATAGATAGATAGATAAATGAATGGTGATGATCTGATCAATATGTAATAATAATTATAATTCCTAGTTAGGATATACTTTGTATACAATATCCATAGACAGATGGATAATAGACTGATAGGTGTATAGATAAAGAAGCAGACAGATATTCTATGTAGACGTCCCGGCTTGCAGAGTACGGACACAGATGGCTTTGTGTTTTCTGGAAGAAGCAGACCCCTCCCCCCCTCCGGTGCTCCTGGATCTCTGCTCTGCATTCTTCGGCGTGCTTCGCCTTGGGCTTTCGCCAGCGCTCCAGCTGGTCCAGAGCAATGGGAAGCATCCAACGCTTTTCATCAGCCTAGGCCGATGTTTATTTATTTATTTTTCTCAGGCTCGCAAGTTGTTATTATTATCATTGTCAACGTTTATTTAAATGCAGCCAGCAAAAGATGAAAGGAGCAGAATCGGCATACGGAATACATATCTGTGCTGGCAGAAACGTGGCTTGCGTGGGGGGAAGGACGCTCCCAAGTGGCACAGGTTTGAGGCCTATGAGGTCTTAGAAAGACCACGCGGCCTGCTTTGTTTTTTAACATTTTTAGATGATAGATGTAAATCTGACGAGATGAATGTAAATAAATGTATCAATGTGTCACAATGATTTAAAAATTATAATTTACGATATTGTTTGTATACAGATATAAACACCAGAGCTACTTCATAGTACTGTACAGTGACTGCGCTTTACAGTTAGGCTCTCTTCTGTCTATTACACTTAGAAGTGTTGCAAATGAAAAGGTCTCTTTGGGGCTAATTAAAATAACCCCAGCAGCTGCTACCAAGGGCTCTACCACACCCGGGCTACGGACAACAGAGAGCCAATCTTCAAATTAGTCAATGTTCCATGTAGACATGTGCAATTCATTTTGTTCCAAATTAATTTTGTAACGAAAACAAATTAGTTCATTCTGAATTATCCGAATTAACAAAAACCCTTTTAACAAATTTTTCTGAATATCTGTAAATTCGAAAATTTGCTAATTTGTAAATTAATTTTGTAAATTTTTTAATTGGTAAACTCGAAATCTGAAAATCCAAAAACCCCAAAATTCACAAATCTGAAATAATAACTATTACGTGATAGGTATTGGAATTTCCTTCCAAATTTGGCTGTTAGTGAACGCAATGAATACGAATTTATCCGAAGTTACGAATTATGCAAAATAACAAATGTCGTATCTAAACAAATGGAATGTAACAATTTAATAATAATAAATAACAATAATCATAATAAAAATGCCTAATGCCGCGTACACACAATCAGGCTTTTGCATGACCAAAAGCTCATCGGAATTCTGACGAATCCCATTGGAGTAAAATAGACCATGTTCTATATTTAAATTCCGATGGGGCATACACACGGTCGGAATTTCCGATGGAAAAAGTCTGTCTGACTTTTTTCATCGGAAATTCCAAACGTGTGTATGTGGCATTATTACTATTTATTATGAATCCATACTGTTCCATTTGTTTAAATGCGGAATTCGTTATTTCGGATAATTCGTAACTTCTGATGAATTTGTATTTATTACGTTGACTAACAGCCAAATTTGAAAGGGAATTCCAATACCTATCATTTATTAGTTAGTTATTAGTTAGTTAGTTAGTTAGTTAGTTAGTTAGTTAGTTAGTTAGTTAGTTAGTTTTTTGAAATTTGGTATTTTCTTTCTTATTTTTGGATTCCCGGATTTTCGAATTTACAAACTTTCACATTTTTAAATGTTCTAATATTACGAATTTTCAAATTTATAAATGACCTGAGAAACAATAAAAAAAAATGTAAACTTTGATAATACACAGGGGGCTTATATTACTCTTTGATTGAAACTCCAATGTCTCTCTTTGATTGAAACTCCATATGGCCCCATTAAGAGCAGCAGGAAAGGTAAGGGAAGGGGTCATTAGTGTGTGTAAAATTAAGCTTGAGCTATTGATCTCCGTAAACTATCTTTTTTTTATTTTTAAACACAACAGTAAAGAATAGGCAGGTAAACATGTAAAAAGGAGCTAGAGTGTCATCTGTTGACTGTAAATAATTGTTTTATTTACCTCACTAATATCCCATACAGACCAGAACATGGAGCAGGAAAGGCACATTTCCGTGCATGCTTCCCGCACTATATGGAAACACGCTGCCCTTGCTTGACTTGCGTGGGTCCCATTAATTGTTAACGCATTAAGCAAACTTACCAAGTTTACGGCCACCAAACCCCAGTAGGAAAAAAGTCGCAATTGCACTACTTTTTGCGCATAGACCACAAGATTATACAGGCATTGTTTCAAGTTGCATCAAAGTTGCACGACTTTCAGGTTGCACAAGAGTGAAAGGGACATGAATTTGTTAAAATGGGAGGATTTTTTTTTCTCTGGAATCTGTTGTGGGTTTGAAAGACGGGGAGCCCATTGGCTGCTGCTACATAACTCACCTGCACGATTGGTTTGCTCATCTTTACTGGTCCCACCTGTCCTACTCCTAACACTAGATCCCCACATTCCCATTATTTTCTTGCTCTGACTTGATATCTGGCAGGGAAAGGATAAGCATAATTCCATTAGGGCTATTACTGCTCATAGCAGACATGTGCGCATAGCTAAAAGTTCAGAAAACTAAATTTCTTCTTTCCTTTTTTTATTTCTATAGAAAATCCATGGCAAGACGCCAACTCCCTTTTGACTTAATTACCGGCCACGCGGTCGCATTCTATTGAAGGCGGCAATTAGCTGGAGAATTCATACATCAGGCTGTTAGCAAATGGAACAGCAAAGCTGCTGCTATTCCTCGGTGCCAGGGTAGACGTTTCCTCGCTGATACCCGCATTGAATAACTGTGGCATATTAACAAAAATATCTATGTTCATTGCCAATGGCGCCGTGTTCCCACTTCATGGCAAGCTTTAAAAATGTCACTCGGCTTATTCCATAATGTCACTAATAATGAAGTGTTATCTAGCTTATTACCTACAGCGCTATCCTGGCATGCATTATAATGAGCCAAAGCACGGGGGGGTTTCCTAGTCACCGAAGCAGGAGCTGCTGACTTTTTGTTGACCCCAGGCAGGTACCGTAATTGTACTGTAGGCTAACAAGCTGCAATTACATAATGAATATATCACTTCCTGCTCCGACTCTTCTTAGAATTAGCCACAAGGGAGAAAGTCAAAAAATCCCAACGGTGACTGCAGGCTTGTAACTAAAATAACTGCAAACACTTTTCTGGCATTCCTTTTAAAAAATGGAGAAAGGCTTTATTTCGGAAAGCTGATCATGATTTTAAGGTGAATCTGTTGGATATGAAGCAAAATAATGTATCAAAACTATTTAGAACTTGCTTTTCTTAATCTTTCATTCTGCAGTCACGTTTTAATAATTGTTATTAAATATTAGTTATAGCATTCAGTGGTAATTATTATATTATATTTTATAGTTATCAGTATTTGCAGATGATACTAAACTAAGCAGGGCAATAACTTCTCCGCAGGATGTGGAGACCTTGCAAATAGATCTGAACAAATGAATGGGATGGGCAACTACATGGCAAATGAGGTTCAATGAGGAAAAATTTAAAATAATGCATTCAGGCGGCAAAAATATGAATGCAATCTATACACTGGGGGGAGAACCTCCGGGTGGAATCTAGGATGGAAAAGGACCTGGGGCTCCTAGAAGATGATAGGCTCAGGAATGGCATGCAATGCTAAGCTGCTGCTAACAAAGCAAACAGAATATTGCCATGCATTAAAAAGGGGGCTAACTCCAAAGATAAAATGCTAATTCTCCCACTCTACAAGACTCTGGTCTGGCCGTACCTAGAGTATGTAGAGCTGGGGCGATTTTGGCCCCCCCAAAAAACTCGATTCACGATTCAAATCAATTTTTTTTTTCTGATGGACACCGCGCCGGTCCTAAGATTTTAGGCTTCAGTCGGGGCTTTGGCCTAGTCCACTGTGATCCTAGGAAAATGCCTTTTCCCAGGATCGCGGCGAGTTGCGGGCAGGATTTTTTAGGTAAAGGCCATGGCTTGGGCCTAGTCCGGGGACCACCGGTCCTATGGAATAAAAAAAAAAAAATCTGAATCGATTTGCCCTCACAACTCGATTCAAGATTCAAATCGATTTTTCCCCCAGCCCTAAGAGTATGGCGTCCAGTTCTGGGCACCAGTCCTCAGGAAGGATGTACTGGAAATGGAGTGGGTACAGAGAAAGGCAACACAGCTAATAAAGAGTCTGGAGGATATTAGATATGAGGAAAGGTTGCGAGCACTGAACTTATTCTCTCTGAAGAAGAGACGCTTGAGAGGGGATATGATTTAAATTTACAAATACCATACTGGTGACCCCACAATAGGGATAAAACTTTTCTGCAGAAGGGAGTTTAACAAAACACGTGGCCACTTATTAATATTAGAAGAAAAGAGGTTTAACCTTAAACTGCATAGAGGGTTCTTTACTGTAAGAGTGTCAAGGATGTGGAATTCCCTTCCACAGGCGGTGGTCTCAGCGGGGGGCATCAATAGTTTAAAAAAACTATTAGATAAGCACTTGAATGACCACAACATACAGGGATATACAATATAATACAGACATATAATTACACACATAGGTTGGACCTGATGGACTTGTGTCTTTTTTTTCAACCTCACCTACCGTGTAACTATGTGTAATTACAGTGCATTATACAGTGAGAAAAAAAAGTATTTGATCCCCTGCTGACTTTGTACGTTTGCACACCGACAAAGAAATGATCAGTCTATAATTTTAATGGTCAGTTTATTTTAACAGTGAGAGACAGAACAACAAAGATATCCAGAAAAACACTTTTCAAAAAAGTTATTAATTGATTTGCATTTTAATGAGTGAAATAAGTATTTGACCCCTTTGCAAAACATTACTTAGTACTTGGTGGCAAAACCCTTATTGGCAAACAGAGGTCATACGTTTCTTGAGGTTGGCCACCAGGTTTGCACACATCTCAGGAGGGATTTTGTCCCACTCTTCTTTGCAGAGTCATTGAGGTTTTCGAGGCTGACATTTAGTAACTCGAGCCTTCAGCTTCCTCCACATATTCTCTATTGGATTAGGGTCTGGCCACTCCAGAACCTTAATGTGCCCCTCATTTGTTGCCTTGGCTGAGGGAAGGCAACAAATGACCCATTTTCAATGCCCTGGCTGAGGGAAGGTGGTTCTCAGCAAAGATTTGACGATACATGGCTACGTCCATCGTCCATTTGATGCAGTGAAGTTGTCCTGTCAGCTTAGCAGAAAACCAGACCAAAGCATAATGTTTCCACCTCCATGTTTGATTGTGGACATGGTGTTCTTGGGGTCACAGGCAGAATTCCTCCTTCTCCAAACACGGCAAGTTGAGGCCAAATAGCTTGATTTTGGTCTCATCTGACCAAAACACTTTTACCCAGTTCTCCTCTGAATTATTTAGATGTTCATTAGCAAACTTCAGACGGACCTGCACATGTGATTTCTTGAGCAGGGGGACCTTGAGGGTGCTGCAGGATTTCAGTCCTTCACAGCGTAGTGTGTTACCAATTGTTTTCTTGGTGACTATGGTCCCAGCTGCCTTGAGATCATTGGCAAGATTCTGTAGTTCTGGGCTGATTCCTCGCCATTCTCATGATCATTGAAACTCCATGAGGTGAGATCCATGGAGCACCAGACCGAGGGAGATTGACAGGTATTTTATGTTTCTTTCATTTGCAAATAATTTGTTGTCTCACTCTCACAAAGCTGCTTGGTGATAGTCTTGTAGCCCATTCCATCCTTGTGTAGGTCTACAATCTTGATCAGCTCTTTGGTCTTGGCCATGGTAGAGATATTGGAATTTGATTGATTGCTTCTGTGGACAGGTGTCTTTTATACAGGTAACAAGCTGAGATTAGGAGCACTACGTTTAGGCTGGGTTCACACTGGTACGACAAACGCTCCGACATTGGGAGCTCATACCGTATGACGTGTGAAAATCAATGTTTCCCTGTGAGAGCCGTCTTAACTGGTCCTACACAAGTCGGACTTCGATCCTACTTAAGCCCATTGAATATCATTGAAGTCGGATCAAAGTAGGATCCTTGTCCTAACCATCCGACTTTTGACATCCGACATGGAGATTACAGCAGCAGTAAAAGGAATTTATCCCACACTGGGATTGTTTTGATAGGTCAAAGGACAAGTCAGGCTATCACAAATTTGCATCAAAGTAGTTTCCTGTTCATTGAAGTCGGATGGATGTCGGACCAATGTAGGACCAATGTAGGACTGATATCTCAGAGCAAAGTTGAATGAAAGTCGTATGATTGTCGTGTAGTATCAGTGTGAACCCAGCCTTAGGAGAGTGCTCCTAATCTCAGCTAGTTACCTGTATAGAAGACACCTGGGAGCCAGAAATCTTGCTAATTGATATTGGATCAAATACATTTTTCACTCATTAAAATCCAAATCAATTTATAACTTTTTTGAAATGCATTTTTTCTGGATACATTTGTTGTTATTCTGTCTCTAAAGCCCTGTACACACAACCAGGATTCCCGGCGGTTTAAAGTCTGACGAGAAACGCGAGAACCTGCTCAGTAAGTTTCCCTGTGTACACACGAGAGGTTTTCCCATTGGAAAAACTGAAGGGGAGCTTTGGCCAGGAATCCTGGCCGTGTGTATGCTTCCTCTGAGTTTTTACCCATAGGAAAACTGCCGGGTTTAAAACCGCTGGGAAGGAAGCATACACACGGCCGGGTTTCCCGTCCAATATCTCGGTTTCCTCGGCAGAATCCAGCAAGAAACTTGTTGGGAGATGTATTCTGCCGAAGAAACTGGTCGTGTGTACGTTTTTCATCGATGAAACTGTCGAGGAACTCGACGAGCCAAAAAGAGAGCATGTCTTCTTTTTCCTCGACGGGAATAAAGAAAATTAACTCGTCGAGTTTCTCGACAGCCGAACAAGGAACTCGACGAGGAAAACAATGTGTTTTGCCCGACGAGTTCCTCGATCGTGTGTACGCGGCCTGAGGCTTCACTGTTAAAATAACCAATCATTAAAATTCTAGACTGATAATTTCTTTGTCAGTGGGCAAACATTCAAAATCAGCAGGGGATCAAATACTTTTTTCCCCTTACTGTATATACAGTAATTTTTTTATTGATTATATTATAATCGGGGCCGGGACAAGTGGTGGGCAGAAGGGGAGGTTTTCCTGGGCACTGTGATATCATGTGAGATGGTGGGATAGGATACAGTGATTGGGGGGAAGGAATTTGTGTTGTTTTGGGGGCAGCAAGGGTGTAAGAATTCTTCCAAGGCCGCGTACACACGATCGGTCCAAACCGATGAGAATGATCAGATGGACCGTTTTCATCGGGTCAGCGCTGAAGTGGCCTGATGGTCTGATGTGTGTACACACCATCAGTTCAAAAACCGATCGTGTCAGAACGCGGTGACGTAAAACACAAGATGTGCTGAAAAAACAAGCATGCATCGACTTGATTCTGAGCATGCGTGGGTTTTTGAACCGATGCTTTTCCGTACTAACGATCGGTTTGGACCGATGGTTAGGCGTCCATCAGTCCAATTTTAAAGCAAGTTTTAAAACTTTGGTCTGAAGAACGACGGACCGAAGGGCCATAGAAAAGGTCTGTTTGGACCGATGAAACTGGACTTCAGTGAAACGATCGTGTGTACACGGCCTTAGAGGGTAATTTTGGGTGTGTGCTAGGAAAGGTAATTTAGGGGGTGATTTGTGTTGGGGGAAGATAATGTGTGCTAGGAGGGGACTGGTGCTTGAGGGGGATTTTTTTTGGATGGCAGGAGGATTTGTACTAGTAGAGATGGGTGTATATGTGCTAGGAGGGCAAATGTGGGGGGATTTGTTCCAGGAGGGGAGATTAGGGGGATTTGTGCTAGTAGGTATGATTGGGACGTATATGTGCTAGCAGGGCAAATGTGGATGAGAGGAGGATTTTTACTAGTAGAGATGGGCGTATTTGTGCTAGAAGGTAAAATGTGGGAGGGGAGATTTGTGCAAGGAGGGGGAATTGGGGGGATTTGTGCTACGAGGGGGGGATTGGGGGTGGGATTTGTGCTTGTAGGGATGATTGGGCGCATATGTGCTAGGAGGGAAAATATGAGGGGGTTTGTGCTATGAGGGGGGATTGGGGGTGGGATTTGTGCTAGTAGGGATGATTGGAGCATATATGTGCTAGGAAGGAAAATGTGGGGGGAGGAAGGTTTGTGCTATGAGGGGGGATTGGGGGTGGGATTTGTGCTAGTAGGGATGATTGGGGTGCATGTGTGCTAGGAGAAAAAATGTGGGGGAGGAGGATTTGTGCCAGGAGGGAGGATTGGGGGGATTTGTGCTAGTAGGTATGATTGGGGCGCATATGTGCTAGGAGGGCAAATGTGGGGGAGATTTGTGACAGGAGGGGGAATTGGGGGCGGGATTTGTGCTAGTAGGGATGATTGGGGCGCATATGTGCTAGGAGGGCAAATGTGGTGGGGAGATTTGTGCCAGGAGGGGGGATTGGGGGGATTGTGGGGGGAAGCATTTGACAAATCTTTATATTTATATTCTTTGAGATTATTGAGGATCGCAATTAAATGAAAGTTTTCACGGCCGGAAATTGGCTTCCAGAAACAAGTAACGGACGTGCAATAAAGCAGCGAAGAGTGTGAGATGTATAGACGGTCTTTGTGCTGATGGTGCCGATCCGTTGTGTACAACCTATAGAGGGAAATAAGTCATTACAAGCTACATTGCAGTCCGGATAAATCAAAAAATTCTGCAGCTCCGTCGCCAGGATCTCCAGGAAACGGCCGGGGGGGAGGCGTCTGGTGTCTCTTTATGAGAAGCAGATCCCATCATCAAGTCGTTTCCAAGAAGCCTGAATTTCCGCCGCGATCCGTCTTATTGTCACAAAACAAATTAGGCCGTAAGACGTAAACACTAATTGCATGAGTCCAATTAAGGAGCTGTTGAAGATTAGTGCAGCTTTCAGTGCTGTGCATTGTGGGTAGGAAAATAGAGTCCAACCGGATCCTATGTGATGAGTGTGATGTGTAGATACAAAGATACAGCTGAGATGGGAGATGTCCGCCTCACCAAAATATTGGGAATCCCACTCCGCCAGTCCAGTGATCCGGGCGCTCCCACCAGAAAGCAGGGCACGTGTCTGTTCCTATACTTTTATCTGCCGCCGTTAAACCCTTCCATATACCCAGTTAAGTGACACCTTAGGTGATGCACAGAAATGTAACAAAAAAAATCCATGAGTGCCCATCAGTGCCGCCTATCAATGCCCATCGGTGCTGCATATCAGTGCCACCCATCAGTGCTGCCTACCAGTGCCCATCTTCAGTGCCCATCAGTGTCACCTCATTGGTGCCGCCTTATCAGTGCCCGTCAGTGCCGACTTATCAGTGCCCATCAGTGCCGTCTATCAATGCCCATCAATGCCGTCTATCAATGCCCATCAGTGACCGTTGTCAGTGCCCATCAGTGCCACCTCATCGGTGCCATTTTTGGTCTTTTTTGTTTGTTTAGCAAAAAATAAAAAACACAGAGGTGATCAAATACCACCAAAAGAAAGCTCTATTTGTGTGAACAAAATGATAAAAATTCTGTTTGGGTACAGTGTAGCACTACCGTGCAAATGTCTTTTAAAAAGCGACAGCGCTGAAAGCCGAAAATTGTCCTGGGCAGGAAGGGGGGAAATGCCCCCCGGTATTGAAGTGGTTAATGCACAAGTGTCTGTCATTGACCCCCATCATCCGCCAGTCATTGCTGTCTAGTGCAGTCACAAAGAGAGAAGAGGGGGGGCTGCAGCAAGTCTTTCAAGCAAAGTAATCCCAGCAAAGAGTACTGACAATACATAAGCTAGATTACATGCAGCTTGTTCATTCTGACATTGTTACCCCTGATGTAAACTTCAGGTAAAATGCAATGTAACCCGCTGTAGAAAAGAGTGTAAAAAATAAGTTTTTATTCTCTCTCTTTACCCCTGGCATCGCACTGAAACTCACTGTTGGGGAAAAAAAAGAATGCAAGTAAATTTTTGTTGTATCCAGCCTGTCACATCCCTTTTATATGCTCATTTATCTTCCCCAATACATGGCCTCCTATGCACAGTGTAAAGCTCTGAGGCTCGTGTAATTGTTCCAGCATATTATGAATAACTTACATGCACAAGGCTGGGATTTATGCAATTGCTGTTTGAGTTTCATCCAACTATCTCTATCGCCAGAATACTAAACAGTAAAAAAATGTTTAATTACCGAAATCTACACCATATTGCGATTCCTAATTTCACCCGCGCCGCGTTCGAGAGAGGCGGCCTCCAACGTCTGCCGTCCAAATCTCAGAGAGGTGACATAAAATCCCCATAAATGAGGCGGATTCTGTGTTCTCTGCCATCTCTTCCCTCAACACAAAGTCAACTAAACTAGAACTTCAGAAGCACAAACCATGGTAGGTGCCGTCCCAGGACTCTACTAATATGGGGAGCCGCTACTCAGTACTGGGACTCTACTAATATGGGGAACCTTTACTCAGTACGGGACTCTACTAATATGGGGAACCTTTACTCAGTACCGGGACTCTACTAATATGGGGAACCTTTACTCAGTAGGGGACTCTACTAATATGGGGAGCCTCTACTCAGTACCGGGACTCTACTAATATGGGGAACCTTTACTCATTATGGGACTCTACTAATATGGGGAGCCTCTACTCAGTACCAGGACTCTACTAATATGGGGAACCTTTACTCAGTACGGGACTCTACTAATATGGGGAGCCTCTACTCATTACCGGGACTCTACTAATACGGGGAGCCTCTACTCAGTACCGGGACTCTACTAATACGTCCTGGGACTCTACTAATACGGAGAACCTCTACTCAGTACCGGGATTCTGTTAATATGAGGAACATCTACTCAGTACCAGGACTCTACTAATACGGAGAACCTCTACTCAGTACCGGGACTCTGCTAATATGGGGAACCTCTACTCAGTACTGGGACTCTACTAATATGGGGAACCTCTACTCAGTACTGGGACTCTACTAATATGAGGAACCTCTACTCAATCCCAGGACGCTACTAATATGAGGAACCTCTACTCAATACCTGGACTCCACTAATATGGGGAGCCTCTACTCAGTACTGGAACTCTACTAATACGGGGAACCTCTACTCAGTACCGGGACTCTACTAATATGAGGAACCATGGTAGGTGCCGTCCCAGGACTCTACTAATATGGGGAGCCGCTACTCAGTACTGGGACTCTACTAATATGGGGAACCTTTACTCAGTACGGGACTCTACTAATATGGGGAACCTTTACTCAGTACCGGGACTCTACTAATATGGGGAACCTTTACTCAGTAGGGGACTCTACTAATATGGGGAGCCTCTACTCAGTACCGGGACTCTACTAATATGGGGAACCTTTACTCATTATGGGACTCTACTAATATGGGGAGCCTCTACTCAGTACCAGGACTCTACTAATATGGGGAACCTTTACTCAGTACGGGACTCTACTAATATGGGGAGCCTCTACTCATTACCGGGACTCTACTAATACGGGGAGCCTCTACTCAGTACCGGGACTCTACTAATACGTCCTGGGACTCTACTAATACGGAGAACCTCTACTCAGTACCGGGATTCTGTTAATATGAGGAACATCTACTCAGTACCAGGACTCTACTAATACGGAGAACCTCTACTCAGTACCGGGACTCTGCTAATATGGGGAACCTCTACTCAGTACTGGGACTCTACTAATATGGGGAACCTCTACTCAGTACTGGGACTCTACTAATATGAGGAACCTCTACTCAATCCCAGGACGCTACTAATATGAGGAACCTCTACTCAATACCTGGACTCCACTAATATGGGGAGCCTCTACTCAGTACTGGAACTCTACTAATACGGGGAACCTCTACTCAGTACCGGGACTCTACTAATATGAGGAACCTCTACTCAGTACCGGGACTTTACTAATACGTCCCAGGAATCTACTAAAACAGGGAACATCTACTCAGTACTGTGACTCTACTAATATATACCGGGAATCTACTAATATGGGGAACCTCTACTCAGTGCAGGACTCGACTAATACAGGGAACCTCTACTCAGTGCCGGGACTCTACTAATACAGGGAACCTCTACCCAGGACCAGGACTCTACTAATATGAGAAACCTCTACTCAGTACCGGTACTCTACTAATACGTCCTGGGACTTAACTAATACGGGGAACCTCTACTCAGTACTGGAACTCTACTAATACGGAGAAGCTCTACTCAGTACCGGGACTCTACTAATACAGGGTGAGTGCCGGCCATCTGAATAACAGCAGTTGGTTGGCTTTAGAAGTGTCTATCAGAGCCATCGACTCTGATAGGCTTTCCGATTTCAGCCTGTGGGCTGTAATCGGCTTCTAAATAGTTAACCAGGAGTCGCACAGGGTGTGCGTTCCCTGGTTAACACTGACACTGACACACGCCAATCAGGTTCACTGGGTCTGGTTACCGGTAACCTGATTGGCTGAAGCATCATCGAGGGCAGAAGAAGACATCGAGGGACAGTGGAGGGAGGATGGCTGACCTGAGAAAGGTAAGTGCCGGGCGGGGGGGGGGTCAATCTGGTGGTATTTGAGGGGGCAATCTGGCAGCATTTTACAGGGCAAACTGGTGGTTTTTGAGGGGGAAAACTGGCGGCAATTGATGGCCACAGTGGAGACAATTGATGGCATGGCACAGTGGCAAAAATTGATGGGCACAGTGATGACAATTGATGGGCACAGTGGCGGCAATTGATGGCACAGTGGCAACAATTGATGGCACAGTGGCAACAATTGAAGGCACAGTGGCGACAATTGATGGGCACAGTGGCGACAATTGATGGGCACAGTGGCTGCATTTCATGGGCACAGTGGCTGCGTTTCATGGGCATCGTGGCTGCAATTGATGGGCACAGTGGCAGCAATTGATGGGCACAGTAGCTGCGTTTCATGGGCACAGTGAGGCTGCAATAGTTTTCTTGTTTTTTGTTTTTGTTTGTTTGCACCCCCCAAAAAGAAATTTGAGCACCAGCCGCCACTGTTTGCCACAGATGGGATACTTCTGCTGGGCTATAATCAGCCGATACATGGGTTCATCAACTGGCCTCATTTTCAGACTGATTCTCCCATCACTATTTGATAACTTAATCAGGATTTAAAAATAGATCTTTACTGTAAGTCACAAGATGACAGGCTCTCCTTCCTGCACCGGTAGTGTCACCCTTGTATTTGCACAAGTTATTTTCGGATGTTTGTAGTTCTGCGACGCACGGCGAGTGTTATATATTTTTTTCTTCCCCAGAGACATGTCTTCCGAACCATAGTCCCCGGCCTGTCACTTCAAAGAACACGGAGGACTTTCATGTGCAAATACTGTCAGGGAGAGAAGGAGGAGAGGCGGACATAGAGTAGGAGGTGTCGCCAAACGCTTAGCACTGGCTGCCACAAGAGATTACTGCAAAATAAAGACACCATTTAACGTGACAGACACCTGAAGGGATACGGAGAATGATGAATACATCACGGTTAATGCCATTCAACCGCTGTGACATCACATTTATTCCTGGGAAAACCTAGGCATCTTTAGCAGAATCAGTTCATAGCTTCTGACTGCCCTTCTCTAAGATCTGAATTTCATGGCTTCTTATTAGCGGCACAACCAGACGCTCTGAAGCTTGTCAATATCCACAAGGACAGGCTAGGAGATACAGGAGTGTAGATGAGGTTGTGTTGTGTCCTGGGGGGTGCATAGGGCACATTGGAGTCGCTGGAGACTTTGAGAATATTGGAGATTCAGAGGTCACTGGAGACACAGGGGTTGCTGTGTGCATAGGGGACAAAAGAGGTACAGGAGCCAGGGGCGTAACCAGAAACTTTAGGGCCCCGGTGCAAGAAATCATGCCCCCGAAAAGCATGATTTTGATACTCTATTATTGGCAGTGGTGGTACTCGAGGGGGCGTGGCAGAGGTGGTACTTGAGGGGGGTGGCAGAGGTGGTAGTTGAGGGGGGTGGCAGAGGTGGTAGTTGAGGGGGTGGCAGAGGTGGAACTTGATGTGGATGGCTGCAGTGGTACTTGAGGAGGGGTGGTATCAGTGGTACTTGAGGGGAGTGGCAGCGGTGGTACTCGATGTGGGTGGCAGCAGTGGTACTCGAGGAGGGTGGTAGCAGTGGTACTCGAGGGGGTGGCAGTGGTGGCACTCGAGGGGCTGGCAGCAGTGGTACTCAAAGGGGGGGTGGTAGCAGTGCTACTTGAGGGGGCAACAGCTGTGTTTTTTTAGGGGGGCGCAAACAAAAAAAAAACATCAATTGCAGCCACTGTACCAAACGCAATCCACTGTGCCCATCAAATGCAGGTACTGTGCCCATCAAATACAGCCACTGTGCCCATCAAACGCTGCCACTGTTCCCCATGTGCTGCCACTGTGCCCTGTGTGCTGCCATTGAGCCTCATGTGCTGCCACTGTGCCCCAAATATTGCTATTGTGCCCCAAATGTTGCCACTGTGCCACAAGTGCTGTCACTGTGCCCCCGTCATCTGCCCGGCACTTACCTTGTTTCGGGTGGGCAGCGGGTGACGGTGGCAGGCGGTGTCCGATGTCCGTGTCCTCCGTCTTCCCTTACCCCGATTGCTGCTCCTGCCCGCTCCTCCTC
Organism: Rana kukunoris; assembly: GCA_029574335.1. NCBI lineage: Eukaryota > Metazoa > Chordata > Amphibia > Anura > Ranidae > Rana > Rana kukunoris. The sequence continues at coordinate 605,879,808 of CM056050.1, forward strand.
TCGTCCTGCGCCTGTCACTTCAGCCAATCAGGTGATGGGTACCACAGACCCAGTGCACTTGGTTGGCTGAGAGGCGGTTCAATGTTAGGAAAGCAGATTCCTTCACTTTCCTAACATTAGGCTGAATGAGAAGGAACACACAGCGTTGTGCCCGCTTCTCACTTTTTTGGACGCCTATGGCTCTAATCAGGTGCATCCAAAAAAGACCCACACCACGGTGTCAGCAGCGACCTTAGATAGATTCATGCAATGCATGAATCTATCTATGGTAATTAGAGAGTGACAAGAGAGGGGGGTTTGCGGCGCTCCTGCACCCTATATGGACGCACCGCCGCTGGCTCCGCCACTTGTTCCGAGAGTCCAACTCCCACTCTCATCAATAAATCTCCAGCCCTGATGAAACAGACATTCCAACCCCAAGTGTGTTGACAATTTGGAACAGATCTAACTGTTATATTAAAACTTTCATTTATATTCCGCCCTCGGCTTTGGCTCGCCAATCTTATCTTCTATATTTTTATTGCTATCTGTGTCCCTCTTGGAAACCTGGTGACCCTTGTCACCAAGACAGAAAGTGTTAGGAAAATCTGAGAAGTGATGGGAAAATAGAGAACATAACCTAACACTATAGGATAATATGAGTCAACTAATTTTATGTTCATGATCAAAACCATTGTAGATAAGCCCGTCTGATGCCATCTAACAATTCTCATGAGAGCCAAAGGAATAGGCATGGCAAGCTACAGGTTTGACTAGGGTGGGTCCAATGGGATCGCTTTCCATTGTGGTTAATACAGTGTCATGGACATGCAATAATGTCTGGCAGCTTACCTTTCTCTCCATGTGTTCATTAGAGGCCTGACTCTCTTATCTGGCTGTCTTGATCATCTCTCCTCCCTGTATGGCTCCACCCCAGGCCATCCCAAGAACTCTATATTCACCACTGCACTGCTGGGCTGCGGTGCTGTTCAAGTTTGTTTGTTAGCTGGTGTTCCTGTCTGCCATGTGCTACGTTAACCTTTCTGTGTACCGATTTTCGCTCGTCCCTGACTACTCCTGTTTGCCTGTGACCCTGACCTTTGGCCTGTCCCTTGGTTACCCTCGTCTGACTGTTGCCCCGACCTCGGCTTAGCCATCACCATCCCTTGTGTCCTCAGTGGCTGCTTCCCCTCTCTCCCTACGGAGCGTGTCCTGGGGGACTCCAGGGGCCACGACCTGGGTTCAGTTGCAGCGAAGATTATCCTCACGACTAGAGGCTCTGGTGAACACCTTCTGGACTCCGCGCCCTGGGAAATCTTGGGTTCATGTTTCCTGTCCATCCGAGGCAGTCTGCTATTGGGGTGCATTTGTCACCAGGCCATAGGTGACCTGACATACAGTAGGTACCACTGATCCATCGGTTGTAAGTGGGCGTCCAAGCATATGAGCTATAATTAAAGTATTTTAGACTGAAATGCGTAAGTGGTTGTTATTACTATGTGTGCAAGATGTATGAACAATTAAAAACAAATAAAACACTGGGGGAGATGGGATCTGTTTTTGCTGATATATTTCCAGGATCTTGCTCATCGATGGTTAGTGTATTCAGGGCCGTCTTAGTAGCATCATGGGCCCCTGGGCAAAGTAATGCTCTGGGGCCCCCTACAATGATGACAGTGCAGGTAAACAGACATTAAGTAGGTAGGAGGCAGACTGTCTCCCCGTGTATCTATCAGTCTCATTGCCATCATGGGGCCCCCAATTTAGGGGCAGCGTGGTGGGCTCAAGGGGCAGGTGTGCCCTTTCATTAAGACAGCCCTGAGTGTATTTTCCATAGACAACTGTGGGCCTGACACCTAGTGGATACAGAGAGAAGTACAGTCAGCCCAATAGCTCCTGCAAAGAGGACAAGATTATAATTCAGATGGGCTGTCTCTTTAAAAATGCAAATACTGATCAGTATTTGCATTTTTAAAGAAACATTGCACCTTTTATGGTTGTAGTATTTTAACGTATCTAGTATTTTTAATATATTGGGTTGCAGCAGTCTCCTTAGCCACTAGGACATGGAGTGCAGGTGGTCATTTTTTATAACTTGGGATAAATTAAACAATTTTTTACAACATCTGATTAAACGAGCCCCCGTTATACTTACCTGACCCCCTCGAAAGTCCCACACTCAGTCCCGAGATCCTCTTTTCGCCGCTCAGCCTGGCCGCTGATTGGCTAGAGCGGATGGATTCAGAGCAGCGCAGCCATTGGCTGGCGCTGCTGTCACTCACATCCACTAAAGCGGTGCACCGAGGGGCGGGGGTGACTGATACGGTGAGCGGCTATGGCCGCTTATTGTATCACGGGAGCGCGCCCGTGGGAACTCATCACCATGCGAGCTCTGTCATGAATGTGGTGAGTTCTTGCGGGGAGGACCAAAGACAGCCGCCGAGGGACCCCAGAAGACATGGATCGGGGCCACTCTGTGCAAAACGAAACTGCACAGTGGAGGTAAATATTATGGCGCGTACACACGATCACTTTTTGTGATGTAAAAAAACATTGTTTTATCTCACGAAACAAAGCAACGTTTTTTAAACTTCATTTTAAAAAACGACACACCATCGTTTTCTTAAAATGCTCTTGCAAAGTGCGGTTACATACACCACGTTCGACGGCACTCTGTTCCATTCAAGCTTGCGTCATAACTTGCTTCTGAGCATGCGCGGGTTTAAAAACTTTGTTTTAAACGTCGTTTTAGCCCACACACGATCATTTTTAATGACACAAAAAATGACATTTTGAAAAACGACATAAAAAATTGAAGCATGTTCGAATTTTTTTTTGGTCGTTTTTCAGAAGACATAAAACAACGTTTTGCCCACACGCGATCATTTAAATGACGTTTTTTAAAACTTTGTTTTATTTCATCACAAAAAACGACCGTGTGTACGCGGCATGACATGTTTGTTATTTTAAAGATTTTTTTTTTCCTTTAGTAACCCTTTAAGGTATCTTACATAGACAACTGTGGGCATGACACCTAGTGGATACAGAGGGAAGTACCGTCAGTCCAATAGCTCCTGCAAAGAGGATAAGACTATAATTCAGATGGGCTGAATTGTATTTTCATTTTTAAAGAAACTTTTATGGTTGTAGTATTTTAACGTATCTAGTATTTTGATGTATTGGGTTGCAGCAGTCTCTTTAGCCACTGGCACATGAAGTGCAGGTGGTCATTTTTTATAAATCAGTTGGGATAAAAAAATGTACAGAGACTCCTACTGCACAAATATATCCTTAAATATTGTTTTTAAGGCAAATTCACAAACAATATTCCTCTCGTCTCCACTTGCAAGCGCCCTAATCTACCCTAACCTGAATTATCCTACCGGTGGTGCTTACTTACCTTCTCCACTGGTGGGGGGTCACATGGATGAGCGAGTTTGGGGTGGAGGAACTTGACTGGTCTTAGTTCCAGTGAAGGAAACTCTTAAGGCGTCAGCATACCAAGACATTTTGGACAATTTCATGCTCCCAACTTTGTGGGAACAGTTTGGGCACAGCCCCTTCCTGTTCCAACATGACTGCACACCAGTTCACAAAGCAAGGTCCATAAAGTAATGGACAAGCAAGTTTGGGGTGGAGGGATTTTACTGTCCGGCACAGAGTCCTGACCTCAAACCGATAGAATATGGTTTAGAGTGGAGACTGCGAGCCAGGCCTTCTCGTCCAATATCAGTTCCTGACCTCACAAATGCTCTTCTAGAAGAATGGTCAAACAGTCCCGTAGACACACTCCTAAACCTTGTGGACGGCCTTTCCAGAAGAGTTGAAGCTGTTATAGCTGCAAAGGGCGGGGCCAACTCAATATTGAACCCTACGGACTAAGACTGGGATGCCATTAGAGCAGTGTTTCTCAACTCCAGTCCTCAAGGCGCCCCAACAGGTCATGTTTTCAGGCTCTCCATTATTTTGCACAGGTGATTTGATCAGTTTTACTGCCTTAGTAATTACCACAGCTGTTTCAGGAAATCCTGAAAACATGACCTGTTGGGGACTGGAGTTGAGAAACACTGCGTAATGTCGAACACGATTGGAATTTCCAATGGAAAAAGTCAGAAGGAAATTCTTCATCGGATATTCCGACCGTGTGTGCCCCATCAGAAATTCCGACGGACTTAGAAAGGGAATATGTTTTTTTTTTTCAATGAAAAAAAATTCTATTGGAAATTCCGTTTGTCTGTATGGAACGGAGAAAAAAACATGCATGCTCAGAATCAAGTCGACGCATGCTCCGAAAGCATTGAACTTAATTTTTCTCAGCTCGTTGCAGTCTTGTACGTCACCGTGTTTTGGACAGTCAGAATTTGATGTGACAGTGTGTATGCAAGACAGCTTCAACGGAATTCCGTCAGAGTTTATCCCGACGAAAATTACCATCCTGTGTATGGGGCATTAGAGTTTACGCACGTGTAAAGTCAGGTGTCTCAATACTTTTGACAATATAGGGCCAGATTCAGAAAGACTTCTCCAGATCTCCAGATACACCACCGTAATTTCAAATGTGCGCCGTCGTATCTTTGCGCTGATTCACAAAGCAAGATACGTAGAAAAACTTGGCTTCGGTCATCCGGCGCATTCGGCTTTCCCATGTAAAATATGCAAATGAGCAAGATATGCCGATCACAATCGTAGATGCGCCTGGCCGCTTCATATACGCGTTTTGCGTAAGGCTTATGTCCGGCGTAAAGTTACCCCTGCTTATATGAGGCACAGCTAATGCTAAGGTATGGGCCAGGGAACGACGCCATCGAATTTTACGTCGTACGTGAATAGGGCTGGGCGTAGGTTACGTTCACACGTCGTAAACATTGCGCGCCGACGTCACTTAGGCATTCTATCCGATGTGATTCTAAGCATGCGCACTGGGATACGTCCACGGACGGCGCATGCACCGTTCATTCGGCCCATCATTTGCATGGGGTCACGGTTCATCATACTAAAACACGCCCACTGCCTAGCTACTTTGAATTACGCGGACTACACCGGCACAAAGATACGCCCGGGTATGTCATTTTCGGTTTCGGTGCATCCTGAAGTTTTGGTTTTGCCACCAAAATTTCAATTTGGTGCGCCTCTAATTAAATTGGGTTTGTGTGCGCTAAAATAATTTTTTATTGTATTTTTTTTTCCTAAAAATATTCTTTTGATAAACAGCTGCGCAAATATCACCCAACATAAAATAAATAAATTACAACAGCCACCATTTTATTCTCCAGGGCCTCTGTAGAAAATATATAACTCTTCTTGGGGGGTTCTACCTAATTTTCCAGCAAAAAAAAATAAAAATGTAAATTTTTAATATGTATGTGAAAAACATTAAAAAAAAACTTTGCCCCAGATGCAAAGTGGTTAACATGTGCTCTACTTTTATATATCTTCTGCCCAATTTGGAAAATTCTAATTATTTTGTATTTGTTTTTTATTAACATTTTCTTTGTCTATTTTCTCTAATTTGTATTTTTTCATTATAGTGATCTTATACATTGTGCCTGATATTAAAGTTCTCCTGAAGAAGCCATTTATTAAATGGCGAAACATGTAGATCCCAATCAGTTTGCACCCTCTGTATATCAAGATAAATTCTTTGAATGTATTCTATGTATGTCATCCAAAAAATTTTTTTAATCTATTAAATTTACATTTTTCTACATTTTTTGTATTTCTTGCGCCCACAGAACGCGTTCTCATCTACTTTCCCTTTAAGTCAGCCTTTCGCAGTATGGAAGTCTGTGCGTCCAGCTATTGTGAAATCTCCATTGTCTTTGTGTCTTCTGTGTCACCAGCCAATTTAATGGCATGCTGACATCCCCTCACATGTCCTAGTCTGTTGCCCCCCCGGCCCCCTCCATGCATGGATCCATTAATAGGCTTGCTCTCTTTTACTATTGATTCCAAAGTCTTCAATTCTGTGCGATTCAATTACTTTGGAGGGGCTCCCCAGGGAGCCATTGTTTTGCACCAGTCAGTAGCGATGAGATAGAAGGAGCTGTTCAATAACGGTGGTGCGGAAAGGCGCTGCCTGCCTGTTTATTACTGCGCCCTGCCGGGGCTATACTGTCTTACTAGTAATGAGCACCAGTAATACATCATTTTTTTTATCACCCCCCAGTAAATCCATCGGCTACATTTTATTCTGCTGGAGGATCTGGGAAGGCGAGGCAAAGCTTCCAACATTTTATTTTGTTCAGTAACGGAATGCGCAATGCTCTTGAAAAGGACTTCATACAACACATGCAACCACAAATCAGAATACAGCGTGCAATTATAGGTGGAGTCTGGTGGGCTAAGTCATCCCCATGGCTTCCTATGTAACTCGGGTTCTCAAAGAGTGATGTCTCCTTACCGTCATTCCCGACTCTTTTCCTGTCCACTTGGGAGATGTTGAGTGTTCTTTCCCACCTACAGTATGTGTGTTTGACGTGTGTAAATCCGACAAGCCAATTGCTGTCTGTCAGGTTGAAGTGATCAGGTGGCTGTACAGACTCCCGGTCGTGCCCCTATTTACCCTCAGTAGTGCACCCCCTGCTGTCCCAATAGACCCCCAGTAGTACTAGCTCTGCTGCCCCCCAAAAACCCTCAGTGTTGAACCCCCTGATGCCCATATAAATCCCCAGTAGTGTACCGCCCTGCTACCCCCATAGACTTCAAGTGGTGCACCCCCCCCCCCATAAACAACCCAAGTAGTGCAAACCCCTGCTACCCCCATAGAGCCCCAGTAGTGCACCACCTTCTAACCCCTTAGCCCCACAAGTTGTGCATCCGGGGTTCCCTTATAGAACCCCAATAGTACACCCCCCTGCTGATCCTATAAACCTTAAATGGTGTGCTTCCCTCAGTAGTGTTCCCCCTGCTGCCCCCATAGACCCCCAGTGGTGCACCCTCCTGTTGACCCTATAAACCTTCAGTAGTGCACTCCCCGTTACCCCTATAGAACCCCCAGTGGTGCACTTCTTTGCTGTCTTTATAGACCCTCAGTAGTGTTCTCCCTGCTACCTCCATAATCCCCAGTGGTGCACCCCCTGCTGACCCTAAAAATCCCTAATAGTGCACCCCCTGATGCCCCGATAGACCCTCAGTGGTGCACCCCCCTGCTGCCCCAGTAGACCTCCAGGGTGCAACCCCGCTGCTGTCCCTATAGACCCCTAGTAATACACCCCCTGCTCACTTTATAGACCCCCAGTAGTGTACCCTCCCTGCTGCCCCCTTAGACCCCTAGTAGTGCACCCCTCTGCTTCTTCCATAGACCCCCAGTAGTGCATCCCTGCTGTCCTCATTGACCCACAGTAGGGCTGCCCCATATAGACCCCCCAGTATTGCAACCCCTGCTGCCCCATAGACCTTTGTTAGCATACCCCCCTGCTGCCCCATAAATCCCCAGTGGTGTACCCCCTGCTACCCCTATACAACCCCCCGTGATGAACTTCTTTGCTGTCTACCCCTATAGACCCCCAGTAGTGTTCCCACTGCCGCCCCCATAATCCTCAGTGGTGCATCCCCCTGCTGACCCTAAAAAAAAAAACAGTAGTGCACCCCCCTGCTGCCCCAATAGTCCCCCATGGTGCACCCTCTTGTCTACCCCTATAAACCCCTAGTAGTACACCCCCTGCTCACTTTATAAACCCCCAGTTGTGTACTCACACTGCTGCCTCCTCAGGCCCCTAGCAAAACCCCTCTGCTTCTTCCATAGACCCCCAGTAGTGCGTCCCTGCTGTCCTCATTGACCCACAGTAGGGCTGCCCCATATAGACCCCCCCAGTATTGCAACCCCTGCTGCCCCATAGACCTTTGTTAGCATACCCCCCTGCTGCCCCATAAATCCCCAGTGGTGTACCCCCTGCTACCCCTATAGAACCCCCAGTGATAAACTTCTTTGCTGTCTTTATAGACCCTCAGTAGTGTTCCCACTGCCGCCCCCATAATCCCCAGTGGTGCATCTCCCTGTTGACCCTAAAAAAAACAGTAGCGCACCCCCCTGCTGCCCCAATAGTCCCCCGGGGTGCACCCCCTCTGCTACCCCTATAGACCCCTAGTAGTACACCCCCTGCTCACTTTATAAACCCCCAGTAGTGCACCCACCCTGCTGCCCCCTCAGGCCCCTAGCAGAACCCCTCTGCTTCTCCCATAGACCCCCAGTAGTGCATCCCTGCTGTCCTCATTGACCCACAGTAGTGCTGCCCCATAGACACTCCCAGTAGTGCACCCCCTGCTGCCCCATAGACCTTTGTTAGTCTACCCCCCTGCTGCCCCATAAATCCCCAGTGGTGCACCTTATGGTGTGGGGTTGTTTTTCAAAGGTTAGTCTTGGCCCCTTAGTTTCAGTGAATGGAAATCTTAAAGCATCAGCATTCCAAGACATTTTGAAGAATTTCATGTTCCCAACTTTGTGGTAACAGTTTAGTAATGGCCCCTTACCCTTGCGTACCAGTTCACGAAAAAAGGTCCATAAAGACATGGATGAGCGAGTTTGGGGTGGAGGAACTTGACTGGCCTGCACAGAGTCCTGACCTCATCCCGACAGAACACCTTTGGGATGAATTAGAGCGGAGACTGTGAGCCAGGGCTTCTCACCCACATCAGTGCCTGACCTCACAAATGTGCTTCTGGAAGAACAGTCAAACATTAACTCTCACCCTCCTCGCGTTAAAGGTTTAAACGCTCTACTTGAGAATTCTTAAGATTTTTTCTTGTTCTAAATACAGGTCACCATTTCGAGGATTTTTCTCATGAGCATCAATTTCACATTCCTCATGTTAATACGAAACACATTTACCTTACCCAGTGAATCTCTACTAATGCGTCAATCTGTGATCTGTCACCACCTCCGTAGCATCCAATCCCCCAGCAGGCGGCTGTTAGTTGGAAGCGGATGTTTACGCTCGCAATTTTTTGGGTGGGGGATGCTGTGCACCAGGGGGGCGGATCAGAAGATAAGTAGCATCCGAAAACAGATCAAAGGATTGCTTATCTTGAGAGTTCATTATAGGAAATTGCAAATGTTCCCGGAGTGATCTGTCATCTTCTCTTGTTGCAGCAATTTTCCTTGTTTTTTTTCATTTTTTGGAAACAAAATCTTTAGGTAATTGTAGTAACATTGCTCTTTTTTTTTTTTTTTTGTCTAGTTTAGTTAAAAAAACATTACAGCTTTAATTATATCACTAACCTGTCATGAAGGATGTTCCACGATGTGTAGGATGCTGGATTCTGTAGAAATGAAGGGCTGACCTTTCTTGTGAAAAAAAAAACAAAAACAAATGAAGGGCTGACCGTCCTCTTCTTGCTTTTGGACGTTTGGCGCTGTCGAGACAACAGCTTTGGGTCTCCAAGCTCAGTTGCTCCTCTTGAACCATACCAGGCCACATGCCCTCAACATGGGGACAAAGTACTCTAGAGCTTCCCACCCCAAAGCACTTTGTCACCATGTTGATGGGGACAAGGGCCTCTTCTCTACAAACCTGGGCGGTGGTTGTGGGGGTCTGTAGGCAGGGGGCTTATCGGAATCTGAAAGCCCCCTTAAACAAAGTGGCCCCCAGATCTTGCCCCCTCCCATGTGAAAGAGTTTGAAAGGCTGACCCATCCTCTTCTTGCTGTTGGATGTTTGGCACTGTGGTTAACAGCTTTGGTTCTCCAAGCTCAGTTGCTCCTCTTGAACCATACCAGGCCACATGCCCTCAACATGGGAACAAAGTGCTCTAGAGCTTCCTTCCCCAAAGCACTTTGTCCCTATGTTGATGGGGACAAGGGCCTCTTCTCTACAACCCTGGGCGGTGGATGTGGGGGTCTGTAGGCAGGGGGCTTATCAGAAACCTGGAAGCCCTCTTTAACAAAAGGGACCCCAGATCTTGCCTCCCCCCAATGTGAAAGAGTATGGGGTGGATAGTACCAAGAGACTCTTCACATAAGACCATGGTTGATGGTTGTGTGGGTATGTAGGCAGGGGGCTTATCAGAATCTGGAAGCCCTCTTTAACAAAGGGCCCCCCAGATCTTGCCTCCCCCCATGTGAAAGAGTAGGCGGTGCATAGTACCAAGGTCCTCTTCTCTACAACCCTGGGCAGTGGTTTTGGGGGTCTTTAGGCATCTGAAAGCCCTCTTTTACAAAGGGGCCCCCAGATCTTGCCTCCTCCCCATGTGAAAGAGTATGGGGTGTCTCCACAACACTGGGCAGTGGTTGTGGGGAGGTGTTGGCAAGGGGCTTATCGGAATGTGGAAGCCCTCTTTAACAAAGGGGCCCCCAGATCTTGCCTCCCCCCATGTGCAAAAGTGTGGGGTGCATAATACCAAGGGCCTGTTCTCCACAACCCTGGGGGGTGGTTGTGGGGGTCTTTAGGCAGGGGGCTTATCGGAATCTGGAAGCCCTCTTTAACAAAGGGGCCCCCAGATCTTTCTCCCCCCATGTGAAAAAGTATGGGGTGCATAGTACCAAGGGCCTCTTCTCCACAACCCTGGGCGGTGGTTGTGGAGATCTGTAGGCAGGGGGCTTACTGGAATCTTGAAACCCCCTTTAACAAAGGGGCCCCCAGATCTTGCCTTCCCCTCATGGAAAGAGTATGAGGTGCATAGTATCCCTACCCATTCACCAAAAAAGTTTAAAAAGTGAATAAAGACACAACACAAGCGTGCGTGTGCGCCCCCTATCTGGAAAAGCCGGATCATGTATACAGTATATAGCAGTGTAGCAGTAAAACTGCTATGGGGCAGACCTGAATTGGTTAACCCCTTCCCGCCGAGCGTACGCATATATGCGGCCTCGACTTTTGGGAGTTATACCGGGACGATGCCTGCAGCTGCAGTCATCATGCCAGTACCATTTTTTAGAGCTGCCGATCGGCTTTCCAGGGATAACAACCGATGCAGCTAAAAGCCGCGCGGTTGTTATCCCGGAAGAGCTGGAGGGGCATCCCCGCTCCTACTGGGCCTCCCGTTCCACCGGGACACCCAAATCGCGATGGGCCACTTCCGGCGGCTAGAGACAGAACGAAACCGGCTTTGTTCCAGTCTCCTGCCAATGACTGCCAATGGCGCCGGATTAATAAAAATATACAGTATTCAGAATCACTGTTTTTAGCGATCTGAATACTTTGAAGTGCAAAGGAGGGATTTAAGGTCTATTAGATCCCAGATCCCTCCATAAAAAGTACCTGTCACCACCTAGTACTGTCACAAGGGTTGTTCACATTTTTTGTGACAGCAATAAAAGTGATAAAAAAAAACTATTTAATAATATTAAAAAAAATAAAAAAAATAAGAAAAAATACATTTTTTAAAGCGCCTCCGTCCCCGCGTGCTCGCGCAGCAAAGAAAACGCATACGGAAGTCGCGCCCGCATATGTAAACGGTGTTCAAATCACACATGTGAGGTGAATAATTCTAGCCCTGGACCTCCTCTGTAACTCTAACCTGGTAACCGTAAAAAAAAAAATTAAAGCGTTGCCTATGGAGATTTTCAAGTACCGTAGTTTTTTGCCACTTGCCATTCCACGAGTGCGTGCAATTATAAAGCGTGTCATGTTTGGTATTGATTTACTCGGCGTAACATTATCTTTCACATTATACAACAAAATTGGGCTAACTTTACTGTTTCATTTATATTTATTCCATGAAAGTGTCTTTTTTTACCAAAAGTTGCATTTAACCCCTTAAGGACCGCTTCACGACGATATACATCGACAGAATGGCACGGCTAGGCGCAATCACCTACAGGTACATTGCCCTTTAAGTGCCCAGCCATGGGTCGCACCTGCCATCGGCACCGCGCTCGCAACCCAGTCCTGAGCTTCATTACCACGTCCGCTGGACATGCGGACCCGATCGCCGCCGGTGTCCCACGATCGGGTGACAGAGCTAAAGAACGGAAAGTGACAGGCTCCTAGTGAGCCTGTCACTGATCGTCTGTTCCCTGTCATAAGGAACGACGATCAGTGATGTCACACACCCCCACACAGTAAGAATCACTCCTTAGGGCACACTTAGCCCTTAGCCCTTCACGCCAAGCGTAGGAATCAATCGATAACAACCTGGATCCCCCCGCCCATTCTGGGCAAAGTCATCACCCCTAGCGCCAAAGTCAAAAGTCTTGGGGTCATTTTTGACTCCGACATGACAATGAACGCACAAATAGGGGCAGTAGTCAGCGGATCTCACTATCTGCTGCGCCTACTACGCAGGCTCACGCCTTTTATTCCCAAGAAAGACATAGCGGTCGTGGTGGGAGCGATTGTAAACTCCAGATTGGACTATGCAAATGCCCTTTACCTCGGACTCCCCAAGTACCAAATCGCTCGTCTTCAAGTCGTTCAAAATACGGCCGCCAGACTTGTGACTGGGAAAAAACCCTGGGAATCAATCTCACCTTCACTGAGATCCCTTCACTGGCTACCAGTCAAAGACAGAATCACCTTTAAAGCACTCTGTCTAACACATAGATGTATCCATGGGAATGCTCCCCATTATCTATGCGAAAAATTTAAAATGTACAATCCCAATCGTATTCTACGATCCAACAATCAAAATCGGCTTCAGATACCGAAAGCCAGATACAAGTCCAAAGGAGACAGGAGATTCGCTGTCCAAGGTCCCAGACTATGGAACGCCTTACCAGCCAGCATTCGACTGGAGGAGAACTACTTAGTCTTCAGGAGAAAGATTAAGACTCATCTCTTTTGATCTCAAAGGAGACAGGAACAACAAGCGCCCAGAGGCGATTTACTTTGCATGTGCTGCGCTATACAAGTTCTTCATTCATTCATTCATTACAGCGCCCCCTAGAGGTTAACCCCTTCACTGCCAGTGTCAATTTCACAGTAATCAGTGCATTTTTTTAGCACTGATCGCTGTAAAAATTACAATGGTCCCAAAATAGTGTCAAAAGTGTCCGATGTGTCCGACAATGTCTCAGTAACAATAAAAATCGCTGATCACCGCCATTACTAGTAAAAAAAAAATTATAATAATAAAAATGCAATAAAACTATCCCCTATTTTGTAGACGCTATAACTTTTGCGCAAACCAATCAATAAAGCGCTTTTTTTTTACCAAAAATATGTAGAAGAATACGTATCGGCCTAAACTGAGGGGGGAAAAAAACGTTTTTTATATATATTTTTTGTAGGGCTGTGCAAATTAACTTTTAATTGATCGATTCATCTTTAATTTTTTTGATCGATTAAAATTCTTTTGATTGGTACTCACCTCCCCACCGTCTTCTGGGCCTTCAGGGAGTTCTGTCGGAGATTAGATAACGTCACGGACACCGGTGGGGCTTGCCGTGTCCATCTCAAGGGCTCCTTTGCTGTGCCTTCATATCTGCATGCCGGCGGGACCTTACTATCTGCCACACGCAAGGGCTGTTACACTTCCCTCTATCAGCTTGGGATTCTACAGTCATCCACTGGGAGTTGTGATAGTTCCCTTCATGGGACATCTACATGCTGACGGACTGATGTTAACCCCTCCTCATCTGGATTCAGCAGTGGTATCATTGTACACATTTTTATACCAGTATCATACTTAGCTACATGTTTTTATGAATGCTTTTAATACCGTTTGGTATTACTCGCACCATTTTTACAGTTTATGTAGCTACATCGATTTTATCTCCAGTGCAATATTTATTTGGTTACCTACTTGAAGACTATAAAAGTTTTAATGCTATTCCCATCGAGCGCTGCCTTTGTGTGTTTTTTGTATCCTGCTATCCATTTTTCCAGTGGTTGGAGCTGCACTGGGAATCGGCCTGCAAGGAGGAGATCAGCTAAAAGTAGTTGGATCTGTATGTGCGTTATAATTAATGGGGGACGTTGGAAAGTAGAGATGGATCTCAGGTCCGGCTGCACGGAAGGCTCCGTGGACGTATGATAGTGCGCATGCTCGAAATCACGTTGCAAATAGTCAATACTTTCTGACGTGAAAGTAACTTACGCCCTGCCCTATTCGCGAATGACTTACGCAAACAACGTAAATGACGGACAATTCGACGCTGTCCCGACGTCCATACTTAACATTGGCTTTGCCTCCTATAGCAGGGGTAACTTTACGCCGGAAAAAGCCTTACGCAAACGACGTAAAAAAATGCGCCGGGCGCACGTAGGTTTCTGGATCGGCGTATCTAGCTCATTATCATATTTGACGCGTAAATCGACGGAAGCGTCACCTAGCAGCCAGCGTAAATATGCAACTTAGATTGACGGCATTAGAGACTTACGCCGCTCGTATCTTAGCAAAATTCCGGCGTAGCTTGCTTTCTGAATACAGAAAAAAGATACGCCGGTGCATCCTAGAACTTACACGGCATATCAACAGATACGCCAACGTAAGTTCTTTCTGAATCCGGCCCATTGTTTTTTTTTTCAAAATTGACGCTCTATTTTTGTTTATAGCGCAATAAATAAAAACCGCAGAGGTGATCAAATACCACCAAAAGAAAGCTCTATCTGTGTGGAAAAATTTTGTTTGGGAGCCACGTCGCACGACCGCGCAATTGTCAGTTAAAGCGACGCAGTGCCGAATCGCAAAAAGGGACCTGGTCCTTTAGCTGCAAAATGGTCCGGGGCTTAAGTGGTTAAAACACCGCTGCACAAATATTGTGTGACATAAAATATTGCAACAATCGCCATTTAATTCTCTAGATTCTCTGCTAAAAAAAATAATATATGTAATGTTTGGAGGTTCTAAGTAATTTTCTAGCAAAACATACGAATTTTAACTTGTAAAGACCAAGGGCCAGATTCAGATAGAATTAGATTATCGTAGCGTTTCCCAAATACACTACGCCGCCATATTTTACCTGGCTCTACGTGGAATCCAGGTAGATTTTGTCCAGTAAACGACAGCGGCGTAGTGTATTTCTCCCGGCGCAATCCATATACGCGATTAGGGGGCGTGAAGCATTTAAAATAGGCGCGTTCCCGCGGCGATCGAACTGCGCATGCTCCGTTCCCAAATTTCCCGCCGTGCATTGCGCGAAATCACGTCGTTACGTCATTTTTTCTTGAGTAGCGTCGTTTACGGACATTCCTATTCCCGAACGAGTTACGTAAAAAAAAAAATATATATTTTAAATTCGACGCGGGAACTACGGCCATACAGTGGGTTACGCACTGTTAGACCAGCAAAAAGCTGGTCTAACAGTACGTAGAAAAAAATAGACGAAAGCGATTGCGAAGACCGCTCGTACCTTCGTGGATCGCCGTAAAAACTCATTTGCATATCCCGACGAATGAAAACGAAGCGAACTCCTCCCAGCGGCCGCAAAAATATCGCAGCGTAGATCCGAAGGCTTACGAAGACGTAAGCCTCTCGGATCGAAGCCCGAAGCCGCCGTATCATGGTTTGAGGATTCAAACTAGTGATACGGCGCGCGAAATTTGAAATTACTCCTGTCTAACACCAGTTAGACAGGCGTAATTGCTCTGTGAATCTGGGCCCAAATGTCAGAAATAAGCTTAGTCACGAAAGTTTTTTTTAAAGAAAACAAACCGTAAGATTTAATCTGAAAGGTTTAAGATAAAAGGTCAGTTGGGCTTTAACCACTTAAGACCCGCACGCCGACATATGACGTCCAAAAAGGGGATCTCCTATTCTGGGTGGACGTGATATGATGTCCTGTACTTAGTGCAGTGATATCTGAATGATGGGGGCACCCAGAGGCATCATTCAGATATAATTTTCTTCCAGCGGCGATCCTGCACACCGTAAGAATGATCATAGTTCCGCCGCTTGATAGTTCTTATAGGCGGCGGGAGGGGACACCCCCCCTCCCGCCGTCATCCGGTGCTTCTCTGGGCCCTCCAGTCCCATCGGGGGGCCCGGAGAGATGATCGCCGTGCGCCGGATGTGCAGCATAGAGATGACTGGTGGCCAGATGGTCACCAGTCATCTCTATGACCGTCGTAGCCCTGGGAGCGATGTGATGACCGCACGCCGGATACCCGTAAGTAAACAAACCGCGATTGCGGC
Organism: Rana kukunoris; assembly: GCA_029574335.1. NCBI lineage: Eukaryota > Metazoa > Chordata > Amphibia > Anura > Ranidae > Rana > Rana kukunoris. Next base: position 605,895,797 of record CM056050.1, read on the forward strand.
TAGTAAGAATGAGATCTGTGATTTTTTTTTCACAATCTCATTCTTTCCAGCCTGGAGGAGAGATGTGGAGTCTTATTGACCCTGCATCTCTCCTTAAAGAGGACCTGTCACACACTATTCCTATTACAAGGGATGTTTACATTCCTTGTAATGGGAATAAAAACGATCATAAAAAAAAAGTGTAAAAAATAAATAAATAAGTAAAATAAATAAATAAAAATTATAACGCCCCTGTCCCCGGTAGCTCGTGCTCAGAAGCGAACGCACCCGTAAGTCCCGCCCACGTATGTAAACGTCGTTCAAACCACACATGTGAGGTGTCGCCGCGTGCGCTAGAGCGTGTGCAACAATTCTAGCACTAGACCTCCTCTGTAACTCTAAACTGGTAACCTGTAAAAAATGTAAGGACATTTTTATGAACCGAAGTTTGGCGCCATTCCATGAGTGCGCGCAATTTTAAAGCGTGACATGTTAGGTATCTATTTACTCAGCGTAACATCATCTTTCACATTTTACAAAAACATTGGGCTAACTTTACTGTTTTGTTATTTTTTAATTCATGAAATCATTTTTTTATTTAAAAAACGAAGGTGTTTGAAAAATTGTTGCGCAAATACCGTGCAAGATAAAAAGTTGCAATGACCGCCATTTTATTCCCTAGGTTGTCTGCTAAAAAAAACCATATATAACGTTTGGGGGTTCTGAGTGATTTTCTAGCAAAAAAAATATTTTTTTGTACATGTAGGAGAGAAATGCCAGAATAGGCCCGGTATGGAGGTGGGTATAAAAGCCCGGTATTGAAGGGGTTAAGAATTGTTCTGCATAGAGCTAATTCCACATCTTGGTTAGGCCATGTTCTGTACATCACTAAACTGTCCTGCATTGATGAATGCCAAATGCCCCAGAGCTTGAGGCTGCAGCAGGCATAATGTCATTCTTGGCACTGCCGGGGCACAAGGCCGCACGCATATCACTGTAACATGGTGACTGGTGGAGGAGGCCATAGAGGCCATTTCCCAAAGGAAGCCGCTCCAGAAAAAGCAGCAATTACGTGTGATTATTTTCCTGTAGCGGAGAGCTCGGAATCGTAATGTAGTTGATTTCATGGTGCTGGAAGGGTATAAACAAGCATCACAGGAGTCAGGTAAGGTAAGAAGACTTCAGGTAATGATTCCTTGGAAATGTATGCCAATTATCCTCTCTCGGGGAGAAAAGGCTTCTGGGTAAGTGCTGTATTTTTATTTTTTTTAATGGCAGGCTTGTAAGTGAATGCCCCACACAATGTAAATCATTAGGTGGTCTTTGTTAAAGCTGGAGCACCAGCCTGTGGGCTGATGATTGGGGCATGCATGCGTAGTAGGATCAGAACCCAACATTAAAGATGTGTTCGATTAGAGGTTGAGCGGGGCTAGACAAACATCTTAGCAGATCGAGCTCCTACTAACAAGTATGACAATAAAACCGTGGAGCTAACTTCATCCAAAATTGCTCAGTGCAGTGTTTACAGTGCCAAGACAAGGTCATTTGAAGTTGTTGAGTGGAGTGTTTACAGTTCCAAGACAGGGTCATCTGAAGTTGTTGCGTGTAGAGTTTACAGTGCCAGGACAAGGTCATCTGAAGTTGTTGAGTAGAGTGTTTACAGTGCCAGGACAAGGTTGAGTGCAGTATTTACAGTGCCAAGACAAGGTCATCTGAAGTTGTTGCGTGCAGTGTTTACAGCACCAGGACAAGGTTACCTAAAGGTGTTGAGTGCCGTGTTTACAGTGCCAAGACAAGGTCATCTGAAGTTTTTGAGTGCAGTGTTTACAGTGCCAAGAAACGGTCATCTAATGTTGTTGCGTGCAGTGTTTACAGTGCCAGGACAAGGTCATCTAAAAATGTTGAGTGGAGTGTTTACAGTACCAAGACAAGATCATCTGAAGTTGTTGCGTGCAGTGTTTACAGTGCCAGGACAAGGTCATTTGAAGTTGTTGAGTGGAGTGTTTACAGTGCCAGGGCAAGGTCATCTGAAGTTGTTGCCAGCAGTGTTTACAGTGCCAGGACAAGGTCATCTAAAGGTGTTGATTGCAGTGTTTACAGTGCCAAGACAAGGTCATCTGAAGTTGTTGAGTTCAGTGTTTACAGTGGTGTCAAGACAAGGTCATCTGACGTTGTTGAGTGGAGTGTTTACAGTGCCAAGACAAAGTCATCTGAAGTTGTTGCGTGCAGTGTTTACAGTGCCAGGACAAGGTCATTTGAAGTTGTTGAGTGGAGTGTTTACAGTGCCAAGACAAGGTAATCTGAAGTTGTTGCGTACAGTGTTTACAGTGCCAGGACAAGGTCATCTGAAGTTTTTGAGTGGAGTGTTTACAGTGCCAGGACAAGGTCATCTGAAGTTGTTGCCAGCAGTGTTTACAGTGCCAGGACAAGGTCATCTAAAAGGTGTTGATTGCAGTGTTTACAGTGCCAAGACAAGGTCATCTGAAGTTGTTGAGTTCAGTGTTTACAGTGGTGTCAAGACAAGGTCATCTGACGTTGTTGAGTGGAATATTTACAGTTCCAAGACAAAGTCATCTGAAGTTGTGGGGTGCAGTGTTTACAGTGCCAGGACAAGGTCATCTATCACCCAGGGCAAAAATTCCAATTCCCCCCCAACCGAGAAAAAAATTGGAGCACTAATCTTCACACCTACCCCCTGAGACAAAATTAGGCAGCTCACACGAGGGGTGCACATGCACATAATAGCCAGAGGTGGCAGTAAACAGCTCGATGTCTGAGCTAAATGACACAGAGAGCAGCAGAAGCTGCAAGATCATTTCTATAGACACAGCTCCCCTTCACCCGTCCTACCGTCATCTGGCCCGGGCGGGCCCCTTGGACCCCGGGGGCCCTTACAGTTGTATCAGCTGTACCCCCCTGATGGCGGCCCTAATTGTGTCTATATAGTGTATGCACCCTACTGATTCATGTGACGTGTGGATTTTAATTATACATTCCCTTTAAAAACCTTTAGGTAACCTGATTGAAGGCTTTAATGCACAGTCCTCTGTAGAAGCCCAGTAATTCCGAGCTCAAACCTAGCACCATTAGTGTCTATGGCTCTAGTGATGACCTTGCCCCATTGACAGACAAGTCCCAGCCTCCTGACCAGACACTCAGTATCATTTCTGCCCTTCGAGGAATTAACTTGTCAGGCTGATGGCAATTTTGCGCCGCGCTCACTTTGTTCTACAGTAAGCTGCATTCCGAGAGCCTCAGACAAAGTAGCGATGACCCTTCGGAAAGTCAAAATCTCTATTTGTTTAGCTCGGAGTTTGGGTGTGAGATTTACATTAATCGCTGCCACCCGCGTGAGCTCTGCCATTTGTTATTAGTGATAAGTGTGGACAGTAGCTATTACTTCCTCCCCGCGTTCTCAAATGTGCTGAAGAGACGGCTAGATTTATGGGGAATGCATTATTCAGCAGGCGAGGCCTCGGATCAGATGGCGCTGACTTTTACGGGAACTATGTATATTTGTGTGGGTTTTTTTTGTTTGTTACAATTTATATATTCTTTCTGGAATGTCATCGCACGTACAATAATATCACAATGCCAGAAGATGTTTATTTGGAATTCTTTTTGGTTTGATTTTTATCTTCCTGTTTCTATTTTGCACTCTTTACCTTTTATTTTCCCTATCTCCGCCTGATTATTCTCTATTTTCACGTTGTAACATGCTGCGTAAAAGTATTAAGTTGAAAAAAACGAATTACCGTATATTTTGGGGTATACCGCACGTTCGTCCAGCCTTGTGGGTGTCCGTCTGCGGCTTCCTTGCACGGGGTCCAGCCTTGTGGGTGTCGTCTTGGGGGTGTCTGTCTGCGGCTTCCTTGTGTGGGGTCCAGCCTTGTGGGTGTCCGTCTTGTGGGTGTCCATCTGCCGCGAGTCCATCCACACCTTGCCCGGGGTTGCAGCGGTGTTTGTTTTTAGCGCCTCGGCCGAGAGGAGCCGGATTTCCTGTGTGTTAGGCTTGTCTCGGCTTGTCTCGGCTTCTCTCGGCTCCTCTCGCGTGGCTGCGGGTGGAGCCGAGCGTGGCCGAGCCTAGCCGAGTGCGCAGTACACTCAGCTCGGCTCCGTCTATTTCGGCGGCGCCTGGAAACAGCAGTATCGGCATATATGGCGCACCCACGATTTTCAATTGATTTTAAGGGGGAAAAAGTGCGCGGTATGTGATTCGGCACTGCGTTGTTTTAACTGACAATTGCGCGGTCGTGTGACATGGCTGCCAAACAAAATTGACGTCCTTTTTTTCCCACAAATAGAGCTTTCTTTTGGTGGTATTCGATCACCTCTGCGATTTTTATTTTTTGCGCTATAAACAAAAAAAAGAGTGTCAGTTTTTTGTACCTTTTGCTATAATAAATATCCCCATTTTTTTTTAAAGCAAATATTTTCTCAGTTTAGGCCGATATGTATTCTTCTACATATTTTTGTTAAAAAAAAATAGTAGTAGTAATGGCGGCGATCTGCGATTTTTATCGTGACTGCGACACATCGGACACCTTTGACAAATTTTTGACAAATTTTTGGGGACTATTGTCATTTTCACAGCGATCAGTGCTATAAAAATACACTGATTACTGTGAAAATGACACTGGCAGTGAAGGGGTTAACCACTAGTTGGTGCTGCAGGGGTTTATTGTGTCCTAGGGAGTGATTCTTACTATTAGGGGGAGGGGCTACCAGTGACACGCCACTGATCACTCTTCCTAATCACAGGAAACATTTGATCAGTGACATGTCACAAGACCGAACAGGGGAATGCCTTGTTTACAAAGGCACCCCCCTGTTCTGCCTTTGCCAACCGCAATCGCAGGACGCCCGGGAACATCAAGTTCCCGGGACCCGCGAGCGCACTCACGAGGCACATGGAGGGGGCCCACTGGGCGGAAAATTTAAAGGGACGTACAGGTACGCCCATTTGCCTGCCCTGCGCCATTGTGCCGACGTATATTGTCGTGCGGCGGGGTCGCTAAGCGATTAAGATGCTCCCAAAAAAATTTGGCACAGTGCAACTCAGCTTAAGATAGCAAACATGTGCCAATGTGTGTGCTGTGGTGTGATCAAACTAAATAGATTTGGAGTATATTTATTTTTTTCATTCTATTCTATTCCTTCTTTTGTCCCTTCCAATATAATTATTCCTGTATTTATTTGGACATTTTATTGAGCATACAGTGAGGGAAAAAAAGTATTTGATCCCCTGCTGATTTTGTATGTTTGTCCACCGACAAAGAATTGATCCGTCTATAATTTTAATGGTCAGTTTATTTTAACAGTGAGAGGCAAAATAACAACAAAAGTATCCAGAAAAATGCATTTCAAAACAGTTATAAACTGATTTTCATTTTATTGAGTGAGATAAGTATTTGACCCCTTCGCAAAACATGACTTAGTACTTGATGGCAAAACCCTTATTGGCAATCACAGAGGTCAGACGTTTCTTGTGGTTGGCCACCAGGTTTGCACATATCTCAGGAGGGATTTTTTTCCCACTCCTCCTTGCAGATCCTCTCCAAGTCATTAAGGTGTCAGGTCACCTGTGGCCAGGTGACAAATGCACCCCGTTGGAGACAGGAGCAAGGTAGTGAACCCAATAGCTGGCTGCTGTGGATGGACAGGAAATGTGAGCCCAAGATTCCCCAGGGCGCGGAGTCTAAGGTCCAGCAGGTGTTCACCAGAGCCTCTAGTGGTGAGGATGGCCTTCGCTGCAACTGAACCCACGTCGCGGCCCCTGGAGTCCTCCAGGTCACGCTCTGTAGGGAGAGAGGGGAAGCAGCCACTGAGGACACAAGGGATAGTGATGGGTAAGTCGAGGTCGGGGCAACAGGCAGATGAGGGTAACCAAGGGACAGGCCAAAGGTCAGGGTCACAGGCAAGCAGGAGTAGTCAGAGACTAGCTAAAATCGGTACACAGAAAGGTAAACGTAGAACACGGCAGACAGGAACACAAAGCTAACAAACAAAGTTGAACAGTAAAGCAGACCTGCAGTGCACTAGTTAATATAGACTTCCTGGGATGGCCTGGGGGAGCCATACAGGGAGGAGAGATGATAAAAGGCAACCAGAAAGAGAGTCAGGCCTCTAATGGACACATGGAGGAGAAGGTAAGCTGCCAGACATTATTGTATGTCCATGACATAAGGTTTTCCGAGGCTGAGGTTTGGCAACTCAAACCTTCAGCTTATATATTTTCTATGGGATTAAGGTCTGGAGACTGGCTAGGCTACTACCGGAGACCTTAATGTGCTTCTTCTTGAGTCACTTTTTCGTTGCCTTGGCTGTGTGTTTTGGGTCATTGTCATGCTGTAATACGCATCCGCAACCCATTTTCAATGCCCTGGCTGAGGGAAGGAGGTTCTCACCCAAAATTTGATGGTACATGGCACCGTCCATTGTCCCTTTGATGCAGTGAAGTTGTCCTGTCCCCTTAGCAGAAAAGCACCCCAAAGCATAATGTTTCCACCTCCATTTTTGACCGTGGGGATGGTGTTCTTGCGGTCATTGACAGCATTCCTCCTCCTCCAAACACATTGAGTTGAGGCCAAAGAGCTTGAATTTGGTCTCATCTGACCCCAACACTTTCCCCCAGTTCTCCTCTGAATCATTCAGATGTTCATTAGCCAATTTCAGATGGGCTTTACATGTGCTTGTGCATGGTGTTTAATCAAGGTTTTTTTTCAAGGTGAAAAAACACAAAAGCTTTTATCAGAATAGGGTACTTACCAAGGCCGAGTTGCCGAGAGCGGTTCGCTGTTGCTACTAAGCGCAGTCCGCACCCTTGGAGGTGGTACAGACGGTGGATGGCACCAAGAGGCACAAGCTACCAGCAGGCAGGGTAGAGCTTGCGTGGAAATCCTGTAGAACTTGAGCAGGGACCGATGGGTATCAGAGTCCAGCAGAAGAAGACAGGTAGAAAGTCCAGAGCAGGCTGAGGCTCAAACACAGGTAAGCAGACAATCCAGGATACAGACTGGGGGTCAAGGCACTGGAGACAGGAGGCAAAACCGGGACACTAGCAGAAGGTCAAAGCACGGGAGACTGAAAGTAAATCCGGGTCACAGGCCGAGGGTCAAACACAGGAGGCAGGAACAAAGTCTATAAAACAAGCTGAGGTCGGGTCCAGGAGAAGATCAGAGTAAGTCAGAGTCAATCCAGATCACAGCAGGTAATCAACGAGGAAACAGGAACTCAGGTACATGAAGCTGAAGACAAAGCAGCAATTTCCTTTGGGCATCTGCTCAGCTTTATAGGCAGCCAGGAAGTCATGTGGAAGTCATGTGGTGCATGTCATGTGACAGCCAATCTGCAGCTGAAGGTTTCTTTGACAGCTCCCACTGACAACTTTGCTGCCATCTAGTGTTCAGAATCCAATATGTTTCTCTGACAGCTTTACAACCCCTTTTAGCCAACCATAGACAGTTTGACTGTCAGGGACTGAAAGAGATTCAAACCATGTATGAGCAGGTTCATTGTACCCAAGCTGATCGACTGATCAACCAGCATATTAGATTTTTCATGCGATTATTGTCAGTGGCTATAACAGGGACAGCTCACCGTGCCCCCCAATAGCCTCCGCGGGAGGGATTCCCCAATCAACAAGGGCTGTGTTGATGAGGGAATCAATTGATTTTTTTCCTGCACCCTGTGATTACAGGAAAGAAAATCGCTCCATCTTTGGCCAGCTTTACGATCCTGAAGCAGGACCCACCACATGTTTTGCAGCGGGTCCCTCCTGAACCAGTCGATAGCTTCACTTTACAAATACCAGTAATTTAACAGGAAGCACTTGGGCTGTATAAATAGTCAATAATTAGAACAACGTAGGTCACAGTCACTGAACAGAGATGTGTGCAATTATAATAACAATAATAATAATAAAAATAATAAAAGTCTTCAATAAAGAACAAATAAAAACTGGTTGCTATAGCGACTGTCATGTTCCGCCGTGCTTCCTTCTTTTTTAATGATCCCTTTTATGCTTTCGTAGGCCTGTAACACATTAGTATATCCATCGTCTCATCCTGACTTTTCTTCACCTTCCGCTTCATGTATTTTTTTTTCCGAATATAAACCTCAGTAATAACTTACAAATTTCTGTGAATTTGCACCGACTGTGTCAAATTTTACTTATGCTATTGCTTATGCAATTAGAGCAGTTGACATAATCGTTCATTAAAAATGCAACACGCAGCCTTGTTCCCTGTTTACAAAGATTAACTTATTTTCTCTTGTGATCTGCATAAAAAAAACATTCCCTGGTATGAGGCCCCGTGGGGATACAATAATAATTTTCCTCATTATGAGAGCCACCAGCCAACACTTTGTGCAGCTGGTGGCTCTCAACATCATCTGCCTCTAAAAAGCTTGGGTCTCCACTGATGATCTAGAATCAATCGTAGTGGTTCCTGGTCATGTGATCACTAAATCAGCTATGACATAGTAATCAAAAGAAGGTTGGAAGCTTCACCAACAAAAAAAAAAAAACTTAAGCTTGGAAAAAATTTTACTCAGGTTGAGAGCCACCAGCCAACACTTTGTGGGGCTGGTGGCTCTTGATACCTTCTATAGCTGACAACTCAGGTCCCCGATGATGAGACGATCTCGAATCAGAGTGGTCCCTGGTCATGTGATCACTAAATCACCACTGACAAAATAAACCTTCAACCTGGAAATAACTGTGCTCACTTTGAGAGCCACCAGCCAACACTTTGAATGCCATCTGTAGCTGACAACTCCGGTCCTCACTGATGATCTAAAACCAGGGTGGTTCCCAGTCATGTAAGCAGCAGGTTGGAAGCTTCACCGTAAAAATAAACCTTCATCCTGGAAAGGATTGTCCTCATTTTGAGAACCACCAGCCAACACTTTGTGCAACTAGTGGCTCTCAACTCATCTGCCTCTGACAGCTCGGGTCTCCACTGATGATCTAGAATCAATCAGAGTGGTCTCTGGTAATGTTATCACTGAATCAGCTATGACATAGTAATCAAAAGAAGGTTGTTAGCTTCACCAACAAAATAAGCCTTCAGCTTGGATTTATTTTTACTCAGGTTGAGAGCCACCAGCCAACACTTTGAGGGGCTGGTGGCTCTCGATACCATCTTTAGCTGACAACTATGGTCCCCAATGATGAGACGATCTAGAATCAGAGTGGTTCTTGGTCGTGTGATTATTAAATCACCACTGACAAAATAAACCTTCAACTTGGAAATACCTGTGCTCACTTTGAGAGCCACCAACCAACACTTTGTGCGTCTCAATACCATCTGTAGCTAACAACTCTGGTCCCCACTGGTGATCTAAAACCAGAGTGGTTCCCAGTCATGTGATCACTAAATCAGCTATGACCTAGTGATCACAAGTAGGTTGGAAGCTTCACCAACAAAATAAACCTTCAGCCTGGAAAGGATTGTCCTCATTTTAAGAGCCACCAGCCAGCACTTTGTGCAGCTGGTGGCTCTCAATACCACCTGTAGCTGACTAACCAAGTCCCCACAGATGGCTCGCTAGAGTTGCAGAGATACAACAAATGGAGAACTTAACAATGGCAATGAAAGATCAGGATGAGAGATACCTTTCGATATGGGCCCCTTATGTGAAGTTTAGGGAGGGGTGAAGAGGAGGGGGGGAGAGACGGCCGACTGGAGGAAAATCCTTTTTTTTTAGGGGGAGCGGGGGGAGGGTAACAAAACGGGGACAGAAGGAAAGTGAGAAGTTTTGCGTAAACAGAAAGGAGAGGGAAGATGGTGGGAAGAAGGGGAGATTCCTCTCCATCAATATCTATATTCTTTGAAATAACTTTAATCTAGGGCTGTTACTGATCAACATTTTTGTGTTCGATTAATTGTTTTTTTTAAATCGATTAATCGACTAATTTCGATTAATTATAACTCTCATACAGATCCCACTACTTTTAGCTGATCTCCTCCTTGCAGGCCGATTCCCAGTGCAGCTACCAACCACTCGGAAAATGGATGGCAGGATACAAAAACACACAAAAGGCAGCGCTCGATGGGAATAGCATTAAAACTTTTATAGTCTTCAAGTAGGTAACAAAATAAATATTGCACTGGAGATAAAAATTGATGTAGCTACATAAACTGTAAAAATTGTGCGAGTAATACCAAACGGTACCAAAAGCAGTCATAAAAACATGTAGCTGAGTATGATACTGGTATAAAAATGTGTACAACGATACCACTGCTGAATCCAGATGAGGAGAGGAACATCAGTCCATCAGCATGTAGATGTCCCATGAAAGGAACTATTGCAACTTCCAGTGGATAGTTGTAGAATCCCAAGTTGATAAAAGGGAAGTGTAACAGCCCTTGCGTGTGGCAGATAGTAAGGTACGCCGGCTTGCAGATATGAAGGCACAGCAAATGAGCCCTTCAGATGGACACGGCAAGCCCCACCGGTGTCCGTGACCTTACCCGATCTCTGACGGAACTTCCTGAAGGCCCAGAAGCCGGCGGAGAGGTGAGTACCAATCAAAAGAATTGTAATCGATCAAAAAGATTTTGATCAATCAAAAAAATTAAAGATTAATCGATTAATTAATAGTTAATTTGCACAGCCCTACTTTAATCCAACTGGAAGATATAACATTTAATAATTTGTAAGGCAAATCTTGAAATAAATAAAGAATTTATAAAAAAAAAAGTCCCCACAGATGATCTAGAATTGATCAGAGAGGCTCCTGGTCATGTGATTACTAAATCACCTATGACATAGTGATCACAATAAGGTTTGAACCTTCACTGAAAAATTAAACCTTCAGCTTGAAAAATATGTACTCAGGTTGAGAGTCACCAGCCAACACTTTGTGGGGCTGGTGGCTGGGGCTTATTTACTAAAAATAACCTCCTTCCACTTAAAATCTGTATATAAATGTTTTCCAGCATGAGGCAGCATGCTAGGGATACACAAATAATTTCCCTCATTTTGAGAGACACCACCAGCATTTTGTGCAGCTGGTGGCTCTCAATACCATCTGTAGTTGACAAATTTAGATCCCCAGAAAAAATCTAGAATCAATCAGACTGGTTCCTGGTCATGTGATTACTAAATCAGCTGTTCCATATTGATCACAAGCAGGTTTGAAGCGTCACTGACAAAATAAACCTTCAGCCTGGAAATAATTGTTCTCACTTCCAGAGCCACCAGCCAACACAATGTGCGGCTGGTGGCTCTCAATACCATCTGTAGCTGACAGATTGGATCCCCACTGATGATGTTGAATCTATCAAAGTGGTTCCTGGACATGTGATAACTCAAACAGCTATGACATAGTGATCACAAGCAGACTGGAGGCTTCACTGCCAAAACAAACCTTCAGCCTGCAAATAATTTTCCTTTGTGTGGCTGGTGGCTTTCAATACTATCTGTAGCTGATCTAGAACCAGAGTGGTTCCCGGTCATGTGAACACTAAATCTACTATGCCATAGTGATGTGCAATTCATTTAGTTCCAAATGATTTTTTTAACGAATTTCGACAAATTTGTCAATTCGGAAATATCCCGGTTAAAATTTTTTTCAGAATTTTCGTAAATTTGTAATTTGTAAATTCGTAAATTTGTAATCCAAAAACCCAAAAATGAGAAAATCTGAAATACTTACTAATAATATCTTGACTATTAGTAACAATTAAATTATAGGTATTGGAATTTCCTTTTGAATTTGGCTGTTAGTGAATGCAACGAATACGAATTTATCCAAAGTTACAAACTAAACAAAATAACGAATGCCACATCTAAACGAATGAAACATAACAAATTGATAATAATAAATAACAATAATAATAATAATACAAATGTTGTATTATTATTTATTATTAATTAGTTATATTCCATTCATTTAGATACAGCATTAGTTTAGTCGGATAATTGTTTTTTTTGTTACTTTCACTAACTTATTCTTTCGAATTTTCTGATTTTCTTTCTTATTTTCAGATTGTCTTATTTTTGGATTTTCTAATTTTCTAATTTACGAATTCTCAAATTTACCAATCTATGAATTTACAAATTTTCGAATTTTCAAATTTATGAATTGCGATCATAACAAATGACCCCCCCAAAAAAAATGAGACGAAAACAAAAACTAACGCATTTTTCAGTAGTGCACATGTTTAACCACCTGAGGCCCGCGCTATAGCCGAATGACGGCTACAGCACGGACCTGAATTTCCAACAGGACGTCTTTTGAAATTCTAAGCTGGCCGTGTCCCTTGGAGACAGCCAATCACAGATCGCGGCGAACTTCCAATCTGAGTGGCCGTTTGCTATGCGATCTGTGCGGCCAACGAGAGATGATCTCAAATGTAAACATATGAGATCATCTCTCATTGCCGGCTCACACAGAGACAGCGTCCTGTCTCTGGAGAGGAGACCGATCTGTGTCCTTTGTACATAGGGACACAGATCGGTCACCTCCCCCAGTCACCCCCCTCCACCTACAGTTATAACACTATACAGGGAACATATTTAACCCCTTCCTCACCCCCTAGTGTTAACCCCTTCAATGCCAGTCACATTTATACAGTAATTAGTGAATATTTATAGCACTGATCGCAGTATAAATGTGAATGGCGCCAACAATGTGTCCGATGTGTCCGCCATAATGTCGCAGTCCCAATAAAAATTGCAGATTGCCACCATTACTAGTAAAAAAAAATACGTAGAATACGTATCGGCCTAAACTGAGAAAAAAAAATGTTTTTTTTTTTTTAATTGGGCTATTTATTATAGCAACAAGTAAAAAATATTGTATTTTTTTTTTCAAAATTGTCGCACTTTTTTGTTTATAGCGCAAAAAATAAAAACCGCAGAGGTGATCAAATACCACCAAAAAAAAGCTCTACTTGTGGGGAAAAAAGGAGGTCAATTTTGTTTGGGAGCCACGTCGCACGACCGCGCAATTGTCAAATTGTTAAAGCTACGCAGTGCCGGAAGCTGAAATTTCACCTGGGCAGGAGGGGGGTATATGTGCCCAGTAAGCAAGTGGTTAATAGTGATCACAAGCATGTTATTGTGATTTTTTTTTTTTTAATAAGATCAAATCTGAATAAACTTTTAAAAGAGAGTATGTTTCAGGTTCATAGCAGAACAATGATGATATTTCCTATGAACCCACTAAGTCTTCCCCAGACAGTTGACATCCCAGCATGCCGTGTTTATTGCCCCAGTTACACTGTTGCATATATTACTTAGTCTCCAATATTGTGTCTAAGACTAAAGAGTTTGAGGCTCCGCAGTTCCCGGGAGCTTGGGGGGGACCTTCAAAGAAAAGGCTTTTTGTTTGGTGACTCTGCAAAACTGTCAGCCCAGCTCGCTCGCGGAGTCTGCCTAAAAGACCACCTGCGGCTCTTGTTGAAACAGTTTTTACCATCTTAGCATTTTTAGAAGAAAAATGTCTTGCTTTTACTTTGTATTAACATTGCTGTTTTTTTATTTATTTATTTAAAGGCTCAGTCCACCTAGGGTTTCCACCTCGTCCCTTTAAACCTGAACACATATTAATTACACAGGTTCTGAGCCTGATTAAGTGGTAGTTAAACTCACTTGGTGCCTTAGAACCTGTGTTTGGGTTTAAAAGGATGAGGTGGCAACCCTAAAGCCTGGTACACACGTATTTTCCGCAGACAAAGCCTCAGACTTGTGTCCGAAGGGCATTGGCCACGAACTTGTCTTGCATACAAACATCACACAATTGTCGGCCAACAAACACAAACACAGTGAAATTTCAGCTCTTGAGTGCCACCCTTTGGGCACCTTTTGCTAATGTCGTGTTTGGTAAGCATTGATTCTGAGCATGCGTGTTTGTACTTTGGACTTTTGTCACCCATGCCACCCATGGCCACCAGGGATACCAATCGGTGCTCACAAATGGTGCCAATCAGTTCCCAGAAATGGTGCCAATCAGTGCCCATCAAAAATGCCTGCCAGTACATTCTTATCAGTGATGCCCATAAGTGCCACCTATCAGTGCTCATCCATGCCCATCAGTGCCGCTCATCAATTCCCATCAGTGCCACAAATTAGTAGCCACCAGTGCAGTCTTTCAGTGCCCATCAGTGTTGCATATCAGTGCCCATCAGTGCCACCTATGAGTGCCCATCCGTGTCACCTATCAGTGCCCATTAGTGCCACCTCATCAGTGCCACCTCATTGGTGTCACCTCATTGGTGCCACCTCATAAGTGTCCATCAGTACCACCTTGTCAGTGCAGCCTCATCAGTGCCCATCAGTAAAGGAGAAAACATACTGATTTACAAAATGTTATAACAGAAAAACTAAGAAAAACTTTTTTTAATATTTTCTTGTTTAGCAATAAATAAAAACCCCAGAGGGGATAAAATACCACCAAAGGAAAGCTTTATTTGTGAAAACAAAATGATAATATTTTTGTTTGGGTACAGTGTAGCATGTCCACGCAATTGTCATTTGAACAGTGACAGCACTGAAAATGAGCCTGGACAGGAAGCGGGGGAGTGCCCGGCATTGAATTGGTTACCGTAAATACACAGAAAAAATATAAATATACGGAGAGCTCTTTTATCTGCTGAACCACAGCTTAACCCAAACAATGGGGTAAGTACGTAAAATGGCAAGAATAGAAGAAAAAAAAAACAAATACAGTGGAACCTCGGTTTAAGAGTAACTTGGTTTGAGAGAGTTTTGATTTGCAAGTGTAGCACCCCCTTACTTTCTGTAGGGGCGTTACGCTAAAGTAAATGGGGAATGGGAGAGTTACGTAGCTCCCATTCGCAATTTGTTAAATTTGGGCTGCTGCCATTTCCAGAACTGTCCTGTAGGTCAGTCTGCACTCCAGGGGTGTGTTTTCACAGAGGAGCTAGAGGGGTTCTGGCGGACTTGTTTTTCTCAGCAGCCAATCAGAGGGGTTGGTTCCCTCACTAGGGCATGCTGAGGGAGGCTATATCTGGGGCGGCCGCCTTGGCCTAAGGGCTGTTTTTGCTTTCTGCGGGGTCCGAGTTCCAGGTGCGGCATCCACCTTCAGGGTGCGCGCATCCATGGACTCCGCAGCCGTGGCCTACCTGGCCGAAGTTGCGCACCATGCGGAGCTTCACTCTAACACGGAGAGGGATCCCAGAAGCTGCTGGGTCCCAAATCTTTCCTAAAAGGATCTCAGGCTGGGAGCCGTACGGTGGGGGATCGGCTTGAGGAGAACTCGGAGGCAGGTGATACAATAGGGCTTGACGAACCATCGGGGATCCATTGACTCTAACTAAATCTATCGCGAAAAACGGTCGTGTGTATGCTTTTCTGAGGGGAAAAAAAAGTGCATGCTCAGAATCAAGTATGCAGCCCAAAGGGTGGCACCATTTGAAAGGAACTTTCCCTTTATAGTCCCGTCGTACGTGTTGTACGTCACCGCGCTTTGGTCGGACTATTTTTTGCAATGAACGTGGGTATACAAGTCAGACTGGAGAGGAATCACGTCGGGAAAAATATTTTTTTTTTCCTGCCGAGAAAAATTGTCGTGTGTACAGCCTCGTACACATGACCATTTTCCTCGACAGAATCCATCAAGAAACTTGGTGGTAGAGCTTTTTTGCCGAGGAAAACGGTCCCGTGTATGTTTTTCGTCGAGAAAAACTGACGTGGAACTCGACGAGAAAAAAAGAGAACAAGTTCTCTTTTTCCTCCTCGGGAGTCTCAATTTCCTCGTTGTGTTTCTTATCGTGCTGCTTTACAACGAGAAACACATTCATGCTCAGAATAAAGTATGAGGCGGAAGCGCACCTTCGGTAAAATTAGCGTTCGTAATGGAGATAGCACATTCGTCACGCTGTAACAGACTGAAAAACGCGAATCGTCTCTCACCAAACATTTACTAACACGCGGTAACATGAGATTAGCAAAAGCAGCCCCAAGGGTGGCGCCAGTGGAATTAAACTTCCCCTTTATAGTGCCGTTGTACGTGTTTTACGCCACCGCGTTTGAGAACGACAAAATTTTGTCTTGACAGTGTGTATGCAAGGAAAGCTTGTCAAGATTCATGACAAGCCTGACAAGGAACTCGTTGAGGAAAACGATGTGTCTTTTACAACCAGTTCCTCGGTCGTGTGTACGAGGCCTACAAAGCATTAGCCTATGTGCCCATGAACACATGTTAGTAGAGGAGCATAAAAAACATCATCAGCACGTCCAAGGGAGGAGCTCTTGGGCAGAAAAAATGGTTGGCGCACCCAAACAAGTGCTTGATGTCATGGATATGCATTAAGCTCTGGCAGTTTACCTGTCTCCATGTGGTTATTAAAGGCCTGACCCTCCTTCTGGCTGTCTCATATCACCTTCCTCCCTGGATGGCTCCACCCTAAGCCTCTCCAGGAAGCCTATATTAATTGTTGCACTGCAGGTCTGCAGTGCTGTTTAACCTTTGTTTGTAGCTAAGAGTTCCTGTCTGCTGTGTGCTAGTTTACCTTCCTGTGTACCGATTTGGCTCGTCCCATACCCTTGCTTGCCTGTGACCCCAAACTTTTGGCTTGTCCCCTGGTTACCCATGTCTTGCATGTTGCCCCGACCCTGGCTTACCATCACCATTGCTTGCTGTTTCCCCTCTCTCCTTGTGGATCGTGACCTAGGTGATCCCAGGGGTTGCGACCTGGATCCAGTTGTGGCAAAGCCCATCCTCACCATCAGAGGCTCTGGTGAACACAAAACTGGGTCTTAGATTTCGTGGGACATCACTGCTGTTTCCTACTGCGTGGCTCTTTGTGAATGGGCCGTCTGCTCTCTGGGATACACACAGTTCCCAGAAGGCAGCGTGCCCCATTCACCAGAAGACACTGTAGGACAGAGGAAGAAGACCCACCGCGAACGATGAAGAGGCAGATTAGGGACTTCCGCATAGCAACTGCTTTTTCTGGTAAGTATATATTTTATTTTATATATTATTTTTGGGGGGTTTTTGGTGTAAAAAATAAATAAAAAATTAGGGTGGAACTCCACTTTAATCAGCTTTTCTCCTGCCAGTGTTCAGAGGATCTTGGCAAATGCCCAGTATGCATGAGACCGTGCAAAGAAATTCCAGACTGCTATGATTGTCAAAAGTCAACTGGCACATAAGATTGATGCGTTACTTGATAAAAAATCGCTTCCTCAGGATCCTCGCTGAATTACAAATGGATATAAATGCAGAAAAATCCAATCTAGATAGAACGCCTCATCAAGGAGGCCACATAAACCAAATGTTTTATTCTCAATAGTAATATGATAGCAAAGTTCAAATCTACATACGCGTGTCAACTCAAGAGGGAGGACACCCCCCAAAAAAAGGGCCACCTAACCAAAATGGTGATAAATATAAATTGTGCCCACTGGGTGATAAACTCCTAAGGCCCCTTTCACATTTACACGACTTTGGACTGCAAACTCGTATGACAAGTCATTCTCCATTATTTTCAATGACTACCATTCATACTGGCACGATTTTAAGTAGTGCCGACGTCAAAGTAGTCCCTGCACTACTTTGGTCCGATTTTGATGCCACACAGGCATTCATTGAAATCGCGGCCGCGAATCGCGGCAAAATCGCGGTAAAATCGCGGCAAAATCGCGGTAAAATCGCGCGACTTAGAAGTCGTACAAGTGTGAAAGGGACCTGAAAGTCACTCCAAAGAAAAGGATGGGAGGGAGGAACCAAATCCCAAATGTGTAATTACTAGGGATGAGCCGAACACCCCCGTTCGGTTCGCACCAGAACCTGCAAACACACCAAAAGTTTGTGTGAACCTTAGAACCCTGTTAAAGTCTATGGGACTTGAATGTTTGAAATATAAAGTGCCAATTTTAAAGGCTTATATTCAAGTTATTGTCCTAAAAAGTTTGGGGACCCGGGTCCTGCCCCAGGGGACATGTATCAATGCAAAAAAAAAAGTATTTAAAATGGCTGTTTTTTCGGGAGCAGTGATTTTAAATGACTTTTTATCCTTCAGAAATGACACTTTGTGCAGGGACTGTTCTAAGCACGGGAAACAAGCGCTACTTTACAGGCATACTATACACCCCCCCAGGTACAAAATTTAAAGGAATATTTCACTTTTATTGTTTCACTTTAAGCATTTTAAAATTCACTGCTCCCAAAAAAACAGCAGTTTTTTAAAACTTTTTTTGCAGTGATACATGTCCCCTGGGGCAGGGCCCGGGTGCCCAAACACTTTTAATGACAATAACTTTCATATAAGCCTTTAAAATTAGCACTTTAGATTTCTCCCATAGACTTTTCCAGGGTGCTCGGCGGCTTTTCAAATTCGTTGCGAACACCCCAAATTGTTCGCTGTTCGACGAACAGGCAATGTTCGCGTCGAACATGAGTTTGTCTCGAACTCGAAGCTCATCCCTAGTAATAACTAGTGTTGCTCACGAATATTCACATTGCGAATATTCGCTACGAATATTGCATATTCGAGTATTCGCGAATAACGCGAATATCGCGGCGAATATTCGCTATTTCGAATATTCAAATGTTTTAAATTTTTTTTTAGAACAGATCACATCCTAGAGATCCCCATCGACGTCTAAAAGCATTGCTGGTATGATTAGAGACCTTGGGCCGAGTAGCTGCAGCGCTCATTTTATATTGCCGAAAAATCGCAATGCGATTATTCGGTAATAGCGATATCGCGCGATTATTTTATATTGTAATATATCACAAATATTCTGAGCCAATCAGAGTGCTCCATTCCGCATTTCTCGAAATTTCACAATTATTTTATATTGTAATATATCACAAATATTCTGAGCCAATCAGAGTGCTCCTTCCGCATTTGCCGAATATTCGCAATTTTTGTGTATTGTAATATATCACGAATATTCTGAGCCAATCAGAGTGCTCCTTCCGCATTTCTCGAATATTCGCAATTATTTTGTATTGTAATATATCACGAATATTCTGAGCCAATCAGAGTGCTCCATTCCGCATTTCTCGAATATTCGCAATTATTTTATATTGTAATATATCACGAATATTCTGAGCCAATCAGAGTGCTCCATTCCGCATTTCTCGAATATTTGCAATTATTTTATATTGTAATATATCACGAATATTCTGAGCCAATCAGAGTGCTCCATTCCGCATTTCTTGAATATTCGCATTCGCAATTCGCAATTCGCAATTCGCATTCGCGAAAATTCGCAATCATTTAATTTCCAAAAAATATCACGAATATTCGTATTTAGCGAATATATGTCGAATATTCGACTATATATTCGAGATATATCGCGAATTCGAATATGGCATATTCTGCTCAACACTAGTAATAACCCAAAAGGAGGACGAAAGGCTTTTTGGGACTTTGAATGAGGTTCAAGGGGCCGTTCTGGTCCACTCCTCCATCCCGGTTCAGTATTTAAAAAAAGGAGGACATGAGGCGGGACTTTGCATGAAGCACACGGAAGCAATTGGTTAAATTGAATGAAAGAGAGTTTTTAATTGGTTCAAATTGTCAAATAATTTCATATTTGAATTCTATGCATTTTGTTATGCATCAATATTTTTTACATTACATTAGAACCAAACGAAATTTCATGTATTTACAGATACATGGAGTAGTTGATACATATTTACACACATTGCAGTTGATACTCATACAGATTAACCAATTAAGCCCCGGACCATTATGCAGCCAAATGAACGGGTCACTTTTTGCAATTCAGGACTGCTTCGCTTTTACTAGTAAAAAATAAATATTAATAAAAATGCCATAAAACTATCCCCTATTTTGTAGACGATATAACTTTTGCGCACACCAATCAATAAACGCTTATTGTGATTTTTTTTATTTACCATAAATATGTAGAAGAATACGTATCGACCTAAACTGAGGGGAATTTTTTTATATATATTTTTGGGGGATATTTATTATAGAAAAAAGTAAAAAATATTGAATTTTTTCGAAATTGTCACTCTATATACCGCAGAGTTGATCAAATACTACCAAAAGAAATCTCTGTTTGTAGGGGAAAAAATGACGCCAATTTTGTTTGGGAGCTACGTCGCACGACCGCGCAATTGTCAGTTAAAGTGACGCAGTGCCGAATCGCAAAAAGTGCTTTGGTCTTTGGCCAGCCAAATGGTCCGGGGCTGAAGTGGTTAGCGGGTTTCATATGCTTTTCTGGTTGAGCCGCATTCCTAGACGTCTACAGATGTCATTATCTTTATTACAATTTTGCATCTTGAGTGCTCTGGAAGAAAATAGCTGTGTACTTGTAGCGAATTCTCTTCCCCCTGAAGACAACCGCCGCCGCCGCCGTTCCGCATACAGCAAATAGTGCCAGTACCTGGGTAGGACAGGGGGGCATCATGCACCATTATTCTGCGAGCGTAAACAGGCGATGGAAACATTAATGACACCACAAAGGCTTACAAGGCAATTAAAACAATGCGGCATATCACAACTGTTTAGCTGGGACATTCGGAAGGATTTGCACGGTGTGGAGATAATAAAATGACAATAGAAAGAGACCAAAGAGAGACCAGAGGCATGAAAGAAAGACCGCAATCAATGGCCTAATGGGCATGTGCTGATATACATATATACATTTTTTCTTGTATATAAATACACTGGGCCAGATTCAGGTAGAAGTTACATGGCTTATCTGTAGATAAGCCGCGTAACTTTTAACCTACGCCGTCGTATCTGTTTTCTGTATTCAGAAAACAAGATACGCCGGGATTAAGTTCAGATACGAGCGGCGTAATTGTATTTCGCCGTCGTATCGAAAGGCAAATTTTAAAATGGCCGCTAGGGGCGTTCCCGCAGATTTACGCCGAGAATATGTAAATCAGCGAGATACGCCAATTCACAATCGTACGCGGGCCCGACGCTGTCACTTTACGACGTTTCCGTAAGGGGTTTCCCGGCGTAAAGATAAAGCTACAAAAAGCACGCGTATCCTATGTGAAGTATGGCCGTCGTGACCGCGTCGAATTGAAAAAGTTTCACGTCGTTTGCGTAACTCGTCCGTGAATGGGGATTGACGTCGTTGACGTTCACGTAGAAAACACCGTCCTCATGTGGAGCATGCGCACTGGGATACATTGACGGTCGGCGCATGCGCAGTGCGTTCGCCGCGGGATCGTGCCTAGTTTAAATACTACACGCCCCCTACCCGCCCAATTTGAATTCCGCCGGCCCATTTTCGCTACGCCGCCGCAAATTTAGGAGCAAGTGCTTTGTGAATACAGTACTTTCTCCTAAAGTTTCGGCGGAGTAATGTAAATGAGAAACGTTACTCAAGAATAAAGATGCCCATCTACCTGAATCTGGCCCACTGTGTGTATATATATATATATATGTATATGTTTATATATGTATATGTATGTATATGTATATATATATATATTTTTTTTATATAGATATATATAGATATATTTTTTTGGTGGTATTTGATCACCTCTGTGTTTTTTTGTTTGTTTTTTTGCGCTATAAACCTAACATTTTGAAAAAAATCACAACTTTTTGCTATAATAAATTGGGATAATTGGGATAATTAAAAAAAATAAAAATGTTACCTCAGTTCAGGCCGAAACATATTCTTTTACATATTCTTGGTAAAAAAAAAATCGCAATAACCGTTTATTGATTGGTTTTCGCAAAATGTATAGCGTCTACAAAATAGGTTATTGATTTATGGCATTTTAATTATTATTCTTTTTTTTACTAGTAATGGCGGCGATATGCGATTTTTATCACGACTGTGATATTGCGGCGGATACATCGGATACGTTTGACGCTATCTTGGGACCATTGACATTTATAAAGTGATCAGTGCTATACAATGCACTGATTATTATTATTATTATTATTTTTATTATTATTATTATTATTATTATTATTATTTTTATTATTATTTTTATTATTTTTGTTATTATTATACAGGATTTATATTGCACCAACTGTTTGCACAGCACATTACTGTGTACATGTCACTGGTAGGGAACGATTTAACACTAGGGGACGATCAAGGGGTTAACTGTGTTACCTAGGGAGTGATTCTAACTGTAGGGGGATGGGACTGACTAGGGGAGGAGACCGATCGGTGTTCCTACTGTATATACAAGGAACACACGATCTGTCTCCCCCCCCCCCAACAGGACGTGGATCTCACATTCCTGCTCTGTCATGAGCGATCGCGGGTGCCTGGCGGACATCACAGCCGTCGGGCACGTGCATTGGCTCCTTGGTGACATGGCGGGCGCACACGTGCAGGCCCCCTATACCACTGGGAAGCCGTAGGCATCATATGTCTATAGCTGGGTGGTGAAGTGGTTAATGGCATCCCAGTCTTAGTTCGTAGGGTTCAACATTGAGTTGGCCCCGCCCTTGGCAGCTATAACAGCTTCAACTCTTCTGGGAAGGCCGTCCACAAGGTTTAGGAGTGTGTCTATGGGAATGTTTGACCAGTCTTCCAGAAGAGCATTTGTGAGGTCAGGCACTGATTTTTGGATTTGAAGACCCGGCTCACAGTCTCCACTCTAATTGATCCCAGAGGTGTTCTATCAGGTTGAGATCAGGACTCTGTGCAGGCCAGTCAAGTTCTCTCCTCCCCAAACTCGATCATCCATGTCTATCTAGAGCTTGCTTTGTGCACTGGTCCAAATCATTTGGTGGAGGCGGGGTTATGGTATTGAGGTTGTTCTTCAGGAGTTGGGCTTGCCCCCCTCAATCCATGTCTTTATGGACCTTGCTTTGTGCACTCGTGTGATTCATTTGGTAGAAAAAAAAAAACAACAAAAACAGGCGCCACTTAGAAAAGACTGTAAACTTTTAATGTATAGACAGCATTAAAGTACTCACATAAAAGTTACTGTATTTAGGCATATGGATGAAGTCCAAAGGACAGTCAATCTCTCAGCCGTGTTGGTAAAGTCCCCTTTCTCAGCTTGAGAAAGGTGCGCGCTGTGATCCCCCAGAACTCACAGCGCTAGCACTGAAACGCGTTGCATTGTGGTCCTGTGACGTCATCCCCTCCTCCTCACGCCGTTGCGTCCCAGCGTGCGCTTCAGCCCTCCATCCAGCTGCCGCAAAGTTTACCCGGGGATTTCATGTGTGAGTAACAGGCACCTGCGTCCATCCATGCAGCCCATGCTTATCGTTGCAACACTGAGCAGCTACTACAAGGGGACCTTACCAACACGGCTGAGAGATTGACTGTCCTTTGGACTTCACCCATATGCCTGAATACAGTAACTTCTATGTGAGTACTTTAATGCTGTCTATACATTGAAAGTTTACAGTCTTTTCTAAGTGGCGCCTGTTTTTGTTGTTGTTTTTTTTCTGTTACATGTTTGGAGTTCGGCTTCAGCTCCCCATACAAGGCAGCCCAGATTTCACAGACTGTCATCTCACTCTAGAGCATTGTTGCTCAAAGGACTTTTTACTTGAAATGTATTCTATCTTCTGGTTTTAGCATGCATCATTAGTGTATATATTTTGTGATTCATTTGGTGGAGGCGGGGTTATGGTATTGAGGTTGTTCTTCAGGGGTTGGGCTTGGCCCCCCATCCATGTCTTTATGAACCTTGCTTTGTGCACCGGTGCGCAGTCATGTTGGAACAGGAAGGGGCCGTCCCCAAACTGTTCCCACAATGTCCTGGTAGAAGAGCTCGGGGGGTCTGCCTTGTATCCGGTGGATAAAAGTATACAGTGGCTAATTGATTTTGAGGGTGGCTTTTGTATTTTTCCTGATTTAGGTATGCCTGGACTATATAGTATTATGGCCACTAGATGGAGCTGACCATCATAGGAAATAAACAGAAATATCAGGATTATTTGTGAATGTTTGAGACATTTACACAGAGAATTTTTTATTTGACTGTTACAGTAAATATATATATATATATATATATATATATATATATATATATATATATATATATATATATATAGTACAGACCAAAAGTTTGGACACACCTTCTCATTCCAAGAGTTTTCTTTATTTTCATGACTATGAAAATTGTAGATTCACACTCAAGGCATCAAAACTATGAATTGACACATGTGGAATTATATACATAACAAAAAAGTGTGAAACAACTGAAAATATGTCATATTCTAAGTCCTTTTGCTTTGATTACTGCTTTGCACACTCTTGCCATTCTCTTGTCACCTGAAATGGTCTTCCAACAGTCTTGAAGGAGTTCCCAGAGATGCTCGGCACTTGTTGGCCCTTTTGCCTTCACTCTGCGGTCCAGCTCACCCCAAACCATCTCCATTGGGTTCAGGTCCGGTGACTGTGGAGGCCAGGTCATCTGGCGCAGCACCCCATCACTCTCCTTCTTGGTCAAATAGCCCTTCCCCCGCCTGGAGGTGTGTTTGGGGTCATTGTTCTGTTGAAAAATAAATGATGGTCCAACTAAACCCAAACCGGATGGAATAGCATGCCGCTGCAAGATGCTGTGGTAGCCATGCTGGTTCAGTATAAATCCCCAACAGTGTAACCAGCAAAGCCCCCCACACCATCACACCTCCTCCTCCATGCTTCACAGTGGGAACCAGGCATGTAGAGTCCATCCGTTCACCTTTTCTGCGTCGCACAAAGAAACGGTGGTTGGAATCAAAGATCTCAAATTTGGACTCATCAGACAAAAGCACAGATTTCCACTGGTCTAATGTCCATTCCTTGTGTTCTTTAGCCCAAACAAGTCTCTTCTGCTTGTTGCCTTTCTTTAGCAGTGGTTTCCTAGCAGATATTCTACCATGAAGGCCGGATTCACACCGTCTCCTCTTATCAGTTCTTCTAGAGATGTGTCTGCTGCAAAAGGTGGCTACTTTGAAGAACCTAGAATATGACATATTTTCAGTTGTTTCACACTTTTTTGTTATGTATATAATTCCACACGTGTTAATTCATAGTTTTGATGCCTTCAGTGTGAATCTACAATTTTCATAGTCATGAAAATAAAGAGAACTCTTTGAATGAGAAGGTGTGTCCAAACATTTGGTCTGTACTGTATATATATATATCCATAGCTAAAGATAGCATGACATTGTAATTACTTTTTTTGGGGGGGGGGGGGCTGTCTCATCCCAGGCAGGGTGATGCCTCGCTTTCCCTGCAGCCCCAGGCCTCAAGCCTGCTATGGCTTACCATGCCCCCCCTCCCCCCCATAAAGTGCCTTGCTATGAGTAGAACAGTCTACTTATATGACGCTTTGGTTTTTATTTCAAAACACTGTTTGTAAAATGCTCCCTCTGATATCTTTCAGCCGATTCCAGATTGTTCCCAGTGAATACATTGCTTCTAATAGCGGAGGAGAGCTGAGAACGGTTTTAACGATCTCATCCTTATGTGGTCTGGATTTTGGAGTAAGTTCTGACTGACAGCTCCAAATCCAGCCAGGAGAGTGCCTATTATCATAATGTTGTACAGTTTATGTTCACTTTCTCTGCTGCTTTTGCCTCTGGCTACCACACTGAGACTCCGAGGATAAGGGGGAGCTGTCACCGCTGAAATATTATCACACTTACCTCCATATGGATGGCAGGAAAGATATTTATTATGTGTGGAAAAATACGAGGAACCAGAACCGCATTGCAGTATTTAATATAGATAGATATAAGATAGATAGATAGATATAAGATAGATAGATAGATAGATAGATAGATAGACAGACAGACAGACAGACAGACAGACAGACAGATAGATAGATAGATAGATAGATAGATAGATAGATAGATAGATAGATATTGGATGGATGGATAGATAGATAGACAGACAGACAGACAGACAGACAGACAGACAGACAGACATATAGATAGATAGATAGATAGATAGATAGATAGATAGATAGATAGATAGATAGATAGATAGATAGATAGATAGATAGATATAGATATTGGACAGATAGATAGATATTGGATAGATATATAGATAGATAGATAGATAGATAGATAGAAAGATGTTGGATGGATGGATAGATAGACAGACAGACAGACATACAGATAGACAGATAGATAGAAAGATAGATAGATAGATAGATAGATAGATAGATAGATAGATAGATAGATAGATAGATAGATAGATAGATAGATGTTGGATGGATGGATGGATAGATAGACAGACAGACAGACAGACATACAGACAGACATACAGATAGATAGATAGATAGATAGATAGATAGATAGATAGATAGATAGATAGATAGATAGATAGATAGATAGAATACAGTATATGGGTAGATAGATGATATGGATGATATGGATGATGGAGACTAATATTTATTATATGGGGAACAATAAAAAGACCCTAAATTGCATTGCAGTATTTGAGATTGGTGGATCGAAGATAGTTATATAGATAGGTAGATAGATAGATTTTTCTGGAAGAACTCTATGACTCCCCCTCCATGTTCCGGTCCGGTTGGCGTTCCTCCATTATGAAGGCCTGTGGCTGTGACTCCGGGGCTCTAGTATTGGGCTGGACACTTTCTATACGATGGAGTTGAGCTCTGAGATGATTATTGGTGACATTCGGGGAAGATCCATCAATCTCCCGATGTCATCATAAGGTCTCCACTGCAAAATCAGAATGCCTGAAGGGAATGTCACCTCCTGGCACATCTCATAGAAGACGTCACCCGCCCATCCTCAGTATTTACTGCATTCGACGATGTGGATGGAAATTCTTCTCGGTGTGTCTTATTTTTTCGGAATGACTAATGTGACATAGTCCCTCATACTACTATCACCAGTACTATATACAGAGATCATATGATCTGCAGGCTGACATAGGTGTGCGCAGCCTATAGCATTAGGGTGTGCACCCCAAACCCACACTACTGATCACTCACAATGTTCATTCAGAAAGAGAAGGGGGCGGTAAATTACATATTTACTGGCCCCTTCCCCACTCCTAAAACATCCCAGCAGCAACAGCCAATAGGAGAGGAGGGAAGCTGTCAGCGCTGCAGGGAGAAAGATGGGAGCCATGCAGTAGGGGGAATCCGAATGCCTGGGCACACCTGGCACACCCTGTGCGCATGCCTATGCAGGCTGATAATGATCCCGGGGTATGAAGGGACAATTCACATTTGTCACCTGGAATCACTTTTTATGTCCTTGGATTGTTCTTGAAAACACAATGAAGCTGATGAACAAAACCCATAAGTGAATGGAACTGATTACCCATAATAACCTGATCTCATGTTTTATTTTCCCAAGCTGAACTCCAGGAAAGCAAGTAACATATTACATATATGTTATTTTTTTCTTTTACAATTCTAAGATGTTTCCACTTCATTAAATAATACTGATTAGCGACCTCTCTACTGATGTGATTGGACCGTGAAGGAGCAGCAGAAAATTGATAGGGTGGCTCTCTTCTATCTCTCTTTTCCTAAGCATATTCATTGGCAACACACATACACTTCACCATTCAGATCTTGTGCAGTGCAATCCAAGGTACTAAAACGTTATTGGAATGCTTGGTGGTGCTGTCCAAGGTTCTGAACCCATAATATATGACTGATCTGAGGCGCTGTCCTAGGTTCTGAACCCATAATATATGACTGATCTGAGGCGCTGTCCTAGGTTCTGAGCCCATAATATATTACTGATCTGAGGCGCTGTCCTAGGTTCTGAACCCATAATATATTACTGATCTGAGGCGCTGTCCAAGGTTCTGAGACCATGATCTATGACTGATCTGAGGCGCTGTCCTAGGTTCTGAACCCATAATATATGACTGATCTGGGGGGCTGTCCTAGGTTCTGAACCCATAATATATTACTGATCTGAGGCGCTGTCCTAGGTTGTGAACCCATAATATATTACTGATCTGAGGCGCTGTCCAAGGTTCTGAGCCCATGAACTATGACTGATCTGAGGCTCTGTCCTAGGTTCTGAACCCATGATATATGACTGATCTGAGGCGCTCTCCTAGGTTCTGAACCCATAATATATGACTGATCTGAGGGGCTGTCCTAGGTTCTGAACCCATAATATATTACTGATCTGAGGCACTGTCCAAGGTTCTGAACCCATCATCTATGACTGATCTGAGGCGCTGTCCAAGGTTCTGAACCCACGATATATGACTGCTCTGTGTTGCTGTCCGAGGGTCTGAATTCAGGACATAAGAAAGTTCTGTGGTGATGTCTGAGGTTCGGAATTTAGGGTTATATAAGTGCTAGATGGTGCTTTTTGAGGTTCTGAAGCCAGAACATAAGACTGTTCTGAGGCGCTGTTCAAGGTTCTGATTCTAGGGTTATATGACTGCTATATGGTGCTGTCTAAGATTGTTTTGAGCCCAGGTTACCAGGTGCTGTATGTTTTTTTTCCCAAGGTTCTGATCCCAATTAATATGGCGGATCAGTGGTGCTGTCCAAGGTTCTGAACCCAGTATACCTGACAACTCTGTGGTGCTGTCTAATGCTCTTAACCCAGGTAGTCTGACAGCTTTGTGGTGTTTTTCCAAGGTTCTGACCCCAGGTTGCTAGACAGCTTTTTGGTGTTGTCCAAGGTACTGAATCCAGGATATAAGACTGCTCTGAGGTGTTATCGGAGGTTCTAAATCTATGGTTATATATGGTGCTATTTGAGGTTCTAAACCAAGGATATAAGACTGTCCTGTGGTGCTGTCTGAGGTACTGAAACTAGAATATAAGACTGCTCTGAGGCGCTGTCCAAGGTTCTGAATCCAGGGTTATATGACTGCTATATGTTGCTGTCTAAGGTTGTTTTGAACCCAGTTTACCAGGTTATCTTAATGCTCTATGCTTTTTTCCAAGGTTCTGATTCCAAGTTATCTGACTGCTCAGCGGCCCTGTCCGAGGTTCTGAACCAAGGTTATCTGACAACGTTGTGATGCTGTCTAATGCACTGAACCCAGGTTGTCTGACTGCTATGTGTCACTGTCTAAGGTTCCGAAACTAGGCAATCTGACTGTTGGATGGTACTATCCAAGGTTCTAAACCCAGGTTCTCTGACAGCTTTGTGGTGTTGTCCAAGGTTCTGAACCCAAGTTGTCTGACTGCTATGTAGCATTTTCTAAGGTTCCCAACCTAGGTAATTTGACTGTTGGATGGTACTATCCAAGTATCTGAGCCCAGGTCATCTGACAGTTTAGTGGTGTTGTCCAAGGTTTTGAACCCGGGTTGTATGACTGCTATGCAGCACTTAGGCTCCAAACCGAGGTAATCTGAGTGTTGGATGGTAGAATCCAAGATTCTGAACCTAGGATATCTGACAGCTTTATGGTAATTCTCTGAACCCAAGTTGTCTGACGGCTTTGTGGTGTTGTCCAAGTTTCTGAACCTTGGGTGTCTTGCAGCTTGGTGGTGTTGTCCAAGGCTCTGAATCCAGGTTGTCTGGCTGCTATGTGGCACTGTCTAAGGTTCCCAACCTAGTTAATCTGACTGTTGGATGGTACTATCCAAGATTCTGAACCCAGGATATCTGACAGCTTTATGGTGCTGTCTAACTCTCTGAACCCAAGTTTTCTGATGGCTTTGTGGTGTTGTCCAAGTTTCTGAACCTAGGGCATCCTACAACTTTGTGGTGTTGTCCAAGGCTCTGAATCCAGGTTGTCTGACAACATTGTGGTGTTGTCCAAGGCTCTGAACCCAAGTTGTTAGTGCTATGTGGCACTGTCTAAGGTTCCCAACCTAGGTAATATGACTGTTGGATGGTAGAATCCAAGATTCTGAACCCAGGATATCTGACAGCTGTATGGTAATGCTCTAAAGCCAAGTTGTCTGATGGCTTTGTGGTGTTGTCCAAGTTTATGAACCTTGGGTATCTTGCAGCTGTGTGGTGTTGTCCAAGGCTCTGAATCCAGGTTGTCTGACAACCTTGTTGTGTTGTCCAAGTTTCTGAACCTTGGGTGTCTTGCAGCTTTGTGGTGTTGTCCAAGGCTCTGAACTCAGGTTGTCTGCTATGTGGCACTGTCTAAGGTTACAAACCTAGGTAATCTGACTGTTGGATGGTACTATCCAAGATTCTGAACCCAGGATATCTGACAGCTTTATGGTGCTGTCTGATGCCCAGAACCCAGGTTATCTGATTGCTATGTGGCACTGTCCAAGATTCTGAACCTAGGTAATCTTACTACTAGGTGGTGCCATCCAAGGTTCTGAATCCAGACCTCTGTGCAGTGCTGTCTGGAGTTCTAACCCCAGTTCTCCGGGCTTTATCTCGGTTCTGAACACAGAAGCTCCGTATACTGTACGTCCTCACGCATTGTAAGGACTCCTATGGATTCATTGTGTCTCCATGAATCTTCTCTTCCTTTAATCCATGTACACAGGACACCTGTCTATAAATGTCATGGTCACAGAAGCTTCTAAACATAAGAAAGAATAAACAGAACTTTGTGTGCCGGCGAGAGGCTTTGATATCTCGAAGCAATAACTCACAAAGCTGCAATATATTTGCTCCAGCTGACCTTGAGCCTGTAAGAGATTTTTTTTTGTTTTTGTTACAAAAGTCTGAAAAATCCACCAATATAAAAAGCAAAAGAACAAAAAAATATCTACAGGTCAGGAGAGAGGTTCTCATTTATTGTTGTTAAAAGTAATAATAATAATAATAATACCATGACGAATAATAAAAAGTGCTAGTAAATATGAAGTCATTGAATGTCAGTTTAAAGAGGTAATAAATCCAAAAATAAAAATGTCTTATGTTGCAGCTTACCGATTCTCAGATGTGGTGGCTGCAGTAGTTTTATTATTTAGGCTTGATCTTGCCGATAAGTCTGGTGTTTTCAACTTCATTTAACTACTTTTTGCCCGCCCGGCCGCTGTAGGCAAATTGACGTACCTGTACTTCCTGGTTTAGGATGCGTGCAAACACGAGTCCCCCGCCCCACCCAGCGCCAGCTGTGATTGTACGCATCGGAAGCCTGTCAACACGTCCCGGCTAATGTTTCATGGCTGGGACCTGCTGATCCGCTGTATGCAATCACAGCCCAGAGCCCTGTGTTGGTAAACAACACAGAGCTCTGTAGGAAGGGAACGATCTGTGAGGGGGGAATCAGATACGTTTTGTCCATGTAATGTTATTGGCAGTTAGAGCGTTGTCCGTGTTTCCTCTAACTGCCACTTTTTTCTGAACAGCTTAGCCTATTACGTTAAGTGTAAAAATAATAGACTGCAGTCACCTGTCATTATTAAATGGTGTATCTTAACCCTCTAACTGCCATATTTGATGAGCCACTTGCAGTCAAACTGTCCAGGAAAAAAAAGTGTCAGTTAGAGGAAATACTGACAAGGATGACTGAGATCTATTATTTTCCCATATAATGTAACAGGCCAAGCCAAAATAGTGTCAAAAGTGTCCGATGTGTCCGCCATAATGTCACAGTCACAATCTGATTGCCGCCATTAGTAGTAAAAAAAAAATATTAATAAAATGCAATAAAACTATCTCCTATTTTGTAAACGCTATAAATTTTGCGCAAACCAATCGTTAAACGCTTATTGCGTTTTTTTTTAACAAAAATAGGTAGAAGAATACGTATCGGCCTAAACTGAGGAAAAAATATATATATCTTTTTGGGGGATATTTATTATAGCAAAAAGTGAAAAATATTGATTTTTTTTTTAAATTGCTCTATTTTTGTTTATAGCGCAAAAAATTAAAGCCGCAGAGGTGATCAAATACCACCAAAAGAAATCTCTATTTGTGGGGAAAAAGGGATGTCAATTTTGTTTGGGTGCATCTTCGCACGACGGCGCAATTGTCAGTTAAAATGACGCAGTGCCGAATCGCAAAAAGTGCTCTGGTCTTTGGGCAGCCAAATGGTCCGGGGGTGAAGTGGTTAATATGACTGAACAGCAACATAAAGGAAAATGATGTATATGTGTGTGTGTGAATCTGCACTAAGGATTTTAAACACTGGCAGAGGTTGTGAAAATATAAATAAAAAATGTGGAATAAATTGGATAAATAAATAAAATAAAATAAGTAACAATGTCAGCGATGCCTCCTGTCTACAGAATGGAGATCAGATCTGTACAATGTAGCAGTGTTATCATTACAAGGGTTACGTTCTGCAATTAGTAATAAAACATCAGCAGAATGTGTTTAATGTGATATTTTGTATCAGAGGGAGAGGAATGGAGACTCAATGACAAGATAAAGAGGAAGAAGTGTAAGTCCTCCTGACACCGGACAGCTTGGCCCGGACAGCACTTATCAGTGACAGTAATAATGGTTCTGCTGGCGCTGTGACAAATAAAATGATTTCCACGGGATTACATATCCAATTTGGCTTTGGTAAAACTTCCATTTCCCCAGGAAGAAGTTTCCAAAAAATAAATTCAAGGTTGTCCACAAACATGAAGAGAGGGTGACCAGAGTGATTTACTGACTACGGATGGAAGTGAATGAATCCAAAATAACAGAAACGCACAAGTCACAATCCAACCGTTTAATCAGCTTATTTTATTTCCGAAAATTGCACTAACCCCCCCCCCCCCAATTTTTAAATGTGATGGCTGTGTTCGTTTTTCTTTTTTTAACCACTTAAGAACATTATGCAGGTAAAGGACCAGACCCCTTTATGCGATTCAGCACTGCGTCCTTTAACTGACAATTGCGCGGTCGTGGCTCCCAAACAAAATTGGCGTCCTTTTTTCTCCACAAATAGAGCTTTCTTTTGAAGGTATTTGATCACCTCTGCGGTTTTTAATTTTTGCGCTATAAACAAAAATAGAGCGACAATTTTGAAAAAAATTAAATAATTTTTACTTTTTGCTATAATAAAAATCCCCCAAAAATATATTAAAAAAAACAGTTTAGGCCGATACGTATTCTTCTAAATATTTTTGCTAAAAAAAATCGCAATAAGAGTTTAACGATTGGTTTGCGCCCAATTTATAGCGTTTACAAAATAGGGGATAGTTTTATGGCATTTTTATTAATATTTTTTTTTTTACTACTAATGGTGGCGATCAGAGATTTTTTTCATGACTGCCACATTATGGCGGACACATCGGACAATTTTGACACATTTTTGGGACCATTGACCATTGTCATTTTTCACAGCAAAAAGTGCTATAAAAATGCACTGATTACTGTGAAAATGACAATTGCAGTTTAGGAGTTAACCACTAGGGGGCACTGTAGGGGTTATGTGTGACCTCATATGTGTTTATAACTGTAGGGGGGCGGGGCTGGACGTGTGACGCCACTGATCGCCTTTCCCTATATCAGGGAACAGACGATCAGTGACATTGCCACTGTGAAGAAGCCCTCAAACACACAGGCAAAAAAAAAAAATGCTGGCGCTAGTGGCGTGTGCCATTTTCTTTAACCATTTGCCGACCGTGCTATAGACGAATGACGGCTACGGTGCGGACGGCTAGCTCATAGGATGGCCTCCCGTCATCGTGCCCGCTGCGGGGCGCTGGCGGTGACCTTTGTGATCACAGGTTCCAGAGGACACGGCTGATCACAGATTGAGGTAAAGAAGAGAATCAGCAGTTCTTTACCATGCGATCAGTGGTGTCCAATCACAGCTGATCATGGGTGTAAATAGAAGCCGGGTATCGGCACTTCTTTCCTCATGCTGACAGTGTGAGAAGATAAGAGATTGGATACTTTATGATTTGTGATTTTTGTTTTATTGGATAAGTTTATTTATTTTTTTGCAGAAAGTTAAATTTTTGGTTTATAGCGTAAAAAATAAAAACCGCAGAGGTGATCAAATACCACCAAAAGAAAGCTCTACTTGTGGGAAAAAAAGGACGTACATTTTATTTGTGTACAGCGACGCACGATTGCGCAATTGTCAGTTAAAGTAACGCAGTGCCG
Source organism: Rana kukunoris (assembly GCA_029574335.1). Classification (NCBI taxonomy): domain Eukaryota; kingdom Metazoa; phylum Chordata; class Amphibia; order Anura; family Ranidae; genus Rana; species Rana kukunoris. The sequence continues at coordinate 605,929,603 of CM056050.1, forward strand.
AATCGCATAAAATGTCCTAGTCAGGAAATGGGGGTAAATCTTTCGAAGGTTAATTGGGGTTTGTAAAGGATTTTTTTTTTTTTTTACTCTTAATACTGTAGCTTCCTTTACCTTAATGCCGAGCTGTTTTCATGTCCTCATTGTTCGTTTTTGGTACTCAAGTTGCTGTAATCCTTCTTGATCACCACACTTCCTGCTTGTCTGTTTCCTGATGACCACAGTCCTGGGAGCTTTCTCTCTGTGGTCACTAATCAAGGAGGTGTGATTACTGTGTGTCTAAAACCCCTCAGCACCAATCAGTTTCGTTTTACAAACCATCACTGCCCTGTATTGGCTCTGTGGCTCTGTACAGCACAGAAGCAGGAAACAACATGCAAAAACGAAACTAGAAACTGCAGGTACATTATATGATTGATTGGTATCTATTTTTAATCGTTTTTAAAAGGAATCGGTTAACTATCATGTCTCTATACCCTGTAAACAGTCATTTCAGCAAAAATAATGTTTTCCTTTACAACTCCTTTAAGTACGTTTTCTTCTCTTTGGCCCCAGAGGCTGACAATCTGATACTCTCATACATTTGTTCTTTATGTAATGGGTGACATTTAGGATCCACTCTTGGTTGTCCTTTTCATGGGACATAATGACAAAATATTTGAGAGGTTTATAAAGCAGCAAATAATTGGCCTTTGCATGCTCCATTTATGGATTTGGTAAGTTTCATTTGTGAGAATTCCGCCTCCCCGGAAAAAAATGAATGTTGCTTCCTAATGGGGTCCTGCGGCGTTCACTTCCATCTCTCTATTGCACAAAACCAAGCCTTCCCCATTCTCTAGTATGGAAGAGCCAAACACCAAAAGTTCGGTTCGCACCAGAACCTTCGAACGGACCGAACGTTCGAACGAACAGAACCCCATTGAAGTCTATGGGACTCGAACTTTTGAATTCAAAAGCGCTAATTTTAAAGCCTAATATGCAAGTTATTGTTGGAAAACGTCTTTGAGAACCCGGGTCTTGCCCCAGGGAACATGTATCAATGGAAAAAGTTTTAAAAACTGTAGTTTTTTCAGGACTTCTGAAAAAAAAATTAAAATTTTTAAAACTTTTCTTCCATTGATACATGTTCCCTCGGGCAAGACCCGGGTTCTCAAAGACGTTTTCACAGGCATACTATAGACACCCAGCAGGTACAATATTTAAAGGAATTTTTCCTTTTTTTCTATTTTTTTTTTATTTAAGCATCATTAAAATCACTGTTCCTCAGGAGCAGTGATTTTAACCACTTAAGGACCGCCGCATGTACATTTACGTCGGCAGAATGGCACCGACAGGCACATCAACGTATATATACGTTGGTGCCTTGGGGGGGATCGGGGGTCCGATCGGACCCCCCCCCCGTACATGCGGCGGTCCGCGCGGCTGCAGGAGCGATCCGACAAGTGGGGGCGGCTATCCGTTTTCATCCGCCCCCTCCGGATCGCTCCCAGCCAATGCGCGCGCCCGCCTGACCTGTCACTTCCTCCTCCTGTGTAAACACAGGAAGGAGGAAGCGACGTGATCTCTCCCTCAGCGTTTGTTTCAAGCGCCGCTGAGGAGAGATCACCACACAGCAAGTAAGTCCTGCACCAACAGCACACTACACACACACAAAATCACATTTAACCCCCGCGATCGCCCCCCCCCTCCCCCTGTCACAGTGTCACTGAATGCAGTAATCATACATGTATGATTACTGTATTTAGTGTCAGTGTGACAGGCAGTGTGACAGTCAGTTAGTGTTAGTGTCAGGGTAGCCCCCCCACAATAAAGTTTTAACCCCTTGATCACTGCCCTAGTTAACCCTTTCACTCCCTATTGCCAGCATCACTAAGCGATCATTTTCTAAGCTCTATTTGTGGGAAAAAAAGGACGCGAATTTTGTTTGGGAGCCACGTCGCACGACCGCGCAATTGTCTATTAAAGCGACGCAGTGCCGAATCGCAAAAACCCCTTGGGTCATTTGCCAGCGTATTGGTCCGGGTCTTAAGTGGTTAATGATGCTTACATAAAAAAAGAAAAAAAAAAAAAAGAAAAATGTGTTTAATTATTGTACCTGCTGGGTGTCTATAGTTTGCCTGTGAAAACGTCTTTGAGAACCCGGGTCTTGCCCCGTGGAACGTGTATTCTCCAGAATCTGCCCCCTGCTTTGCATAGGAAAAAAAAAATGACAAATTCACACAATTGCAAAGTAACTGCTGAATTATGAACTAGCCAAAAAAAAAAAATAGAAATCATAAAACAAAAAAAACAACAATATATATATATATATATATATATATATATATATATATATATATATATATATATATATATATATATATATATATATAATATATATATATATTTGTTTTATTTGTTTTATTTGTTTTATTATTATGTTTATATATATATATATAAACATAATAATCATAAAACAAATAAAACAAATATTTATATATATATATATATATATATATATATATATATATATATATATATATATATATATATATATATATATATATATATATATATATATATTTTTGTTTATTTTTTTCAATTAGTAGATACTTATTTATTTGTTTATTGATTTAAATAATAGGTACAATATTGTGCCTGTTTGCACAAAAAAAAAAAAAAAAATGTTGTATAGTTTAATAAATAGCTGCGCGAATAAAAATATATTTTTGTTGATAAAAACTGAAATAAATTTATAATTATAGAATGATAATAAAAAAAGAAAGGGCTGTGCAAATATAATATCAGCCACCATTTCATTCTACAGGGTCCCTGCTTTCAGAAAATATAAAATGGGTGCATGCAATTTTGAGTCTTGACGTGTTTGGTATCTAATTACTCGACAAAATTGAATCATATATATATATATAGTTTAATAAAAAGCTGCGCAAATAAAAATATATATTGTGTTGATGAAAACTGAAATAAATCTATAATTACAGAATGATAATTAAAAAAAAATAGCTGTGCAAATACCATTACAGCCACCATTTTATTCTGCAGGGCCTCTGCTTTCAGAAAATATAAAATGTTTGAGGGTTTTAAGGTAATTTTACAGCAAATAACTGCAGATTTTTAACGTGTGAAAAATTAAATACAATTCCCAGACGCAAAACGGTTAAAAACGCGACGTCAGGTTTCCAAATCCTCCACAGTGAATATAAAATGAATAGTTATGGATCCCATCAGGTACATATTGTACATATTTAAATACAAACAATACAGTAAAATAAAACCTCTGCCCATGAAAGGATGGTATCTGGTTTATCTCCGGCATGTAGAATCCAATATTCCTTCCTGAACCCGGAGAAGCGAATAGTTCAGCCGATGTTGTTCTTGGGTTTTGCGCACATATCATTTCCGCACTTTATATTGAAACCGACTCTAATATCTGATGTCACATTGGGCTGCTAATGACTGCAGTTATTTAAAAGATGGATTTTTTAGCGAGGAGCCCACGCCAAGCCGATCATCATCATCCCTCAGTGTTGAACATTTAGATGAATATATTGCTTAGAAGAGGCTGGAATATATCGCAGGCAGCCAACCTTGCCGTCATTAGGCATTACTTAGAGTTTATGTGCCTGCGCTGTGTACATCTAATGCCTTCCACCGAGGGAGAGGAGATGAGATTGACTGATAGATGGGGGGACATGAAAAGAGCTGGAGAGGAACAAGAGGATGAGCCAACCATAATGGCTGGAGCTGGGTGCGCATCTCTCTAATGACTACATCAAAATCACACTTAAAGGGGAACCCCGACACATGCTTTGTATTTGTTAGCATTTGAGAAATACCAACACTCCCATATTGCAGAGATTATGTCGATAAAGCAGAACTTGCAATAAAGTGGACTGTCACCCACCCTTAAATGAATGTGATATCGCCCTGCCTCTTCCCCCTCTTTCTTCCCCCTCCCTCTTCCCCCTGCCTCTTCCCTCTTCCTCTTCTCCCTCCCTCCCTCTTCCCCCTGCCTCCTCCCCCTGCCTCCTCCCCCTGCCTCTTCCCCCTCGTTCTTCCCACTCCCTCTTACCTCTTCCCTCTTCCTCTTCTCCCTCCCTCTTCCCCCTGCCTCCTCCCCCTGCCTCTTCCCCCTCGTTCTTCCCACTCCCTCTTACCTCTTCCCTCTTCCTCTTCTCCCTCCCTCTTCCCCCTGCCTCCTTCCCCTGCCTCTTCCCCCTGCCTCCTCCCCCTGCCTCCTCCCCCTGCCTCTTCCTCTTCCCTCTTCCCCCTGCCTCTTCCCTCTTCCTCTTCCCCTGCCTCTTCCCTCTGCCTCTTCCCCTGCCTCTTCCCCTGCCTCTTCCCCCTGCCTCTTCCCCCTCTCTCTTTCACCTCAATATTCCCCATCCCTCTTCCCCCTGCCTCTTCCCCCTGCCTCTTCCCCCTGCCTCTTTTCCCCTGCCTCTTTCCCCTCCCTCTTTCACCTCCCTCTTTCCCCTCCCTTTTCCCCCTCCCTTTTCCCCCTGCCTCTTACCCCTCCTCCCCCTCCCTCTTCCCCCAGCCTCTTCCCCCGGCCTCTTCCCCCTCCCTCTTCCCCCTCCCTCTTCCCCGTGCCTCACAAATGGTAACACAGTATATATATATATATATATATATATATATATATATATATATACACACACACACACAATATATTATCAAAAGTATTGGGATGGCTGCCTTTGCACACACAATTGCATCCCAGTCTTAAGCCCTGTACACACGACCGGTTTTGACCTCAGAAAAAATAACATTGGTTTTCCCAGCAAAAACCGGTCGTGTGTACGAGGCTTAAGTCCGTAAGGTTCAATATTGAGTTGGCCCGTAAAGCAGAACTTGCATTAAAGTGGACCTTCACCCTTAAATAAATGTGATGTTGCCCTGCCTCTTCCCCCCACCCTCTCTTGCAAATGGTAACACAGTATATATATATATATATTGTGACAGGAAGTCAGGTAAGTCTGTGTGTGTGTGTGTTGTCACAGACGGGAAATATATTTCTGCCTTGTTTAGACAATACACCAATTACTATTAGGCGTTGGCTGCAGAGATGGCCAGAGAGGTTTGGGAGCGTTAGAAGCCTTCAGCTGTTCAAAATGAAGCAATTAAAGCCCCTATAAAGATAGCCTAAGGATGACGACTGATTGCTGCATCCTGAGGCTGTGTGAGTGAAGGAGCAGTCACAAACAGTACTGAAGAGGTGAGGTGCTAATGGATATTTCTGTGTGAGAAATATCAAAGAGACTTGTTTTCTGCTGTAGGACCAGCAGTGTCTGCCCAGCAGTAGGCTGTGCCAGACTCAATAGGTAGGTTCCTGTGTTGGGAAGGTAGACACCCCAAATGGTGAGGGTTTATTTTATGTTTTGTTTTGTTTATGCTGTTTTGATGCTTGCACGTGTATCCAGCAAGGTGGAAAAATAAACCTTATCATTTGTTTTCAATCATCCTCAACTGCCTTTTTGTACAGTTCAGCGTGTAGTGAACCCATCCAGGGGGTCACACACACCCGCTACCGAGCTAATCCCTCACTATATATATATACACATATGCTATTTTCTATTTTATCAAAAGTATTGGGACGCCTGCCTTTACACGCACATGAACTTTAATGGAATCTCAGTCTCAGTCCGTAGGGTTCAATATTGAGTTGGCCCCGCCCTTTGCAGCTATAACAGCTTCAACTCTTCTGGGAAGGCCGTCCACAAGGTTTAGGAGTGTGTCTATGGGAATGTTTGACCATTCTTTCAGAAGAACATTTGTAAGATCAGGCACTGATGCAGACCAGAAGGTCTGGTTCACATTCTCTGCTCTAATTTATCCCAAAGGAGTTCTATTGGGTTGAGGTCTTTGTGAACTAGTCCAAATAAGTGCTGACCCCCCCCCCCCCCCTTCAACCTCTACAGCAATGCTGGCAGCACTCATAAGTCTATTTCCCAAAGACAACCTCTGGATATGACGCTGAGCACGTGACCTCAACTTCTTTGGTTGACCATGGTAAGGCCTGTTCTGAGTGGAACCCGTCCTGTTATACCGCTGTATCGTCTTGAACACCATGCTGCAGCTCAGTTTCAGGGCCTTGGCAATCTTCTTATAGCCTAGACTAGTGATGGTGAACCTTGGCACTCCAGTTGTTTTGGAACTACACTTCCCATGATGCTCCACTACACTGCAGAGTGCATGAGCATCATGGGAAATGTAGTTCCAAAACATCTGGAGTGCCAATGTTCGCCATCACTGGCCTAGACCATCTTTATGTAGAGCAAATTTTTTTTTTCTCATATCCTCAGAGAGTTCTTTGCCATGAGGTGTAATGTTGATCTTCCAGTGACCGGTATAAGAGAGTGAGAGCGATAACACCAAATTTGACACACCTGCTCCCCATTCACACCTGAGCCCTTGTAACAGTAACTAATCATCTGACACCAGCGAGTCATCTGACACCGGGGAGGGAAAATGGCCCAAATTGGGTCCAATTTGGACATTTTCACTTAGGGGCGTACTCACTTTTGTTGACATTAATGGCTGTGTGTTGAGTTATTTTGAGGGGACAGCAAATTTACTCTGTTATACAAGCTGTACACTCACTACACAACATTGTAGCAAAGTGTAATTTCTTCAGTGTCGTCACATGAAAAGATAGAAGAAAATATTTACGAAAAATGTACAAAAAATGTGAGGGGTGTACTGTACCTACTTTTGTGAGATACTGTGTATATATGTATGTAGTATGGAAACCAAAGGGTTGCTTTGGCGTGCTAGGTTGGTATTAAGCAAGGGAAGCCATAAATAGATATGTATGATGGATAACAGACCAGGAACACATCCACTATGATCTCCATGCCGTCCAATCTATCCATCAATATGACCTTTGTAGAACAGTAGAAGATATGTGACTGATTGCATATATAAGCTGCCTGCCCACTCACATGCAGAAAATATATAATGGGGGGTGGGGATGGCAACACAAGCTTCATACTAAAAGGAGAAACGTTAGCTACTCATCATCTCTAAATAATGTCAGCACCACATCCACTTAATTGGTAACAATATGAAAAGGATAGAAGGTGCGAAATTTCGACAAAATACTATATGAAAAAATATTTATAATAAAAAGTTAAAAAGACAGAATAAATATCCACCCATCCATCCTAATCATGACGAAACATGTAGAGAGAATTTCTCAGCTTGCACGCTCTTGAAACTGTATTGTATTACAGTTTCAAAAGCTTGCAAGCTGAGAATTTCTCTCTACGTGTTTCGTCACAATTGGTGGCTTCCTCAGGAGAATTACATTTGTCAGGCACTATCTACTGAAAATAGAGAAAAACAATACATGAATATACAAAACAATACAAGATAAACACAAGTTTAACCACTTCAGCCCCAGATCATTTTGCTGGCCAAAGACCAGGCCACTTTTTGCGATTCGGCACTGCGTCGCTTTAACTGACAATTGCGCGGTCGTGGGACGTGGCTCCAAAAAACAAAATTAACGTCCATTTTTTTCCACAAATAGAGCTTTCTTTTGGTGGTATTTGATCACCTCTGCGGTTTTTGTTTTTTGCGCTATAAACAAAAATAGAGCGGCTATAATAAATATCCTCCAAAAAGTATACAATTTTTTTTTTCTCCTCAGTTTTTTTTTTCTACATATTTTTGTTAAATTGCAATAAACGCATATTGATCGGTTTGCGCAAAAGTTATAGCGCCTACAAAATAGGGGATAGAATTATGGCATTTTTATTATTATTATTTTTTACTGGTAATGGCGGCGAGCAGCTATTTTTATTGTGACCGAGACTTTATGGCGGACACTTTTGACACATTTTTGGGACCATTGTCATTTTTTACAGCGATCAGTGCTAAAAAAAATGAACTGATTGCTGTGAAAATGACACTGGCAGTGAAGGGGGTTAACCACTAGGTGGTGCTGAAGGGGTTAAGTGTGCCCTAGGGAGTGTTTCTTACTGTAGGGGGCGTGGCTGGATGTGTGATGTCACTGATCGTCGTTCTCTATATCAGGGAACAGACGATCAGTGTCACTGCCACACAGAAGAACGGGGAAGGTGTGTTTATACTCACCTCTCCCCGTTCTTCAGCTCCTGGGACCCGATCACGGAAAACACCGGCAGCGATCGGGTCCGCGGGTCCCACAGGCGTGGTCACGGAGCTTCGGCCCGGGTCCACGACTGGGCTCTTAAAGGCAACATACAGGTACGTGCCTGTGCCCAGCCGTGCCATTCTGCCGACGTATATCGGCGTGAAGGGGTCCTTAAGTGGTTAATTAGTAACAATATGAAAAAAGGATAGAAGTTGTGATTTTAAATGTGCAAAATTACAACAAAATATTATATGAAAAAATATTAATTATAAAAAGTTAAAATGACAGAATAAAAATCGCCCAATGATACACTTCCTTCTTTTATACACATTTTACCCGCAACAATATAAAGCTTGTAACAATATGAAAAGGTGCGAAATTACGACAAAATATTATATGAAAAATTATTTATTATAAAAAGTTAAAATGACAATAAAAATCCATTAAAATGAAACAATACCATTTCAAGAGTGTACAAGCTGAGAAATTCTCTCAACATGTTTCGCCACAATTAGTGGCTTCCTCGGGAGAATTAAATTTGTCAGGCACTATCTACTGAAAGAGAAAAAACAATACATAAATATACATAACAATACAAGATATGCACAAGTTTAACAAAAGAGATAAACATGTCATATTTTATTATTATCTTTTGTTAAACTTGTGTATATCTTGTATCGTTTTGTATATTTATGTATTGTTTTTTCTCTATTTTCAGTGCCTGACAAATTTAATTCTCCTGAGGAAGGCACTAATTATGGCGAAACATGTAGAGAGATATTTTCAGCTTGCACACTCTTGAAACTGTTTTGTATCATTTTAATGGATTTTTATTCTGTCATTTTCACTTTTTATAATAAATATTTTTTCATATAATATTTTGTCATAAATTTTGCACCTTTAAAATCCCAAACTTCTAAACCTTTTCATATTGTTACAAGTTTCATACTGTTTCGGGTAGAATGTGTATAAAAGAAGGAAGTGGAGATGGTAGAATAGAGAATTTCTTTATAAATTGATAATAACAGTGATAACGGACGGGGTGCAATCACCTTGGTTCCTATCAGAGGTGAGCGTCTCTGAGTAACGATCGTGTCATCCATATGGAGATGAAAGGCCTGACACCGGCTACAACAACAACCATCACTCACCCCGGGATCCGGCAAGGGCCGGGTAATCCTAACAAGACTAATGCTTGACTTACCCCTCCGATGGAAAGACTTTCATTACAGAATCAGCTAGCCAAGGATTTCCCTCTCATCCAGGAAGAGTCTCCGAAATACACCACTCCGAGAAAAAATACACCACTCCGAAAATTACACCACCCCGAGAAATACAACCCCCCAAAAATACAACCCCCCGAGAAACACACCACTCTGAGAAATACACCACCCCCAAGAAATGCACTACCCAATAAATACACCACCCGAGAAATACACCACCCGAGAAATACACCACTCCCGAGAAATACACCACCCCGAGAAATACACCACTCCGAGAAATACACCACTCCCGAGAAATACACCACCCCCAAGAAATGCACTACCCAAGAAATACACCACCCGAGAAATACACCACCCTGAGAAATACACCACTCCAAGAAATACACCACTCCCGAGAAATACACCACCCCCAAGAAATGCACTACCCAAGAAATACACCACCCGAGAAATACACCACTCCGAGAAATACAACCCCTCGAGAAATACACCACCCCAAGAAATATACCGACCCCGAGAAATACACCACTCCGAGAAATACACCACCCGAGAAATACACTACTCCCGAGAAATACACCACCCCCAAGAAATGGACTACCCAAGAAATACACCACCCGAGAAATACACCACTCCGAGAAATACACCACTCCGAGAAATACACCACTCCGAGAAATACACCACTCCGAGAAATACACCACTCCGAGAAATACACCACTCCCGAGAAATACACCACCCCCAAGAAATGCAGTACCCAAGAAATACACCACCCGAGAAATACACCACCCCAAAAAATACACCCCTCCGAGAAATACACCACTCCCGAGAAATACACCACCCCCAAGAAATGCACTACCCGAGAAATACACCACCCCGAGAAATACACCACCCCGAGAAATACACCGCTCCGAGAAATACAACCCCCCGAGAAATACACCACCCCAAGAAATATACCGACCCCGAGAAATACACCACCCCGAGAAATACACCACCCCGAGAAATACACCGCTCCGAGAAATACAACCCCCCGAGAAATACACCACCCCAAGAAATATACCGACCCCGAGAAATACACCACTCCGAGAAATACACCACCCGAGAAATACACCACTCCCGAGAAATACACCACCCCCAAGAAATGCACTACCCAAGAAATACACCACCCAAGAAATACACCACCCGAGAAAAACACCACTCCGAGAAATACACCACTCCCGAGAAATACACCACCCCCAAGAAATGCACTACCCAAGAAATACACCACCCGAGAAATACACCACCCCGAGAAATACACCACTCCGAGAAATACAACCCCCCGAGAAATACACCACCCCAAAAATATACCGACCCCGAGAAATACACCACTCCGAGAAATACACCACCCGAGAAATACACCACCCGAGAAATACACCACTCCGAGAAATACACCACTCCCGAGAAATACACCACTCCCGAGAAATACACCACCCCCAAGAAATGCACTACCCAAGAAATACACCACCCGAGAAATACACCACTCCGAGAAATACAACCCCCCGAGAAATACACCACCCCAAGAAATATACCGACCCCAAGAAATACACCACTCCGAGAAATACACCACCCGAGAAATACACCACCCGAGAAATACACTACTCCCGAGAAATACACCACCCCCAAGAAATGCACTACCCAAGAAATACACCACCCGAGAAATACACCACCCCAAAAAATACACCACTCCGAGAAATACACCACTCCGAGAAATACACCACTCCGAGAAATACACCACTCCGAGAAATACACAACTCCGAGAAATACAACCCCCCGAGAAATACACCACCCCAAGAAATATACCGCCCCCGAGAAATACAACCCCCTGAGAAATACACCACCCGAGAAATACACCACCCCCGAGAAATACACCACTCAGAGAAATACAACCCCCCGAGGAATACACCACCCCAAGAAAAATAACGCCCCCGAGAAATACACCACCCCCGAGAAATACACCACTCTGAGAAATACAACCCCCCGAGAAATACACCACCCGAGAAATACACCACCCCCGAGAAATACACCACCCCCAAGAAATGCACTACCCAAGAAATACACAACCCGAGAAATACACCACTCCAAGAAATACACAACCTGAGAAATACACCCCCCGAGAAATACACCACCCCAAGAAATATACCGACCCCAAGAAATACACCACTCCGAGAAATACACCACCCGAGAAATACACCACCCGAGAAATACACTACTCCCGAGAAATACACCACCCCCAAGAAATGCACTACCCAAGAAATACACCACCCGAGAAATACACCACCCCAAAAAATACACCACTCCGAGAAATACACCACTCCGAGAAATACACCACTCCGAGAAATACACCACTCCGAGAAATACACCACTCCGAGAAATACACCACTCCGAGAAATACACAACTCCGAGAAATACAACCCCCCGAGAAATACACCACCCCAAGAAATATACCGCCCCCGAGAAATACAACCCCCTGAGAAATACACCACCCGAGAAATACACCACCCCCGAGAAATACACCACTCAGAGAAATACAACCCCCCGAGGAATACACCACCCCAAGAAAAATAACGCCCCCGAGAAATACACCACCCCCGAGAAATACACCACTCTGAGAAATACAACCCCCCGAGAAATACACCACCCGAGAAATACACCACCCCCGAGAAATACACCACCCCCAAGAAATGCACTACCCAAGAAATACACAACCCGAGAAATACACCACTCCAAGAAATACACAACCTGAGAAATACACCACCCGAGAAATGCACTACCCAAGAAATACACCACCCGAGAAATACACCACCCCGAGAAATACACCCCTCCGAGAAATACACCACTCCCGAGAAATACACCACCCCCAAGAAATGCACTACCCGAGAAATACACCACCCCGAGAAATACACCACCCCGAGAAATACACCGCTCCGAGAAATACAACCCCCCGAGAAATACACCACCCCAAGAAATATACCGACCCCGAGAAATACACCACTCCGAGAAATACACCACCCGAGAAATACACCACTCCCGAGAAATACACCACCCCCAAGAAATGCACTACCCAAGAAATACACCACCCAAGAAATACACCACCCGAGAAAAACACCACTCCGAGAAATACACCACTCCCGAGAAATACACCACCCCCAAGAAATGCACTACCCAAGAAATACACCACCCGAGAAATACACCACCCCGAGAAATACACCCCTCCGAGAAATACACCACTCCCGAGAAATACACCACCCCCAAGAAATGCACTACCCGAGAAATACACCACCCCGAGAAATACACCACCCCGAGAAATACACCGAGAAATACAACCCCCCGAGAAATACACCACCCCAAGAAATATACCGACCCCGAGAAATACACCACTCCGAGAAATACACCACCCGAGAAATACACCACTCCCGAGAAATACACCACCCCCAAGAAATGCACTACCCAAGAAATACACCACCCAAGAAATACACCACCCGAGAAAAACACCACTCCGAGAAATACACCACTCCCGAGAAATACACCACCCCCAAGAAATGCACTACCCAAGAAATACACCACCCGAGAAATACACCACCCCGAGAAATACACCACTCCGAGAAATACAACCCCCCGAGAAATACACCACCCCAAAAATATACCGACCCCGAGAAATACACCACTCCGAGAAATACACCACCCGAGAAATACACCACCCGAGAAATACACCACTCCGAGAAATACACCACTCCCGAGAAATACACCACCCCCAAGAAATGCACTACCCAAGAAATACACCACCCGAGAAATACACCACTCCGAGAAATACAACCCCCCGAGAAATACACCACCCCAAGAAATATACCGACCCCAAGAAATACACCACTCCGAGAAATACACCACCCGAGAAATACACCACCCGAGAAATACACTACTCCCGAGAAATACACCACCCCCAAGAAATGCACTACCCAAGAAATACACCACCCGAGAAATACACCACCCCATACACCACTCCGAGAAATACACCACTCCGAGAAATACACAACTCCGAGAAATACAACCCCCCGAGAAATACACCACCCCAAGAAATATACCGAGAAATACACCAGAAATACAACCCCCTGAGAAATACACCACCCGAGATACACCACCCCCGAGAAATACACCACTCAGAGAAATACAACCCCCCGAGAAATACACCACCCCAAGAAAAATAACGCCCCCGAGAAATACACCACCCCCGAGAAATACACCACTCTGAGAAATACAACGAGAAATACACCACCCCCCGAGAAATACACCACCCCGAGAAATACACCACCCCAGAAATACACCCCCGAGAAATACAACCCCCCGAGAAATATACCACCCTGAGAAATACACCGAAATATACCACCCTGAGAAATATACCGCCCCCGTGAAATACAAGCCCCCGAGAAATACACCACTCAGAGAAAAAATATACCACCCCGAGAAATACACCACCCCGAGAAATACACCACCCCGAGAAAAAATGCACCACTCTGAGAATTACACCACCACAAGAAATACACCACACTGAGAAATACACCACTCCAAAAAATACATCCCCCCAAAAAATACACCACCCCGAGAAATACACCACTCAGAGGAATACAACCCCCGAGAAATACATCACCCGAGAAATACACCACTCCAAGAAATACACCACTCCAAGAAATACACCACTCTGAGAAATATACCACACTGAGAAATACACCACTCCAAAAAAATACCACCCCAAGAAATACACCACTCCGAGAAATGACCTACCTGATGGAGAGGGGTTCTGTATTGTAATTCTGTACTTCATTCTTTCACTCTTTCCTTCCCAATACATGGAAAGAGGGAAATGGAGGGAGAGAAAATTAAGAAACAAGAGATAGATGGACAGACAGACAACCTGTTTTGTATTTTTCACCAAAATTGTTTTTCCTGTGCACCTCTCTGATTTAGTTTCATGTTGTTATTCTGACCTGACTTTACAACTACGATTCACAGACTGCCACCCACTTATCCAAAGGTAAAGCCCTTCCCAGACCACAGAGATTATGCGATTGGTCAATGTAATGACAGTTTCTGGAAGTTATCTGTGAAGTCGGGGAAGTCAGGTCCTGTACCGGTAACAATGTAACATCCGGTGGTGTCCCGCCCTTAGATGGACGCAGTATAGTTTTTCTTTCACTCTCTGGTATGTGCGTCATTCTGGGGTCTGCTATCATACAGAACACCTTGTAAAGAGTTAACGGCATCCACCCCGTCTTATGTCAAGAATACTGGCAGAGTGGAAGATTCCGCCACCCAATTCTTTGTAATGCAAATATAGAAAGCGATACACTTGTCACTCGTCACTTGTCATTTGCTTCTACGTAATGCAGGAGCTAAAATTATCTCTGGAAGAATAATAAATTGGCAGAAACAAGACGTGGGCGTTTGGTTGGCGATTTGTCTGTTCTTTAATTAAAGGGATAATTTCACCAAGATTGAACAAATTAAGCTTTAATGCAACTAGGCTAACAAACAACATTCAAAGGCTTTCCCTGATTTGATTTTCCAGCGCGTGGGAAATTCTTGGGCCAGAAGATCCTGGGTCAGTGCAATCTTTTATGGGTGTGGTCAAGGAAAATATAGGCAACTGTCGGTGTAAACCAGCCTTTGTCAGCCATGAATCTGTGAAGGGTTCCTCCAATTGTTTCTAGGGTTTCCTTGAGTCATAAGCAATTTCTGACTCTCAAAGTAACCAATGACACCCGTGATCTTTTATCCATCTGTACATGGGGCCACTCACATCCTATTCTTCTCACTGACCACCAATGTAAGGAACATTCTTCCCACTAATCACCAATGTAAGGGACATTCTTCCCACTGATCACCAATGTAAGGAACATTCTTCTCACTGATCACCAATGTAAAGAACATTCTTCTCACTGATCACCAATGTAAGGGACATTCTTCCCACTAATCACCAATGTAAGGGACATTCTTCCCACTGATCACCAATGTAAGGAACATTCTTCTCACTGATCACCAATGTAAGGGACATTCTTCCCACTAATCACCAATGTAAGGGACATTCTTCCCACTAATCACCAATGTAAGGGACATTCTTCTCACTGATCACCAATGTAAGGAACATTCTTCTCACTGATCACCAATGTAAGGGACATTCTTCCCACTGATCACCAATGTAAGGGACATTCTTCCCACTGATCACCAATGTAAGGAGCATTCTTCTCACTGAACACCAATGTAAGGGACATTCTTCTCACTGATCACCAATGTAAGGGACATTCTTCTCACTGATCACCAATGTAAGGAGCATTCTTCTCACTGAACACCAATGTAAGGGACATTCTTCTCACTGATCATCAATGTAAGGAACATTCTTCTCACTGATTACCAATGTAAGGAACATTCTTCTCACTGATCATCAATGTAAGGGACATTCTTCCCACTGATTACCAATGTAAGGAACATTCTTCTCACTGATCATCAATGTAAGGGACATTCTTCTCACTGATCACCAATGTAAGGGACATTCTTCTCACTGATCTCACCAATGTAAGGGACATTCTTCTCACTGATCACCAATGTAAGGAGCATTCTTCTCACTGAACACCAATGTAAGGGACATTCTTCTCACTGATCACCAATGTAAGGGACATTCTTCCCAATTTTGTTTATTGAAAGTCTTGCAATCATTAAGCATAAAATCACTATATACACACAAAATACATAAATATATACATATTTACATAAAATGAAAATAAATATAGCAAATCCGCTCTCAAACAAAAAGACTTTACAGAAAAAGCAAAAATCATATATACACCGGGGAAAATAAATCTTAATACAACTCACACCACTACACCAGACAAACCTGCAAGGTCAAGAAACAAACCCGCACCCATTATGCATGCAGCCCTTCTTCAAAAAGACACTAACCAACAAAAGCTAAGGGAGTGAAAGAGACAGAAAAGGAAACCCTCACCCAGAGATAGGCAGGAAACGTCCAACACCATGCGTCTACCCATTACTACCCCAATTACCCGCCGGCACGTTACCATATCGGTTTTAAAAAGAACCGCAACTCCGCTGCAGGGCTCAGCCGCAAGAGACCAAAAGGAGGGACCGCATCTCCACTCCCTTTTTGCCAGATGGACGTCGGCCAAGGTATGGAGCCAGGTCTCTTGCAAAAATAAAATCTCGGCATCAAACTCGCTGAGCAAAAATAAGGCCATATCACGAGCTCTTGCAGATTTAGTGCTGGCGACATTAATGGTCGCCACCTTTATCAGAGTGGGAACTGCCATCAGGATGATTGGGGTAGTCGTTTCTTGACCTTCACCACCCTCTCATCACCAGAAACAGCTCTCTTCAAACTACGTGACTCCCCCTCATCCATAGATGATAAGGGAGAAGACAAAGACATCTCATCACCCGACAACACATTAAAGGTGTTACCAAGGGGAACCCCTCTTGGATCCGACTCTGAGGAAGAGACGACCGGTTTTCTAGCCTTTCTCTTCTTTTTTTCCTTCCTCCTGATCTTCTCCCACCCCTCCTCATCCGAATCCCCATCAACCGAATGTGAGACATGGGGTATGGACACCCCTCCATCAGCCCCACCCCCATCCAGCACCCCCACATTCCCCTGACCACGCTTGCACTGCCGAGGGGCAAGGACTGGAGGCTGAGTGGGAAGGTCCGTTAAACCTGCCCCCCCAGCAGCCTCTGCCAGTCTGGAGGATCTACGAATTGATGGATTAGGGACAGGAGGGACAGATTTAGTGACCACATCTGTAGGGGGAACAGAAACAGATGTCACAGACACAGAAGGGACAGACTCAGGGACCACACCACTGGGGGGAATAGAAACAGATGTCACAGACACAGAAGGGACAGACTCAGGGACCACATCACTAGAGGGAACAGAAACGGGTGCCACAGACACAGGAGGGACAACAACAGTTTTGGTGGCCTCATCCTCCTTATCCAGCCTCTGCAGCTCAGCCTCCAACCCTGGCAGGTTATGTAATGCCTCTGGGCAAAGACTGTAGGGGTGACCAAGTTTTTGGCACAAGTTGCACCGAATATCTGTACAGTCTTTAGCCAAATGGTCCAGCGCCTGGCACAAAGAACATTTCTTTCGGGTGCAGGTGGACGCAAAGTGGCCCTTGTCCCCACATTTATTGCACACCTTAGGCTGACCCTGGTAAAAAATGGTCAGCCTGTCCCTCCCCAGAAAGGCTGAACAGGGCAAATGTTGAACAACATTTCCCTGCACCCCCAATTTTAACGACACTGTCCAGGCCCCTGTCCATATCCCATGCTGATCAAGGACCTTCCGCAGTGGAGCGAGGACCTCACCATATCGGCGTAACCATACTACCAAATCAGCCTCTGGGATGGATTCATTACGCACGAGGATCGTCACCGATTTTATGAGAGGCTGCCTGGAAACCACCTTTGGCATCCAACCATTCCACTGCGGAAGGTCCCTGCGCCCCCTAAAACGTTCCCAAAACAAATCCAAACCCTCAGGTTTTACAAAGGATAAATCAAATTCTGAACTTCCAACAGGACAAATCAAAGCAAAAATGTCTGCGACTTTAAATCCCATTTCCAGGATCAACTCTGCAACCCTTCCCCTTACTGGTGGGGTCCCCTCCCCCTCCCACTTCAACTGGACCACGTTTCTTCTTTTGTACCCACCAACCATCCCCCCACTAAACCCCCCCAAATTGTGACCACCAACATTTGCACCATTCCCCCCACCCTCTTTGGTGCGATTCCCCAAAACTGCTGCATAGCTGCTGGTGTTCACAGACCTCCCCGCAGAGGGTCCAGTTATGCGTTTTGCAGATGAGTCTTTCCTCTGCTGAGCAGGAGGAGAAATGTCATTGTTAACCCCTTCACCACCACCCACCACATCCATTGCTTCATCAATACTATTACTGTCATTATTTCCTGGCACGTTCTCAGTTCCTGCTGTGTCCATATTCACAGAGGTGCCCTCACATACTTCACCTCCAGGCAGACTCTTCTCCATCGGGACAGGGTTGTCAGATAAGCAAGATTGCTGTGATACAGCAACAGGTAGATCAGTGCAGGAAACTTCCATTGCTGCTTCCACTCCACTTGCTGCACTGTGCTGCTCCCCTCCCCCACCTGCATCAATCAGCCCAGGTGAGGCTGAAACAGGCTCTTTGGAGCTGGCAGCCATCTTGGTTGTAGAACCACAGGTCCCAGCAGTCATAGCAGAATCCATTTGCGGGGGGCATGATGTAGATCCATCCATACTGCTCTGGTGGGCTGATGACACCTCTGCTAGGGGATTTCTCTTCATATCTGCAGAGGATTTCTCCACAGCAGAAACACCACTTACTACAGCCGGGACACCGTCCACTTTAGCCGGGACACCACTCACTGCAGCCGGGACACCCATGTTGGAAGGCGGCTGCACCGTACAGTGGGATTTCTCCACCAGTGCCGGTCTGCGACCCTTCTGCGACTCCACAGCGACTTCTGATGCTTCACCAGCAGACCTGTCTGCCCTTAGGGGTGACTCCATCTGTTGGGTAAACTGTAAGGTGCCATGTTCACCCTCAACCCCCTGACTGGTTGCCGCTGGCGATTCCCCAGCCTGACATGGGGGGAGGGGTGCAGAGGCAGATGGATCCGGGTTGTCTGTAACATGCGACTGCTGCTGATCCACAGAGGTCTGGCTGGCAAATCTCATCTCTTTTTTAAATTTTTCTGCAAACGCTCCACTTTTATCTTTTAATTTCTCCAACAATAAAGACTGTTTCTTTACTTTCTCCTCCATCTCTTGTAGCTCAGGCTTCATGGCCGAACGGTTTTTACTCCAAGCCTGGAAGTACTTGGTTTTGAGGTTTTTATGTTCAGCTTTCAAACATTTTAGTTTCTCCTCTGCTCTTCCGACTGCCCGAAAATGTCTGCATACATCTGTACTCTCACCAGGGACTGGACCCACAGTCAGATCCTGCACCACCTCCTCCTCCTCACTAGGCCCCGTATCATCAGGGGGATCTGTCCCAGGGCCTCCCCCAGGATCAGGCATTATTCCTGGGCCAAGCTAGCAGGCAAGGCCCAGGCTTGAAAAAGGCTGGTTCTCTCAGAGAGCTCCTTGGGTGTGTCCTCCTCCTTCTTCCCACTGATCACCAATGTAAGGAACATTCTTCTCACTGATCACCAATGTAAGGGACATTCTTCTCACTGAACACCAATGTAAGGGACATTCTTCTCACTGATCACCAATGTAAGGGACATTCTTCTCACTGATCACCAATGTAAGGAACATTCTTCTCACTCATCACCAATGTAAGGGACATTCTTCCCACTGATCACCAATGTAAGGGACATTCTTCTCACTGATCACCAATGTAAGGAACATTCTTCTCACTCATCACCAATGTAAGGAACATTCTTCTCACTCATCACCAATGTAAGGAACATTCTTCTCACTGATCACCAATGTAAGGGACATTCTTCTCACTGAACACCAATGTAAGGGACATTCTTCTCACTGATCACCAATGTAAGGGGCATTCTTCTCACTGATCACCAATGTAAGGGGCATTCTTCTCACTGATCACCAATGTAAGGGGCATTCTTCTCACTGATCACCAATGTAAGGGACATTCTTCTCACTGATCACCAATGTAAGGGACATTCTTCTCACTGATCACCAATGTAAGGAACATTCTTCTCACTCATCACCAATGTAAGGAACATTCTTCCTACTGATCACCAATGTAAGGGACATTCTTCCCAGTGATCACCAATGTAAGGAACATTCTTCCCACTGATCACCAATGTAAGGGACATTCTTCCCACTGATCACCAATGTAAGGGACATTCTTCCCACTGATCACCAATGTAAGGAACATTCTTCTCACTGATCACCAATGTAAGGAACATTCTTCTCACTGATCACCAATGTAAGGAACATTCTTCCCACTGATCACCAATATAAGGGACATTCTTCTCACTGATCACCAATGTAAGGAACATTCTTCCCACTGATCACCAATGTAAGGAACATTCTTCTCACTGATCACCAATGTAAGGAACATTCTTCCCACTGATCACCAATATAAGGGACATTCTTCTCACTGATCACCAATGTAAGGAACATTCTTCCCACTGATCACCAATGTAAGGAACATTCTTCTCACTGATCACCAATGTAAGGAACATTTTTCTCACTGATCACCAATGTAAGGGACATTCTTCCCACTGATCACCAATGTAAGGGACATTCTTCTCACTGATCACCAATGTAAGGAACATTCTTCTCACTGATCACCAATGTAAGGAAAATTCTTCTCACTGATCACCAATGTAAGGGACATTCTTCTCACTGATCTCACCAATGTAAGGGACATTCTTCTCACTGATCACCAATGTAAGGAACATTCTTCCCACTGATCACCAATGTAAGGGACATTCTTCCCGCTGACCACCAATGTAAGGAACATTCTTCTCACTGGCCCCCAATGTAAGGAACATTCTTCTCACTGATCACCAATGTAAGGAACATTCTTCTCACTGACCACCAATGTAAGGAAAATTCTTCTCACTGACCACCAATGTAAGGAAAATTCTTCCCACTGATCACCAGTATATAAAGACTTATTTCCACTGATCACCAATGTAAGGAACATTCTTCCCACTGATCACCAATGTAAGGGACATTCTTCTCACTGATCACCAATGTAAGGAACATTCTTCCCACTGATCACCAATGTAAGGGACATTCTTCCCACTGATCACCAATGTAAAGAACATTCTTCCCACTGATCACCAATGTAAGGAACATTCTTCTCACTGATCACCAATTTAAGGGACATTCTTCTCACTGATCACCAATGTAAGGAGCATTCTTCCCAATAACCAGCAAAGTAGCAGTAGTCACTGTGGAGCAATTAATTCTCAAAATTTACAATAGAGACACTGAAGCCCTCCAAGTCCAGTCTCAACTTTTCAGTCTCTCCTCTTCCTGCATACCTGCTTTGTGATTACATTAGAGATTAGATGGCTGGCGGGTTGTCAGAAGGTCACTTCTGGGAAGGGAAGCTGGGCTACAAAGAGTGTAAGGAAAACTGAAAATCTTATGCTGAAGATTTTGAAGATAATTTACTTCACAGTACCTATAGCCACCTAGGTCAGTGAAGACTTGTTTTAAAGCATATATAATGTTTGCTAAGGATATAAAGATTTGAATGTCTATACCCTGCACACAGGCTGACTTGAAGGCAAAGGGAACAAAATGTACAACTTTTAAACACAAAGCAAAGAGCAATTGTTTACAAGACAGTTATAAAATATAATTACAAATAATGTGTCGTTACTGATGTGAGCTGAATGTAATTAGTCGATATAGATGAATCCACTTAAATACCCTAAGGCAGCTGTCTGGCTAATGGGTTAGCATTTTTGCTGTACAGTGACTGCATCTGCCCCCCCCCCCCCCCCAAAGATACTCTCTGCATGGCATCAAACTAATATGTGCTTCTCATGTCTGCATAGCCGCCACATACCTGATAGGTGGTCAAGATGACGAGGATGACCTATCTTGTATCTCTGACCCAAGCACTTCTGGAAGTGGAACAGACAGTGCCAAGAAACAAGAGGAACATGAGTGCTGGTAGATGTTAATGGCAGAACATCGGACTAGAAATGCTGACCCAGTAGATCCAGCAGAACATCAGGCCTGGAGAGCGGCTGAGAAGACAAAGGCAACCTATCTTGTATCTCTGACCCAAGAACTTCTGCACGTGGAACAGACAGTTCCAAGGGACAAGAGGAACATGAGTCCCGGTAGATGTTGATGGCAGAATAGCAGGCTAGAAATAACGACTAGTGTTGCTCACGAATATTCGCATTGCGAATATTCGCTACGAATATTGCATATTCGAGTATTCGCGAATAACTCGAATATCGCAGCAAATTTTTTCAAATTTCGCAATCAAATTTGCAATCATTTTCGCATTCGCACTAGCGAATTTTTTTTTTTATATAAAATATAGCGAATATTCGTAAATATCGAGTATTCGTGATATTTTATCCAAAAAAAAATAGCGAAATTTTGCACTGGCGAAATTTCGCAATTTATTTTTTATAAAATATCACGAATATTCGATATTAAAAGTCACACAAAAAAAAAATAGCGAAATTTCGCATTGGCGAAATTTCACATTTTTTTTTTTATAAAATATCACGAATATTCGATATTAAAAGTCACACAAAAAAATAGCGAAATTTCGCATTAGCGAAATTTCGCATTTTTTTTTTTTTTTTATAAAATATCACGAATATTCGATATTAACGAATATTCGTGAATATTCTTTGAAATATTCGCAAAATATCGCGAAATCGAATATGGCGTATTCCGCTCATCACTAATAACGACCCAGTAGATCCAGCAGAACATCAGGACTGGAGAGAGACTAAGATGATGATGAGGATGGCCTTCGCTTGTAACTCTGACTCAAGCACTTCTGGAAGTGGAACAGACTGTGCCAAGGGGCAAGAGGAACATGAGTGCCAGTAGATGTTGATGGCAAAACATCGGACTAGAAATGCCGACCCAGTAGATCCAGCAGAACATCAGGCCTGGAGAGCAGCTAAGAAGACGAGGGCAACCTATCTTGTATCTCTGACCCAAGAACTTCTGCACGTGGAACAGACAGTTCCAAGGGACAAGAGGAACATGAGTTTCGGTAGATGTCGATGGCAGAATACCGGGCTAGAGATGCTGACCCAGTAGATCCAGCAGAACATCAGGACTGGAGAGAGACTAAGATGATGAGGATGGCCTCTCTTGTATCTCTGACCCAAGAACTTCTAAAAATGGAACAGATCGTGCCAAGAAACAAGAGGAACATGAGTGCCGGTAGATGTTGATGGCAAAACATCGGACTAGAAATGCCGACCCAGTAGATCCAGCAGAACATCAGGCCCGAAGAGGGGCTGAGAAGACGAGGGAGACTTATCTTGTATCTCTGACCCAAGAACTTCTGGAAGTGGAACAGACAATTCCGAGGGACAAGAGGGACGTGAGTGCCGATAGATGTTGATGACAGAACGTCATAAGGAGCCAGCGACTGACCATCAATATGACCAGAAACATTGGCAATAATCACGAAGGACGAAAACGTATTGTGAACAATACCTACAGCAGCCTATTGGTTGAATGGACAACCTGTCCTCCAGTTGCCAGCTGAAGGTTTAATGCCGCGTACACACGATCACTTTTTGTGATGTAAAAAACGTCGTTTTATCTCACGAAACAAAACAAAGTTTTTGAAACTTCATTTTAAAAAACGATGTTGCATACACACCATCGTTTTCTGAAAATGCTCTTGCAAAGCGTGGTTACGTAAGACACTTTCGATGGCACTCTGTTCCACTGAAGCTCCCGTCTCATAACTTCATAGCTTCTGAGCATGCGCGGGTTTAAAAACGTTGTTTTAAACTTCGTTTTGCCCACACACAATAATTTTTTGTGAAACAAAAGACGACATTCTGAAAAACGACATAAAAAATTCAAGCATGTTCGAATTTTTTTTTGGTCGTTTTTTTGAAGACATAAAACAACATTTTGCCCACACACGATCATTTTAAATGACGTTTTTTAAAATGTCGTTTTATTTCATCACAAAAAACGACCGTGTGGGCACTTCTATTTTGCGTGTGAACACTTTGGAACGTGATTGACATGTTTGGTGTCTATTTACTCGAGACTACCTCATCTTTCATTTTGTACAAAAATACTGGGAATTATATTGCAAAAAGGCATCCTAATGTATTTTTTTCCTGATAATATAGATTTGGTAAACAGTTTCACAAATATTGTGGCCTCTGTGTTCAGAAAATGTATCATGTTCTGGTGGTTTAATAATTTTACCAAAATGCAGACTTTATTATCAGTATAAAAAAATGACAAAATAAATAAATAAATGCTTTGAAAGGGAAGTGGTTAAAGCCCATTTAAAATGACTTGTCCATCAAAGACTACTCTGTCCCAGGCATGTACTGGCCATCAGGACTACGGGGAGTTTCCCGGGGGTCCGATGGCTCAGTGGGCCCGTTTCAGTGACAGCCAATGGAGTCACTAGGGGTGGCTTTTGATGCTATAGCCCTGAATCTGGGGGACATAGCCCCGAGGCTCAGGTGTCCCCAACCACTATCAGGCCGTGGCCTCTCTGCAGCTGTGCGGCGGGCTGCACGGGAGAGCTGGGCGGGTGTGAGAGCAGAGAGATTGCATCTGTTCAGCCGCGGGCAGCAGAGAGATTCCATCATCTCTCACTACCCGCCCTCTCTCTTGTGACCCTGATGTAAGGAGCGACTCTTTGGGGACTCTGAGGTAAGGGGAAGGATTTTTTCGCGCAATTGCGTATAGTTTAGATACTATTTGTGCGCGTGTTTGCAAAATTAACCACTTTACAACCGCTGAACGGCAGAATACGTCCCGGACTTTGTGCGGTGATATCTGAATGATGGGTGCAGCTACAGGCATCATTCAGATATCACCGTCTTCAGCCGCCGATTCTGTGCACAATAAGAATGATCATAGCGGCAGTTCCAGCTCTTGATCGCTCTTATAGGCAGCGGGATGGGACGTCCACCCCTCCCGCCGCCATCTGGTGCTTCTCCGGGCTCTCCCGTGCCATCGGGGGCCCGGAGAGTGAATCAGCCGGCGCTGGCTGGGGAAGCATGGAGATGAGTGTTGACCAGATGGTCACCAGTCATCTCTATGACCGTCAGAAACCCGGGCGTGACGTTACAACGTCACGCCCGGTACTTGGAAGTAAACAATGCTGCAATCGTGGCTGTCTGTGTGAGATGGGTAAATGCTTTTTCACGATCTCATGCTTGTAAGCCTGGAGGAGAGATGTGGGGTCTTATTGACCCCACATCTCTCCATAAAGAGGACCTGTCACACTGATTCCTATTACAAGGGATGTTTACATTCCTTGTAATAGGAATAAAAGTGATCAAAAAAATAAATAAAAATAAAAGTGTAAAAATAAAACAATTAAGTAAAATAAAAATAAAATGTTTTTTTTTTTTTTAAAAACAGGGGGTAGCTTGCGTGCAGAAATGAACACGCATGCAAGTCCCGTCCACAAATGTAAACGCCGTTCAAACCCCACATGTGAGGTATCGTCAGGTGCGTTAGAGTGTGTGCAACAATTCCAAACCTTCTCTGTAACTCAAAAATAGTAACCTGTAAAAAAATTTAAAGCGTCGCCTATGAAGATTTTTAAGTACCGCAGTTTGGCGCCATTCCATGAGTGTGCCCAATTTTAAAGCGTGACATATTAGATATCTATTTACTCGGCGTAACCTCATCTTTCACATTATACAAAAAAATGGGCTAACTTCACTGTTTGTTATTTTTTAATCCATGAAACCGTATTTTTTCCCCCCAAAAAAAGGTGTTTGAAAAATGATTGCGCAAATACGGTGCGAGAAAATTTTTTGCATTGACTGCCATTTTATTCCCTAGGGTGTCTGCTAAAAAAAATATATATATATATATATATATATATATATATAGGCCCGGATTCACGTAGGGCGGCGTATCTTTAGAGCGGCGTAGCGTATCTTTGTATCTTTTTTACGCTATGCCGCCGCAACTTAGAGAGGCAAGTGCAGTATTTACAAAGCACTTGCGTCCTAAGTTACGGCGGCATAGCGTAAATGGGCTGGCGTAAGCCCGCGTAAGTCAAAGTAGGCAGGTAGGGGGCGTGTTGTATGCTAATGAAGTGTGACCCTATGTAGATGCATGGCCGAAGGAACGGCGCATGCGCCATCCGTGAACGTATCCCTGTGCGCATGCTCAGAATTACGCCGGCTAGAATTCCTAAGATACGTCGAGCACTGCAAACGACGTGGGGTAGATTCACATAGAGATCCGACGGTGTATCTACTGATACACCGTCGGATCTGTGAGATCCGACGCTCGGATCTATGTGGCTGATTCCTCGAATCAGGTTCCGCATAGATCTCCCTTAGAGCCGACTGGTGTAAGTGAGTTACACTGTCGGATCTTAGGCTGCATTCTCCCGCCGTCCGCCAGGTGGCGCTTCTTTTTTTCTACGCGACGAATATGCAAATGAGGAGAACCGCCGATTCAGAACCGAACGCCCGGCCGCCGCTTTTTTTTACGTCGTTTGCGTTCGGCTTTTTCCGGCGGATCGTTACCCCTGCTATATGCGGGGTAAGTGCGGCGGATCCTATGTTAAGTATGGCCGTCGTTCCCGCGTCGAGTTTTAAATTTTTTACGTTGTTTAGGTAAGTCGTCCGGGAATACGGCCATACGTTAATTGCATTAACGTCAAAAACAATGACGTGCTTGCGACGTCATTTAAAGCAATGCACGCTGGGAAATTTAGCCGGCGGCGCATGCGCAGTACGATCGGCGCGGGGACGCGCGTGATTTAAATAGCAAACTCCCCCTAGCCGCGGAATTTGCATTCCGCCGGGGGATTTACGATCCGCCAGGGCTACTTACGAGGCAAGTGCTTTCTGAATACAGCACTTGCCTCAAAAACTGGCGCAGGCGGATCGTAAAAAAGATAGATCACGCGGATCAAAAGATCCGCTGATCTATGTGAATCTACCCCCGTGAGCGTAACTTACGCCCAGGCGCATTCACGTACGCCTTATTGAATATATACTGAAAAACTGAAAATAGCAAAAGAAAAGGGTTTCAAGATACAGAATGCAAATCTTTTGTTATAGATGTCATTTTCGTTTTTTTGAAAGGGCAGTGAGTGAGTGTAGTTAGTGAAGCAGCTTCTCTTTTGTATTGAGTACACTAATACAGTGAGTAGTACAGTAAAGCCAAATAAACTTTTCTGTGGATTTTCATATGAAGGGAGATCAGTTGGCCAGACTTTTGAACCCAAAAATGGTTTTCTGATGTAGTTTGAAAATGAACAAATTTTCTGAGAACGAACGGAAAGTGATCGGTTTTATGTTTGTGGTTAAAAAAGTCTGACCAAGTGTATGGGGCTTAACAATAGTTAATATGGATGAGCCGCGTGTTGAAAGTGCCGCGAATCCCGCAATGTATTTACGAAAGTACAAAATGATGAAAATCCTTTTTCTGTTCATATGACATAGATGTATAGTGACATCTATAACAAAAGATTTGCATTCTGTATCTTGAAACCCTTTTCTTTTGCTATTTTCAGTCGTATGTTCATATAACATCTATAACAAAAGATTTACATTCTGTATTTTGAATACAAAATACGAACAGAAAATAGGAATTCAAAATACAGAATGCAAATCTTTTGTTATAGATGGCATATGAACATACGGCTGAAAATAGCAAAAGAAAAGGGTTTCAAGATACAGAATGCAAATCATTGACGAAAATTCACGAAAATTATTGTCTAACAAGTAACGAACATGAATTAAACAGAATAACGAACCATCCAGCATGTACGAAAATAAAACGGTAACGAAAATACGAAACGATCGGAATCCGAAAAAAACGCGTCGTACGAAAAATGAATGGGAACGAACAGGAAAATGGGCGTCTTACGAAAAACGAACGGAAACGGAACGATACGAAATGGAACAAAAAAAAAAACGAAAAAAAATTCTGTGCACATGTCTAGGTAATGCTACGTTGGGACTGCTTCATATAGGTAATTTTTATTTTTTTGCCCATAATTTCACTCAAAATTGTTATACTTTAGCTATCGCTAACTGTTGTAAATGTTGTTAAAAGCAATGGTGAGCATGAATATGAATTTTCTTTTCTTGCTTTGATATAAAAAAAAAAAAAATACGGAATTCTTCCAGATGGAATGCAAATACCTAGAAGCCAAAATCCGATTGCGGTTGTGGATAGATGAAGTGGCTCCGAAAACACACGATACATAATGAAGGGGAAAAGACTTCACATTTAATGAATGTTCACTTGACACTAAATGAGCCCCAGATTCCAAATTACATCCGTTTAGGCCAATATGGCTCCATAAATCAAGACTCGAGCTTTAATAAATATTTATCTGCTTTTAATCAGCGTCCTCTTTCCGCCGTGTTAAACAGCTCTCTGCCGAGTTTATGGAATTATATTTATAAACTAATCGATAAATCCTTATTAATTTCATGTATAGTTTATGCGCCCTGTTCATCCAGAGATTTAATTAAGATTAAGAGACGTCCTATGATGGCAGCGAGGGTCAGAGTGAAACAAAATGGAATGGCTCTTGTTGGGGAGGAAACTTTTTCTTGTTTTAATTTTTTTTTTTTTTTTACTTTACTAAAATATTAATGACAACTATTTTTTTTTGCAGCATAGAAAAACAAAAATTAACATATACGTAATTATTTTATCTTGCTATTTTACAGTTTATGTATTTATTAATACTTTTAACTTTTTTAAATTTTTATATGATTTTTTATATATATATTTTTTGGAGAAAAGTTTTAATAGCAGTATTGTATGCCTTGAACTCATATGGAATTGGCTCAAGGAGCTCAGGTTCCTTTCCAAATGTTTGTACAAAGTGAGCTTCACTTGGTTGGTCTGGCTGACGTTTAACCACTTAAGACCGGGACCATTATGCAGGTAAAGGACCTGGCCAGTTTTTGCGATTTGGCACTGCGTCACTTCTTTTATATATATATATATATATTATTATATATATATATATATATATATATATATATATATATATATATATATATTATTATATATATATATATATATTATATATTATTATTTTTTTCCTGTTGTTTATAAATGTATCTATCAATCTTATTTATAAAACCATACCCGCCCCTCTCCCACTCCTGTCCCCTAATGGTTTGTTCCTTCCTTTTTTTTATCTTCGTTCTTTCATCTTCGGTTGTCCTTCACACCCGAGACTCTCTGTAAGCCTCTTTTTGGTTGACTCCCGCCTGGAGGGATGGGGGACGTTTTTCATCGGGATCCTTTGTCTGCACCATGGCCATCATTTTTGGTTACATGTCTTTTTTCTTATGCTTCGAGTGGTAAATATATCTCCACTACTTGTACTATGGGTGCCAGCATTTTGTCAGAATGTTAGTATCCTAAGATACTTTTTTTGACCTCTTTCCAGAATACAAATCCCCCTGAAGAAGACCAATTTGTGGTTGAAACGTGTTGGGGTTTTCTTATGGAAGTTACTTTATCAATGACACTACATGTATTCCATTGTATAATTTAATATTTAATCATTGTTGAGATAGGTCTCAAACTGTCTGTAACCAGAATTTATTATTTTTATTATCACAACTATCTGCATCTTTATCTTTATTATTTGTGATACAGAAACCTAGTAAAGATCTTTTATATATCTCCATGTCTTTGAATTTAATATATTTTATACAGTATGTCGCTTAAAAGCCCCCTGGGGGAATTTCTCTATTTTTTTCTGTACAACATTTTGGGGTGTGCGGCCCTTGGACTCTCAGTATATGCATTTTTTCTTGTCTCCTTCTGTTGTCCTCTATTATTGCTCCCAGATATTCCTCAGATGATTTAAAATCTTTCCACTGTCTCCATCTTTTATTATATGTATTGAGTTGGCCCGCATCACTACTGCCTAGATACTCCATTTTATTATAGTTTTCCACTCTTTCGAACCATTCTTTTATATCATTTTTTTTTGTACTTAGCCAGTTTTTTGGTATCAATCCTTTTGCGGCATTTATCAGTGGTGGAATTAATGTTTTCCTGTAGCTTATATTTGATTCTGTTGATTCTGCGTTGCTTTAACTGACAATTGCGCGGTCGTGCGACGTGGCTCCCAAACAAAATTGACGTCCTTTTTTTCCCACAAATAGAGCTTTCTTTTGGTGGTATTTGATCACCTCTGCGATTTTTATTTTTTACGCTATAAACAAAAATAGAGCGACAATTGTGAAACAAATGCAATATTTTTCTCAGTTTTCATACGTATTCTTCTAACTATTTTTGGTATAAAATTTTTTTGCAATAAGCCTTTATTGATTGGTTTGCGCAAAATGTATAGTGTTTACAAAATAGGGGATAGTTTTATGTAATTTTTATTAATATTTTTTTATTTTTTACTACTAATGGTGGCGATCAGCAAATTTTTCATGACTGCGACATTATGGCGGACACATCGGACAATTTTGACACATTTTTGCGACCATTGGCATTTTCACAGCGAAAAGTGCTATAAAAATGCATTGATTACTGTGAAAATGATAATTGCAGTTTAGGAGTTAACCACTAGGGGGCGCTTAAGAGGTTAAGCGTGACCTCATGTGTGTTTCCAACTGTAGGGTGGCGGGGCTGGATGTGTGACATCAGTGATCGTAGTTCCCTATATCAGGGAACAGACGATCACTGACATTGCCACAGTAAAGAACGGGGAAGGTGTGTTTACACTCACCTCTCCCTGTTCTTCAACTCCGGTGACCAATCGCGGGACAGCGGGAGCGATCAGGTTCTTGGGTCTCGTGGGCGTGGTCACGGAGCCTCAGCCGGGGTCGCATGTGCGCTCCGGCGGCACGCGTGCGACCCACGGACGGGCTCTTAAAGGCAACGTACCTGTACGTGCCTGTGCCCAGCCGTGCCATTCTGCCGACGTATATCGGCGTTAGGCGGTCCTTAAGTGGTTAAGCTCCACCCAAGTGCCGTTCTCCTTGGCTTCCCTTAAATAGAGCATTCGAGAACAGATGTGCAAGCACATGTGCCTGCACACGCACAGGTCCATGTAAATGAGTGTACCCATGGAGAATACGGGCGGAAGCTCCTGACCCATGTATTGGCTTGGATGGTGTCCTGATAGATGAGATAAGAAATGCTTAGGCAAGGATTAAAGTAGCAGTGTGAAGGTCAAGGACCAAGCGGTGGTCATACAAAGTTGAGCAGGAGGATGTAGATTATGGTTGGGTTATCTGGGAGTTTTTATCCTGTCATCTGCTCCCGGAGGTGCTCAACAGGGTAGCTCAGAAAAATTTGTCCTTGGACTTTATCCAATGCGGCCCACTTTAATTCAATAAAATGCTGCCCCCACCCCCTGAAAAATCACGCCCCTACATCCATTATTGTATATCATGAGAGGGTGAGAGAGAGAGAGAGGGAGGGTTGAATGAAAGGGGGTGGGTGAGAGAGGGGGGTGAGTGTAAGAAAAAGAGAGTGAGTGTAAAAGAGAGGGGGTGAGTCTAGGACCCCTTTCACACTGAGACGTTTTTCAGGCACTTTTGGGCTAAAAATAGCGCCTGAAAAACGCCTCCGCTGCAGTCCCAGTGTGAAAGCCCAAGTGCTTTCACACTGGGGCGCTGCCAGGGCGTTAAAAAAAGTCTTCCAAGCAGCATCTTTGGGGCAGTGGAGGAGCGGTGTGCACACCCCTGCTGCCCATTGAAATGAATGGCCACCGCTGCTGAAGCGCCTGCAAAGCAGTTTGGCAGCAGCGCTACATGGGCGCATTTAACCTTGAATTTGGCTGATAGTGGGGGTTAAAAGTGCCTGCTAAAACGACAGTAAAGTGCTGCTAAAACTAGCAGTGTTTTAGCCTTAGGCCGCGTACACACGAGGAGGGAGCTGAGAGACAGAGGAGGGAGCTGAGAGACAGAGGAGGGAGCTGAGAGACAGAGGGGGGGAGCTGAGAGACAAAGAGGGGAGCTAAGAGACAGAGGGGGAGCTGAGAGAAAGAGGGGGAGCTGAAAGACAAAGAGGGGAGCTGAGAGACAGAGGGGGGAGCTGAGAGACAGAGGGGGGAGCTGAGAGACAGAGAGGGAGCTGAGAGACAGAGGGGTGAGCTGAGAGACAAAAGGGGGAGCTGAGAGACAAAAGGGGGTGCTGAGAGACAGAGGGGGGAGCTAAGAGACAAAGAGGGGAGCTGAGAGACAGAGGGGCGAGCTGAGAGACAGAGGGGGAGCTGAGAGACAGAGGGGGGAGCTGAGAGACAAAAGGGGGAGCTGAGAGACAGAGGGGGGAGCTGAGAGACAGAGGGGGGATCTGAGAGACAGAGGTGGATCTGAGAGACAGAGGGGGGATCTGAGAGACAGAGGGGGGAGCTGAGAGACAGAGGGGGGGGCTGAGAGACAGAGGGGGGAGCTGAGAGACAGAGGGGGCAGCTGAGAGACAAAGAGGGGAGCTGAGAGACAGAGGAGGAAGCTGAGAGACAGAGGAGGAAGCTGAGAGACAGAGGGGGGAGCTGAGAGACAGAGGGGGGAGCTGAGAGACAGAGGGGGGAGCTGAGAGACAAAGAGGGGAGCTGAGAGACAGAGGAGGGAGCTGAGAGACAAAGGGGGGAGCTGAGAGACAAAAGGGGGAGCTGAGAGACAGAGGGGGGAGATGAGAGACAGAGGGGAGCTGAGAGACATAGGGGGAGCTGAGAGACATAGGGGGGAGCTGAGAGACAGAGGGGGGTCTGAGAGATAGAGGGGGCTGAGAGATAGAGGAGGGGGCTAAAATAGGGGGGGACTGAGAGAGTCTCCGTTTAAAAATAAATACATTTTTAAAGCGGCCCACTGAGCCATCGGCCCACCAGGAAACTCCCTGTAGTCCCTATGGCCAGTCCATCCCTGAACATACATAAATGTACATACATATTGTTACATAAACAGAAAACATTGTAGTCGTTGTTCATCCTTCTTGATCTCGCCATTATTTCTTGAGTGGGTCTCTCGGCTCCCATCC
The DNA here is from genome assembly GCA_029574335.1 of Rana kukunoris. Lineage (NCBI taxonomy): Eukaryota > Metazoa > Chordata > Amphibia > Anura > Ranidae > Rana > Rana kukunoris. The sequence goes on from CM056050.1 coordinate 605,962,670, forward strand.
AATACCAGGAACTCTGTGTTTCCTTAAGTGCTCCTGCACTATCCAACATCAGTTACAATTACCACTTAATATGACACTAACAGTGCTGCAGACACTGGCAGATCCTGCTGATGTAACTCAGCTGACACTCACAACGGTTCTTTGAGAAGTCATTTCCATGCCGTACTAATCTGAAAATCGCAGTAGATGATGTTGTTTTAAAGCAATATTGAACCCAAAACAACATTTGAATACATTGCAGTTTACAATCCCGGAATCTGGCGGCTGCATTCATTTTTTTTTCCCTCTTAAAATTACAATTTTTATTTTTTACCTGTTATTAATGCATTTGCTGTCTTTGGGTGTCTATACTCTGGATGGAGGAGCAATGGAGATATCCTTGGACGGCAACATGGTCAGTCTGGGGAGAGGGTAGGGTTAAATGGGTTAGCAGATTTAGATGGACCTGACTGACTAATTCAATTTGAAGTCCAGCTAAAAAAAATTAAGCATTTTTATTTCAGTGCCCATCAGTGATGCCTGCCATTGCCCACCAGTGCCATCTATGAGTTACATCTATCAGTGCCCATCATTCCAATTCAGTACCACCTATCAGTACAGCCTCATCAGTGTCCGTGAGTGTCACCTCAACAGTGCCCATCAGTGCAGCCCCATCATTGCCCCTCAATGCTGCCTTTCAGTGCCCATCAGGGATGCCTGGCAGTGCCCATCAGTGCCATCTATCAGTTAATTATATCAGTGCCCTTCATTCCTATTCAGTACCGCCTATCAGTGTGGCATATCAGCACCCATTAGTGCCGCATAACAGTGCAGCATCAACAGTGCCTGTCAGTGTCACCTCATCAGTGCCCATCAGTGCACCCTATCAGTGCCCATCAATGCAGTCCCATCAGTGCATATTAATGTTGCCTTTCAGTGCCCATCAGTGATGCCTGTCAGTAACCATTAGTGCACCCTATCAGTGCCCATCAATGCAGTCCCATCAGTGCATATTAATGTTGCCTTTCAGTGCCCATCAGTGATGCCTGTCAGTAACCATTAGTGCCCCCTATCAGTGCCCATCATTCTTTTTTAGTACTGCCTATCAGTGCCGTAGATCAGTGCCCATCAGTGCCACATATCAGTGCAGCCTCATCAATGCCCATGAGTGTTGCTTCATCAGTGCAGCCCCATCAGTGCCCATCAATCCTGCCTTTCAGTGCACATTAGTGATACCTATCATTGTCCATCAGTGCTGCCTTTCGGTACCCATCAGTGCCATCTATCAGTGCCGCCTATCAGTGCCCATCGTTCCTATTCAGTAACACCTATCAGTGCCGCATATCTGTGCCCATCAGTGCTGCATATCAGTGCAGCCTCATCAGTGCCCATGAGTGTCGCCTCATCAGTGCCCATCAGTGCACCCTATCAGTGCCCATCAATGCATTCCCATCAGTGCATATTAATGTTGCCTTTCAGTGCCCATCAGTGATGCCTGTCAGTAACCATTAGTGCCCCCTATCAGTGCCCATCATTCTTTTTTAGTACTGCCTATCAGTGCCATAGATCAGCACCCGTAGGTGCCAAATATCAGTGCAGCCTCATCAATGCCCATGAGTGTTGCCTCATCAGTGCCCATCAATGTTGCCTTTCAGTGCCCATTAGTGATACCTATCATTGTCCATCAGTGCTGCCTTTCGGTACCCATCAGTGCCATCTATCAGTGCCGCCTATTAGTGCCCATCGTTCCTATTCAGTACCACCTATCAGTGCCGCATATCAGTGCAACCTCATCAGTGCCCATGAGTGTCGCCTCATCAGTGCCCATCAGTGAAGAAGAAAAATGACTTATTTACAAAATTGTATAACAGAAACAAAGGAAAACTTTTTTGTTTCAAAAGGGTCGGCCTTTTTTTCATTTGTTTAGCAAAAAATAATAAGCCCCGAGGTGATTAAATATCCCCAAAAGAAAGTTCTATCTGTCTCCAAAACATGATAAAAATTGTGTTTGGGTGCAGTGTAGAATGACCGCGTAATTGTCATTCAAAGTGTGACAGCGCTGAAAGCTGAAAATTGACCTGGGCAGGAAGGGGGTGAGAGTGCCCGGTAGGCAAGTGGTTAAACTTGAATACTGGATTATCACCTATCTAGGCCGAGGCCGTAGCATCATTGGATGCAGGGGGAGGGTATACTATACATTGGAGGGGGAGGGGAAGGGAGGCAGTAGGGCAAATTTCATAGTTGGCCTTTAACCACTTAAGGACCCCTTCACGCCGATTTACATCGCCAGAATGGCACGACTGGGCACAAGCACGTACCTGTACGTCCTCTGCAAGTGCCCAGCCGTGGGGTCGCAAGCGCGCCGCCGGCCATGTGCTCGAGACCCGGTTCGAAGCTTTGTGATCGCGCCCACGGGACCTGCGGACCTAATCGCCGCCGTTGTCCCGTGAACAGTCACAGGAGCTGAAGAACGGGGAGAGGTGAGTGTAAACACACCTTCCCCGTTCTTTACTGTGGCAGTGTCACTGATCGTCTGTTCCCTGATATAGGGAAAGACGATTGCTGACGTCACACGTCCAGCCCCGCCCCTTACAGTTAGAAACACACATGAGGTCACACTTAACCCCTACAGTGCCCCCTAGTGGTTAACTCCCAAACTGCAATTGTAATTTTCACCCACATTTGTATAGCACTTTTCGCTGTGAAAACGACAATGGTCTAAAAAATTTGACAAAAGTGTCCGATGTGTCCGCCATAATGTCGCAGTCATGAAAAAAATCGCTGATCGCCGCCATTAGTAGTAATAAAAAATTAGTAATAAAAATGCAATAAAACTATCTCCTATTTTGTAAACGCTATAAATTTTGCTCAAACCAACCGATAAACGCTTATTGCGATTTTTTTTTACCAAAAATATGTAGAAGAATACGTATCGGCCTAAACTGAGGAAAAAAAGTGTTTTTTATATATTTTTGGGGGATATTTATTATAGCAAAAAGTTAAAAATATTGCATTTTTTTCAAAATTGTCGCTCTATTTTTGTTGATAGCGCAAAAAATAAAAACCGCAGAGGTGATCAAATACCACCAAAAGAAAGCTCTATTTGTGGGAAAAAATACGCCAATTTTGTTTGGGAGCCACGTCGCACGACCGCGCAATTGTCAGTTAAAGCGACACAGTGCCAAATCACAAAAAGGGGCAAAGGTCCTTAACCTGTGTAATGGTCCGAGGCTTAAAGCGGAAGTAAACTCATCGATTTGATAGTTTAAAAAAAAAACAGTTAACATTCCAGGCATGCCGGAAATGCTAGCTGTCACATTTGCTTGTGCTCTCAACCAAACTGTCAAACCATCCAATGGCTGATCACATGTGCAGCATCATGGCAGTTGCAAATTAAACAGAGGCCAAGATGGCAGCTTCCTTGGTTGAAAACAATAGGAGGGTTTACTTCCACTTTAGGGGCCAGATTCACGTAGGGGCGCGTATCTTTGTGCGGGCGTAGCGTATCCTATTTACGTTACGCCGCCGCAACTTTTACAGGCAAGTGCTGTATTCACAAAGCACTTGCTCCGTAAGTTGCGGCGGCGTAGCGTAAATTGGCCGGCGTGAGTGCGCGTAATTCAAATTAGGCATGTAGGGAGCGTGTTGTATTTAAATAAACGGTGACCCCACGTAAGTGACGCGCCGAACGAACTGCGCATGCGCCGGCCGTGGACGTATCCCAGTGCGCATGCTCCAAATCACGTCGCAAATAGTCTATGAAAACGACGTGAACGTAACTTACGCCCAGCCCCAATCTGAATCGGCTTATGCAAACGACGTAAAATTTATAAAATTTGACGCGGTCCCGACTTCCATACGTAACATTGGCTGCGCCATGTTTTTGGTGGTTTATCTTTACGCCTGAAAAAGGCCTTACGTAAACGGCGTATCTTACTGCGATGGACGGGCGTAACATTCGTGAAAAGGCGTATCTAGCTAATTTACATATTCAACGCGGAAATTGACAGAAGCCACTCGTATCTTAGCTCAATACCGGTGTATCTTGTTTTCTGAATGCAAAAAAAAAGATACGCCGGCGCATCTAAGGCCCCTTTCACATTTATACGACTTGTCTCACGATTTTGTACTGCAAAATCGTATGACAAGTCATTCTCCATGATTTTCAATAAACACCATTCATACTGGCACGACTTTAAGTAGTGCCGCCTTCCTGCACTACTTTGGTCCGATTTTGATGCCACTTACACAGGAATTCATTGAAATCGCGGCCGCGAATCGCGGCAAAATCGCGGTAAAATCGCGGCCGCGAAATCGCGGTAAAATCGCGCGACTTTGAAGTCATACAAGTGTGAAAGGGTCACACTTGTACAACTTCAAAGTCGCCGCGATTTTACCGCGATTTTGCCGCGATTTCAATGAATGCCTGTGACAAGTCGTATAAGTGTGAAAGGGACCTAAGATACGACGGCGTAATACAATGGCGCCGCTCTTATCTTAGCTCAATCCCGGTGTATCTTGTTTCCTGAATACAGAAAAAAGATACGCCGGCGCATCTACGAAGTTACGCAGCGTATTTTACTGCGATTTCGCGGTCGCAATTTTACCGCGATTTTGCCGCGATTCGCGGCCGCGATTTCAATGAATGCCTGTGTAAGTACTGCAAGGACTACTTTGAAGTCGGCACTACTTAGGTCCCTTTCACACTTGTACGGGGTAGATTCACAAAGAGATACGACGGTGTATCTACTGATACACCGTCGTATCTGTGAGATCCGACGCTCGGATCTATGCGGCTGATTCTTCGAATCAGGTTCCGCATAGATCTCCCTTAGAGCCGACTGGTGTGAGTTACACTGTCGGATCTTAGGCTGCAATCTCCCGCCGGCCGCTAGGTGGTGCTTCTGTTATTATACGCGACAAATATGTAAATGAGGAGAACCGCCGATTCAGACCCTGCTATATGCGGGGTAAGTGCGGCGTATCCTATTTTAAGTATGGCCGTCGTTCCCGCGTCGAGTTTTGAATTTTTTACGGCGTTTACGTAAGTCGTTCGGGAATACGGCCATACGTTAATTGCGTTAACGTCGAAAACAATGACGTCCTTGCGACGTCATTTGAAGCAATGCACGCTGGGAAATTTAGCCGGTGGCGCATGCGCAGTACGATCGGCGCGGGGACGCCGAAAGGGGACTAAGTGGTTAAAAGTGATGACTTTTGACCACTTCCTTCACTTTTTAAAGCATTCATCTTTCGCCGGTCATAAATGCAAAAATTTGATAACCGTGATAATAGCGCAACAATCAACATGGCAGCAGCTTGGCGATTAGGCCAGCGGTGAGGAAATAATTGTCCTTATTTTAACTGTACGACATTAGCATTTACACAAGTCAAGGCGCGCCTTTACGCATAATGTATTCCTTCGTTTAGCCATCAACGCATAACCAGACGTCAGGAGGGTTCTATCAACGTCGAAGGAACCTAATAAAAGGCGTGAGATTTAACAGCTTGACTCTGCATAGTGGTATTTTTTTTCCTGTGCGGCGGGCAGCGGCGCCACAGACATAACAAAGAACATAATTTGATATACGTTAAATGTAATGGCTTGCCGAGGGACCGCGGGGATGCTCGTGAAGGGATCCTATGTAATGAAGCAAGTAATTGAAAAACAAGGACTTTTTACTGTATCCTCGCGAAAACATTAATAACAAAAGTCAAAATGTCATCTGCCTGGGCACGCTAGGTAGCGGCTCACGTTGTACAGTAATTTCTTACATTGTGTCGAGTCTGCAAAGTACACAAGATATTTTTCTTTTCTTTTCATTTCCAGCTGGGATTTTCTCCGACAAGCTAATAAAGTTTTTTTTTTTTTTTTTTTTTTTAAAGGGTACTCTAGTCGAAGAAGAAAAAATATATCTTCAAGGAGGTTATAATGGCAGATGCCTAATTTGTTCCTGGTACCTAAAACTGTTTTGCTAGTTTGTGGACACCTGTCCTACTACAGTAGATGTCCAAAAATAGGTGGACACCAGTGTCTGTGCCCATCAAACACAGCCACTGTGCTAATCTAATGCAGCTACTGTGCCCCACAAACGCAGCTACTGTGTCCATCAAACGCAGCCACTGTGCCCATCTAATGCAGCTACTGTGCCCATCAAACGCAGCCACTGTGCCCATCAAACTCCACTACTGTGCCCATCAAACGTAGCCACTGTGCCCATCTAATGCAGCTACTGTGCCCCCTCAGATGCTGCCAGTGTCACCTATCAGTACCAGTGTCATCTATCAGTACCAGTGTCACCTTTCAGTGCAACCTAGCAGTGCAGCTCATCAGTACCAGTGTCACTGATCAGTGCAGCTCATTAGTGCCACTGATCAGTGCCAGTATCACCTATCAGTGCAGCATCTGATGGGGCACACTGGCAGCATCTGATGGGGCACATCAATTGCCGCTACTGCCCCATCAGATGCTGCCAGTGTGCCCCATCAGATGCTGCCGACACTTACCTGTCTCGGAGAGGATCAACAGCGTCCCCCATGTCTTCTTCCATCCTCTCTCAGGCGCCTGACATTTCAGCCAATCAGGTGACTGGTAACTGACCTGGCAACCTGATTGGCTGAGAGGCGGATTCAGTGTTAGCAAAGCAAATTCCTTTGCTTTGCTAATACACAGCTCAGTGAACGGCGAACGCCCCACAATGTCGCCGGCTGTTCACTTTTTTGGGCGCCTATTAGAGCCGACGACTCTAATCAGGCACTTCAAAAAACACCCCCACTTGTGTAATTCAGGTGCCACATGCCCAAAAAGGGGCCAGACACCTGAATAGGGGGTGTCAGCTTCTACTATAAATAGATTCATGCAATGCATGAATTTATCTATGGTGAGAGAGCGGTGCAGGAGAGAGGGGGCGGCGCTCCTGCGTCCTTTATGGACGCACCACCACTGGAGGACACCCTTCCGTAATTGCTTAGGTTGGGTGTTTTCTGTGAGGGGTACTACATTTTAGACCAGCCTTTTTCAATCAGGGTTTGTATTCATTAATAGAATATATCGCTTGCCATGATTGGCTCAGCATGGTATACTGTAATACTGTATACAGTATGTTACCGAATGCGGCTACCCCTTGGCTTCTCTTTCTTCCATGGCCACCTCGCCATTAACCACCGGAGCTTTGATTTGAAGCACCTGACCCTCCATCTGGCACCTGACCCTCCATCTGGCACACATGAAGGGGGTCGTCTTATACGGCGAGTATATCTCAAAACGAATGCTTTAGCTGGAAAATTAGGGGGTCACCTTATACGCCCAGTGGCCTTATAAGCTGGCAAATACGGTAGAATATGCAACAAAGTCCTTTCTCTAACTTCCCCCCCCCCCCCCCCTAGGATCCAGGCCTCTTCCCTTCAGATCACACACAAGAGGAAGGCTGGACCCCACAGGAAAACCCCCAAACACACAAGAAAAGGTGGCATGAGCATTAACCCCTTCCTCCCAACCTGGGCAGACAGTAGACTAACTTACCAAGATTAGGCAACCTGCAAGCACACATCCAGAAATGTTTCCATGCAACTTCTTAGAAGCTGCCCTGTTCTTATTTTCTGTCCTGAGCATAGTCAGTACAGGCATTTTTTATTATTTGTGTGGCGTAGGCTGACACTGAAAAGACCCACTCTGAGCTATAGTAAAAGAAAGCCTTGAGTGATCTAAGTATGAGTAAGGTCTAAGAGGATCTCCCAAACTCTAGTTTCTTTAAATTAGAGAGAAGTAGTCTTATTGGATGCAAAATGGGAGGTATCTTGAAGCCTCCTAGATAGAGGCTGGGGAAGTCACTTGGCAAGTCTTCATGTTCCCTAAACATTTTTCTTTGGTGTTTTATTTATTGGTGGAATAATATTGCTAGCAGTGAAATGGTCCCTGATTTATGTTCTCTTTGGGTCTAATGCCCCATACACACGATCGGAAATTCCGATAAGAAAAGTCAGGTGTGAGCTTTTGAATGGAAATTCCGACTTTGTGTCGTTTCCATCAGACTTTTGCTGTCGGAATTTCCACCAACAAAAGATTGAGAGCTGGTTCTCAAATTTTCAGACGGAAAAAATTCCTGTGGGAAAATCTGATCGTCTGTAACACTTTGACGCATACTCAGAAGCATTGAACTTAATTTTCTCGGCTCGTCGTAGTGTTGTACGTCACCGTGTTCTTGACAGTCGAAAGTTCAGAGAACTTTTTTGTGACCGTGTGTATGCAAGCCAAGCTGGAGCGGAATTCCGTTGGAAAAACCATCCAAGGTTTTTCCGGCATAAAATCCGATCGTGTGTACGCGGCATTAGGTTCTAGGATGTACGCCTAGAACTTTTTAGTTTTAGGATAAGCATGTAACAGAACGTCCCACACTCCGCTTGAGTGCTTCAGTCATATAACGCTTCCTATCAGTCTGGATATATATCAGATATTCCAGCTGCCCTTAACACACAACAAGACGAGACTTGTTTGTGTGCTGAACATGGAGTGTTTAATAGAACCAAGAATACAACCTTATATACAGTTTAAAGTGGAGGTATCCAGAACATAAATTAACATGAGCTAATTAACTAATCATTTACCCAGACAAGGTGACTCCAAGATATGACGTTTCAGAGTAGATGTCCCGTCTCCGCTCACCTGCTATACAATACACATTATCATAAGTGTAAACACAGGACATCTTCACACAATAGCAGGGTCAATTAGCACAGAGAACAGACAGGTGGCTGAAGGTGACGGCATTAGCATCTAACAGTATGAATGAGTCACTCGTACAATTAACCTGTTGAGTTCAGAATCAACAACCAGTAAATAGTTCTTTGCAGATATCCTGGAATATATTGTGGATAATAATTACATAATAATACCATCTCAGGTAGTCCGAGATATTATTTCTCAGTCATCCTATGCCCCTAGTGGACATAGGATGATTTTAGACATAAGAGGGTTCGAGTCTGTCACAAAGCATATGTCATGCATATGCAATAAAGTCTGGCAGCTTACCTGTCTCCATGTGTTCATTAGAGACCTAACTCTCTTCCTGGCTGTCTTTTATTACCTTCCTCCCTGTATGGCTCCACCCCAGGCCATCCTAGGAAGCCTATATTAACCACTGCACTGCTAGTCTGATTTGCTGTTCAACCGTGTTGTTAGCTTAAGTTCCTGTCTGCAGTGTGCTACGTCTACCTTCCTGTGTACCGTTTTTGGCTCTTCCCTGACTTCTCCTGTTTGCCTGTGACCCTGACCTTTTGCCTGTCCCTCGGTTACCCTTGTCTGCCTGTTGCCCTGACCTCGGCATACCCATCACTATCGCTTGTCCTGGTTGCTGCTTCCCCTCTCTCCCAGGGGTCGCGACCTGGATCCAGCTGCAGCAAAGGCCATCCTCACCATTAGAGGCTCTGGTGAACACATAGCTGGGTCTTAGACTCCACGCCCTGGGGAATCTTGGGCTCACACTTCCTCTCTGATTGCAGCAGACGGCTATAGGGTTCACTACCCTGTGGTGCATCCCTGATCCCAACGGGGAGCACTTGTCACCTGGCCACAGGTGACGGACAGCATATAGGTTACAGTATGCTAGTTAGGTTGTTATAATTCATCTGTGACTGGAAACATTGTGTTGTTTGCTTGTTCTGTAATTTTAGAATCATTTATATAGTTCTAATCCAATAAAGCTTAAAGTGGAAGTAAACCCTTCTATCATTTTCAGCCAAGGAAGCTGCCATCTTGGCCTATGTTTAATCTTCAACTGCCGTGGTGCTGCACGTGTGATCAGTTATGACACCAGCCATTGGATGGTTTGACAGTTTGGTTTAGAGCACAACCAATGTGACAGTTGGCAATCCCGGCATGCCGGAAATTTAACTGCTTTTTGAAACTGTTAAATCGATGGGTTTACTTCCGCTTTAAGCATCTCCCCTTCCCTCCTAAAGTTATTTTTTTTTGTACCATTATGTAAGCAAAGTCCTAATTGGGTCTGCTATGGTTTATGTTTTATGTCTATGAATCTCAGTAGTCACAGGGCTATGAAGTGCTTTATATTCACTCTTGTAACTTTCATTAAGGATTGGGTGGCTGTTTGACAAACTGAGGTCACGTCCTTCAGAGTTGTCCCAAGGGTGACAGCTGGCGGGCAGGCAAATTGTAAAGCAGACTCGAATTTGCTTAAACTAACAATTATTATTTGCAATATTGATCAGTATTTTTTTTTTTTTTTTTTGCGAGAAGAGTAAACAAGGTGACAATGACAATCTCATAGCTAAAAATAAAGGACTGTAAGGACAAGTAATGATTATGATAAATTAGCAAATAAAGCCAAATGTGTGGGTCAGGGCAAAGGGCAGGCAGGAATTTTTGTAGATCAGGCAGAAGGTCAAGTCAGGTTAAAGACAGAATTTAATTAGAAACCAGAAGAGAGGATGGTGGCTCCAAATAGAGGAACCCGAGGACAAACTGAGCCGAAACCGGGACTAATCCAAGGAGCCTCTAAGCACAGATTTGGTCCTGGAGCTAAAGCAAGGAAAGAGACTTGCCCCAGAAATGTCACATTGCCCAATTTGAGTTTGATTATACTAAAAAGAAACCAAATAAAGGTCACGTTGCTTCCTAATCCAATTACGCAAGTGATGTGGATGAAGTTTTAACCATTTACAGGGTTATCTGAAGGTTCTACCTTAGAGACTAGGGTGGGATATGTACTTTTTTCTCCAGTAGATTAGCTTCCTTTGGCAATATCCCAACACCCATTCTGAGACAAGGCCTGTAATCTGCCCTGCGGGGGAAGGTCATAATTTCCTGCGGGGGTGGTGGCAGCATCAAGGGCCTTGGTGGCTCCCTAGACAATGGTCTATTGGCCAATTTGACTCCGTCGCCATATTTGTTCTTTGTAGACTTGTTGATTTTCAAGCTACTCTTTTCAACATTTCAAACATAACTTTCCAAAACATACTGTATATTACAATAGCTGAAGAAACCCCAAGCTCAATCTCCACTTTTCTCCATGGCTTATCTTTTAGAAAACAGGAGAGACTTTTAGATTACCCATCTCCTCATGCCCAGCAGATAGAGCTCCCTTGTACTTTAAATATATGATATTATCACATCTTTGACCTTCATGGTGCTAAAGGAGTGAAATAAGTTGTTCTTTACTCACGCTGGCAGCTTGTCGGGAAGGATAAAGCTCTTAAGGGGTGGATTTTATGCAGGCTCGTCGTCACAAGACAGGCAAAACAAGCAACTACTTGGGGCCCCGAGCTGGCCTAGGGCCCCAGCAGGGCTGCAGCCTGTAGTGTGGCCGAGTTTCTCTTCCTAGTTTCTCCTGCAGTCCAACCGGGTAACCGTAACCGCGCGGTACAGGAGATTCAGTTTCCTTTTCCTGTCCGGACTGACAGGAAGTGCACACACTCAGTGCTCACTTCCTTTCAGTCCGGCCAGAAACAGCAAACTGATCTCCTGCTGCGCGTTATGCGGTAGGGAGGGGGTAAAAAGAACATGGGGGGGTAAGAGGGGGAGGCAGTGAGAAGAAGTACTACCCGACGCTTATCAGAATAAGTACTACCTGTTCGGCGGCAGCAGCAGCACCCCCCCCCCCCCCACGCTTATCGGTACCCGGTTTATAGCGAATCAATGGGCATTTTTTACACTTATCAAATTGACAAAACACAATAAAATGCTTCGACAGCTTGCACAGCGCCCCACATATCCCCCGCCCCCGCTTCTCAACTTGAAACTCAGCAACACCAATCCCCCGCTTCTTGCTTGGGGCCCCCAAATTCCTTCAAACAGCCCTGATTGTATGGAAATTGGGGTTGTCTGAAGGTTCTACATCAGAGGTGGCAAACACAAGGCCCGCGGGCCGAATGCGGCCCTCCAGGACATTTCATGTGGGCCTCTCACCTCTCCAGTCATCCTCCAGACCCTTACTTTCTGCTTTCAAGCAATGCATCCAACTTCTTCCCAGCAGCAGCATAAGGAAAGGGGGGTGCACTGTGATGTAAAGGAGAGGGGGGACTCAACTTCTGATGGTGGGGGGGCTCTTGACATCTAATGTAAGGGGAAGGGATGCGCTGAACCTCTAATCTTACAGATACAACCGGCCCTTTTGAGGGCAATCATAATGCTGATGCGGCCCACAATGAAATTGAGTTTGACACCCCTGTTCTACATTACTATCCTTAGAGCCTAGGATGTGATATATACTTTATTGTCTGGTAGACTAGCTTCCTTTGGCTGTGTCCCAACACCCATTCTGAGGCAAGGCTTGTAATCTGCCCTATTGAGGAAGGTAATAATTTCCTGTGGGTGGTGGCAGCATCCAGGACAATGTTAAGCATGGACTTGGTGGCTCCCTAGACAATGGTCTATTGGCCAATTTGACTTTGTCAGCGCCATATTTGTTCTTTGCAGACTTGTTGATTTTAGAGCTATTCTTTAAACATTTCAAACATTATTTTTCCAAATATACTATATATTACAATAGCTGAATAAACCCCAAGCCTAATCTCCACCTGTCTCCAGGGCTTATCTTTTAGAAAACAGGCAAGCCTTTTAGATTACCCATCTCCTCGTGCCCAGCAGACAGGGATCCCTTGTATTTTAAATATATGATAGTATCACGTATTTGACCTTCATGGTGCTAAAGGAGGTGATTAGGAGTGAAATAAGTTGTTCTTCACTCATGCTGGCAGCTCGTCAGGAAGGATAAAGCTCTTAAGGGGTGGATTTTATGGAAATGTGGGGTTGTCTGAAGGTTCTACATTACTATCCTTAGAGCCTACGATGTGATATATACTTTTTTCTCCGGAAGACTAGCTTCCTTTGGCCGCATCCCAACACCCATTCTGAGACAAGGCTTGTAATCTGCCCTGTTGGGGAAGGTATTGATTTCCTGTGGGGTGGTGCAGCATCCAGGACACTTGATAAGCGTGGACTTGGTGGCTCCCTAGACCAGTGATGGCGAGCCTTGGCACCCCAGATGTTTTGGAACTACATTTCCCATGATGCTCCACTACACTGCAGAGTGCATGAGCATGATGGGAAATGTAGTTCCAAAACATCTGGGGTGCCAAGGTTCACCATCATTGCCCTAGACAATGGGCTATTGGCCAATTTGACTTCGTCAGCGCCATATTTGTTCTTTGTAGACTTGTTGATTTTGGAGCTATTCTTTAAACATTTCAAATGTAATCTTCCCAAATATACTGTATATTACAATAGATGAATAAACCCCAAGCCCAATCTCCACCTGTCTCCGGGGCATATCTTTTAGAAAACAGGAGAGCCTTTTTAGATTACCCATCTCCTCGTGCCCAGCAGACAGGGTTCCCTTGTACTTTAAATATATGATATTATCACATCTTTGACTTTCATGGTGCTAAAGGAGGTGATTAGGAGTGAAATAAGTTGTTCTTCACTCATGCTGGCAGCTCGTCGGGAAGGATAAAGCTCTTAAGGAGTGGATTTTATGGAAATGCAGAATTCACTACTGGGAAGGGTCTATCTAATCCTCAGAACTATTTTAAGGCAGCGTTGAAAGGCGGAGAGGTGGGGAGGGTCAGAGAGGAGAAAGAAATTGAAAAATAACAAAATGGGAGAGAGACGTTGGGGAGCAGCTCTTAATCTCAGCGGGTGATGCGGCTCAGGAGCGACGACCCCCACCATCGCACGGCGGCGGAACAAAATGCAAGGGTTTAAAGTTGAGATACAATTAGATATCTGCTAAGGAGGGAAAATGAACCATAAAAGTCAAGACACCAAAGAACGTGGCGTTTGCAAAAAAGAAAAATTAGGCGATGTGAAATGCATTGCCGTTCTTACTCATTAGGAGAAGTGTCTAAAAGCCATAAAGACGAGACATGATCCTAAGACCATCTGCACCCAAAGCTAACCTCTCAGTTCGGGGTGAGATAAGATGAATCACCTTTCTATATTCCAGGTATCTCCTTAGGAGTTTGTGTCTAAACCCTCTTTCTCAAGGCCATGATAAAGCTTTTACTCTCTCATGTTCCTCAAGTACCGTATATACATGAGTATAAGCCAACCCGAATATAAGCCAAGGCACCTAATTTCACCACAAAAACTGGGTAAACGTATTGACTCAAGTATAAGCCAAGGGTGAGAAATCAGCAGCTACTGTAAGTGGAAAGGAGGGTCTACAATGCCCATCTGCAGCCTTACCATGCCCATTTTCAGCCTCACCGTGCCCATATGCAGCCTCACTGTGACCATTTTCAGCCTCACTGTGCCCATTTGCAGCTTCACTGTGCCCATTTTCAGCCTCACTGTGCCCATTTTCAGCCTCACTCTGCCCATTTTCAGCCTCACTCTGCCCATTTTCAGCCTCACTGTGCCCATTTTCAGCCTCAGTGTGCCCATAAGCAGCCTCACTGTGCCCATTTTTAGCCTCATGTGCCCATTTGCAGCTTCACTGTGCCCATTTTCAGCCTCACTGTGACCATAAGCAGCCTCACTGTGCCAATTTTCAGCCTCACTGTGCCCATAAGCAGCCTCACGGTGCCCATAAGCAGCCACACTGTGCCCATGTACCTTATCCGTCATGTTAGTATTGATGAGGAGGGACGGAAAGCCATATTATGCTGTACATTGTCCCCTCTGATTCACAGCAGGGCGTGTGTATAAGAAGTCCACGCCGTCCACTATAACAAAGCCCTGCCTCATCCTCGTCATGGACAGAGGAGGAGGAGGCGGGACGATGTGGACGGCGCAGACTTCTCATACACAGCCCTACTGTGGATCAGAGGGGACAATGTACAGCGTAATATGGCTTTCCTTCCCTCCTCATCAATGCTGACACGGCAGGAGAGGAGAATCTGACTCGAGTATAAGCCTAGGGGGGCTTTTTCAACACCAAAAAAATGTGCTGAAATGCTTGGCTTATACTTGAGTATATACGGTATTTCCTTACTGTAGAGTATGGCTTTGTAAGGGTCAAGGCATTACAATACATTTATAGCAATCGATCGGGTGCGATTACATGCTTCGAATGCAGAGAAAGAAAAAGACAGGCCACATTAGATGTTAATTCTATGTGCTGGAAATGCTTCGGGAACATTACCTTCAATATGCATCAGACCATCAATCGCAGTTAAGTGTTGGCTGTTTTAAAAGGACCAGTCACAACTGGGCTGACGCAAGAATGTGAATATTCGGTCATAAATGATCATTTTTAGGCTTACTATAAAATATTTATTCATATGTTTCCCAATTCTTAGTGTCGCGTACCTGACTGTGGAGCCTGAGATGACGAGGGTGGCCTTTTGCACAATTCCTGTCAAAGCTCCCCTGGTAGTGGTGACTGGCACTTCTATGCATTGGCGGTTGGTGCCCAAAATTTTTGGGGGGCGCAAACAAACCAAAAAAATAAAAAATCAATTGCAGCCTCACTATGCCCATCAATTGCCGCCACTGTGCCCATCAATTGCCACCACTGTGCCCATCAAACGCAGCCACTGTGCCATAAAATTGTTGCCACTGTGCCATAAAATTGTTGCCACTGTGCCATGCCATCAAACGCAGCCACTGTGCCCATCACTTGTCGCCACTGTGCCATACCATTAAACACAGCCACTGTGCCATCAATTGTTGCCACTGTGCCCATCAATTGCAGCCACTGTGCCATGCCATTATCACCACTGTGCCCATCAATTGTCGCCACTGTGCCATGCTAAACGCAGCCACTGTGCAATGCCAAATGCAGCCGCTGTGCCATGCCAAATACAGCCACTGTGCCCATCGATTGTCGCCAGTGTGCCATGCCATTGTCGCCACTGTGCCCATCAATTGTCGCCACTGTGCCATGCCAAACACAGCCACTGTGCCATCAATTGTCGCCACTGTGCCCATTAATTGTCACCACTGTGCCATGCCAAATACAGCCACTGTGCCATCATTTGTCACCACTGTGCCATGTCAAACGCAGCCACTATGCCATGCCACTGTCGCAACTGTGCCCATAAATTGTTGCCACTGTGCCCATCAATTGTCGCCACTGTGCCATGCCATTATCCCCACTGTGCCATGCCATTGTCCCCACTGTGCCATGCCATTAGCCCCACTGTGCCATGCCATTGTCCCCACTGTGCCCATAAATCACTGTGCCATGCCATTGTTGCCACTGTGTCCATCAATTGCCACCAGTTTGCCCCTAAAATGCCGCCAGATTACCCCCCTCTGCCTGGCACTTATCTTTCTCAGTCGTCCTCCTTCACGATCCCTCGAAGTAGTCCCGCCCTTGATGTCGCTTCAGCCAATCAGGTTATCGGTAATCAGAACCGGTGAACCTGATTGGCTGAGACGCCTGTCACTGTTAACCAGGGAACGTACACCCCATGTGTCCCCTGGTTAACTATTTGGAAGCAACTTAAAACCCCTTAGCCGCTAGCTCTGATAGACACTTCCAAAGCCAACCAGCTGACGTTATTCAGATGGCCGGCGCTCACCAGGGGGCCGGCCATCTGAATAGTGGGCAGCGGCAACAATGCATGAATCTGTGTATTATATATGGCAGAGCGAGAGGGGACGGCGCTCCTGCACCCTCTATGGACGCACCACCACTGCTTCTAGGGCGGTGGAAGGGCGCAGGTGCCAGGAAGCTGTAGTAGTGAGCTGAAGCTGGGAAACACCGTAGTAAAATGGAGTCTGGTCACAAGCCTCGCTCAGCAGTAGCCAGGCTCAAGGTCAGAAACAGACAGAAGTCGGTAAACATGCATCTAAAGGCAGGTGTCCCAATACTTTTGACAATATAGAGTATGTCATATATGTAATTTTTATTTTATTTTTTAATTGTTCAACTTAAAAAAAAAAAAATGTCCGGATTTATGTTTATCGCAGGTGTTTCTTCCTGCAATCTAAGACCCAGCTGTTCTATGCTGCACACAGGGACACACACACACACACACCAGTCACTGTGATTAAGCTGCTCTTTCCCTAAGTGCGCCATCAGAGCTGTTTAATCATTAAAGAACTATAGTTAAACATTGTAAATGCAATGCATACTTAGTGAAAGCATGTCATTTAGGAGAAGTGTCTCCTTCCCTTCAATTAAGATGAAATATAACACATGACACCTAACGACGTCTTTGCGCCTTCGAGATTTATTGGGTGTTGTTTAATGTACTGCGGATCATACATGATTGGATGGAGCCATGCTGTGTCAGTGCTTGCCTAGCTGCTGAGAATTTGCATGAGGGCTTGAGCAGGCTTAAAGGGATATGGTTAAAAAGAACCTAAGCCTACTCATATGCAGGCCCGGATTTCCCACAAGGCCACCGAGGCCAGGCCTTGGGGCGGCAGGGCGCCTCGGGGCGGCAGCAGCATGTAGTCCCCCGATGCCCAGAACACACAGTTAAGGGTGGTAAGTTGCTTTCTAGCAGGACTACATGTAGTGTGGAGGAATATGCTTGTTAACAAGTGATTGCGGCGATGTCGCTGAAATCACTTGTAAAATGTGTGCTGCCATCTGCCCCCCCCCTTCACATACCTCTCTCTGCTGGCTCTGTCTTCGGGAATCCGTCCTTCCATCGGCCGCCGATGTACACAGTGAGAGGGATAAGCTGTGCTCTTCCCATCTCAGATGTGACAGGAGTTCTAGCACAGTGCTAGGACTCCTGTTTTGGAGGTGACAGGGTCAATAAAGATAACCTGTCACCTCCAATTGCTATCACACAGGGAATTGTTTTCCTCTGTGTGATAGCAATACAGTTAAGTGGAAAAAAAGTGATAATTAAAAAAAAAAAAAAATAAGAAGAAATAATAATAAAATGAATAAAATAAAAAAGTATTTAAAAAGTAAACAATAAGAAAGATAATATTAAAAATAATAAGAAAATTATACAAAAATAAAATAAAGTAAACAACAAGCTACAAATAAATAAAAGTAAAAAAAGTGATAAAAATAAATAAAAAAAGAAACAAAAATATTTTCTCCGTTGATTTGGAGGGGGGGGGGGGGGGTGGTTCGGTTGGCAGGTGCATTGCGGAACCTGGCCTTGAGGCGGCAGGGAGAACAAATCCGGTGTACTGCCAGGGCCGTCTTAAATATGGTTTGGGCCCTGGGCAAACATTTTTTTTTGGGCCCCCCTTCAGCTTATTTTGGGCTGGCTGGTTCACATGTATGTGTTTTGGCGGCCCTCATTTGCGCAGGCACAGCAGCCCATTGATTTGAATGGGCTGCCATGCCTTTGTTTCCTGCAGAAAAAAGGTGCATTCAGCTGCCTTGAAATCCATTCTGCTTTTGCACCATGCTACTTACCTGCAGTTCTTGCACACACAAACGCACTGTGTTTTTAAAAGCGTGACCTAAATGTCTAAAAATGCAGCAAGTTTGACAGTGCGGGAACTGCAGATAAGTCACAGCAGAAGGGACAGACAGTGCTGTATTTCATTGCTTGATGGGCATAGGTGTGCCGTGTGCTCAGCCTATTACATGAGGCATCAAATGAATGGGCTGCTATGCCTGCACAAATGTGGGCCGCCAAAACACATACATGTGAACCAGTCAGGCCCAAAATAAGCCCATCAAGCAGTTAAATACAGACAGTAATGCCATGTGCTCTGAGGCCTTACTCAGCCTGGACTGCAGGTCTGGTCTGTGACTTAAAGAGTTCCTCTATTTTACACATGGCATGGCCTGGGGTCCCATGGTGCTAAAGCAGAATGGACAGACGGTGCTGTGACCCCATGCCATGCCATGTGTAAAATACAGGAACTTTTTAAAACACTGACCAGACCTGCAGTGAATCATCAAATATTATAAAGACTTTGGGCACACTCTACAGAAAACTTCTATTTACAATATAGCAAACAGTGACATACATTGAGGAGCAGGACATGAAGAAGTCAGCCTCGGGAAGAGCAAACTGGGGATGTTATAAAATCACATTCTAATTCACTTGTATATACAAGCAGCACCCAGTGGCAGGAAGGGAGAAGTGCACGTCTAAAGAGAAGCCAGGGGTTCTGTACATTTTAAAACACTGGGAAGGGAAGCAGTACTGATTTGTGGGCAGCACAGGGGCTTAACGGGCGGCAGGGCCGCCATCAGGAATTATGGGGCCCCTTACACAGCTTCAGGCATGGGCCTCCTGGAGCAGAGAACGGGGGGGGGTGCAGCCCCCTTAAATTGAGACGTGGGGGGGCGGGGCTGCTGCGAATTTAGAAGCGGGAGGCCCTTTACAAAAAAAAGATTTAATAAAGAAAAATATATATAAAAAAAGGGGTGTAGCCATCCGGGGCCCTGGGGACCTCTGGGCCCTTTAATAAAAAGAAAAAAAGAAATAAAATATATATATAAAAAATATATATTTTTTTTTAAAAAGGGGGTTGCCATCTGGGGACCTCTGGGCCCTTTAATAATTTTTTTTTTAATAAAAATAAATTACAAAAAAAGGGGGGTTGCCATCCGGGACCTCTGGACCCTTTAATAAAAAAAATTAAATAAAAAAAATATATTAAAAATAAACATTTATTAAAAAAAAGAGGGGTTGCCATCCAGGGCCCTGGGGACCTCTGGACCCTTTAATAAAAAAATAAAAAAAATATATAAACAAAAATAAAAAAATAAACATTTATAAAAAAAATAAAAAAGGGTGTTTGCCACATGGGGCCCTGGGGACCTCTGAGCCCTTTAATAATATATATATATATATATATATATATATATATATATATATATATATATATATATATATATATATATATATATATAATAAAAGAAATAAAAAGAAAAAAAAGAAATAAAAGAAATAAAATATAAAACAAATTATAAAAAAAGGGGGGTTGCCATCCAGGGCCCTGGTGACCTCTGGGTCCTTTAATAATAATAACATTTATATTATATAATATGTATATTATATAATATAAATGTTATTATTATTAAAGGACCCAGAGGTCCCCAGGGCCCTGGATGGCAATATATATATTAAAAGAAATATATAAAAAAGGGGGTTGCTTTGGGCCCCAAACAGTGACAGGGCCCTGGGCAGCTGCCCCTGTTTGCCCTATGGTAGATACGGCCCTGTGTACCGCCATACTCCGCTCCCCATCACAGACTGCTCCGGAAGTGCTGTGGCGGCCAAATGCACATGCGCGATCCATTCCAATGCATTTACGACAGTGCACACCAGCGAAACCTCGTTCGGCATCCAGGCTCTTTCCTTAACATCCCCGTGGATTGGAGGATGTTAAAAAAAAGAGCCAGGAGGCCGAGCGAGCGGAGCGAGCCGTCCGAGCGAAGCGAGGACGTGAGGCCAAATGGCCACTTTCCCCTAAGTCCACGTCGCTCTGAATGACGGCTTCGCTGGTGTGCAGTGTCGTAAATGCATTGGAACACATCACAGATGTGTTTGGAACGCATCGCGCATGCGCAGTTGGCCGCTACGTCACTTCCGGAGCAGTCTGTGATGGGGGAGCCGAATATGACGCGTCACCGGCCCTGCTCATATGTAGGCCACGGTATCCTCAAAATATAGAGGATATGATGTATAATATAGCATACGTAGCCAGGTGCTGGGCTACAGAAATATGGAGGAGGAGACGTTGCCATTTATTCTTCTCTCCTTCTACTGAGATAATGATGTTATGCTTCACCATTCTCCTCCAGGAGGTGGCGAGCTAAAGCCAAGCAAGCCCATAGACTTCTGTACAGAACGCTCTGAATCCTGGGAGTTGTAGTTTGGTGATGGAAGCCATATAATGGGACAAATAGACTTCTTACACTTCAGATTCCAATAGACACTGTGCAGTAGGAGGGTTGAAGAAATGATTTTTATTAAACTGCCCTGGAAAATTCTTCTTCTTGGTACCAAGGGAGAGCGCCTCTGTCTTGATATTCGCCTGGCAGCGGGAGACCATACCAGTTGAAATCCAATGAAACAAGAAAAGCTGTTCCAGGTGAGAGAGTCTCTGTTTAATCCCCACACACACTAGTCAGGTGCTAGCCCAGCTCGCTTGCTGTGTAACATGAAGAAATAGTTCCGGGTGGCTGCACTTCCAAAAATCCTTTTATCGAAGCTTCATATGACAAGTGGTTGACAGATGGAGCAGGGGACAAAGAGGTAGACGCGTTTGGCGCAAATGTTAGAGCTTAGTCAACTTACTAAGTACTAACATTTGTGCGAAATGCGTCTACCTCTTTTTGTCCCCTGCTCCATCTGTCAAACAATTGTCATATGAAGCTTCAATAAAAGGATTTTTGGAGGTGCAGCCACCCGGAAATTATTTCTTCCAGTGGAAATCTAAGTCTGAGGCTGGGAGGGAGGACACCCAAGGGCCAATGCGGCACCACCCACATCACAGCCCCTCTGTCCACTCACCATCTGTTTCCGGAGGCTTTTGGGGTGAGGATAGGAGAAGCGGCCTTCCCTTCAACAGTGAGCGATCACAGCAGCATCCGGGAGACTGGTGAGAGGGCTACTCGTCCATAGCTTATACTAGTAGCGACTAAGCCACTGAGAGCAGCACACCAATTGTTCCCAATCCATACTGCACCCATACTGCACTCTATACTACATTTATTCCAAACCTAGACTGCGCTACACACACAGGGCTTATTTTCAGTGGGGAAAGACAGTTCTGACACCTCCAGCACTGAATGTATCTTATGGCAACTGCTGGAGGGTCTAATGATGCTGGCTGCTGGGGAATATAATGTCGCTGGTGGGGATCTATTTTTGTGTGGGAGTCTATTGTTGCTGGGTAGGTTTATTGTTTCTGGGGGGGAGGGTCTATTGTTGCTGGGAGCCCTCTACTGTTGAGGTCTTGAGAGGTCTATAGTTGCTGGCTGCTGGAAGATCTGTTGTTGTTGCTGCGGGTCTGTTGTTGCTGGGTTGGTATTTTGTTGCTGGGGATCTGTTGTTGCTGGGTTGGTATTTTGTGGCTGGGGGAGGTCTACTGTTGTGTGGGATAGAAGTGTCCATGTCATTCCCTAGTATGGAACCTGCAGGGAGATAGTAAGAGAAGAGAGAAAGATTAAGACGGTTGAGCATGACCATGGGTTCAGGTGAGTATTTGTTTTTGGGCATAGCTACCATTAGGAAGGGGCGTGATGGGGAATGCCAATAACTTGGAGAGGGGCGTTAATGACTAACATATATTTATTAGTACTTTAGGATCGATTTTAAACAACAAAAAGGCGCAGAAAGAAGGGTGCAGAAGGGCAGAGTACAGGGGTGGTCAGGAGGGTGCAATACAGGTTCTGGGAAGCTGCCCGGGCCGTCCCGGGACAGTTTAGTATAAAAGCATGACTGTCACGGCAAATCTTGGACAGTTGGCATGTATGATATAATTTAAGATTATTACGGGGCCCCCATGCAACTGGGGCCCCTGGGCATTGCCGAGGGATGCCCATGCATTAAGACAGCCCTGCCTAGGAGAAACATGGAAGCATTCAATGTTGGCTGGCGTCCATACTTACCCTTTGGGCCATTAAAGTCAAGGTCCACCATCACTGTCCTAGGCAAACTTTCCCTTAATACAGCCCATCCTGCAGAAGATTTTAGACTATCCTGGCCTTAAATCTATGGAGGTTTTTGGTTCCTCTATGACTTCCTGTGGTCTCAGGGAGACACCTGTCTGATTGGACATTGGTTGCCCATGTGACCTCGGCAGCCATCTTGGGTCTTTGGCTCCCAGGTTTGGCAAGCTTTATGCAAGCTTTTAGGGTAGAGTCAGGTTCCTCTGTCTGAAAGGGATGGTGCTTAGAGGCAGGGAAAGGTTCCTGAAGTGTAGGGAAGTGCAGGAACTACACCTTTTCATCATAGGAAGCCTCCTGTTCGGGTGTGGACCGACCAGGCCACATTTTTGCTCCTTGCTGCAGAAGCTGTGGGAATCATTCCAGGATCAATGTTGGCTGGCGATCATACTTACCCTTTGGGCCATTAAAGCCAAGGTCCACCATCACTGTCCTAGGCAAACTTTCCCTTAATACGGCCCATCCTGCAGAAGATTTTAGACTATCCTGGCCTTAAATCTATGAAGGTTTTTGGTTCCTCTATGACTTCCTGTGGTCTCAGGGAGACAGCTGTCTGATTGGACGTTGGTTGCCCAAGTGACCTCAGCAGCCATCTTGGGTCTTTGGCTCCCAGGTTTGGCAAGGTTGATGCAAGCTGTTAGGGTAGGGTCAGGTTCCTCTGTCTGGAAGGGATGGTGCTTAGAGGCAGGGAAAGGTTCCTGAAGTGTAAGGAAGTGCAGGAACTACACCTTCTCCTCATAGGAAGCCTCCTGTTTGGGTGTGGACTGACCAGTAGTGTTGCTCACGAATATTGCATATTCGAGTATTCGCGAATAAATCGAATATCGCAGCGAATATTCGCTATTGCGAATATTCGTATTTTTTCAAATGTATTTTTAAAACAGATCACATCCTAGTGATCTCCATCGACGTCTAAGGCCTCGTACACACGAGGGGATATGTCCGCTGAAAACGGTCCGATGGACCGTTTCAGCAGACATCTCCGCTCGTGTGTATGGGCTAGCGGACAGATTTCTCCACCCGACAGATTTCAAAGCATGCTTTGAAATCTATCCGGTGGGAATCTGTCCGCCCGACATGTCTGCTGGTTAGTACACTTACCAGCAGACATGTCGTCCCCCACCGCCGCCGCCGCGCCGCCGCCGAATGGATTCGGCGCATGCGCGGAAGTGTTTAACTTCCTGGTGCGGTGACGTGGCGGTGGCGTGGCGGCGTCAACGTCACCGCCACGTCACCGCGCCGTCCGGCGGCTGGGAATTTGATCCGATGGTGTGTACACGCCATCGGATCAAACTCCCGATCGGACATATCCGATGGAAATGGTCCGCGGACCGTTTTCATCGGATATGTCCGATCGTGTGTACGAGGCCTAAAAGCATTGCTGGTATGATTAGAGACCCTGGGCCGAGTAGCTGAGGCGATCCTTTTATGTTGCCGAATATTCGCAATGCGAATATTCGTATTACGAATATTCGCGAATACTTTCTCTGCCCTTCTGTGTTTTGTGTATAAAAAAAAAAAAAAATTAGCTTTAGTTTAGTCATATAAGTTTGTGTAAGTAGAGTTAGTGTTTAGTGCATATTAGTTTAGTAATCCAGGAAATGATCTCCGTTTTCACGTGTTGACGAGAATTTTGCAATCAATTTCGCATTCGCATTAGCGAAATTTCGCAAAAAAATTTTTTTTAATAAAATATCACGAATATTCGATATTAACGAATATTTCGCGAATATTCTTCTATATATTCGTGAAATATCGTGAAGTCGAATATGGCGTATTCCGCTCATCACTACTGACCAGGCCACATTTTTGCTCCTTGCTGCAGAAGCTGTGGGAATCATTCCAGGATCAATGTAAAAGAAGGGGGTGTTGCTGGCGAAAGTCCATGGATGGATGCAGGTGGGTAGGACAACATGATAACCAACATAATCGAAACAATGATGGAATGAATAAACCATAAGGGTAAACCAATAAATACAAAAATTATTACAATAATTATTACAATAAGGAAAAACCAACACACTAGCCAGTGTAATGTGAAACCAGTGAAAAACAATCCTAAATCAAACTATAAGACCAGAGAAAATCCATGAGGAAATGCCTCTGGATGGAAAAAATATGAAATAAATAAAGTCTTAGTGAAAAAACCCAAGAGTCCAGATAATCCAAATTGAAATGGTGGTGCGGAAAGGGTGACAGCAGAAAGCACCTCAGGTGGTCCCCAGCTCCTCACCTCAAGCATAGCTCGGAAGCCTGCAACAGCACCTCCCGGTGGAGGACAGTGATCCCTCGGCAGGGCAAGCAGCAGAGGCACTCCTCAGCGGTAAAGGTAAAGCAAAAAAGAAGAAAGCGAGTGGTGACAATAAAAGACTTAGGCAATAGTGTCACTCGTACATCCACTCACCCCGGGGTGAGGTGATGGGCCTTCTCCCACGAACAGCGAGTTCGTACTCTATGGCAGATATCTTCTAAGCTGGCCAGATGGTCACTCACAACAAGGGATCTCTCAGATGGATACATGATAAAAGAAACAGCTGCGCAATCCCGCAAGGTAAAAAACACATTTAATAAAAAAATAAAACTCACATTTAAAACGATCCAAAAGGCACAAAACAAACAGACGTCAGGACACACTGCGTCAGGCGTGGGACTTGTGGCCCTAATCCCTACGTGACCTCGTGACTTCCTTAGGGGATAATGCTGGTGAGAGAGTCCACCAGCATTATCTTGGGTCTAGGGATCCTGGCTCCCAGGTTTTCCTGGCTGTTTGTTTTGTGCCTTTTGGATCGTTTTAAATGGTTTTATTTTTTTATTAAATGTGTTTTTTATGCATTGCGCTAGCTGTTTCTTTTATCATGTATGCCATCTGAGAGATCCCTTGTTGTGAGGACCATCTGGCCAGCTTAGAAGAGGATATCTGCCATTAGAAGTACGAACTCCTGTTCTGTAGGCTCATCCATCACCCCGGGGTGAGTGGATGTAGGGACACTGGCCTACCAGCTTAGACTCACTCGCTTTCTTCTTTTTTGCTTTACCTTTACCGGGAGTGCCTCTGCTGCTTGCCCTGCCGAAGGTCACTGTCCTCCACCGAGGTGCTGTTGCAGTATAGGGAAGTGCACCTGGGTGCTTTCTGCTGTCACCCTTTCCTGGCACCACCATTTCAATTTGGACACTGGACTTCTCATAGAGACTTTATTTATTTCATATTTTTTCCATCCAGGATTTCCTCAGGAATTTTCCTGGTCTTATAGTTTGGATTTAGGATTGTTTTTCACTGTTTCACATTACACTGGCTAGTGTGGGGTTTTTCCTTATTGTAATAATTATTGTAATAATTTTTGTATTTATTGGTTATCCCCTTATGTGTTTATTCATTCACATCATTGTTTCGATTATGTTGGTTATCATGTTGTCCTAAACCCACCTGCATCCATCCATCCAGCCACCCGTCCCATCCATTCACCCCTATCACCCACACCCCCCCCTCCTCCCCCCCTGCACTTTCAGCGCAGACAACACCCCTTCTTTTACATATACATTTTTCTCTCTGCCCAGGACAGAGTGCAGAGTCTGCTGCAGAATCCCCAGTCCACCTTCCAGCCCAATGGGAGGATCATTCCATTCCAGGATCAATGTTGGCTGGCGTCCATCTTACCCTTTGGGCCATTAAAGCCAAGGTCCACCATACTGTCCAAGGCAAACTTTCCCTTAATACGGACCATCCTGCAGAAGATTTTAGACATTAAAGGAGGTTTTTGGTTCCTCTAACTTCCTGGTCTGAGGGAGACACTGTCTGATTGGACGTTGGTTGCCCAAGTGACTGCAGCCATCTTGGGTCTTTGGCTCCCAGGTTTGGCAAGGTTGATGCAAGCTTTAGGGTAGGGTCAGGTTCCTTGTCTGAAAGGGATGGTGCTTAGAGGCAGGGAAAGGTTCCTGAAGTATAGGGAAGTGCAGGAACTACACCTTCTCATCATAGGAAGCCTCCTGTTCGGGTGTGGACCGACCAGGCCATATTTTTGCTCCTTGCTGCAGAAGCTGTGGGAATCATTCCAGGATCAATGTTGGCTGGCGATCATACTTACTCTTTGGGCCATTAAAGCCAAGGTCCACCATCACTGTCCTAGGCAAACTTTCCCTTAATACGGCCCATCCTGCAGAAGATTTTAGACTATCCTGGCCTTAAATCTATGGAGGTTTTTGGTTCCTCTATGACTTCCTGTGGTCTCAGGGAGACAGCTGTCTGATTGGACGTTGGTTGCCCACGTGACCTCAGCAGCCATCTTGGGTATTTGGCTCCCAGGTTTGGCAAGCTTTATGAGAGCGGTTAGGGTAGGATCAGGTTCCTACCCATTCCGATAAACATTACATTATTTCTAAATCCTTTTAAACAAGGTAAAACAGCCATGTGCTTAATATATTCCCCGTTCACCGAAAAGATTATAGCGGTCCAATCTATTTACAAGCCTTTTTCTTTTCTCTGCTCCCCATTGCGAAATTACACCCCCTACATTCTACGTGCCAAAGACCTAAAAAATAGAGAAATCATTCGCACACGGCGAGGCATTCACACGTCTACCCATAGCCCTGACAAAACATAAAAGACAAACATATTATAGCACTTATACGCCAAGCCGGAAAATTATACAGGGCCGAGTAATATAAAGAAATGTACTGGGAGTTAAATAGGGTCTCTAAGGGGAGCGCTACTTAAGCCAAGTTAAGTCAAATTTTATCATTTAATAAAAGACCCAAAGCTGCTATTTTCTTTTTATTCCTGCTTGTTTGCCATTTTAAAAACTTTTTTTTAATATGCTCTATAGCTGTAAGATTTTGATTGTCCTAAATATGGAAATGCGTAGCTATTTACATTGTAGCTCTCTTTTTTTTTTTTTTTTACATTTTATTTTTTGAATATGGCATTAAAAATAAAACGTAAGATCTTATTTAGCCGCAGGGACCTAATTTACAAAATTAAATGTTTAGTCAATAGGTGTTTACAACAATCCTCCCCCACCCCCTGAAAAAAAAAATATATATATAACTAAATCTTTTAAAAGGAGAGAAAGGAGAGAAAAAGAGAGACTAGGCTCTCTCAAGACTGATGGGACTTTAATTGGACATACTATGGGCCGGATCCACAAAGGCCGGCGTAACTTTTTTCCGGCGTAGCGTATCTTCTTTACGCTATGCCGCCGTAAGTTAGGAACGCAAGTGCCGTATCCACAAAGCACGTTCGTCCTAAGTTACGTAAATGGGCCAGCGTGCGCGCATCTAATTCAAATGGGGAAGAGGTGGGCGTGTTTTATTTAAATTATTCGTGACCCAACGTAAATTACGTTTTTTTTAACTGCGCATGCGCCGCCCGTGGAGGTATCCCACTGTGCAATGCGCAAAATCACGTCGCAAATAGTCAATGCTCTCGACGTGAACGTAACTTTCGCAACGTTTTTTTCCCCACAAATAAAGCTTTCTTTTGGTGGTATTTGATCACCTCTGCGTTTTTTTTTTTTTTTTTTGCGCTATAAACAAAAATAGCGAAAATTTTGAAAAAAAAATTCAATATTTTTAACATTTTGCTATAATAAATTACTTTAAAAAAAGATATGACATTTTTTTTGTTTCCCTCAGTTTAGGCCGATACGTATTCTTCAACATATTTTTGGTAAAAAAAAAAATTGCAATAAGCGTTTAATGATTGGTTTGCACAACATTTATAGCATTTACAAAATAGGGGATAGTTTATGGCATTTTTATTAATATTTTCTTTTTACTACTAATGGCGGCGATCAGCGATTTTTTTTGGTGACTGCGACATTATGGCGGACACATTGGACAATTTTGACACATTTTTGGGACCATTGTCATTTTCACATTAAAAAAATCTATAAAAATGCACTGATCACTGTGAAAATGACAATTGCAGTTTGGGAGTTAACCACTAAGGGGCGCTGAAGGGGTTAAGTGTGACCTCATGTGTGTTTCTAACTGTAGGGGGGCGGGGCTGGACCTGTGACATCATTGATCGTCTTTCCTTATATCAGGGAACAGACGATCAGTGACATTGCCACTGTGAAGGACGGGGAAGGTGTGTTTACACTCACCTCTCCCCGTTCTTCAGCTCCGGTGACCGATTGCGGGACACCGGTGGTGATTGGGTCCGTGGGTTCGTGGCCGTGGTCACGGAGCTTCAGACAGGATCACATGCTCGCACTGTTGGCGCACGCGCGACCCACAGCTCGGCGCTTAAAGGCAACGTACAGGTACGTGATTGTGCCCAGCCGTGCCATTCTGCCGACGTATATGTGAAGGAGGTGGTCCTTAAGTGGTTAAGGTAAGCACACATAACAAAATTCTTTAAGAAAATATAAATGTATTCAATGTTAACATTAAAATAACAGTCATATTACATAGACCATGTGTTAATGCTTGATGTATGAAATAAGATGCTTGATGATGCAGGGAAGCCAACGTGTTTCCCAATGTGCTTCTTCAGGGCTCTGCATACATCTATGATTTCATCTAGTTTATATATAGGACACAGGATATGTCACTAGTATAATATTAAACAAACAATTATAAATAGTAACACACATAAAAGTTTTTTTCATGTTAAATACTATATACTATATTTATAACTAGATGAAATCATAGATGTAAGCCATGACCTGAAGAAGCACATTGCGAAACATGTTGGCTTCCTGCATTATCAAGCATCTTATTTCATACATGAACTCATGGTCTATGTAATATGACTGTGTTCTTTTATTGTTACCATTGAATAAATGTATATTTTCTTAAAAAAATGTGTTTCATGTGCTCACCTTAATAACAGACATAGTATCTCCAATTAAAGTCGCACCACCCTTGAGATACTCTAGTCTCTCTTTTTCTCTCCTTTTATGGAATACCAGGGATTGGGAGATATTTGTCTGTTTCTGGAAACAGTCCAACTCTTATACATA
The DNA here is from genome assembly GCA_029574335.1 of Rana kukunoris. NCBI lineage: Eukaryota > Metazoa > Chordata > Amphibia > Anura > Ranidae > Rana > Rana kukunoris. The sequence goes on from CM056050.1 coordinate 605,992,122, forward strand.
AAAACTACCTCTTTTATCCCAGTCGGTTATGATACTTTACATTTACTTTACTTGTAGAGACAAAGATTAACCACTAAATGGATGTTATTTGTTGTGTGGTAATGGTGGCCCCGTTTTCATAGTAGTTCAAATTGCTAGCATGTGCATAGTTAGAATGGCTCTGAACCTGGGTAGGCCAAAATGCTCATATAAGTATGGTATGGGTATGGGTATGCACCGTGGTGTGCCAGCAGCAAGGAGTACACTCAGAGGCCAAGGAGGATGAAAGATTTCCAACAACATACAAACAGGCCCAGCGGGAAGGCACAGCCCACTGGGTCCACTTACAATGAGTAACAGAAGATCGAGATCCTGGAATGATGAAGCTTCTGCAGCAAGGTGCCGGAATGTGGCCTGTTCCCTCCACACCCAAACAGGAGGCTTCCAATGAGGAGAAGGTGTAGTTCCTGCACTTCCCTACACCTGACCCTACCCTAACCGCTCACGTAAAGCTTGCCAAACCTGGGAGCCAAAGACCCTAGACGGCTGCCAAGGTCACGTGGGGCGCCAACGTCCAATCAGACAGCTGTCTCCCTGAGACCACAGGAAGTCATAGAGGAAAGAAGTTCCTTCAAATTTCCTTCTCCTTCTGCCATGCTGATTCAGTCAAGCGGCACCTATGTGGCCTGGTCAATCCACACACAAACAGGAGGCTTCCTATGAGGAGAAGGTGTAGTTTCTGCACTTCAGGAACCTTTCCCTGCCTCTAAGCACCATCCCTGCCAGATGAAGGAACCCGATCCTACCCTAACTGCTCGCATAAAGCTTGCCAAACCTGGGAGCCAAAGACCCAAGATGGCTGCCAAGGTCACATGGGGCACCAGAATCCAGTAGAAGAGCTGTCTCCCTGAGACTACAGAAAGTCATAGAGGAAACAAGTTCCTCACAATTTCCTTCTCCTTCCGCCATACCGATTCGATCAAGCGGCACCTATGTGGCCTGGTCGATCCACACCCAAACAGGAGGCTTCCTATGAGGAGAAGGTGTAGTCCCTGTACTTCAGGAACCTTTCCCTGCCTCTAAGCACCATCCCTGACAGATGAAGGAACCCGATCCTACCCTAACTGCTCGCATAAAGCTTGCCAAACCTGGGAGCCAAAGACCGAAGATGGCTGCCGAGGTCACATGGGGCGCCAACGTCCAATCAGACAGCTGTCTCTCTGAGACCACAGAAAGTCATAGAGGAACCAAATTCCTCACAACTTTCTTCTCCTTCTGCCATGCCAAATTGGTCAAGCGGCACCTATGTGGCCTGACCGATCCACACCCAAACAGAAGGCTTCCTATGAGGAGGTGGTGTAGTTCCTGCTCTTCCCTACACTTCAGGAACCTTTCCCTTCTTCTAAGCACCATCCCTGCCAGACGAAGGAACCTGACACTACTCTAACCGCTAGGGTGACCACGTGACCTGGATTGCCCGGGACAGTCCCGCATTTTGCATGTCTGTCCCGGGAACCTTCATTCCAGGAATACAGTGTCTTAGAATATAACTGACACAGCCACCCCCCGGGCCAATCTAATGCCCCCAAAAAAGGCCACCACATCACCTCTTTACTCACTGACAGTACTTGTCCTGGCCAGGAATGCCTGGAGGAGCACAATCCCTGGCCCCTTCTTGTGATTGGAGAAATCATAAATCCCACCTCTTGTGTCCAATCACTGTGCTGTGATTCGTTACAGCACAAGCTTATTTTTGGGAAGGGAGGTGTCTCCGAATAGTAGTTTGGAAATGTGGTCACCCTACTAAGCGCTCGCATAGAGCTTGCCAAACCGGGGAGCCAAAGACCCAAGATGGCTGCCAAGGACACTTGGGGCTTTACTTGTAGAGACATAGGTTACCCACTAAATCAATGTTATTCGTTGTGTGGTAATGGTGGCCCCGTTTTCATAGTATGTATAGTTGCTAGCATTTGCATAGTTAGAATGGCTCTGAACCTGGGTAGGCCAAAATGCTCATATGGGTAGGGTATGGGTATGCACCGTGGTGTGCCAGCATTGATCTTTTTAGCTGTCTATAAAGGAGGCATTCTGATCGCCATTGTAAGAGGGGCATTCTTCTCCATGACCACCAATGTAAGTAGCCATTAGGGATGAGCCGAACACCCCTGGGTTCGGTTCGCACCAGAACCTGCGAACAGACCAAAAGTTTGTGTGAACTTTAGAACCCCATTAAAGTCTATGGAACGCAAACATTTGAAATCTAAAGTGCTAATTTTAAAGGCTAATATGCAAGTTATTGTCCTAAAAAGTGTTTGGTGAACACATTTTTTATTTTATTTTTTTAAAAGTGCAATTTTTTCTGGGAGAAGTGATTTTAAATGACTTTTTATCCCTCAGAAATTACACTTTTGTGCAGGGACAGTTCTAAGTATGGGAAACAAGCGCTGCTTTACAGGCATACTATACACCCCCCTAGGTACGAAATTTAAAGGAATATTTTATTGTTTCACTTTAAGCATTATTAAAATCACTGCTCCCGAAAAAAACTGTAGTTTGTTAAAAGTTTTTTTGCATTGATACATGTCCCCTGGGGCAGAACCCGGGTCCCCAAACACTTTTTCCGACAATAACTTGCATATAAGCCTTTAAAATTAGCATTAGATTTCTCCCATAGACTTTTCCAGGGTGTTCTGCGGCTTTTCGAACTTGCCGCGAACACTCCAACTGTTTCGCTGTTCGGCGGACAGGCAATGTTCGAGTCGAACTCAAAGCTCATCCCTAATCACCACTGTAGGAGGGGCATTCTTTTCCCTGACTACCAATGCAAGTAGCCGTCTTCCCATTGAATCCTGATGAATTAAATATAGAAGGCAAATTGGGTGAATCAATAAAATAATGAAGTGGTAGTAATAGCTCTGGAACCACAGAGATCATTCAAGGAGACAACATTTTATAAAGAAATATATAATTTTTATGATACACTCTATTGGTACAAAAAAAGAGGCTAAAAGACATGATCACATGAGAGATTGCAAAACAACATGCATTAGCTTATATACATATCATATACTGATGGTCCTACATGTTTCGCCCATTGGGGCTTCTTCAGGGACACGTAAGTATATAAGACATATTCATTTTTCTACCAGGGACAGTAATGCATTTGTGCAAGCTCTATATATATTTCTCTAATATCTGAAAAGTATTTCAAGAGTTCCTCTAAAATGGTCGAGAAAGGATGATGTAGAGTTATGAGCTTTGTACATTGTAGAGAATTATAAGTGGAGTGGCTTTTATTTGCTTTCTATTGTCCAACCGTCCATAATAAAGCTTTTGATTTTTTTTTTTTTTCCTGGGAGGTATTGATTATGTTATTAGGGGGACGAGAAGCCCCCTGGTGCCATTATGAGGTTCCGGTTGAGCTCAGAGGGGGCGGGTCCCACTCTTCCTAATCCTCATTACAAAGCAGCCTAATTTATCTTTGTTATTATTTGTATGTGCTAGTTTGTTCATTTGTGTTCACAATATCCTCTCCACTGTGCCTTTCTCTAGCATCCAATTAGCAGCACTTAACAGCTGTTAAATGGCGTAATTGCTCGTTGTTAGCTATCCTCATGCAGCATCAACCGAGAATTTAATTGAATGCAATTTACTGCTCACAAGTCCATCAGCTCGGTACAGAAAGGAAGAGGGGAAAAAAAATAATACAACTCAAAGAAACAGGAGAGGAAAAAAAAAACAGAGAAAATCTATGATCTTGATGCAATTTTTTTTTTTCCTCTGCCAAGTCAGGAAGGACTGTTCGATAAAATTGGCCTTTGCATTTCACTAGAGATAGGTGAAAAGCTTGCGAGTTTAAAGACGGTGTTTGCACATGAAAGTTGAAGGGAATTAAGTGCCTTTTCCGTGCCAGTGGAAATTTACAGAGAGGAGATAACGGGGACTTTGTTTCGTAAAAGTTTTCCAAAAGTTAAATTGGCCACAGCAAGGTCTTTTCACTGTCCTTGTCTGGAGCGCCATTAGGGCCTGAAAACTTTATGTTTTTCTATACCGTGGGGAAAGTTTAAAGGATGGTGTCAGCCAATCATAGAAATGTTGCATACATACTGAGAACACTTGTTAGTTGGCTCTTTAACCACTTCAGCCCCGGAGGATTTGGCTGCCCAAAGACCGGGCCATTTTTTGCGATTCGGGACTGCGTCGCTGTGACAGACTCACCCTACACATCCCTGGTCCCTCTTATGTCTAAAATCATCCTATGTCCACTAGGGGCATAGGATGACTGAGAAATAATATCTTGGACTACCTGAGATGGGATTATTATGTAATTATTATCCACAATATATTCCAGGATATCTGTAAAGAACTATTTACTGATTGTTGATTCTGAACTCAGCGGGTTAATTGTAAGAGTGACTCATTCATACTGTTGGGACACATACTGTTAGATGCTAATGTCCTCACCTCCAGCCATCTGTCTGTCCTATTTTCTAATTGACCCTGCTATTGTGTGAAGATGTCCTGTGTTTACACTTATGATAATGTGTATTGTATAGCAGGTGAGCGAGGAGACGTGACGTCTACCCTGAAAGGTTAAATCTATGAGTCACCTAGTCTGGGTAAATGATTAGTTAACCACTTAAGGACCGCCTACTGCACATATACGTCGGCAGAATGGCACGGCTGGGCACATCAACGTATATATACGTTGATTTTAGTACCCAGCCGCTATTAGTAGTAAAAAAAAAAAATTAATAAAAATGCAATAAAACTATCCCTTATTTTGTAAACGCTATAAATTTTGCAAAAACCAACCGATAAACTATTTTTTTTTTACCAAAAATATGTAGAAGAATACGTATCGGCCTAAACTGAGAAAAAAAAATGTTTTTTTATATATTTTTGGGGGATATTTATTATAGCAAAAAGTAAAAAATATTGAGTTTTTTTTAAAATTGTCGCTTTATTTTTTTTAATAGCGCAAAAAATAAAAACCACAGAGGTGATCAAATACCACCAAAAGAAAGCTCTATTTGTGGGGAAAAAAGGACGCCAATTTTGTTTGCGAGCCACGTCGCACGACCGCGCAATTGTCAGTTAAAACGACGCAGTCCCGAATCGCAAAAAGGTGCAAGGTCCTTTACCTACATTTTGGTCCGGGTCTTAAGTGGTTAATTAGCTCATGTTAATTTATGTTCTGGTTACCTCCTCTAACTGTATATAAGATTGTATTCTTGGTTCTATTAAACAATTCAAGTTCATCAGACAAACAAGTCTCGTCTCGTTGTGTGCTTGTAAACAGCTGGAATATCTGATATCTATATCCAGACTGATAGGAAGCGGTATATGACGGAAGCACTCAAGCGGAGTGTGGGACGCTCTGTTACAGACGCTTTAACTGACAATTGCGCGGTCGTGCGACGTGGCTTCCAAACTAAATTGGCGTCCTTTTTTCCCCCAGAAATTTGGTGGTATTTGATCACCTCTACGGTTTTTATTTTTTGCGCTATAAACAAAAATAGAGCGACAATTTTGATAAAAAAATCTATATTTTTTACTTTTTGCTATAATAAATATCCCCAAAAAATATATATATATTTTTTCTCAGTTTAGACCGATACGTATTTTTCAACAAAATTTACGTCCTTTTTTTTCCAACAAATATAGCTTTCTTTTGGTGGTATTTGATCACAAATTTGAAACAAAAATAGAGCGATCATTTTGAAAAAAAGCAATATTTTTAACTTTTTACTATATTAAATATCTCAAACAAATATATAAAAACAATGGGCCAGATTCAGATACACTTAATATTGCGCTGCGTAATCGAAATACTCTACGCTGCCGTATTTTACCAGGCTCTACACCGAATTCTGGTAGATTTTTGCCCGTACGCTACGGCGGCGTAGTCTATTTCTCGCCGCGTAATCGAAATACGCGATTAGGGGGCGTGAAGCATTTAAATTAGGCGCGTCCCCGCAGCGATCGAACTGCGCATGCTCCGTTCAGAAATTTCTCGCCGTGCATTGCGCGAAATCACGCCGTTACGTCATTCGTTGTTTGAGTAGCGTCGTTTACGAACATTCCTATTCCCGGACGACTTACGTAAAAATATAATAAAAGACGTCGAAAAATGTAGAAATTCGACGCGGGAACGACGGCCATACTTAACATGGGCTGTCTAATATTAGAGCAGCAAAAAGCTGGTATAGTGTTACGCAAAAAAAAGATGACTAAAGATGCCGTAAGAGATTGCGATTGAAGATCGTAATTTCGGGGATCGCTGGCAAAAGCTCATTAGCATACCCCGATGCGGAAAACGACGGGAAGTCCGCAGCCGTCTGTCTATTCATGGTTTGAGGTTTTCGACTAGCTAGAAAACGCGCGTAATTTGAAATTACTCCAGTCTAACACCAGTTAGACAGGCGTAATGGCTCTGTGAATCTGGCCCAATATTTTGTTTCCTCTGTTTAGGCCGATGCGTATTCTTTTACATATTTTTGATAAAAAAAAATCACAATAAGCGTATATTGGTTGGTCTACAAAATATGGGATCGTTTAATGGCATTTATATCAATATTTTTTTTATTGGAAATGGCGGCGATGTGCGATTTTTATCATGACTGTAACATTATGGCGGACACATGGGACACTTTTGACGCTATTTTGGGACCATTGTCATTTATACAGGGATCAGTGCTTTAAAAATGCACTGATTACTGTGTAAATGACACTGGCAGTGAAGGGGTTAACCACTAGGGGGCGCAGAAGGAGAAGAGTATGTCCTAGGGAGTGATTAAAACTGTGGGGGGGGCTGGGCTACATGTGACACAACACTGATCACTGCTCCCGATTACAGGGAGCAGTAGATCAGTGTCCTGTCACAAGGCAGAACAGGGAAATGTCTTGTTTACACAGGCATCCCCCCTTTCTGCCTCTCTGTGACATTATTACTGGACACCAGCGGACATCGAGTCCCCGGGTCCTGCGCGCCCGCGTGCTGTGAATTTCAAAGCAATGTTAAGTTACTGTACGTGGCTTTGCGCACAGGAGAAATTCTGCCGACGTATATCTACTGACAGCGGTAAGCAAGTGATTAATTAAAGTGGCGTTGTCATTCCATAAGAAAGGGCCTCATGGTGCAATCACTAAAATCTCTTAGGAGTTTTAAAAATGTTCTTCAGGAATTACACAAAATCTACTCTGCACTTCAATGGTTAAATGCTACTTTAGCCTAGGCCAGTGGTGGCGAACCTTGGCACCCCAGATGTTTTGGAACTACATTTCTTACGATGTTCATGTACTTTGCAGTGTATGTCGGGGGGGGGGTAGTACAGTGAGCGGAGGTTCCACTTTTGGGTGGAACTCCGCTTTAAGGGTTTAGAGTGATCTGAGGCTACCTCATGGTCCCCAGCTTTGAGGGTTTAGACTGATCCCAGACTACCTCATGGTCCCCAGCTTTGAGGTTTAGAAAAATCTGAGACTACCTCATGGTCCCCAGCTTTGAGGGTTTAGACTGATCTGAGACTACCTCGTGGTCCCCAGCTTTGAAGACTTAGACTGTGCCACATCCACTTAGAGCAGGGGATGTCAACCCCTGGGCCGTGGCCAGCTACCGGGCCGCAGGGTCTCTGCAGCCGGGCCGCAGCGGGCAGCATAATATCGTAAGGCCCAGGTGAGAGCCCCGTGGATCAGACAGGCGGGCGGGCGGAAGGTAGAAGTGCGCTGGCGAGCAGAGATGACATCTCTCTCCACCCCCACCTAGCATCACTGCTCTTCCGCCCTCATAGCGTGCGGAATGTCGGATGTGCGGCGGAGAGCAGAGAGATGACATTGTGTCTCTCCGCCCGCCTAGCATCACCGCTCTTCCGCCCCCGCCTAGCATCACCTCCCTTCCCCCCTCACAGCATGCGGAATGTCAGAGGTGCGGCATGGAGCAGAGAGATGACATCTCTCACCGCCCGCCCTGCATCTCCGCTCTCCTGCCCTCACTCAATCATTCTGACACCATACCAATCATGGTGCCTGTGGCTGACCAGCAGGGCTGTCCCTGGAGCCCACGGACACCCACTCAGCCTCTTCGCAGCCACCCATTCCATTCACGGCATGGCTAAGGGGGCAGAGACTAGAGGTCAGCTGACTAGTGAGGAATGTGAAGTGGGAGGGGCTGAAAGAGACCCCATCTCCTGATTTCGGCATAGGTGTCACTACTACGAGACACCACAAAGTCGGTGACACAGTGAAGCCGAAGACACTACCTGTTATTAGAGTTGCCATTAAAAGTCCCCACTACAGTTCTCAGATTAGCAGATGACCCTGATCAAGAGCACCTAAGTTGGCCGATCAGAACTCCCCCCCAGCACTGCCACTGATCCCAACTTCCCGCCAGGACTGTCCTCCACTCATACCATCCTCCCACCCTCCCAGCCATAATGAATGGACTGTTGATTGGGTGACTGGTGGCCTCTGTTTGGAAAAGAACCAGTTAAATTCAGCAGCCCCCTGTGAGGGTAGTCCTACACATGTGTGGTAAAAAAATAAAAAAATGGCTCTGTTGGTTAATGCGCTATAACACGTCGCGATAAAATTGCTTAGCCAAAATGGGCCCATACTATTCTAAATTCTATTCTTATACATTGTATTTTGTGACTAACTTGTGGACCTTCAGAATTCTGGAAATATTTGGACTAGCCTGCCATTACCTCCTCAAACTTCTACTTGGAGCCCCAAGAAAACAAGTTATGCAAATTTCGGCGCGTTCTCTCATTTCGCGGGTTTATCAGCCGGCTGATAGTTCCCATCCGTACTTTAGACAAACAATTTGTATCATAAGCAGGAAACGCGGCCGCATTACATTCGATGCAATCGCACAAGTGTAAAAGAGGGCAATGCATCAAAGAGACATCTGTATAGAGATCCCTTCCAGAGATCCATCACACTGTGCTGAGTCTGGAGGGCAGAGCAGAGGGCGATGCATCATACGGGGGACTATCATGCAAAGGAAATTAGCATTCTGCTATTACGACGAGTACCAGCCTCCTGCGATAGGATCGTACATGCCAATGACATTAAAGAGTAACCATATTGTATTTTCCGTGTGCAGCAATTATTGCCGCAGAGTAAATTTAATGCGACTTTCCCGATTCTTGACATGTTTGCTGTATCGTATTTGCATTGCTGTATTACAAATATGGATTTGTAAGTCCTCCCCCTAGTGGCCTGCTTCCTAATAACAGTTGTGATTCCACGTAGAAGACAGTCATTATTAACCGCTTTGGCTGCCCAATGACCGGGCCACTTTTTGCGATTCGGTACTGCGTCGCTTTAACTGATAATTGCGCGGTCGTGCGACGTGGCACCGCAAAAAAAATGACTTCCTTTTTTCCCCACAAATAGAGCTTTCTTTTGGTGGTATTTGATCACCTCTGCGGGTTTTATTATTTGCGCTATAAACAAAAATAGAGCGACAATTTTGAAAAAAAAACAATATTTTTAACTTTTTGCTTTAACTGCTTAACCACTTAAGACCCAGACCAAAATGCAGGTAAAGGACCTTGCCCCTTTTTACAATTCGGCACTGCGTCGTTTTAACTGACAATTGCGCGGTCGTGCGACGTGGCTCCCAAACAAAATTGGCGTCCTTTTTTCCCCACAAATAGAGATTTCTTTTGGTGGTATTTGATCACCTCTGCAGTTTTTATTTGTTTGCGCTATAAACAAAAATAGAGCGACAATTTTGAAAAAAATTCAATATTTTTTACTTTTTGCTATAATAAATATACCCCAAAATATATATAAACATTTTTTTTCCTCAGTTTAGGCCGATACGTATTCTTCTACATATTTTTGGTAAAAAAAATTGCAATAAGCGTTTATCAGTTGGTTTTCGCAAAATTTATAGCGTTTACAAAATAAGGGTTAGTTTTATTGCATTTTTATTAATTATTATTTTTTTACTACTAATGGCGGCGATCAGCGATTTTTCTCGTGATTGCGACAATATGGCGGACACTTCGGACAATTTTGACACATGTTTGGGACAATTGTCATTTTCACAGCAACAAAATGCGCCCGTGACCCACGGCTGGGTACTAGAACCAACGTATATATATGTCATTGATCGTGTGATCCCTGATATAGCAAAAAGTAAAAAATATTAAATTATTTTCAAAATTGTCGCTTTTTTTTGGTTTATAGCGCAAAAAATTAAAACCGCAGAGGTGATCAAATACCACCAAAAGAAAGCTCTATTTGTGGGAAAAAAAGGACGTCAATTTTGTTTGGGAGCCACGTCGCACGACCGCGCAATTGTCAGTTAAATCGACACAGTGCCGAATCGCAAAAACTGGCCAGGTCCTTTACCTGCATTTTGGTCCGGGTCTTAACTAGTTGCCGACCTCCCGCCGTCATATTACTGCGGGAAGTCGGCACGCCTGGGTAAGAGCCCGTAGCTCTACATCGGCTACTTTGCGGCCACTAGGGTCCCCGCTCGCCCCCGAATCCCGCACGCGTGCCTGGCGGGCACGATTGCCGCCAGCCACACGCGATCGCTCGGTACAGAGTGAGGAACGGGAGCTATGTGTGTAAACACACAGCTCCCGGTCCTGTCAGCGGGGGAAACGCTGATCTTCTGTTCATACAATGTATGAACAGAAGATCAGTGATTTCCCCTAGTGAGTCCACCCCCCCCCCATACAGTTAGAACACACCCAGGAACACACTTAACCCCTTCCCTGCCCCCTAGTGTTAACACCTTCACTGCCAATGGCATTTTTATAGTAATCCAATGCATTTTTATAGCACTGATCGCTATAAAAATGCCAATGGTCCCAAAAATGTGTCAAAGGTGTCCGCAGTGTCCGCCATAATGTCGCAGTACTGAAAAGAAAACGCTGATAGCCGCCATTACTAGTAAAAAAAAAAATATTAATAAAAATGCCATAAAACAACCCCCTATTTTGTAAACGCTATAACTTTTGCGCAAACCAATCAATAAACGATAATTGCGATTTTTTTTACGAAAAATATGTAGAAGAATACGTATCGGCCTAAACTGAGGAAAAAATATGTTTTTTTATATATTTTTTGGGGATATTTATTATAGCAAAATGTAAAAAAGATTGCATTTTTTTCAAAATTGTCGCTCTATTTTTGTTTATAGCGCAAAAAATTAAAACCGCAGAGGTGATCAAATACCACCAAAAGAAAGCTCTATTTGTGGGAAAGAAAGGACGCCAATTTTGTTTGGGAGCCACGTCGCACGACCGCGCAATTGTCAGTTAAAGCGAACCGCAAAAACTGGCCAGGTCCTTTACCTGCATTTTGGTCCGGGTCTTAAGTGGTGAAAGGGCCGGCGCCAAAGGGGCTAATATCTCTCTGGGATTGCCGTATCATGAAGCCATATTCCGGCACACGCAGCACCTAGCGGCATTCCCCTTTACGCGTCTGTATCGCCGCCTCATCCATTCGCTCGGGCGGTTTCGGCGACATATGCTGGGAATAACGGGAAGCAGAAATAAATTGCCCCTGACGCTGGGACGGCTTTTATCCGCTCAGTTCCCGGGCTCAGGTGGACGTGCCTCCTACGGAAGAGACATTAAATGAGTTTGTTAGGCGAGGGAACGGCTCTGCCGCTTTCATTATGACTTATAATTGTTATTAAAAACTCGGTGTGAAGCGGGGAGATCGGCCGCCTGCAGCCTGGAGATTATAGAACGGCCCGGCCTCTTCACAGTCCCCTCTATTGCCGTGTTTATCTTTGTTTATTTTCTATTCTACTCCGGCTTTTTGGCGCGTTTGTGTTTTTTTTTTTCATCCGCGCGGTCCCACCGCTGTCTGCTGTGGCATCTCCGTGGCCTGTGTGGGCACCGATTTTGGCTGGCGCCCAATTTGCCCAATTTGGGGCGGGCACCCTCTGGTGTTATAGAAAGGCTCCGACTCTTCATGTATTGTGGAGATAATCCTCCAAAGGCAAAGAAAAATATTAAAGGAAGGAACTTGGAGCTGACGGTTTTTTCTTTTCTATCCTTTTCGGTTTTCCCCCCGAGGTGAACCTTTTTAAAGTGGACCCTTCAGGAAATGTATCGGTCTCCATGACAACATCCCTGACATTTTTTTTTATTATTATTTTTTTATTTTATTAAAAAGCATTTCTTGTGCTTCAGTCCAGTGACATTGTCTAGGCTGAGATGATGTCACCAGTCTGCTGCAGGCAGGGGGAAGCATTTCCTCAGTCTCCTCTCCCCCAGTGACCAGACTGTAACATTGTAACTGTGCAACTCTAACTTCTACTATTAAAACACAGTCTCACTGTGTCCATCAAACGCAGCTACTGTGCCCATCAATTGCCGCCACTGTGCCCATCAATTGCCGCCACTGTGCCCATCAATTGTCGCCACTGTGCCCATCAAATGCAGCCACTGTGCCCATTAATTGTCGCTACTATGCCCATCAATTGCCACCACTGTGCCCATCAAACGCAGCCACTGTGCCCATCAATTGTCGCCACTGTGCCCATCAAACTCAGCCACTGTGCCCATTAAATGCAGCCGCTGTGCCAATCAATTTTCGCCACTGTGCCCATCAAACGCAGCCACTGTGCCCATCAATTGTCGCTACTATGCCCATCAATTGCCGCCACTGTGCCCATCAATTGTCGCCACTATGACCATCAAACGCAGCCATTGTGCCCATCAATTGTCGCCACTGTGCCCAACAAACGCAGCCATTGTGCCCATCAATTGTCACCACTGTGCCATCAATTGTCACCACTGTGCCATCAATTGCCGCCACTGTGCCCATCAAACGCAGCCACTGTGCCCATCAATTGTCGCCACTGTGCCATCAATTGTCGCCACTGTGCCATGAGTTGTCGCCACTATGCCATCAATTGTCGCCCCTGTGCCATCAGTTGTCGCCACAATGCCATCAGCTGTCGCCACTATGCCATCAATTATCGCCACTGTGCCATCATTTGTCGCCACTGTGCCATCAATTGTCGCCACTATGCCATCAATTGTCACCACTGTGCCCATCAATTGCCGCCAGTTTGCCCCCACAAAAAAAACGCCAGTTTGTCCTGTAAAATGCTTACATTTCTCGGGTCAGCCATCCTCCCTCCACTGTTCCCTAATGTCTTCTCCCGTCCTCGATGACGCTTCAGCCAATCAGGTTACCGGTAACCAGACCAGGTGAACCTGATTGGCTGAGACGAGTGTCAGTGTTAGCCAGGGAACGCACACCCTGTGCGTCCCCTGGATAACTATTTGGAAGCCGATTACAGCCAACAGGCTGTAATCGGGAAGCCTATCAGAGCCACTGATAAACACTTCCAAAGCCAACTAACTGCTGTTATTCAGATGGCCGGCACTCACCAGGGGGCGGCCATCTGAATAGTGGCCGGCAGCAGCGCCAGCAACAATACATAGATTCATGCAATGCATGAATCTATGTATTGTTGACTTCAGTGGCGGTTCAGGAGAGAGGGGGCGGCACTCATGCGCCCACTATCGACGCACCGCCACTGATCCAGGCTCTGAACATCTTCTGTTCTGTAGTATGTCTGCAGTCTCTGATCATCTCTTGTAGTCGGTCGGCAGTCTGTGACCATCTCCTGTAGTATGTCTGCAGTCTCTGACCATCTCTTGTAGTATGTCTGCAGTCTCTGACCATCTCTTGTAGTATGTCTACAGTCTATGACCATCTTCTATAATATTTGTGAAAACTCTGAGTAGCTCATATAGAGTGTCTGATCATCTCCTATAGTATATCTGAAGTCTTTGACCATCTCCTGTAGCGTGCCTGTAGTCTCTATCCATCTCCTGTAGTATGTCTACAGTCTCTGACCATCTTCTATAATATTTGTGAAAACTCTGAGTAGCTTATATAGAGTGTCTGATCATCTCCTATAGTATATCTGAAGTCTTTGACCATCTCCTGTAGCGTGCCTGTAGTCTCTATCCATCTCCTGTAGTATGTCTGCAGTCTCTGACCATCTTCTATAATATTTGTGAAAACTCTGAGTAGCTTATATAGAGTGTCTGATCATCTCCTATAGTATATCTGAAGTCTTTGACCATCTCCTGTAGCGTGCCTGTAGTCTCTATCCATCTCCTGTAGTATGTCTGCAGTCTCTGACCATCTTCTATAATATTTGTGAAAACTCTGAATAGCTTATATAGAGTGTCTGATCATCTCCTATAGTATATCTGAAGTCTTTGACCATCTCCTGTAGCATGCCTGTAGTCTCTATCCATCTCCTGTAGTATGTCTGCAGTCTTTGACCATCTCCTGTAGCGTGCCTGTAGTCTCTATCCATCTCCTGTAGTATGTTTGCAGCCTTTGACCATCTCCTCTCGTATGTCTCCAGAATACGTATCGGCCTAAACTGAGGAAAACATTTTTTTATATATTTTTGGGGGATATTTATTATAGCAAATAGTTAAAAAGATTTTTTTTTCAACATTGACGCTCTAGTTTTATTTATAGCGCAAAAAATTAAAATCCCAGAGGTGATCAAATACCACCAAAAGAAATCTCTACTTGTGGTGAAAAAAATATATAATAAATTTAGTTTGGGTGCAGTGTTGTATGACCGTGCAATTGTCATTCAAAGTGCGTCAGCGCTAAAAGCTGAGAATTGGTCTGGGCAGGACGGGGGTTAAGTGCCCAGTAAGCAAATGGTTAAATCTACCCAAATGAGATGCAAAAGCCTTGCGAACAAAAACCAAAGACCCAGGAAGCCTCTCTGGTGGTTCCATATGTTCTACTTCCTTCCTTATTTCATACCATCAAATCTGTTCAGATGAGATGCAAAAACCTTTGCAAACAAAACTCAAAGACCCAGGAAACTTCTCATCAGAGGTCGCTCTTTAATTAGGCAAAATAGGCAGTCGCACAGGGGCCTCGCTTGCCCCCTAACTTACCCAATGCATTACCCCAGTTTTGAGGGACAAGGGACCTTAATGCTGCTGTACTCAGGCAGCGTTAAGAGCCCCGACTTAGGAGTGGGACCACCAGCGTCCCTAACAACCAGTGAATATCGGTGACACCACCCCTTGTGATGTCAATGACCCAGCATGCCCTCAGTCAATGACGTCACAAGGGGGCGGGTTCAACAGATGACATCTCCACCCCTTAGTTATTAAAGAGCAGGATCTGGGGGCAGGATCTGGTTTAAAGGGGGCTTCCAGATTCTGATAAGACCCCTGTAAGCAGACCCCCACAACCACCAACCAGGGTTGTTGGGAAGAGGCTCTTGTCCTTGAATTTTTTTTTTTATAATGGACATGAGTGGGGCCCCATGTCAAGTTTTACCTAAGGCCTCACAAAGCCTAGAGCCGCCTCTGCCTCTCATCTCATTGTATCTCATACTTTCCAAAAATACTCTGTAGCGTTCCATTTCTGTCCTCCGCCTTGCCATACTCCCTTATGGTTCTGTTTATTTTTTATTTTTATTTTTTTCCCCCTTAGATTCCTAACACTGCAAATCACAGGTTTGACAAAGTAGCTGAGAACAAGTGTGTGTGCCGCCTATATC